>CM062807.1:83054406-84285627 GCA_031772625.1 Pinus tabuliformis
CACATGAACACCAGGATTTAAGGTGGAAACCCAATGTGGGTGAAAACAACCCGCTGTTGTCATCTTTGTCTTCTTTTAATAATAATAAAATCTGTTTACAAACATTGTACTGGTGTAGACCTCATACTAGTAAATAGGCTTCTACCTATAGAAGGTTACAACCTTTTTACTTGTTCTCCAGCTTCTACTGAAAGGGAGCTACAACCCCCTAGATCTTGTACTAGCCAATATGTTTACTAGTACGTAGGCGCCGACCTATAGAAGGTTACGACCTTCTTTCTTCCTTCGGGACCACATTTCATAAATTTTCAGACTGGATGCTCTTGTACACAACAATACACATGAAGACCTCGTTTCACCAATTTTCATACTAGACCCATCAACAACAATTGAAGCTTGGAATCAATCACCATTGTAAAATAACCATCAAATACATTTGCATCAACCAATCACTGAAACTCAATCGTCACTCTCTGAATTAACCAAACTCAACCAATCACTGACAACCTCTGAACCTCTGACACAACTGAATCAACCATTCATTCATACTTAATCAACTTCATCAATCAACTGAATAGACAATCATTGTAACCAATACACAAATCTCAACCCAGAACACTACATCATCATTCAGAACCAGCTGTAACCTCAAAACCATACATCAGAGTGTATACGGTACTTGGCTGAACCCAAACTGCGTATATACGCTACTTCCTTTAACCCAACCTATGTATATCTCTAAAGATACTAAATCATAAACTTCTGAACCACAAACTGTACCAATCAGTGACATTCTAAAGATCTACTGTCATATTACAGAGTTCAAAACAGATAGCAACAAGGATCACCCTTCCTTCTCAATCAATCAATCAATCAATCAGACTCAATTTCCTTATACATTCAGTTCTACTTTCAGATCTAAGAAGACATCATTGACAAACAACAGTAAAACAATAGTACTGATCTGATAGATCAATCATCCTTGAACATCAAGATTTTACTTTGCATACGCTACTTGAAGAGCCGGACCAGCACGTATACGCAACTTCACCAAAGCGAACCAGCTTATAGATCTTCATATACTTATAACTTTTTTGCAGTTCCTGACTTTAGACATACCTAGATCATCACATAAAAGGATAAAACATGTGTTAGCAATCAGATCTAGCCCATCCATTATCAGATCACATAATGATAAGTAATTATGATCCTGATCCATCATTAGATCTCATCCATCATCACTAAAGAAATTCACAATCAATCAATCTAAACATTCAGAATACTGTCACCAGAATGTAGTCACCAGAACATAAAGCATAACCCAGAACCAACTACAACTTCAAACATCATAGTTCATAATGTATATTCAACTTCGATGTGTTGAGCCAGCATGTATACGCTCTTTTACCGAAGCGAAACAACGTACACATTTGCAAATACTAACTTGAAACTTCACAGACATTTCAGACTTCAGTCATACTCAGATCATAACATTTACAGAATAAAACATACATCAGTATTTAGATCTAGACTGTCCATGATCAAACCACATAATGATAATTCATTTCAGGCTTTATGGTCCCGATCCATCAACCATCATCAACCACATAGCCGAATCCTTAGATCAGATCAAGCAAAGTGTCAAAAGCTCATAACCTACATATATGATCTAACACTTCATAAGATATTCAAATACTTGCACACCTTGGCCTAATGATATTCTCCTCCTTATATAGTTTTAGGCCTTTCACAATACCTTGGACCAAAACCACTTAGGACCAATACCTTGGACCAAATACTTAGGGTCAATACCTCGGACCAAATACCTTGGATCAATACCTTGGACCAAAATACCTTGGACTAGATACCTCGGACCAAAACCTTGGTTTTCCAACATGTAAGTGCTTTCCCTTCTGTGAAAGTGCGTGTATACGTATATTCTCCTTTGGTTCTGTTAACCCGCATGTATACACTATTTTTGTACATTGAACCTGCGTATACAACTTAACATACCTGAACATGTCCTTTTTATTCAACTTCTTGATTTTGATCTGTAGACCTTTGTTCCTTCATCCTATTACTTTGTTCCCTCTGAATAGACCTGTTATAATGTGATTTTCCATTGTACATTACTTCTGAACTGATTCCTTTGAACTGCCCTGCATTTTGTCACATCTGTAAATACAACTGCCATGCATTCTGTCACATCTGATATCTCTCCTGTAGATTCATGGATTCATCTAGTTACCATATACAAGTGAGTTGTTCTGCTATAAGTGGGTTGCCATCAAGTACAACACATGCATCATAATGCCAACAATCTCCCCCTTTGGACTTGATGGCAACCATGTTGGTGTTGATTACTACAAGTTGTAGAAACTGTTAGAGATAACAAGCAACACCAAAATACTCTCCCCCTTTGACATCAAGGGCAAAGGGCGGACCAAGATATTCTCCCCCTTTGATATCAAGGGAAAAGGGCTGACCAAAATGAAGACTTTCATATCTGAATAGCTGAATATAAACATTGATCATGCTCCCCCTAGGCACATGCTGAATTCTCTGATTGAACTCCCCCTTTGTTCATGTTGAGATGCACTATATCATCCATGCTCCCCCTGAGCACATGCAGAGTCTGCAAATATTTTCCAAAAGAATAACATGACTCTATAACTCAACTATGTGAGTTTGACCTTCCTATCACACAATGACTCATACATGCATCAATCTCCCAACCAAGTGGGAAATACCGAATTTGACTCATCCTCCCAACCAAGTGGGGATATACCGAATTTGACTCATCCTCCCAACCAAGTGGGGATATACCAATTTATACATGACTGAAATATAGAAATTATTACATCATCCTTCCCATGCATAGTGGGGGTACAAATTACATCATATGACCAAAAAGGACTCATCAAAAGACTACGACAGACAGAGACAAATTATTACATCATGGGTCTTTATATGACCTTTACATCGAATGATATACATGACATTTATAACAGGGACCAAATATCTAAACAAGACCATGATAGTCATTAGTAACTATCATACACATTGTATGATCTGCACCATAAGCATCTGTCAACAGCATCCAGACCAACAACCTATATATGTCCATTATTAGTTATGACAGTGTAAATATCATCAGCCTGTGACAAAGTATGCCACATATAGATATCAAATCATCCTCTTGATCTCATCAAGATCAACTTGCTTCGTTTCCTTAGTAAAAAGAGCCTTATCATAACCTTCCATGATTCAACTAAGCATATGTAATATCTCCAAGCAATAGCACAAAATCATTCACATCATATCTTATGTATGTGAAAACACCATAACCATCATCTATGATCATAACATCATCATAAATAACTGCATGATCTTCCACAAGAACCTTCAATATATCAACTATGTATCATCACCAGGGAACATCCCACATCTGATAAGCATCAACCATGACAATCAACATATGTGAGTATCAACCTATCATCATAAGGTAAGAACTCATCATCATTATGTGACTAAGTAAGCCATGTCTTCGAATATCCATGTCTTCAAATTACTATGCCTTCATGAGACCTGCAATAACACCATTCTTTTGGCCAACCAACAATATTTGTCAATATGAAACTCAAGTAATCATCCATGTATCCAACTTAATGTGTATCCATCAATTTGTATCTAGCAAACCATAAGCGCATGGTCATTTGTCCAACTTTCTTGATACCATCAACAACAACAATCCTCAATGATGTGAGAGCCAAGAACTATAGGAATCCTATATCATAACTGCACCATATGCATCTTTGAAGGCATGATGACACTAGCATAAAAGAAATGAGTGGCTTATCATCAAATAATGAAATTGTGTACTCAAGCTTTGTACTTCTCCTTGTCCTTATGAAGATCACCATGTAGGAAATATATATGTACTGTATGCATCATCAAAAAGTCATCCACAATCATCCATAAATCTGATTTGAATAACAACTATGTAACCCCAAGCAATACAAGTATCATTTGAGATTTCATCATGGGCAACTCATAACTGTAACATAGCAAGATGTATCATTAAAACACTCTAGCCACATAATCATCATTGTCATTGATTAGGTACCAAAGACTTCTAAACATAATGCCAATAATGCTTTGTTAAAAGCATAGCATGTTCTCCCCCTGAACCTGTTCCACCTGTTCACTGTCAGATCTGATCATTGCATATATCAGTAAGAATTATCAAGGCATCATCATCAATTAGATATACATCAAGTTATCAACAACTTGTGAGGATCAAAAGCACTTCTAAATAACATCCACAGACTGTAGTCATCTAGCATCAAGACATAAAAGATAACTGATAATTGTCTGAATCATATCAAATCAGTTTTCTGAGTTTGTCCCACTACCTTTTTCCTCAAACCACATATATGTGACTATACAGCTTTGAACTCACGTATATACACGACTTGTCTTCACGAAAATTGCATATGAGATTTAGAACATTGAAGTTTCACACTTTCAGCTCCCCCTAAGTCTGTTATGTCTGTACACTGTGCCATGCCACAGTACTTCCTTCTTCTTCCATATCTTCGAGTGTGATGATGTTTTTCTCCTTTTGGTATGGTGCCCGAAAATTTTCTCCTGCATTCGTTTGCTATATGTTACACTAAAATTTGTCACCATGACTATCTACAGTTAGTATGGCTCTATCAACTGTCATACTATCCTCCTTGGCAAGTCTCATACCTCTGCTCCTCATGTCAAACTCCAAGAAAGAGAGAAAGTCCTTAAAAATCAATTAAATCTGGTTACGCAGTTTCTCTTAGCCTTACCTGCGTGTACGCACCTCCAGTTCATAAAACCTGCGTACTTGTACGCTCTGTATGTAAAGGGATGGGTGCGTACTCCTGTAAAGGTCAAAAGGCGCAAGTTTCACTTCAAAAAAGTTACTTGTGGTCATTTCTAGAGCATTCTAGAAGAT
Source organism: Pinus tabuliformis (assembly GCA_031772625.1). Lineage (NCBI taxonomy): Eukaryota > Viridiplantae > Streptophyta > Pinopsida > Pinales > Pinaceae > Pinus > Pinus tabuliformis. Next base: position 83,059,397 of record CM062807.1, read on the forward strand.
GGTTTGACGTGGATTGAGCGCCTCCAGATGGTTCATGCATCCCTATGTAAGAGGAACTTATCCCATGAAGAGGGGAGCTATCCCATTGAAAGAGGGGCTTATCCCATTCATGGTGGACCTGATTAACTTCCTCCAAAGCACTATAAGTACAGGCATTGGGCCAGAGAGGGGAGGTTGAAAGCTGAACATTCCTAAGGGTAGATGCTGCTGAGATTAGGACTCCCTTATAGAGCTTGAGAGGAGAGATTCCCATCCTTTCTTAGCTTCATTTGGAAGTGGGTGAGCTGATCAAAGTAAAGGAGAACTCTTGCTGGACCCTGGGAGGGACCTGCACAACACCAAGGCTCAGGTTGTAATGGTTTCTTTTGTTTCCACTTAATATAATTAAGCTCATTTTTCTCAACAAGTTGTTATACATGATTTGTTTCATATACTCCTTGGTCTGTATGATGAATATGTTTTATTTTATGAGTTATTCAGGTGCTATGTAATCGTTTGCTTGTTAGTGAATGCAGGTTTCGAAGAGAAGGAGGAGCTCATCCGGATCGGCGAGGCTGGACTGCTACAAAGCGTTGGACTAAAGGTATGTTATAAACACCTGATCACTTGTATTCTAAACGCATATTTAGGGAAAGATAGTGTTTAATTGTCTTGTTTGTCACTAGAAAGCCTTAGCTTCTAGGAGGTCGGTTTTGTTCGCAAAATTGACTCTTTCCGCATGACAAAATGGTGACCATACTGGGAACTCCATTGATGTGAATGATTTTTCCTTTGTGTGAAACTTTGATTTGAGAAAAGTCTTTTTCTTTCTGGTTTTTGGCTGTCTGACTGTGCATTTGGGTGGCTAAGCTTAGGGTTAAATTAGATTTTAGTTTTTCTTGGTTTTGCTAGAAGTACGCAGCCTCTGCGTTAAGCACAGTGCGTACCTGTATGCACTGCAGCTTTGTGCACAGAGCGTACACGCACCTGTGCAAACAAGTTGCCTGCGTACCCTGTCAAAATTGAGAAAATTTCAATTTTCTCCTTTTTGCCTCTTAGATTTTGTTTATAAGTTGTTTTTACTACCTAGATCCACTGGTTACCTGCCATAAATCTTCACCTAAACTTGTTTCATCAGTGTCAAGAGTTTTATTGAAATTCATAAGAGGTTCTAGCCCTAGGGTTTGATTTTTACATTGGTCTTGTAGTGACTTTGGCTTTAGAAGTCGTAAAACCTTGGATATCCCTGGTCTTTGTAGTCTTCTTAGGAGTCAGACCTTTCATAGAATCCACCCTTGTGAGAAACCTTCCTTTGTGTTGTCTCTTTGCCGAATCTCGAAAAGTTTGTTGATTGAACTGTGAATTTCATTTTAAGAAAAAGAACAAAAGATTTTGATTTTTGTTTTTGACTAGTTTTTGATTCTGCATTAACTAGTCCTTGGTTAAATCATGACTGAGTAAAACATCCTGGAATCATACTTGGTAGGCTTTGGCCTCATTAGATTTGCTTATTAGGTGAATTTCGCTCAGATTTGCTTTTAGGTAAAATTGATTTGATTGTCATAGGTTTTAGAATTTGATTTTTGATTTTTGTATGCTTTGTTAAGTAGGAAAAAATCCAAAAAATCTCTTTTGAAGAAAAGTTTGCTTTAGTAGCATTTGAGTCTTTGAAAGGAAAAGGAATTTTCGTGAAGTAATTAGTGGTCATGTGTTGTATGCTTTGGAAAAGATAAAGAGATTGTTTCTTTGATTTTCATTGCCAAGAAAGTTGTCTTTATATCAATTTTGCATTCTCCAACTCTCTTAGCTAGGGAATTCATTGAAAAAGAAAGTTAGTATAAATCATCCTAAGTGCATCTTTTTAGTGGATTTGAGTCGAGTCTACACACCATCAGTTTCATCTCCGCTACCTTTTGTCCTAAAGAAAAGCCATAAAAATTAACGCTTAAAGTAAAATCAACTTAGTAACTTTTTATTTACTAGGGCTCTGAAACACCAATATAGATCAGGCTAGTGTCTTGGAGTAGGAGAGTAATTAACTCTCCAAGACAGTAAAACCAAACAAGTAGCTTATCTTGTGGTAGGATAAATCCAACTGTTTCATTTGTACTCTGGGAAAGCTCCTCTTAAAGGAGAAGCACGAGACTGTGTCCGAACCAGTGAGGGGATCAATCCTCCTTCATTGGGAAAGACGCCAGATACGCACGTACTACAAACGGTAAACCTCAGATTATTGTCGAGGAGCCTGGGGTCACTTGTCGGTAAACCTTGGATTATTGTCAAGGAGCCGGCAAGGGGATTGAGCTTGTTACTCTGCCCTTGCGTGCTATCGGGTCGTAGACTGTTCCCCCAGGTATATTTGTTGCTGTTGGTAACCTTAGTGACCATTATCTTTAGGATTCTACCCGAGGTGACGGTGGAGGGAAGATCCCACTGTACCTGGAGCAGACGTCGGCTAGACTCACTTGGATTTTCCGGGGGTTCACTTCACTCGAGACGGTTAAAGTGGAGGAACTTGTGCCGGTCTATTCATTAAGCAAGTTTCCGGGGTAACTGTTCCACCCACCACTTCTGTACTGAATTCAGCGATGTTGGGCTTCATCACCAACTAGTGTTTTCGGTCTGGAAGGCTACTGTTTGTGTTTGGTTTGACGCCCTAGATTCTTTAGGCGTGTGATTCGAATTTGTTTGGTTCTTTAGAGACTTTAGGCGGTTTCCTTTGAGATTTTACTTTGTTTGTGTGTGCATTAGTTAAAAGTTTTTAACTGTGGCTGAATTACCGAGACAGTCCCGTAGACTTCGGGGCCAGTCTCCTGAGATTGTTACCGTGGCCGATTTGTTGAGGAAGTCCCGTAGACTTCGGGGCGAACCTCCTGAAGACGTCCTGGGTCATTACGAAGGTTTGAAAGTCCTTGTAACTCCTCCTAGTGGCAGTAAAGTGGGTTCACCTGAAGAAGGAGAGTCTTCGTTGGTAGTCCATCCAGATTACCAAAGTCTAGAAACAGGTTATAATCCTGAAGCTGTTGCAGTTTCCGAGCTTGCTGGTAGTTTTTCATCTACTAGTGATATAGGCGAAGAACCTGAAATATCTGAACCTGTTACTCCAACTTCTAGTGTTCCTGATTCACCTAGGGTAGAAAGAGTCATCACCGAAAATCTTCCTTCTGGTTTGATAGCTATTGAAGAACTTGCTCCAGAAGAAGAAATAGGCGTCCCTATCCCTGAAGATCAACCTACTATTGATCTAAGGGAGCGTGAATCCATTTTTTACAGTCCACCTAGAAGTACTACTTGGTATCTTTCGTTAACTAATTACTTGGACAACTCAGGGATAAGTTTTTCTCCACCTCGTACTCCTTATCCACCCGGAGGTATTTATACTCCTGTAAATATGTCTAGTCAGTCGTCCGTGTTTACTCAATCTCCTGAATCTTTCTTGTACGGTGGTCCTTCTGTTCCTGCTGGGTATCAGTCACTTTCTGGTACTTTTGCAGGAGCATCTCCTCAACCCATTGGACATGGGTTATTAACTGGAAACAATGGTAATAAACCGTTGGGCGTAGGAGACATTTATATGATGTCAGGTTCAATTCCCAGTTCTCAACCTCAAGGTGGCCAGTTACCGCCTGGGGGGCAGCCTCAATTAACGCCTGGGGGGCAACCTCAAGGTACACAAATTGCGTCTGGGGGGAAACCTCAAGGACAGTATGTACCCATGGTACAGTACATTCCTCAAGGTCAACCCCAGCCTCAATATGTACCCCAAGGTCAACCTCAGTATCAATTTATGCCTCAAGGTCAACCCCAGTATCAGTACTTACCTCAAGGGTATCTACCCCAAGGTCAGTACTCGAGTCAAGGTTATCAACCACCCCAAGGTCAATCTTATGTTCAATATACGGGAAATGTACCTTTCAATTATCAATCCTACCCTCAATCTGGTTATGGATCTCAATATCCTCAACCTGTCATGGGTCAATACCCCGGAATGAACATAGTGTGGGATCCATCGCAAGTTCAACAGGTGTTGTAGCCAAGCGTACAGTTGTCATCTCAAACTGGACAACCTTTAGTTTCTGGTCCACCCCAGCAACCAGTCCAGTCTAATGTTCAAACTTCTGTACCTTCGGTAGTTACTCAGTCGCCCATTGCACCTAGTACTCCATCTCAAACGACTGCTACAACTACCGCAACATCTGTTCCTTCCACCACACTTACTTCTGGAGTATCGACAGCTCCGGTTTCTACTGTCTCTGCCACTACTCCTAAGACATCTTTACCATTGTCTGGATCCATGGTTCAGATGCCTGTAGGACAGCCTGGTTTAAGTACGGTTGTCACTAGTCAACCACAATTCATTTATCAACCGTACCAGGGACAATACCAATACGGGCCTGCTGTCCAGCAACCGGTTTACCAGTATCAACCGTATCCTGGGTACACTTATCAACAACCACAACAACCCCAGTACGGTCCGGTTAATCCTGGTTTTCCGGGAGGATACAATATCCCGAATGCGATTCCTATTCCAAGTTATCCTGGATATCCTCCTCCTGGGACTGGTCTTGTGACCCAGAGTTTTAGGGATCCTAATCGGCAATTACCGTTTATCGCAACTTTGGATTTACCAGACTTGACGCGCCTAATGAACGATCCGATCAATTATCTTCCGTTTTGGCCGCCAATGCCGAATAAGTTGCCCAGTGACATACCCAAGTTCGAAGGTAAGTCTGGAGAGGACCCGTCAAATCATGTGATGACTTACCACCTCTGGTGTGCTTCAAATTCCATCTCGGATGATTCGATCCGTTTACGTCTTTTTCAGCGTACACTCATTGGTCTCGCGGCCAAGTGGTACATTGAGTTGCCACGGGCCTCTTTTTATAATTTTAGTCAGTTAGCTACCTCGTTCTTAACTCATTTTTAGTTGCCGGTCAGATATGATAATGGCACCGAGTTACTAACTTCATTAAAACAGTCGACGTCCACTTATATTTCCGACCATATTCATGAATGGAGACGTCGAAGGCGGTTAGTGAAAGTTTTTATCCCAGACCAAATCTTAGCTGAATGGTTTGTTAAATCATTATTACCGAAGATTACTGAAGACGTAGCTAAGGCCGGAGTAGTTACTGAGGAGCAAGTAATTGCTCAAGCGCAGTACCTTGACTTAGTTTATACTCAGTCGGGTACGTTACACGAAAAGATCCCAGATCTTCCAAAGTCAAATCAAATCGCTGCTGCTCCTTCGGGATCTCATGCTGCTGATGGCATGATTGGTACGGTGAATACTAAAAGCAAGAAGAAGTCTTCAAAGAATTCTTCGCCCATTATAACCTTACCAGACTCCCCGACAGGAGAATCTTCTGCTGAAGTTTCCGCTGATATTCACGCTGTAGAGTCATCTACGGCTAAATCAAAAAACGGTGGGAAAAAGAAAGGCAAGAAGAAGAATAAAGCAGACAAAACTCCAAAGGAGAAAACAGAAAAGTCAGAAACCAATGACGAAAAGCGCAAGCCTCGTTATCCTTGTCTTATTTGTGAAGAGGATCATTTTACAAGAGATTGCCCTCATCGGGCCGAGGTTGCAAAAATCGTCAAGGGTTCCCAAATTCCTGCTGTCTTGAAGGACCCATTTTCGAAAGATAGCAAAATGATAGGTTCTTCCTCGAGTGCCACTGAAGAACCCATATTGATGATGTCTCATGTAAGGATTGCGACTCGGTCACACGATTATGGTAGTAAAAGTCCTGTTGATGGATCGAAAGAAGCAGAATCTTCTCAGTCAAATCCATCAACCTCAGCTCCCGGTTCCGATCCACTACAGATCGAGAAACCTAACCCTGACTTAGTAATCAAACCACCCGCCAAGGGTGTACTTCGAAGGTCTGCTTTCAATCCACATGCGAGAGCGGCCCAGAATTACAACATTGTTGAGGATTTAGCTGTTTCACCCTCAGCAATGTCGGCTTTAGAAGTGCTGCAATCATGCCCAGCACAACGAAAATTACTTTTGTTGGCTATAGGAGCTGTTGATGTTCAGGACCCGAACCTGATAATCTTTGATCTAGAAAATAGTACACCGCGTTTACCTCATCAGATGGCTTTCCAGATCCCAGTGATAGTCAAAAACAGGCCTATTCATCGGACTGTAATTGATGAGGGAGCTTCCACGTGTATTATGTCGATACAGTGCTGGAGATCGCTTGGTTCTCCTTCACTAAATCAATCCCCGACAATTCTTAAGGCCTTTGATGGCCGTGGGTTTCATCCGTTTGGCATTCTACAGGATTTGCCTATAGGGGTTGAAGGAAAAACCGTTAGTCTGGATGTGGAGGTGGTTGATGCCCCTCTAGACTACAACCTTCTCTTGGGTCGAAGTTGGTCTTACGCTATGACAGCGGTCGTCTCATCGGTCTTCAGAGTAATAAAATTTCCACATAATGGCAAGATCGTGACTATAGACCAACTGGCTTACTTTTTGTCCGACCCAGCCTCTTCAGAGAGTATCCAGCATGTCGGTAAAACGACTATCCCTTATAAGGATGTTGGTGTAGGATTAGTTAAAGATGCTGGTTTACTGGGAACTTTTCCTTTTCCTCCAATCAACGTTGTGTCTTCGTTCGCATCCATTCATATGATTACATCAGATACCATTGTTTACGACGATCCTTGGATCGTTCCTTCTGAATCTGAAATAGACTCATTTGGTGATGCTATGCCTTTGAGTCCATATGAAATTGCTTACGAAGCCGTGCAGTCTTTTACCGACTCGCGTTCAACCAGAATCGACCAAATGAATGTGGTCTGTGAGGAATCAATTTTCACGTCAACCTCGGACTTAATAACTTTTCCCGAAGTTGTGTCATCTGACGAACAACTTTGTGAAGTCCTGTGTGTAGACGATTTACCATGGGAGGATCTCCATCATAGATCTTCGTTTTTACCTGAGGATGATCGTTTTGAAAACGATTTCTCATCAATTTTTACAGCTGAATATGTCAAGGACGCTCAGAATCCAATGAAACATCCTGATTCAGAGCTGAATTTGGGAAACATCTCTCGCACTGTTCCCATTGACATTTCAGTCAAGCCCGGAATTGTTGAGCACATTCATATAGGTGCCTCGTGTTCAGATGACGAAATTCAGATATACAAGGCCCTATTTCAAGAATTCCGCGACGTGTTTGCCTGGTCCTATGAGGAAATGCCAGGAATTGATCCCGCAATTGTTGTCCATGAGATTAAGACTTACCCGGACGCTAAACCCGTCCGGCAACGTTTGCGTCAGATTCACCCACGAAAAGTGGCTGCAATTAAAGCAGAAGTTGAGAAGCTGTTGAAAGCAGGTTTCATTTATCCGATCTCGTTAACGGATTGGGTATCGAATATTGTTCCGGTTAACAAAAAACAGGGAACAATAAGAATATGCATCGACTATAGGGATATCAATCGTGCTTGTCCCAAAGACAACTATCCAACACCCTATATCGATCAAATAATTGATGATTGTGCCGGCAGTGAAATATTTTCCTTTATGGACGGTTTTTCCGGTTACAATTAAATCAATATTCTACCTGCCGATCAACCAAAAACGGCTTTCATTTGTCCATGGGGGACATTTGCTTATTGCAAATTACCTTTTGGGCTTAAGAATGCCGGAGCCACTTTTCAAAGGGCGATGTCTTATGCGTTTCATGACATCAAACACATTGTGCAACCATATCTCGATGATTTTCCCGCTCATTCACTACATCGAGCTGATCACCTTGTCCATTTACGAGCAATCTTCATGAGGTGTAGGCACTATCGTATACGGTTGAGCCCACACAAATGTGTCTTCTGTATAGAAGTGGGACGATTGTTGGGGTTTGTAGTTTCAAAAGCCGGCATTTACGTCGATCCCTCGAAGGTAGAAGCTATCATCAAATTGCCTCCTCCTTCGAGTCTTCGCCAACTCCAAAGTTTGCAGGGGAAAGCAAACTTTTTACGCCGATTCATTCCTAACTATGCCGAGGTTACAAAAGGTTTTACACGGTTTTTGAAACAGAACGCTCAATTCTCTTGGGATGAGATAGCTCATAAATCTTTCGATGCACTTAAACACGCGTTGACCCATGCACCGTTGTTGCATCCTCCCAACTACAACCAAGATTACTTTTTGTACCTCTCCGCCTCCCATTCCACTATTGGAATGGTGTTAGTTCAGGAAGATGAATTCGGAACGGAACATGTGATATATTATCTTAGTAGGACGCTCAATCCCACTGAGCTAAAATATTCGCATGTGGAGAAATTGGCATTGGCAGCCGTTCAAGCTGTCCAACGTTTTTGTCACTACATTCTTCTCCGTAAAACTATAGTCATTTCAGATTGCAACCCTATGATCAACATTTTGACTAAACAATTGCTAGGGGGCAAGTACTCTAAATGGATCGTTATCCTGCAAGAGTTCGACTTAGAATTTGAAAAATCTAAGTCTAAGAAATCTTTAGTTTTTGCAGAGTTGATGTGTGATTTCCCGCGTGCTGACATGGAAACTGTGGCAGAGGAACCCATTGCGGACGAATCTTTGTTTCTCATCAGCACTTTAGATCCGTGGTATGGGGATATAATCGTCTATCTCCAAACCCAATCCTTTCGGCCCGAAGCTTCAAAGTCGGAACGTCGGAAAATTCGATTCCAGTCCCAACAGTACAAAATTATTGGAGATACTCTTTATCGCCGTGGGGCAGACTTGGTTTTCCGACGTTGCTTAACTCACAAAGAAGCTGAAAGGGTTTTAAATGACTGTCACTCTGGAGCGTGTGGTGGTCATATGTCTGGGTATGCCACAGCCCAGAAGGTGTTGCGTGCTGGCTACTTTTGGCCGTCCATGTTTAAAGACTGTATTATTGCGGTCCGAAAATGCCACAACTGTCAAGTGTTTGATCGCAAGATGCGCGCACCACCTGCTCCTCTCCACCCTATAATTGCCGTTGGTCCTTTTGCCAAATGGGGTATCAATTTTATTACATGTAACCCTCACTCGGTCGGGGGGCATGCGTATATCATCCTTGCGGTTGATTATTTTACTAAGTGGGCCGAGGCGATGCCTACATTCGAGGTTGACGGCAAGACAGCTGCAATTTTCGTATTCAATCACATTATTGCTAGGTTTGGTGTCCCACAAGCGATAATTACTGACCATGGGCGCCATTTTCGAAACATTATGATGACAGAACTTACAGGCCAGCTTGGTTTGCGTCATGATAGCTCAACTCCTTATTATCCACAAGCCAACGGTCTGGTTGAGTCCATCAACAAAGTTTTAGTTATCATGATCCGACGAATCATTGGTATTCATCGGTCGAATTGGCACAACATGTTATTTTCCGCGCTTTGGGCATACCGAACTTTAGTGAAAACATCAACGGGGTTCACTCCTTTCCAACTAGTTTATGGTTTGGAAGCTGTGCTGCCCATTGAATGCGAAATCCCATCACTTCAAATGGCTGTCGAATTACTTCCAGCTACTTCCGAAGAGGAGAAGCGTTTATTATACTTAGCTCAATTAGATGAGACTCGACGTGATGCTGCATTGGCGATCGAGACTCATGCAAAACGAATGAAAGCTCAGTATGATCGAAATGTGACCCCTCGAAATTTTTCGGAAGGAGACCTAGTGCTGTTATATGATCAAGCTAATGATAAATTAGGTGCTGGAAAATTCGTTCCTATGTGGCATGGGCCCTACATTGTTAAGCGAAAGCTAGCAAAAGGGGCCTATGAGCTGGTTGACTTTGACGGGGACTCTTTGGGTAAACCCAGAAATGGACTTTACCTAAAGAGGTATTATGCTTAAATGATGGGTGTGGAGATTTTAGTTAGGTTAGTTAGGTTAATTTTTCTTTCTAGCTGGTGTGTTTGTTAGTTTAGACAGTGTGTTTTTTGTCGTTATTCTGCTTATCTTGGTTTTACCCTTGATGTTTGCAGATGTCGATGCCTCTCCAAACATACATTGGATTTGCTGACGGTGCTTGTCGTAGTACACGGAATATTTCTTCTGCAGCTTGGGTTATTTATTCGCCCTCTGACGAGTTAGTTTCTATGCATGGGGTGAGCCTCGGTCAAACAACAAACAACATTGCAGAATACAGTGCAGTGATTGAGTTATTGTCTGAATCTATTTCGTTTGGGATTCGGAGTTTGATAGTGAGGTTAGATTCTGAACTCGTTGTATTACAGCTTAATAGAGTATATGCCATTAGAAATCCAGTGTTATTAAGGTTATTTTTGAGAGTGCGTCTCTTGGAACGTGAGTTTGATTACATTGAATATCAACATATTCCAAGGTCTTTAAATACATTAGCAGATGCAATTGCTTCTCGAATGTTAAACAGACATTTGCGATAATCATACATGTAAATTTAAAAACATTTAATCACACATGTTTAACAAGATAAGCCGGTAATAATGATATATATATAGATAGGAGTGTGTCAAAAAATACATCGTCTTCGATCATAGGTTGTAAAACACCTTATGATCGGCAAAAATGATAAGTACAAAAAACCAAAATGTCACATGTGTCTACAAAAACGATGATCCAATCACTGGTGATGATCTCTATATGACACCACTGCACGGGCTACCCTACACAAGAACCTCCTAAAAGGTCCTGGGACTCCGACTACATAGCGCTGAAGCCTAATAGGAATATCATCTATAGTAGTCTCTGGTATATCTGCTGTCAGACGCTCTAGGTCTTGTTCCAACTCAGCTAAGGTCTCTGCAGCCTCGTTCTGTGGGACCGGTGTCGGTGCAACTGGTTGTCTCCTCTCAAAAGGCCGGAGATTGGCTGGACGCCGTGGGCCTACATCTGCATTTTGAAAATTGTCACTGTCAGTTTTGAGACGATATAAAAACAAAAAAATAGATAATTTAAAAACTTGTGAAAAATGAAGTACCTGTGTCATCCCACTGTTCTCCCGGTGAAAGAATCATGTCCGGATCACCACGAAAATCGACTCCGGCATAAGGAAAATCCTGTATCGAGAAGACCTGGTCCTCTAACCAGTGAAAGTACTCCGGTCTAAATCGGACAACCTCCGTGCCCTCGTCAGGATGACGGGCCATCACCGCAACCCATCGCATCAACTTAGGCTCTCGAGGAAGCCCAACCTCAACAGTAAGCTACTGCGGGATCAGCATCGGAACCCTCTCTAGAGCAAAACTCACAACTAAAGGCCCATAACCAAAAGTCTTGAGTTGCCCGTTTTTTGCCCTGGTCAGTTGGCCCTTTAAATTGGCCAACACAGCATCACACCAGTTGAAAATGGTGCCTCGATAGCAGTCAATCGCCATCCGCATTTGGGACCCGGTGGCAATGTGCAAAGCGGCAGCGCCGCAAAGTCTGGTAACTGTAAAGGCAATTACCATAAGTTCAGGTCGGGATATCTTTTTAATTTCTATCCCCCTCTCCTGGTTCTGATTATTGCACCACTCTAGATGGAGACTAGCGATGGACTGGCCACCCGGCCTAGTCCCGGACAGAGTCAATTGTTCGCCCCTCTTGGGCAAACCAGTGAGAAAGTAAATATCTGAGGGCTCTATCTCGAGCTGGTGCCCTCCAATGTAAAAGCACTGATCCTGGACGTTCCACCTTTCAACCAGCCACTCTAGAAATCTCACCTGGGCCCTCATGCCAGGTATGGCCCAGTATTTGTAAAGACCGCATGCCTTCAAAGCATCAATGGAAGGTTGGTGATTAATCGCGGCCAAATCAACATCTTCGTGTTCTCTTTCATGCCAATCAAGCATGGTGGGCAATCTACACACCATAAAACATCTGTTAGAGTCCATAAAATTGAAAGTTTTTGGTTCATTTTGGAGAAATGGGGGTTTGAAAACCCACTCCGTGGTGTACGTAGCCCGCCTTTAGAGACAGAGCGTGTGTACGCAGGTTCTCTTAAGGCAAGATGCGTACGCCCGACATTTTCTCAACTGAGAAAATGTCGGGGTACGCAGGTCACCAGTGGAGCACCTGCGTACCCCGAAAAGCGGCCCTTGAAACCCCAAGGCCTCCAAAAAATTAAACTAAAGCTTAAAAACAAATTCTAAACGGATGGAAATTCAAGGGAGGATGTTGTAGAATACCTGATGAGACGACGTTCGGTTTCGACAGTCGGATTCTCCGCAATGTCCACGGGAAGTTTCTTGCCAAAAGCCCTTTTTCTCTCCTCAACAGTAAAATGGTAAAAATGAAATGGTAAAAACCCTTTTTATAGGTTTTTTGAGTAAATGAATGTTAAATTTGTTTATTTTCCACCGTGAAAAGGTATTTTTCAAAGAATTTTTATCTATATTAAACAGGTATGAGTAATATGTTGGTTTTTGTGCAGGATAAAGGATTTTCAGGGAAAATTGTCATTTTTCACAAACAAAAACATCAGAGTCATCTTTTAAGCCCTTTTCTGACTCCTAAAACATGAAAATATTGCCGAGCATTTCTTTTACACTCGTTAAAATGGAATTAAAAGACGGTCCCCTTATAGCCCTTTTCTAACCGTAAAAACAGGAAAAGATTGCCGGATTTTTGTCGTTTCAAATTCGATACTGGAAATAAAACAACGTGTCCTTGATCGCTTTTTACTTTTCAGGTCAAAGACACTAACTATGAAAGTACTCCTTGGTCGTAAAAAACCAAGCGGTTCTCTCAAGTATTATTTTATACTTTTTTGGGCTTGGGAGACACAAATTTACGAAAAAGTTCAACCCTGGAGTCTTCTTAAGTTTTCCAGACTCTCTAAAATTGAAAAACGCCGAGTTTCTCCTATACTGGACTCGTTAAAATTTCACAGTAAAGGACCTGTTCAATTACAAACAGGAACGGACCACTCCTTCTTAGGGTTCGAATCTAAACTAAGTTGGACTCATCCGAAGGATGAGCTTATAATCAAGCATATGTTATCCTCCTCAAGCTTGTAAAAAATAAAGAGGTACTTGCCAGAAATGGTGGGGGAAAAGAGAGGAAAATGAGCCTATTTGTTATCCTTTGTCTCAGAAGAAACCTTATCACCACTCTTGAACACGACGCTTTTCATTCACCTGGGTTGGGAAATCCTTTGCCTCACAGTTGATTGAACCACATTGAAAGTCTTCAGCCGGGTATTAACTTTGGGTCAAATGTTACCAAGCCATCTGTTGTGTCGTTATGTGTTCAAGAAGTCACTACAAATAAACCATTCATCTGCAAAATACCCGTCATCCATCTCGACCATCCCTGAGTCAGTCCTTACAACTGCATTTCTTCAACTTGATCTATGATTTCGTGTGGTGGGCTTGCCTGCAACGGGTCGCTTTCTATCGACATCAGCACATTATCTAGAAAGATGACCTAGAAATCGTCAGTACCTTGAAATCTACATGCATCAATGGCAGGTTTCTCGCCTTCGACAACAGTTTACATCATTGACCTTCGATCGAAGGATTCCGTGACATGTTCGACATCAACACATTCATTCACATCTCATGGATTGTACTGGGTACTTTGAGAACCATTGACATCACTGGTGGTTTCTCTCACACTTGTTAACAGTTTACATCATTGACTGGTAATCAAGTGGTTTCTACCATGCTCGACATCAACTCATTTATTCGCATGGATAGAATCGTACTATTTCGGGAAGTAGAAATGAAGACCCTGGATTTAGTTTCCACCATCCAGGCTGCGAGGAGTTTTGTATTCATTTTATAGTAGACTAACTATAAACAGATGGCTGCGTCCATACTGTGTCTACATGAGTCCATGATTATGATGTACTGCGAAATCATTCCTGTATCAGAGCAGTAGTTAGTTTGCTAGTTAAAGTTTTGACCTGAGTATGGGGATGCCTACCTCAACGATGATATGATCTCATACATGTATTTTGTGTTGAATACTTGCAGGTTCCAACTAGGCTCTCCACAAGATAATCCTTGAAATGATAAAGTACTTCACCCTTCCTAGATGATATGAAACCCTAAATCTACTACAGGCTTCGCACTTTAGGGGGCAATCTGTTACACTAAAATTTGTCACCATGACTATCTATAGTTAGTATGGCTCTATCAACTATCATACTATCCTCCTTGGCAAGTCTCATACCTCTGCTCCTCATGTCAAACTCCAAGAAAGAGAGAAAGTCCTTAAAAAATTAACTCTGGTTACGCAGTTTCTCTTAGCCTTACCTGCGTGTACGCACCTCTAGTTCATAAAACTTGCGTACTTGTACGCTCTGTATGTAAAGGGATGGGTGCGTACTCCTGTAAAGGTCAAAAGGCGCAAGTTTCACTTCAAAAAAGTTACTTGTGGTCATTTCTAGAGCATTCTAGAAGATGGTTTGACGTGGATTGAGCGCCTCCAGATGGTTCATGCATCCCTATGTAAGAGGAACTTATCCCATGAAGAGGGGAGCTATCCCATTGAAAGAGGGGCTTATCCCATTCATGGTGGACCTGATTAATTTCCTCCAAAGCACTATAAGTACAGGCATTGGGCCAGAGGGAGGGGAGGTTGAAAGCTGAACATTCCTAAGGGTAGATGCTGCTGAGATTAGGACTCCCTTATAGAGCTTGAGAGGAGAGATTCCCATCCTTTCTTAGATTCATTTGGAAGTGGGTGAGCTGATCAAAGTAAAGGAGAACTCTTGCTGGACCCTGGGAGGGACCTGCACAACACCAAGGCTTAGGTTGTAATGGTTTCTTTTGTTTCCATTTAATACAATTAAGCTCATTTTTCTCAACAAGTTATTATACATGATTTGTTTCATATACTCCTTGGTCTGTATGATGAATATGTTTTATTTTATGAGTTATTCAGGTGCTATGTAATCGTTTGCTTATTAGTGAATGCAGGTTTCGAAGAGAAGGAGGAGCTCATCCGGATCGGCGAGGCTGGACTGCTACAAAGCGTTGGACTAAAGGTATGTTATAAACACCTGATCACTTGTATTCTAAACGCATATTTAGGGAAAGATAGTGTTTAATTGTCTTGTTTGTCACTAGAAAGCCTTAGCTTCTAGGGAGGTCGGTTTTGTCCGCAAAATTGACTCTTTCCGCATGACACTATATGTCCAAACTTGTCACATGCATAACATCTTACATGTTTCATATCCCTATAGCAGTCAATGGTTTTGTGACCAAACATATTGCAAGAAAAACAATATCCCTTAAAGTACCTGGAAGCTAATGATCTTTCTGTGTGATGGTCTTGAACCATTCTACTTTTCCATCTTGCTGCAACATGTCCCAAATTATGACATATAAAACATTCAACATTATTCATTTGAGGAAATAACTGATTATCACTTACATAATTAGGAGTAAAAGATTTTCTTTGAAGAATTTCTTTCCTTGGTTGTTGATGGGGTCGACCTCTCATCTCCTTGTTGAGCATTTCAGATTTTTCATTAGAGTTCCTTGCCTCACCTTATGAACTAGATTCACTTTCAACAAATTCATGAAAACCAAGACCAGTTTTGATGGCCGGAGACCTTTGACTACTAAGAATATCATCCAAAATCTTAATACTATCTTGAAATCATAAAAGCTTATCCTTTTCTTCTAATTAACCTTTTAAGATATTTACCTCAACTTGATATTGCTCTTCCTTTTCAAGATACTGCTTCTTCATGATTTCTTCAGCTTTTCTTCCTTCTTCCACTTGTTGCCTTAATTCGAGAACTTCGTTTTCTTGTTCTTAAAGAGCTTGGAGTAGTTCTTCATTCTACTTATTTGATTTTTCAAAATCTTCTTTTAGAGAGAGGATCTTAGCTTCAAGACTTTCATAGTAACTGGATCTATCTTTAAGTTTCTTGATTGTTGTGCTCCTTTTATTTACTTCATTTCTTAATGATGTCACTTCATCTTGCAACTTTTGACATTGATCTTCCTTTTCCTTGTACTGCTTCCTTACTTTGTTTCCTTCCTCCAGTTGAGATTTTAGTCTGGTAGCTTCTTCTTTGAAGGCACACTCCCTTTTGTCCAATAGATCTTGTTGATCTCTAATTTTGTCTGTGAGTTTTTTAAATTCTGCCTCTATTTGATATCTTTCTCTTTCACCCATAAGAGCAAATTCAGTTGTTTCGCTGTCACTTTCATCATCTTCAAATGAACAGAGAAATGTATCACCAGAGGATAACAAATTCATACCTGATAGTTCTTTTGCTTGTTCATCTTCATTCTGAGGTGATTTTGAATATGAAGAGTTGCTTCCACATAATCCCCAATCGTCTCTCCCACTGTCACAGTTCCTTTGAGATGCCTTCTTCTTTTGAGGTGCTTTCTTCTTTCCCATTATTTCTACGGATCTCCTTCAAGTGATCAAGCTTCTACCAAAGGACTTGCTCTGATACCAATTGTTGGAAATAATACTGGGGGGGGGGGGGGGATGAATCAGTATTTGTAAATCAATAACTTTTTCATTTCCATAATCAGATTTATATACGCTACTTCAGTGAAGGGAACTTGCGTGTGCACGCAACTGTTCTTAAGGAAACTAGCATATATCTAGTGAACTTATGATTCAGTTAATTCATCATATGTTGATCTTTAATCTGTGCATCAATACTTTATTAAACATTAAACAATAACCATGTGCAGTTAATAACAGAATGAACCATCACACATAAGCAACACACATGAACACCAAGATTTAAGGTGGAAACCCAATGTGGGTGAAAACCACCTGCTGCTGTCGTCTCTGTCTTCTTTTAATAATAAGAAAATTTGTTTACAACATTGTACTGGTGCAGACTCATACCAGTATGCAGGCTTCTACATGAAAAATGTTACAACCTTCTCTCATTCTCCAGCTTCTACTGGAAGGGAGCTACAACCCGCTAGCTCTTGTACTAGTCGATATGTTTACTAGTACGTAGGCGCCGACCAATAGAAGGCTACAACCTTATTTCTTCCTCCAGGGACCACGTTTCATAAATTTTCAAACTAGATTCTCCTGGTACACAACAATACACATGGAGGCCTCGTTTCATCCAATTTTCATAATGGACCCATCAACAACATTGAAGCTTAGAATCAATCACCATTGCAATAAAACCATCAAATACATGTGCATCAACCAATCACTGAAACTCAATCATCACTCTCTAAATCAATCAAACTCAATCAATCACTGACAACCTCTGAACCTCTGACACAACTGAATCAACCATTCATTCATACTTAATCAACTTCAACCAATCAACTGGAACAGATAGATCACTATAACCAGTACACAGATTCAAACCCAGAACACTACATCATCATTCAAAACCAGTTGTAACCTCAAAACCATGCATCAGAGTATATATGCTACTTGGCTGAACCCAACTTGCGTGTATACGCTACTTCCTTTAACCCAACCTGCGTATATCTCTAAAGATGCTGAATCATAAACTTCTAAACCACAAATTGTATCAATTAGTGACAGTTTGAAGATCTACTATCATATTACAAAGTTCAAAACAGATAGTAACAAAGATCACCCTTCCTTCTCAATTAATCAATCAATCAGACTCAATTTCCTTATACATTCAGTTCTACTTTCATATCTAAGAAGACATCATTGACAGACAACAGTAAAACAGTAGTACTGATCTGATAGATGAATCATCCTTGAACACCAAGATTTTCTTTTGCATACGCTACTTTGAAGAGCTGGACCAACGTGTATATGCAACTTCACCAAAGCTAACCAGCGTATAGATCTACATATACTTACTTATAACTTTGTTGCACTTCATGACTTCAAACATACCTAGATCATCACATATAAAGGATAAAACATGTGTTAGCAATCAGATCTAGCCCATCCATTATCAGATCACATAATGATAAGTCATTATGATCCTGATCCATCATTAGATCTCATCCATCATCACTGAAGCAATTCATAATCAATCAATATGAACATTCCGAATACTGTCACCAGAATGCAGTCACCAGAACATAAAGCATAACCTGAACCAACTGCAACTGCAACTTCAAACATCATAGTTCATGATGTATATGCAACTTCGATGTGTTGAACCAACGTGTATACACTCTTTTACCAAAGCGAAACAAAGTACACATTTGCAAATACTAACTTGAAACTTCACAGACATTTCAGACTTCAGTCATACTCAGATCATAACATATACAGAATAAAACATGCATTAGTGTTCAGATCTAGACTGTCCATGATTAAACCACATAATGATAATTCATTTCAGGCTTTATAATCTCGATCCATCAACCATCATCAACCACATAGCCGCATCCTTAGATCAGATCACGCAAAGCGTTAGAAGCTCATAACCTGCATATATGAATTAACACTTCATAAGATATTCAAATACTTGCACACCTTGGCCTAATGATCTTCTCCTCCTTATATAGTTTTAGGCCTTTCACAATACCTTGGACCAAAACCGCTTAGGACCAATACCTTGGACCAAATACTTAGGGTCAATACGTCAAACCAAATACCTTGGATCAATACCTTGGACCAAAATACCTTGGACTAGATACCTCGGACCAAAACCTTGGTTTCCAACATGTATGCACTTTTCCTTTTGTGAAAGTGCATGTATACGTATACGCTCCTTTGGTTCTGTTAACCTGCGTGTATATGCTATTTTTCTACAGTGAACCTTCATATACAACTTAACATACTTGAACATGTCCTTTTTATTCAACTTCTTGATCCTGATCTGTAGTCCTTTGTTCCTTCATCCTATTAATTTGTTTCCTCTGAATAGTCTTGTTATAATGTGATTTGCCATTGTACATTACTTCTGAACTGATTCCTTTGAACTGCCCTGCATTTTGTCACATCTGTAAATACAACTGCCATGCATTCTATTACATCTGATATCTCTCTTGTAGATTCATCTAGTTACCATATAAAAGTGAGTTTTTCTGCTATAAGTGGGTTGCCATCAAATACAACACATGCATCATAATGCCAACACATGATAATCATGGAGCGTGCAAGGTGCATGAGATTGCATGCAGGATTGCCTTTACAATTTTGGGCAGATGTTGTAGATACTGTTATTTATCTAATAAACAGAGGGCCTTCAAGTTCCTTGGATGGTGGTATTCCAAAGGAGGCATGGATAGGTAAAAATGTAAACTACTCATTTTTAAATACTTTTGGTTGTGAAGCCTTTGTCCACATTAATAAAGAAAATAGAACAAAGCTTGAGGCAAAATCAAAGAAATGTACCTTTATTGGATATGGTGTTAATGATTTTGGTTATCACTTTTATGATTATGAAAAACACAAATCATTAGGAGCAGAGATGTCATATTCAATGAAAATGTTTTGTATAAGGATCAGATGCAGGAAAAAGAAAATAGAGAATAGACGGTGCTTGATGAGATCACAGAAAAAGTGAAGGTGCCTGAAAATCATAATGATCAACAACCAGAACAACAACAACAACCACAACAGCAACAAGCACCTCAAACACCTAAAAGTGGTGTTAGAATATCTACCAGGATAAGTAGACCCCCTGAATGATACTCTCCTTCATTATATTATGTATTGTTGACTGATTCTAGTGGACTAGAATGTTATGAAGAAGCAGTGTGGGTAGAAACCAGGAAGAAGTGGGAGCAAGCCATGAAAGAAGGGATGGACTCCTTAGCACATAACCAGACTTGGGACTTAGTCAGGTTGCCTGTAGGTAAGACAACATTGCAGAATAAATGGTTTATAGGTTGAAGGAAGAAGATGGAGGTAGAAAAAAGTATAAAGCTAGACTTGTGGTGAAGGGGTTTGCACAGAAAAAGGGTGTATACTTTGATGATATATTTTCTTCTGTTGTTAAAATGACTTCAATCAGAACTATTTTAAGTCTAGTAGCACCTGAAGATTTGCATTTTGAGAAGTTAGATGTAAAGACAACCTTTCTCCATGTGGATTTGGAGGAAGAGATATATATGCAGCAGCCACAAGGATATGAGGTAAAAGGGAAGGAGAAACTAGTGTGCAAGTTGAAGAAGAGCTTGTATGGCTTAAAACAGGCTCCAAGGCAGTGGTATCTAAAATTTGACAGGTTTATGTCTGAACAAGGTTATACTAGATGTCACTCTAATCATTGTGTTTATCTCAAAAGGAAAAATGATGGTAGCTATATTATATTGTTATTGTATGTAGATGACATGCTTGTTGCAGGTTCTAACATGCAGGAAATAAATGTGCTCAAAAGAAAATTGGTGAACTCATTTGCAATGAAGGATTTGGGTGCTGCAAAACAAATCCTTGGTATGAGAATAACTAGAGATAGGAAGAATTGAAAATTAACATTGTCTCAGAGTGAGTACATAGAAAAGGTGTTGAAAAGATTTAATATGCAAAATGCAAAACTAGTTAGTATACCTTTGGCTAGCCATTTCAAACTAAGTAAGGAGGTGTGTCCCAAGACTCAGGAAGAAATGGCTTATATGTCTAAAGTTCCATATGCATCAACAGTTGGAAGCTTAATGTATGCAATGGTCTACACAAGGCCTGATATTGCACATGCAGTGGGAGTTGTAAGCAGGTACATGAACAATCTAGGAAAAGAACATTGGATGGCGGTGAAGTGGATTCTCAGGTATTTGAGAGGTACCACAAATCAAGCATTATGCTTTGGTGGTTCAAACATTTCTCTACAGGGATATGTTGATGTAGATATGGTGGGTGATAGAGATAACAGGAGGAGCACAACAGGGTATGTCTTTACTGTAGGTGGAATAACGATCAGTTGGGTTTCAAAACTACAAAGTGTTGTTGCACTCTTAACAACGGAAGCAGATTATGTTGCTGATACAGAGGCTAGTAAAGAAATGATTTGGTTACAAAGGTTTCTAGATGAATTGAGTAAGAAGCAGGAGTTGGGAAGGTTATACAGTGACAGCTAGAGTGCCATACATTTTGCAAATAACTCTGCATTTCATTCCAAGACTAAACATATACAACTCAAGTACCATTTCATATGGTCAGTGTTAGAAGATGGACAGTTGAAGCTTGAAAATATACACACTAGCCAGAATCCTGCAAATATGTTAATAAAAGTTGTAACCAGGGAGAAACTGAGATTCTGCTTAGTTTCAATTGGTCTTCAAGTATGATGAAGAAGATGAGAAATAGCCAGGTCCAAAGTGGAGTCATTTTCCAGCAAATGAAGTAGCGGTGGAGTTGCTATAATCAGTCTCCAAGTGGGAGATTGTTGGGTGTGGAGCTTGATTGTCTTCTTTATTTAGAGGCATCACTGCATTGGACCCCAGTTCGTAATATTTGCATTGCAAGGGGGGTCCAAGGGGGGCCAACAACGATCTTTAGGAGCCCCCCCCCCTGGCGGGGGATTGGGGGAAGCGCCCCTGAAGCTAAAAATAGATGTAAAATTACCTTGTAAGATGTTGTAATTTCGTAGTCAATCTGGGCCATTCATTAGGCAGAGATATGACGATAGAAGTTATGTTTAATTTAGGGTTTTTTTCCCTAGAAGACAACCCCTCGGTATATATGAGGGAATTTTATTGCGTCTATATATATCTGTATTTTGAGTGAGAAAGAGAGAGGATATTGTGTGAGAGCGAAGAGGGAATTATAGTGGATCTGTTGTTGGTTGTATCTCTTCATTTTGCTGGATAATATAAAAGGAAGGACCGGCTGTTTCTCTATGGACGTAACCCAAATTGGGTGAACCACGTATATCTATGTCTCTCTTATTTTATGCATTTTCTGTGTTTATATTTCTGCAATATATTTTATGTGTTCCATTACTCTGTAATATATAATTTTCTAACATTTAGTTCACGCCTATGGAATTGCATAAAATACATATCAGAGTATTATAAAACAAAGTTTTAGATCCAAAAGGCCTCAAATATTAGGTAAATATCAATAAAGATTTATCCATTATGATATTCTCCAAATTAAGGTAAATAAATTACTAGTGACCTAATGGTTGACTAGAAGATCCATTTTTTTGTTGACTAAAAGTTGTAATAAAGATGAGTGTTATTATTATTTTCTAGGTTCCTCCAAAGAAAGCTACTACACCAATTAAATTTATTGAAGGCTCATCCTTAACTCATGAAGAATTTGGAGACTAATAATTTAGGTTATCTCAATTAGAGAAGAAATTTAATGAAACCAGTGGTAGTTGATGACCCCCAATATTGCAACAAGGATGTTGCGACTCCCAAGGCTACCAACATTAATTTATCAATCTAGGATTCATACAAACTTAAGAGGTGACAATGTTGTATGCACAGTAGGCTAATTTATACTTAAGATTCTCCAAGACAGTGGATCAAACCAAGGTGTACAAAGACCATTTTTCAAACTGAATCTAGGTTTTACAAGAAAGGGATTCTAATCTACTTGCAAGAAATGTAAATGTTGCATAAAAGGAAATGATAATCTACTTGCAAGAAATGTAAATGCTTGAAATGAAAACCCTAACCTATTGCAGAAAATAAACCTAATTTAACTACATAAAGCATGAAATAAATACTAAACTATTGCATTCAAAGGATATTTTATGCTAATGAAAAAATTCAATAACTGCTTCAAGAGGTAACAAAGTAAACTATCTTTGTGCTATTAAATTCATGAACTCAATCACTAACCCTAATTGTAGAAATAAATTGCAGAGATGAAAAGAAAGGTCGTAAGTGATCTTTGATCTTCCTCAAGCTTGGTTCTAAGGGCCTAAGAAGCATTATAAAGGGCTAAGAGGAAAAAATCAATCTTAGAGAGCAATTTTGGTCAAGTTTTGAGGGCTTCTACATGGTGCTACAAGATGCTACACGATTGCCCTATTTTTCTACAGGATTCAATCTGAGAGCATTCCGAGGGCTTAAAAGGTGATCTAAAAGTGAGGAAGGGTAATGGGGGGTGGGAGAAGGTTATGGAAGTCCTTGCAAAGCCTAATACTCCTCAGGAGCCCACCTTGCACAAGGAGGGAATGCAAACAATGACCTCTAACAAATTTGCCCTAAACATTTTGTATGCAGAATACTTGAAGAAGTTGATGAGGATGGAAAGAACATACTAATGGTATGGTTAAAGGTGAAAATGACAGTGCTCTTCCCTACAAATCAATAGTATGAGTTGCACACCACAAATATTACTTAACTTGCAAAACATCTAAAGCATGTTAAAATTAATAATTAAACTAGAAAGGAAAGGATGAGTTAAATTTTATTCAAGGTATAACTACTACATCAAAGGAAACCTATATTTTTGTGTTTGTCAATACAAATCCTACAACCATACTTTTCAAGAGAGAGGATTGAAAATTTTTCAAACGCAACCTTTTATATCAACAAATCTTGCAAGAAAGGAAACACTATTAAATTAAGTACAAAAAGGAGATACACATAAAAAAAATGTACAAAGGAGAGAGACTAGAGTGCTTGGGTTGGGCCCTAACCCAAGGGTACTCAACCCTCTAAAACAAACTCAAATTGAAGGAAACAAAATATTTCTCATTGATCTCAAAAAGTGTTAAAATGCATGATATGGAAACGAAAATGACAAGTACAAGCTCCTAGCCCTAGTGGTCACTATGCTCCTCGAAAAAGTTGAATCCTTCTAAGCTCTTGAGCTCCTTTATTTATACAAACTAAGTGAGGGGGAAACCTCCTTTGAAGGATGATTTCTTCCCTCCAAAATCCTTATAAAAGTGGATCTAGCCTCTTGAGATCCTCACAATTATTGAGTGGAGTAAATATCCAATAGTCAGTGGAGTTTGTTGGTGAGTTAATGTAGGGAATGAGCCTCCTACATTTCGTCTAGCTGCTTCCAATGTACTTATTCGCAATAGATGCACCCTTTTCCTGCACATTAATCATGTTAGGCCATAATATATGATTAAAATTCCTTAATATCCCTAATAAACACATTATATTAAAAAAAGTGACATCAAATGCAAGGAGAGAGGTAAATGTATGATGAAGGACAATTAGATGGGCAATGATTTGTAACTATTAATGAGGCACATCATCACTCCCCTTCTAAAGGTGTTATTGAGTAACTCAGCCACTTAATTGCATCTCATTCATCCCAAGGTATCTCTGATGGAGTGCCCTCTTCAGGATGGAACCCTGCATTTTTCTCTATCTATGTCTATTCTTGAATGCAAGGGGCATAACTAAAAATTTAGTGTAAACCCCAAAAATTTGTTAAACAATGTGACTTAAAGTACTGATTTAGCGACATCCCATCAATCAACAATTTTGGTTCAGCCAGGGGAGTATTCACTGTTAAAGTGAATTTGATATCCATATGCTCACTTGTTACTAAAGGCATTTCACATCTAAGTATTTGAATATCTTATCATACAACAAAGTAACATTTTTCTAAATGACTTGTATTATAGATTCTTTCCCTAGCTAGCAGGTGTATAGGTGGTTCCTAGTATGTACATAAGTGGAAAAATGACACAAGGTATTTGATAGCGATTTGGATGTAAGATGACATAACTGATGATTTGGTGGCCATATGTGGTATCACATGGAACTCAAATTTTTCATTTTTGATGGCCAACTAGATGGTTTGTGGATGACATGTGGAAACAAAAAATCATGACACGGTAGAAGGAGACTTGGCAGATGATGTTGCATGCTTTGGGGTCCTTATGCTCGAAACATTTTTGTAGGTTTTTCTTATGTTAAAATGAATTTAGTATTTAAATATATGAACATCCATTCATATGACAGTGGAACACCTTCGAACGATTGAGACTCTAAATTCAGCTTGGAAATTATGTTTTATTAAAAAGTAATCTAGATACCTAGGCATCAGGTCATAAGACAATGGAACTCTTCGAATGACCTAAACTCTAGATTCAACTTGGAAATTCTGTTTGTTCTAAAAAATAATCTAGGTATTTGGGTGTCTTCATTAAAAGACCTAAATTTCATATTTATCAAAGAAATGTTTTTATACCTTTGTCACAACACATGGTCATGGGTTTTGGGTCATTTAGCTTGATATTACATGCAAAGAAAATATAGGCAATCCAAGTAATCTAGATATTAGGATTTTCACCCAATATTAGATGTAAAGAAAATATAGGTCATCTAGGTAATCTAGATATTAGAGGTTCCACATGATATTAATTGCAAAGAAAATCTAGGTAAACCAAATATCCATCCCTTTTGGTGTTTTTGATTTTGGATGCCAATGTTTGTTAAGCCCATGGCTTCAGCCCATGATTCTCGATTAGCTTACAATATTGACGCCAAAAGGGCTCCAAGCCATTACTATCTATGGTGGCCCATATCCAGATGTTTCCTATCAATAAATCAAATCAGGAGAGTATAATTGGTGAATGTGTGGAAGAAATCTAGTGTTGATATAATGAACTAATCAAAAGGGCTAAGTACAAATAAGTTTAATGATAAAGTCAAAGGAGGGTGTTTAGTCTACAAATAGCGTATCCTAGATACAAAATGCAAACAAGTGCAAATATAGAAGCATAAATTAGTTTGTGATGCATATTGAAAAGAGTATTGCGGCAAGTAAAGGGGAGTGGTATTTAATCTATAACAAGTGCAGTATGAAAAACAAAGTAAGTATAGTAAGTGCAGAGTTATGAAATAGAGAAACCACAATATGTAGAGAAGAGAAGAACAAAGCATAAAAGAACACATATTTTTTTTAGTTTATATATAAAATAGGGGATTTGCATCTCCTTCAAGTTGGTGCTTATAAATTAGGGGAGTGATGTCTCCTTCAAGTAGGTTCCTATAAATCAGGGGATTGGTGTCTCCTTCATTATAGTGCCTGTAAATTAGGGGATTGGAGTCTCCTTCAAGTTCGTACATGTAAATTAGTTAAGGGATTAAATTCTCCTATAGGTTGGTACCTACAAATTGATGTAACAATAGTTTGGTGCCTACAAGAACAATCATATAAATAATTTTTTTGGTTTTCTCCCATAAGGGGTTCCACATGCATATGATGTTCTCATGTGTTTCTTATGTGATTGTTGTATTAGGTGGTTTGAAATGTTTTGATTCATATCAATTGGTCATTATACTGATTCATCCCCCCCTCTCAGTATAATTATGAATCCAACACTAGTATTGCCTCATCAAGGATGGAAAATCCTTTACCATCAATGTGCACAAATGTAAGTACAAAATTTTGTTGTTAAGTGCCAACAAAACCAATGAAATGATTAGTTCTAGAATATTTTTTTTTGGCAGAAAATAAATCTTTAGAAGAGTTAATAAAAGAAAAGACAATCCTAGAGGGGTGTAATAAGAAAAAAAAGTAACTAGAAGAGTTTCTGTAGGAATACAGGGATGCGTTCTAGGAGCCTAAAGGATACCACCCAAGAGGGAGGTGGAGCATGAGATTTAGTTGTTTCTAGACTCCCCATTTCCAAACCAACTTCGGTTGTATAGGAAGTATATTATAGAAGTAAGCGAGGTGAAGAATTAATTCCAACAACTACTGGAACATGGTATCATTTAACCAAGTACCTCATTATGTGGGTCACCCATCATCATTGTGCCAAAGAAGGATGGAACTTGGAAGATGTATATTTATTATAAGGTGTTAAGAAAATCATGCTAAAGAACATATACCCCCTACCCAGGATAGATGATCTGCTAGACTAGTTACATCAAGCCAAATACTTCACCAAGATGGACTTAAAGTTTGGATATCACCAAGCTTGATTTGAAGAATAAGATACCTAGAAGACCACCTTCAAAACTAGGCAAGGTTTGTATGAGTGGCTAGTCATGCCATTTTTCCTATTTAATGCACCGGCTACCCTTATGAGGTTAATGAATTATATATTACGCCATTTTATAGATTCTTTTGTTATTGTATATTTGGATGATAAACTAGTACACAATGCTACCTAAGAGGAGCACATTTCACATTTTATGTAGGTGTTAGAGACATTATAGAGGCACAAACTTCTGGAAAATTTCAAGAATTGTGAGTTGCACAACACCTTGTGGTGTATCTAGGATATTTTATAGGTGAAGGAGAGAAGAAGATACATATTTCCATTATGGAGGCCATCATGAAGTGGTTGGTTCCTAGTGTTTCTCAGCTCAAGTGTTTTGTTGGAGTAGCACAATAATTGAGGAAATTCATAGCCTCATTTTCAGAAATAGAAGCACCACTCCACACCATATTAGTGAGTGCCAAAAGATTCCAGTGGGGAAAGGATCAGCATAGGACCTTTGTGGAGTTAAATAAGAATATCAGTCAAGCATCAGTTCTAGCATTACCAAATCAACCCTTCAAGGTGGAAAGAGATGCAAGTGGTAATCTTATGGGAGTGGTTTTGATGCAGGGAGAAAGGATTGTATGCTATCATTTTGGAGTATTCCATGGGGTGGTTCTCAACTACCATACCTACCTACCTACAAAAAGGAGCTCTATTTCCTAGTGTAAGATATGAAGAAGCATAAACACTATTTTATGGGAAAGGATAAAGTAATCCACATAGATCACCAGCCACTACAGTACTTGTAGGGCCAAAGCAAGCTACAGAGGACCATGCATTACAAGTGGATGGGCTTTCTATAATAGTTTAATTTAGTGATAAAGGAAAAGAAGGATAACAAAAATAAGTTTCTCGTCATGCTTTCAAGGACACTCACATCAAATATCATAACTTTGGGAACTCTGATGCACATTCAGATAATGAGAACTTCAAGGAGGTGTTTTAGTAGTTGCATAGCTAGAGCCATGTGCACAAGGGTGACAACACAATTGACTACCATCTCCGGGACATGTTACTCTAGAAGCTTGATAAGTTGTGTTTTGAGAAATCTTTTTGGCGAAATCACATTGAAAAATATTTGGTTGACATGTTTCAAACCATCCAATGTGTTTCATCATTAGGACTAAGATGGAGAGTTTGATCCAACAATGCAGTTAAATAATGTAGAGAAAATAATTCTAACAGTCAAATTATTAATGGTAAAATAATGTATCAATGATAATATTTATGAATAAGAACCAATTAATGAAACGTTCAAGAATCAATTAGAAAATAAAAAAATTTTAATTAAGAGAAAAAATATTATAAAGAAAATAAAAATAAATAATAAGGCGAGGATAAAAATAAACTAAATAAAGAATCAAGAAATGACCAAAAAATAAATTAATTACTAAACGGTAAAAGTAAAAGAAATAAAATAATGAAAAGTTATGTGTTCCTAAAGATGAGTGGCTACAACTGATTAGAGAGGATGACACCTCCAAGGTTGCAGGAACTTTGGTGTAGGGAAGATAGTGGCCAACTTGCAGAGGTATGTGTATTGACTTAAGATGCAAGAACAAGTAGCTACGTTCATAAGATGATACATGCTTTATTGTCCTAGAAATCATAGTAATAAGAAACAAGGTCTATTTCATCCCTTGCATGTACCCACTCATCCCTAGGAAAGATTTTCCATGGAATTTGTGGGAGGTTTACCAACAACTAGGGAGGGACATGAATACCTATTTGTGGTAGTTGACAAGTTCCACAATATGTGCGTATTGATGCCCTATAACAAAGACCATCAACGAGAAAGAAGCAGCTAACTTTTTCTTTGGACATGTCTAGGTGCACTTTGCAATATCTAGGAGCATCATTTCAGATAGGGGCACAAGAATTCTCAGTTCAATTTTGACTACATTGTGGAAGAATATGGACACAAAGTTGAAGAGGTCTAGAACATTCCATCCATAAACAAATGGATAGGCATAAGTAGTCAAAAGGAATTTGGTGCATCTTTTTGGGAGTTACAATCAAAAGAATCCAAAGACTTGGGATGAAAATATGCTATATATACAACACTCTTATAATGGATTAGTACAAACTTGTACTGGTAAGTCCCCATTTGAAACTTTTTTTTCAATATATGCCACCTTCAACTTTGGATATTACATATGAGAAACAAGGAGAAGTGAGGGAGGATCTTACAAGGAATGCCTTAAGGGAAGAAAATTTCATTTAGAAGATCAGTAAAATCTATATATAGGTACATGAGCCATTGCAAAATTCATAAGAAAATTATGAGGTCGGGCATTATCAACAAAAAACAAAGAAGTATTTAAAGGTGGGAGGTAGAATCTGGTTACAATTGAATAAGGAGAGGTTACAAGGTCTTGGTAAAAAAAATCAAGGCTCTGTGACATGATCCCTTTGAGATATGGAAAATATGGGACATAACACCTATAGAATTAGTGTAACCCCCATACCATCACATTTAATCTATGGTGAATGTAGAGAATTTGAAACTCTATGAGCCTTACATGCTAGATTAGGAAGAGGAAAAGGTCCTACCTTCTATAGAAAATTTGACACCAGATTCTCAAGTAGAGTTGACATGGGATGCAATTTTACAAAAGAGGTCTAGAACTACAAGACAAAGGTATACTGACCTTTGGAAAATTGAGTGGAAAGGATAGTTTCTAGGAAAAGCTAAATGATACACCCAAGAGAATGTGGAAGAAAAATTTCCTCACCTCATTTAGTAGAAGATTTTGGGGGAAAAAATCCTTCCAAAATGGGGAGGTGTGATCCTATCTAGGTGGATATTGGTGGCCACCTACTCTTCCACCTAGACCTCTAGTCAGTTTCATCAGTTTCCTTAATTATAGCATCATTTACTGTTTTTAGCGGTTTTTTAGGTCTTGAACTTTCAGAGCTATTTTGACCCCTAAATGACATTTTTTGAGGTCTGTATAAGGCCCATATCCATAATTAAGGGCCTACCAAAAATCCTATAGTAATCAGAGAGATATTTCCAACGAGGTATCAGACACACCAAACGGAGATCATATGACCAAATTACGACCCTGGTAAGTTGGCTACCCAACTAACCCTAATGAGGCCCACAAACTCTTGGTGTTCCATCTCCTGGGTTAGGGTTTTGGTTGTTTAGGGTTTCCCTTTATTGTTCAATAATAAAAAGGCCCTTGAGCCTCATTATAACACAGTTCAAAGGCATGTAGCTGCCACATCTCTTCTCAGAGATAAGCTACCATCGCCTGAGCTAGTTTATTTCCATTATGTATGTAAGCATATTTCAGTTCTTTGATATTAATGAAATGAAGTTTTATTTTTGTTACATCTCTGTGTTTATGTTTATATATGTATTCTGTTGCGTTCTTGTATAAGTCTGGATCAGATCCAGATTGGATTATTATATATATATTTTTTCCATCATAATGCTTTTAGAGTAGAAAAGGTGGGGGAGTGAACTCATAGGACCATTTTTCCCGATGGGACCCAATTTGGCAAATTGGAGTTTGAATCCTTATATAAGCATGTTGAGGCATCCAATGATGTTTTTTGTTGGGTAAAAAATTTCTACTTAAGTGTATCACCCATTTTCACTACTCTACACACAAATACATTTCCAATGGTGCAAGAATCACCTCAATTCAGGTTTGTATGCAAAATTTATGCCACTCAAAAGCTAACCTTCCTATTTTGACCACCATAATTTGAGAGGATTCCATGTCAACTCCCATTATTCATGGAAAATGGGCTAGGAACATGATCACAATGAAGAATACTTTAGAATAGTACATATTGTAACTCTAGATAAGAGTTGAAGGAGTCAAACCTAGTCAATGGTGGGCTATCATGATTTGTTATAACCGAGCCACTAGGAGGAAAAGAGATTCCATTCTATGTCCACAGATGATAATAGTAGCCAAAAGTGTGTAGTGAGAGAGAAAACATAGGGTATTTGTGCACTGTAGCATCCCACAAGCCACATGCCTTCTTTATACTTACATCCATTTTTCCATTTAGAGAAAGAGATTAGAGCAACCTCACCTTCCTATTGGGTTTTCTCCCGAAATGGTTTCCCAAGATATATCTTGTGTTAATTTGTGGTTTGTGAGTTTTAATTCACTACTCTAATTTTTGTATAATTATAATTTCCATATATACACAACAAAAAATAGTCAACATATCCATAAATTTAAGGAGAAATAAACCCTCATAGTGTAGCTTTCGGATTTTCTAATATATTTTAGTAGATTTGAGGTGACAAATTGTCCAATGGAATATCCATGAAAATTTGCAGATCATTGTTTAAGAATGGGATTTTGGACAAAGCATGAAAATTATGTATGTAAGTAGATAATTATTTCAAAAGTTACTTCAAAAGCTCTACAAGAGCCAAGGGGTTGTTGAATCTCTTTACAAATTTGTTGTCTTGTGGGTTACTCAACATTCAAATGAATATGTAGGATACTTCTAGTAATAATTTCTAATGCAATATAGATTACTCTTTCATTGCATAGATGAATTACCTGAAAGGTTTAGTGATGTTTTTGTTAGTTTGATGTATTAGATATCATATAATTAATTCCATGTGTCTCATGTTTGATTATTTTGTTCTTGTTTTATTTAGATGTTTTATGTAATTTATCTACTTAGTTAACTCCTAGCTAAATAATTTCCAAGGGTTTATATTATATCATATAAAACTCAATGTGTTGGTACCTTGGAAAACTTTTTGAGATGTAGGAGGTGACATAAGAGCTTTGAGAAACAGGTGGAAAACTCTCCTTTGTTCAGTGATGATGACGATTCCCAAAGTAATTGACACTTTCTTAGATAAGTTGGATGGTTAAGTTCTAGGTGGACAAAAGGACAAAATGGAAGTGTCAACAAAGGAAGCATGTGCATTTGACCTAGGTGATAAATGGAAATTAGATCAAGTTGACAAGGAATATGCTTTCCCATCTTCAGGTATGGGAACGTAGGATGGCATAGAGTACTCCTTCAGTAAATATGAAGATGATTGTTAGAATGAGTCAAAGATCAGGATATTGTTAGTTGAAGATAATGG
Source organism: Pinus tabuliformis (assembly GCA_031772625.1). Lineage (NCBI taxonomy): Eukaryota > Viridiplantae > Streptophyta > Pinopsida > Pinales > Pinaceae > Pinus > Pinus tabuliformis. The sequence goes on from CM062807.1 coordinate 83,091,218, forward strand.
AAGTAATTGGTGATTTGATGTGCCTCTTTCAAAGGGTATGAAAGTATTTCAATTTTCTCATTGGACTTAGAGGACTTTGGATAGACGATTAGCGCATTTGAGGACTTTGGAAACCCTATTGGGGCATTTGAGGATTGTGGACACACTATTGGAGCATTTTTATGGCCACTTGCCACCCTCTTCTCATTGATTATATGCCTAAGTGTGACATCTTATACTAGAGCTCGTAGTGGAGCATAAATGCACCAAGAAAAGGTGTTGAGTTTATTGAAGAAGTTAGGATATTTGGATTGCAAAGGAAACTTAACAATTTAGAGGTCAAGGTGGTGACCTTGAACTAGTCCATATATATATATATATATATATATAGATATTGAAGTACAAAAGGATTTTGATTTTGGCATAAAAAAATTCATTCTCATGGAGTTGATTTAAGGATTCATTGGTTGCAACATTTATGAGGGAGTACAAAAGCATGGAAAGTTAGTTAAAAATACTTTGTAGCAGCAATAGATGGCCATAATAGTGTTGGACAATGATATGATATTCTCAGTGAACATTGAATTGTAGAAACAACAATACTGTGGACATCTAGGAAATAGTGTTCTACATATTTAAGCAAAAGCACTTATGTTCAAATCATGTTTGAACAATGAACAATTGCACAACAATTTTGGTAGTGGCATTATAGTGTGGGTGAAGGAGTTGGATGCATATGGATGTATTGGTTTGAGCAGTAGGCCTTAGAAAACGGAAAATCCTCATAGAGATGTTGTTGAAGACACTGATGACTTTAAATAGGGGAAAATGTAAGGCCCTAGTCTTGAGGAAACTTGAGCACCTCCACCACTTGATCACTCTAATGGTGATTGGCAAACACAAATGGATACAATAAGAAGTTGGCTTGCTAGACAAATTGGTTTAGCACCCTTCCATGATGGCAAGACATGTTGTAGGCTTATTGATTGGCCTTACATGAAGAAATAACATGATGTAGACACTAGGGAATATTTGGTTGCTTGTGATATCAAATTGCAAGGTCAGATGAGCATGGCTTGGGTAATCTTGAACAATGGCAAGGCATGCCTAAGTAACAAATGGCATGGCAAAGCAACTTGACTAAGTATCGAAACAAGATAAATGTTGTCGGTTAATATTTCTTATAGAGACTACTTTTTTATTTAGATAGGGGAAATTATTGAGTTCATAGGCATGTAGGAAGCAATGCTTTAACATATGGTCCAACACCATAGTTTACCTATAGTTAAAAGTGCATCACAAGTTGAATAAATAAATGCTTGACATGACATGTAACACAAGGAAAGGCAAGGAGTTCCTTGAGTGTCATCCAAGCAAGGAAGTTGACCACTAGATGCTTGAGATTGGTAGGACACCTTGGAATAAAATAAAATAAAATCCTTAAAATTAAATTACTAATCAATTTTAAACAATAACATAAATTCCAAAGTCCATAAGCTTCTAATGAGTCATTTGACATATAACCTTTTTCGATACAGAAAATCATTTTCGTAATAAAAATCAAAATGATAGAATACAATCCATAAAATTAGATTACCATAAAAAAATAATAAAATAAATAATTTTAAACAATAAAATAAATTCATAAGTTCATAACCCTCTAATGAGCCATTTGACATAGAACCAAAGCATAGATTCCGGTAATGATAATTCCCACTCTTGTATCTTTAGGTTGTACCAATGAACTCAAATAATTATATAAAAATATATCTGATGGTTAGAAACATTTTTTAATAAATAAAATAAAGTTTAAGATAGTATAAATAATAATAAACATAAATATTATAGTAAAATAGTTGTTTAGAGGTAAATTTAATGTTTTATAAATAAAAAGGTTTTATAAATCAATTTAATATTTAATTTCATTGTGATTTTAAAATTAAATTTATTGGGTTAAGCCAAACACGGAATGTTTCATATTGAAAAGTATTTGTGAATTAATATAGGGGTCTTGTTTAAATTTGAAACTTGGTTTATTTGTATAACACGACTTGTGGGCAATTGCACTAGACTCATGAGTATAGTGACAATCCTACTAACTCCCAAATCTTCTCAGTGACAAATGACATTGACTCGATATCAAATCTCCTCCATAACAACTTGCATTGACCCGATCTTAAATCTTCTTAATAAAAAATGACAAATCTGCTAATTATCTTAATTAACCAAAAAAAAAAAACTATAACTTTATAATATAATTTTTATTTTTTAATAAATCTCTATAATTTATAAATATTAATGGTATTGTTTATTAAAATATACCATGCCAAGGCTATCGACCTCGACCTCGAATGCTTTGAAGGATGTAGAAAGATTAGCCAAAAGAAAACTCGATAAACCCTAGTGGGTCTCTATCAAACTAGGTACACGTCAATCACTTGATAGACAAGTCCAAAGTATATGTTATTAAAGTTATAAAGGTGCAACTTAACACGTTATATATATATAAAACACTTGATTTAATGGGTTGAAAAAAAGAAAACAAATGATAGTTAGGTTGGTTGGTTAATCCCTTTCATTCTTTCCATGTCGTCTCAAATGTGCGGAGAGAATGCACCCGCAACGAGGAGTGATGTATATTTTATTTTGTAGTTTTGTTTATAAAAGATATATTATTAAAAAAATATTAATTAAAATAAAATTATATATGATTTTTTTTTTTTTTTTTAAATTTTAAAATATTATGTTAATAGAAAATACAAGGTTAAGAATTTTATATTTAAAATTAATAATATTTTAATATTAATTAATAATTTTTTAAATTTTTGTAAGTTTGGCATTATTATATATTTTTCATGTCTAAGATATTATTGTGATTGGACGAGAAATTATGCTAGTGTCTTTACATCAGGGAGTGATCACCTGATCACTGTCTATCTAAGACTCTTTAAACAATATTAATTTATAATTTTGAAATTTATTAATAAAATTAGTTTTATTACATATTTTTCATGTCTAAGATATTATTGTGATTGGGCAAGAAATTGAAGTGGTCTCTTTACATCAAGGAGTGATCACCCAATCACTGTCTATCTAAGATTCTTTAAACAATATTAATTTATAATTTTGAAATTTATTAATAAAATTAATTTTATATAATGATGAAGAAAAAAGATTTAATTAATGATGATAATGTCATATTTGTTTATTACATTTAATCCTATTACATTTTAATATATTTTATTTATGATGACATTTTTGTGTCATGTTTTAATATTTTATTGATCATAGATGTTATTTATGGTTATTTAATTTTGAAATTTATTAACAAAATCAATTTTATATAATGATGAAGAAGAAGAATTTAATTAATGATGATAATGTCATATTTGTCTATTACACTTAATTCTATTATATTTTAATATTTTATTTATGATGACATTTTTGTGTCATGTTTTAATATTTTATTGATTATAGATGTTATTTATGATTATTTACTAAGATGAATCTTGAGATAGCCAACCTTTGGAAAATTTTAAAGCACTAATTGATTAATAAACCTATATTATTAAAATAATAAAATAATAATATCAGATTATTCGTAAAATAATAATATTTTATATAATAAAATAATAATACCAGATTAATATTAAAATAATAATAATACCATGTTAATAGTAAAATAATAATAATGATAATATTTTAGATAATAAAATAATAATAGCAGATTAATAGTAAAATAATAATAATAATAATAATTTATAATTTATAATGATAATGATTAAATTCAAGAAGTATTAGCATACATTTATCACTATCAACCAAGTATGGAGATGGATAACACCTCTAAAGATATAAAAAAATTGTGTGCAAAACTTGTAGATCAAAATTTGATAAATTCTGAGTTAAAACAGATCTATGCAAGTTATTTATAATATTATTTATATTTTATATAGCAACTTTATATATCTAATTATTATTATTATTATTATTATTATTATTTAATTTTTTTTTTTTTTAATTAAAACCTTGCTACATGCATATACTCATAGCATTTATCTTTTATTTTATAATTATTTATTTAATTTTTTAATGTGGTATGCATATGATAGATCATATTACAAATAGATAAAAAATTTAGAAAACAAATTTATTATAATTTTTTTTTTGTGAATTAATACTTTCTATTCAGATTCTGAAGATGAGATAGTAATTAGAGCTCTAGCACTTGCTTTTGGAGGTTCTGGAGGTTCAGCATTATCAGATTCACATTATATGTGCCACTCTACATGAGCAAGTCTTTGATCAATTTTGTCCAACCAGAAACATTAGTTTCTCAGCATTCTCTTGATGTCTTATGTTAGCTCTGCTACATATCTTGACATTTGGAGGGCTAAATACAAGCTTGGCCACGTGTTTATGCTCAAAAGAGAGCTCGCAACAGTCATATTCCTTCTTCTCCTTCATTCCACTTACCCTCCCTTAACCTCGCTATATCTGCTTTTCCTCCAAAACTCGGCATAAGACCCTGTTTCTTCAAGCCCCAAAGCGCTAAGTTTAAAGCCACATAGCACTGCCACCACATGACCTTGCGCCTCTGTAACCCACAGTCGCCTTTAAATTGCAGTCATTGATTGCCGTACCCCGATCCCACGGTCCCCCCGCCGCAGTCAATGAATAACCTGCCTGTTTGTTCCCCACCGTCCGATCAAATCCGCCACGATCGGACGGCGTTCGCTCTTCCTGCGCCTGCGAAGTGACAGCCTGTTAACACATGATCGAAAGCGGTTTCCGTTGCCACGCATCGCCCTCTGAGTGGTATCGCATGCCGTTGTATGTTTATTGCCCGACCCCCGATGGTAGTGCGAGCAATACCACTTACCACTTGAACCCATTTTCCCGCTCGGTGATGCCTGCTCATCTTCGATGCCTGATGACCGTTGGATCTGTCCGCCCGAGATCCAACGACCTGCGTTTACCCCGCTTCCATATCTATCGGTACTCCCCACCAAACCATGCCCACCGTCCATCTGCTCAATCCGACGGCCAATCTTGTTCCTCCGTCCAGTTCATCCACCTACCATGCAGTACGCGACCTTTGATCGTTTTGTGCTCCCGAAGGACGAACATAACCAGTTCTCGATACTGTTTGCAGTAGTCCCTTAACAACCACATTCAACAGACAGTAAGGCCGAGAAGAAAAGGTACAGAGCTTGATCAGGTAAATTCATTTAGCAGTTATGGGACTTCATCCCATACGACACTCCACCTACCCGAGAAGGACAACAGAGCACCTAAGGAGATCAAATCCATCTGCTACGGCAAACAATCGCACCAGAGACTCCATCAGGCAATTAAAGTGGTTGGTGGTCAATTATGACCTCCTCATACCTAGAATGGCCGAGTGCCTTTGTATTCAAACTCTATAGATACCCAGAAACAAGATGTAATCAGGGTTGATGGTTGTTATTTTGATGTAAGGTTCAACTTCTGGAGACTGTAACTACTTTGATACTTGCAACGTCTCGTCTTCATTTTCAGCTAATACAAGCTTCTTTTGCTGTTAATTGCTCACTTTCCATTCCTATTCTGTTCCAGGTTGTGCCTGATATGCAGTCTTCCTGAACTCTTGATGTATAGCATTAGAGGAGCTATCATCCTACCTCTGTGTTTAAATCTTGCATGTATCAGTGAATGTGTTATTCAGGTTTTTGTTCACTTAGTGACAGAGAGCTGTCATCCTATCTGTACACTAGGGAATTAGATTTGCAGACCTCTTTACTGGTTGCAGCCGGCCATCACAAGGTCTTGTGCATCTGCTGGTGTGGTCAGTATTCTCCATATTCACCCAACCTCTGAACTGTGAGTAATTGGTGGTCTAAAGCCTTGTAGTCTGGGGGTGTTCACACATGTCTGGAGTCAAGCAAAGTAGAAGTGGTTATTTGGCTTGAACAAGCATCATCTTTTCCATTCAGCCATTTCCAACATTAAGTTGAGTTTGTAATGTTCCCGAGCATCTCTGAGCTACAACCTAGGAGAGTTTCTTGGGGTGATAACATTAATTGGCGCTGTTGTAGGGGAGAGGAGATTAAAGCTCAGCTTCCCAGGGAGAACGACACAGATCCAGCTTTGATGATAGAAAAAGTCTGGACACATTTCTGGTTGTAGTCATCTATCTGGCGACTCTACTGGAGAACCAACCTAGTGGAGACTCCACATTACAATTCTAGCTCAGTTTGTGAGGCATACCCAGAGAAATACTCAGAAATCACCAGCTGACCCAGTGCCTGACCCTGAGAAGATTGCTAAGTGAGGGAAAACATCATAGAAAGGAGAATCAAGATCAGGTAAGCCTAAGAAAACTTATGCATCTCTGAAAGAGAAGGTTATAACTGAGGATATACAGTTTGAAGATTTGGAGCCTAGCATTGTTAGTAAAGAAATACCTTCAGAGATTCATAAAGCTCCTTGTTCAGTCAGTTCCCCTTTGGATCTCAGTCCAAAGAAAGCCTCCCATATAGTCCATCATATTCCTTTGTGTCTGTCATCTATTTCATTACTTCCTACCATTCAATCTGCCAATATCCTTCCACCTATCCCAGTCATGGCAGGTCAGCAAGCTCCCACAAAGATGGAAAGAATCATAGCTGCTAGGTATGGACCCCTGATTTTGCCTGTTCCTTTGAATGCCATGCTTGCAGGAGAATATCACGAATATATGCCCAAATTCACTGGTACAGAGGGAGTAACGGCTGAAGAACACCTTGAGTCTTTTTATAGTTATGCTGATAACTTAGATATCAGGGAAGATGATGTGTGGATGAGAGTGTTTGTCCAGAGCCTTGATGGTGAGGCTAGAAAGTGGTTCAGAGAATTGCCCCATAGGTCCATAGCAGACATTGAAGCATTGGATGATGCATTCCTGAAGCAATGGGGGGATAGGAAAGATCTGCTCTATTACCATATAGAGTTCGGAAACCTAAAGAGGGAAAACAGGGAATCATTGCCTGATTTTAATAAAAGATTCAATCGTATGTATAGGAAGATACCAGCTGAAGTAAAGCCTACCCCCACCTCTGCCAAGATCACTTATGCTAATGCTTTTGACTCTGACTTCTACCTACTTTTGAGAAAAAGAAGATGTGCCACTCTAGCTGATATGCAAGATGCAACACTAGAGGTGGAATCAAATATTATGGCTGCAGAAAAGCTTAAAAGTCATGCTGACAGAAGGAGGTAGAGAGGTGAGGCTTCTTCTTCCTCTGCTTCATCCTCAGAACCCAAATTAGATAAGATGACTAAGATGATAGAGTCATTAGCTGCGGAGATATCTAAGCTGAAAGTTGAACAGAGCTCTTGAAAAGTCAGGATACCAAACACATTCGCTCCAAGAAACCCAAATCCCTTCAGAGGAGCAAATGAACAATTTCAAATCATTCAAAGGGGTAAATAAGCAAATGAAGAACAAAGAGTTAAGGCCTCTTTCCAAAATGTAGTCATGGAGGAGGAGTAGTTCGAAGAAGAGGATGAAATTCATTGCATGGAAGACAAAGGCAGTGCTGCCTTTTTGACACTGGCCGCATACCAAGAATCATTACTCCAAGACCAAACCAGTCAAGAGTGGGACAGAGAGGTTGTTCTGCAGACTGGTGAGCAACAAAGATATAATTTGAGGTCAAAATCAAACAATGTCAAGGAGAACCCTTCCCAAAGAGTTGCTGTCCAAACAGAGCAACAGAATATCAGACAGAAGAAGCCAGTAGCTGATCTAGTCATCCTCAAAGCACCAGCACAAGAGGTAGGAGGTCCTGATAAGTCCCCTTCCCCTTTCAATTTTGAGTTAGAAGTCCAGAAGTTAAAAATATCTGTACCTCTGATAGAACTAGTGAAGAGTGAAGTTTTTAGAAAGCCTATCCTTGATGCCCTTGAGTTGCAAGCTTCACAAAACCTCACTGACTACATCAATTTGCAGGATGATAAGCCTGCAATTGTGCTTATCCCCATGATCGAACTTGCTGATAATAATTCTCCATCATTTTATGTCTCCTTGACCATTCATGACAAAATCCTCCACAATTGCCTACTAGAAACAAGGGCCAGCCACAATTTGATTCCTAAAGATGTCATGGAAGAGTTAGGCCTTGATATCACTAGACCATATCATGACTTATTCTCATTTGATTCAAGAAAGATAAAATGCCTAGGATTAATCAAAGACCTGGCCATTACCCTCACTCAGTTGCCCATGAAAAGCATGATCATGGATATTGTGGTAGCAGATGTCCCTCCCAAGTTTGGCATGCTGTTGTCCAGAGGGTGGATTAAGAGACTAGGTGGGACATTACAAAATGACTTATCTTATGCCACTATCCCAGTCTTTGGAGGGGAATGCAGGAGATTGTACAGAGAAGCACAACTAGCCTACATCATCAATGATGAGAGTAATCCTTCTAATCATCCCATATATGCTGTGGACACTGACTTTGGAGCTTGTATTCTCCAAATTGAAGAATCCTAGAAGGCCTCAATGTAGATCAAGAAACTAGTAAATCAGGCCGAGGGAGAGCAAGGAAGTCAGGTTTGGGAAATTTCCTTTGATGGAGCATGTTCTAGGGAGATTGCAGGAGCAGGGGTGGTGCTGATATCTCCAGAACAAGAAATCACACATCTGTCTTTTAAGCTAGCCTTTCAAGTCATGAACAATATAGCAGAATATGAAGCTCTGATATTGGGTCTCAATGCAGCCAAAGACAGAGGAATCAAGAACATAAAGGTGTTTGGATATGTTGATCTTATCATTCAGCAAGTGAGCAAAAAATTTCAAGCAAAGCACCCAAGGCTGAAAACATACAGAGATGAGGTATGGAGACGTAAAGATTATTTTGATAATTTTTGTATCTCATATATCCCTAGAGTAAAAAATCAGCTTTCCGATTCCCTTCCTGTGTATGCTAGCATGTTTATCCCTTCCATGCCTCCCAGACTAGTTTATGAAGTTCAAATGAAATACAGACCATCCTTGCCTGATAATGTCCAGCATTGGAAAGTCTTTGAAGATGATGATGAAGTGAATAGGTTTCTGCAATTCATTGATGAATTTTTTGAAATGAAAATTGACCAAGAAAATGAAGCCTTGGAAGAAAATCCCCAATCCCAGTTTAAAAACAAAATTGGTAAAGATAGCATTGTCCAACTGCCCAACAATCATATACCTAAGAGTCTGGTTTCATCAGAAAAGTTGTTTGACCAAAATGACATGCCTTATAAGGCTACCCAAAAAGAAGACCAATCTGTAATCTGTAAGCATAATATAGGGAGTCCAGATCAGCTAAGATACATAAATCTGTCCACTCATCTGTCTGCTGCCCATAGTGCTGAATACTGCAATTTAATGAAGCAATTTGCGGATGTCTTTGCCTAGGAATATAGTGACTTGAAAACATATGACAAAAAGATCATCCAACATAAAATCCCTTCAGAGAAAGACACCGTCCCTTTTAAGCAGAAGCTGAGACCAATAAATCCTTTGCTCCTCCCTCTGATTGAAAAAGAAATAAAGAAGTTACTGGCTGCCAAAATCATAGTCCCTCCCATATATTCAAAGTGGGTAGCCAACCTAGTAGTGGTAGGAAGAAAAGTGGAGAAATCAGACTCTGCGTTGATTTCAAAAACTTAAACAAATGCTCTAAGAAAGACAATTATCCTCTACCCAAGATGGAGCATTTGTTGCAGAAGGTCTCAGGGGCCATAGTAATGTCTTTCTTGGATGGATTTTCAGGATATAATCAGGTTATTGTACATCCAGATGACCAAGAGAAGACTGCATTCACCACTCCTTGGGGCACTTTTATGTATTCCAAGATGCCTTTTTGACTGATGAATGCTGGAGCCACCTTTCAGAGAGCTATGGATATAGCATTTGTGGGGGAGAAGGATAAGTTTGTCCTTGTTTACTTTGATGATATAACAGTATACTCCAGCAACCATCAAGACCATTTGCAACATTTGAAAAAGGTGTTCCTAAAGTGCAGAAGGTTTGGGATTTCAGTCAATCCTAAAAAGTCACAGTTTGCTTTAAAGGAGGGCAAGCTGCTAGGGCATGTCGTTTCTGCTGCAGGTGTCCGAATTGACCCAGAAAGAGTAAGAGCAATACAGACCTTGTCTATTCCAAGATCAAATAAAGATATTCAATCCTTTCTGGGCAAGATAAATTTTGTAAGGAGGTTTATCCAAAAATTTGCAGAACTTGTAAAGCATATTACCTCCATGTTGAGAAAGGGGTTGGATATCAAATGGACTGAAGTAGCAAGAAAATCTTTTGCATCCATCAAAAGGGCTATTAGGAAGCTCCTACTTTAATTAGTCTAGATTACAGCAAGGAGTTCCATATATTTTCATTCGCCTCTGATGACACCCTTGCAACAGTTTTGATGTAAGCAGATGAAGAAGGCTCAGAACATCTAGTGGCATTTTTCAGCAAAACCTTAAGGGATGCTGAGCTAAGGTACAATGTCATTGAAAAACAGGCATATGCTCTTATCAAGTCCCTGAAAGCATTCAAAATTTACATTCTGCATTCCAAGATAATTGCATATGTACCCTCTGCTTCAATAAAATATGTCCTAATGCAGCCTGATGCTGATGGAAGAAGGGCTAAATGGATTGCAAAGCTTATTGAGTTTAATATAGAATTGAAGCCCACTAAGCTTGTCAGAGGTCAGGGCCTTGCCAAACTAGTGGTAGAAGAAAATTGCAGAACACTGGACATAAATCTCATGAGCACGATTCCAGAGAATGGTCAGACAGAAGAAGAAACAGTTGAACCAGGAAAAAATCAGTCATTAGCAGAAAATTTAGCTTCTTGTGATTGGTACTCTGCAATAGCTCAATTTTTGCTGAAGCTAGAAATTCCTCCAGGACTTAGTTCAAGCCAAGCCAAAACTGTTAAACTTAGGGCAGCCAAATACTACATTCATGAAAGTCTTCTCTACTGGAGGGACCCCTCTGGAATTCTTTTCAGGTGTTTGGAAAAAGAACAATCCATTGAAGTCATGCAGCAGTTCCATTCTAGCATATGTGGAGGACACCATTATTGGAAAACTACAACCCACAAAATCCTTAGAGCTGGGTATTATTGGCCCACCTTGTTTGCTGATGTCTTTTCATTTGTTAAATCTTGTGACAGCTGCCAAATATTTGAAGGGAAACAACAATTGAAGTCCCTGCCCTTAAAACCCATACATTCCAGTGGCCCTTTTCAGCAGTGGGGCTTGGATTTCATTGGAGAAATCAATTCACATTCCAGTGGCCAACACAGATGGATCTTAGTAGCCACTGATTACTTCACTAAGTGGATTGAAGCAATCCCTTCTAGAAAGGCTGATCATCATGTGGTCATGAGGTTCTTGACAGAGAATATCTTCACCAGATTTGGTTGTCCACATAAATTGATCACAGACAATGCAGCAGCCTTCAAGGCAAAAGAATTGGTGGACATGTGTGACTCAATGGGCATTAAGTTAGTTCATTCCATCTCATATTACCCTCAAGGCAATGGTCTAGCAGAATCTTCCAACAAAAGCCTGATAAGGATAATTAAAAATCTATTGGAAGATAACAAAAAGAATTGGGATTCTAAGCTCAAATATGCACTGTGGGCTGACAGAGTGACCACCAAGAAATCCACAGGGAATTCTCCATTCAAGTTGGTATATGGCACTGAAGCTGTATTCCCGATTCAGTTAACCCTCCCTGTGGCAAAATTCTTGCAAGAAGAGCAGGATGAGGAAGAAGACATGGCAAAAAGGATCACTGATTTAGCAGAGGTACATCAAATCAGAGAACAGCTGGTTGAAAGGTCAGCAACACATCAGCAGAGAATCAAGGAAGTTTTTGACAGAAGGACAAAAACAGATAATTTTCAGGTTGGGGACTTAGTTCTTAAGTGGGATGCCCTGAAAGAGAAGAAAGGAAACCATGGGAAGTTTGATGCTTTTTGGACAGGGCCTTTTATCATCTCTCAGATCCAAGGGAACAATACTTTCATGCTGCAAAGTATGGAAGGGGAAACAGTTTTTGGAGGCCCAGTTAATGGGCGTTTTCTGAAAGTTTATGTTATTTAAGGTCTCTGGCCTTAAATTTGTAAATATGTTGTTTTATCAGTTTAGTGTAGGCTCAGTTAGACTCCATGCCCAATGGAACACTAGGAAATTTTGTTTATTTGGTTTGACAGGCAAGGCATTGGTCTGTAGTTCTTGAGACCTCACAGGGAGGATCTCATCCCCAGAAGGAGCCAGTGTTAGCTCTGCTACATATCTTGACATTTGGAGGGCTAAATACAAGCTTGGCCATGTGTTTATGCTCAAAAGAGAGCTCGCAACAGTCATCTTCCTTCTTCTCCTTCATTCCACTTACCCTCCCTTAACCCCACTATCTCTGCTTTTCCTCCAAAACTCGGCATAAGACCCTGTTTCTTCAAGCCCCAAAGCACTAAGTTTAAAGCCACATAGCACCGCCACCACATGACCCTGCACCTCTGTAACCCACAGTCGCCTTTAAATCACAGCCGTTGATTGCCGTACCCTGATCTAACGGTCCCCCCGCCGCAGTCAATGAATAACCTGCCCATTTGTTCCCCACCGTTCGATCACCTCCGCCATGATCGGACGGTGTTCGCTCTTCCCGCACCCGCGAAGTGACAACATGTTAACACACAATCGAGAGCGGTTTCCGCTGCCACGCGTCGCCCTCCGAGTGGTATCACATGCCGTTGTATGTTTACCACTTGAACTTCGATGGCAGTGCGAGCAATACCACTTACCGCTCGAACCCATTTTCCCGCTCGGTAACGCCCGCTCATCTTCGACGCCCGTTGACTGTTGGATCTGTCTGCCTGAGATCCAATGGCCTGTGTTTACCCCGCTTCCATATCTACCGGTACTCCCCGCCAAACCATGCCTGCCATCCATCTGCTCAATCCGACGGCCAATCTTGTTCCTCCGTCCAGTTCGTCCACCTACCATGCAGTACGTGACCTTTGATCGTTCTGTGCTCTTGAAGGATGAACATAACCAGTTCTCGGTACTGTTTGCAGTAGTCCCTCAACAACCACATTCAAGAGACAGTAAGGCCGAGAAGAAAAGTTATAGAGCTTGATCAGGTAAATGCATTTAGCAGTTATAGGACTTCATCCCATACGACACTCCACCTACCCGAGAAGGACAACAGAGCACCTAAGGAGATCAAATCCATCCGCTACGGCAAACAATCGCACCAGAGACTCCATCAGGCAATTAAAGTGGTTGGTGGTCAATTATGACCTCCTCACACCTAGAATGGCCGAGTGCCTTTATATTCAAACTCTATATATACCTAGAAATAAGATGTAATCAGGGTTGATGGTTGTTATTTTGATGTAAGGTTCAGCTTCTGGAGACTGTAACTACTTTGATACTTGCAACATCTCGTCTTAATTTTCATCTAATACAAGCTTCTTTTGCTATTAATTGCTCACTTTCCATTCCTATTCTGTTCTAGGCTTTGCCTGATATGTAGTCTTCCTGAACTCTTGATGTATAGCATTAGAGGAGCTGTCATCCTACCTCTATGTTTAAATCTAGCATGTATCAGTGAATGTGTTATTCAGTTTCTGTTCACTTAGTGACAGAGAGCTGTCATCCTATCTGTACACTAGGGAATTAGATTTGCAGACCTATTTACTGGTTGTAGCCGGCCATCACAAGGTCTTGTGCATCTGCTAGTGTGGTCAATATTCTCCATATTCACCCAACCTCTGAGCTGTGAGTAATTGGTGGTCTAAAGCCTTGTAGTTTGGGGGTGTTCACGCATGTCTGGAGTCAAGAAAAGTAGAAGTGGTTATCTGGCTTGAACAAGCATCATCTCTTCCATTCAGCCATTTCCAACATTAAGTTGAGTTTGTAATGTTCCCGAGCATCTCCGAGCTACAACCTTGGAGAGTTTCTTGGGGTGATAACATCTTCTAAGGTGGCAAAGACATTGTACCTCTCAACATGTTTATCCTTCAAAACCAACCCTAGCAAGGTTTTCATTTGCCAATGTAAGGCCACTGAATTCAAGTATTTCTTCTTCCTTCCCCTGGTGTGTCCAAGGTTTGGAATCCATGTAGATATATCTTCCATGATTTTTGAATCAAAGTAGGATTAGCTCTCCACCCCTGCATGAGTTTCCAATTCGTGAATTTCTCTCCTTGTTTTGAGTGGCATTGCAATAAAATATGTGGTAGTTGAATCCTGAGTGAAAGCCTCTCTCTTCATTGTCCTTGCAGATTGCTTCCAAACCCCCCCAACTCCTACAATGCATACACTACCTAGGTGGCATGGTAGTAGCAGGGGGGACACACCTGAAAGAACTATTGTAGCTTCCTCTACTTGCAAAGAAACACAAAATGAAACTAGACATAGCCTTGGCATGGCTCAAACACCATCCCACTATATCATCACGTATGCTCATGACACTAACCAAGCATCGAGGGTAATACCCAGGTGTCTACACTACAAACGCAGAAACCCCAACATATTCCTCACTCCCCACCACCATTAACCATAAGCAAGAACACAAGAAACTCAACAGACCCAGATTACAAAGAGCCCTCAAACACCATGATAGCTAATACTATGACAACACACATCCCTTGATTCTCAATTTCTCAGATAGGCTCGCAAGAAAATTAACTACAACCTCAAACATTCCAAATCCGGGGTAGACACCATTCGACACCCACAGATTGGTTTTAAAACCTTTCAAACCCAAGAAAAACGACTGCACACAGACCCCCCGGCTCAGAGCTATAATTCTTGAATACATATTCTCGACCCCATAGTAAAAGAACAAATAACTAAACAAGCAAAGGGCAACCCCACCTACCACATTTCTGGACACTTTATTTAATGGAGATAAGTGTGAGGTCGGTCTGGGTTTCAGTCCCCTGAGTTTTTGTCTTCCTTTCAACCTTCTTCTCATGACCCTTATGAGACTGCTTACTACCCTGTAGCCATTTTTTTAGTTGTCATACCTTTGTAATATTTTGTTTTATTTTATTAATATATCAACTTATTTATGGATTTTACCTTTTCTATGTCTCTCACAGCTCTAGTGCTTCTAGTCATTTGAATAAAGCTTTTAGCCAAAGTTGTTGGGGAAAAAGGAGAGGAAACAAAAGTTATCACCTTGGGCTTTCCAGTAGTAATATCCTAAGTAGATTCAACTTTCAAAGGGTCAATAAATGAATTTTTGACTTCCATTGGTATTGTATTAGCTACATATTTTAGGAAGTCATTGACAAGAGGATCAATCTAAGGTTCAATTGGAAAATCAATATTGCCATCTCGACCTTCACCAATTAGATCTTTAAGGGGAAAATGTGGAGCTGCCTTTTGGAGAGGAGGGATCCAATACAATAGCAAGAGAGTCTTCAGAATGCTATTGGAAGGAAACAACTTCAGGGTCACTGGATGATTCCAGAATGATAGTAGTTGAAGGATTAGTGGGGGAGGATGCAACTAGAAAATTAGGTGAATTCTTCTGGTCAAAATGGTTTCTAGATGAGATATAAATTCTTATATTGGAATAGTCATTGCTTCTCCTAAATTCAAAGTTTCCAATGAATTCTCTAACCCTTCTAATGCTTGAGCTACTTCCATTTCCTATTCTGTATGTTCTGGGGCTAGCTAGTCTTGAGTTGAATTTTCTCCAAGGGTTTCTTGTTGTGTCCCCTCTGCATTGGAGTATTCTTGAGTTAAATTTTCTTCTGGTAACTTCATTGTCCTTGCAGATTGCTTCCACCCCCCCCCCCCCCACTCCTACAATGCATACACTACCTAGGTGGCATGGTAGTAGCAGGGGGGACACACCTGAAAGAACTATTGTAGCTTCCTCTACTTGCAAAGAAACACAAAATGAAACTAGACATAGCCTTGGCATGGCTCAAACACCATCCCACTATATCATCACGTATTCTCATGACACTAACCAAGCATCGAGGGTAATACCCAGGTGTCTACACTACAAACGCAGAAACCCCAACA
Source organism: Pinus tabuliformis (assembly GCA_031772625.1). Taxonomy (NCBI): domain Eukaryota; kingdom Viridiplantae; phylum Streptophyta; class Pinopsida; order Pinales; family Pinaceae; genus Pinus; species Pinus tabuliformis. The sequence continues at coordinate 83,107,261 of CM062807.1, forward strand.
TATTCCTCACTCCCCACCACCATTAACCATAAGCAAGAACACAAGAAACTCAACAGACCCAGATTACAAAGAGCCCTCAAACACCATGATAGCTAATACTATGACAACACACATCCCTTGATTCTCAATTTCTCAGATAGGCTCGCAAGAAAATTAACTACAACCTCAAACATTCCAAATCCGGGTTAGACACCATTCGACACCCACAGACTGGTTTTAAAACCTTTCAAACCCAAGCAAAACGACTGCACACAGACCCCCCGGCTCAGAGCTATAATTCTTGAATACATATTCTCGACCCCATAGTAAAAGAACAAATAACTAAACAAGCAAAGGGGCAACCCCACCTACCACATTTCTGGACACTTTATTTAATGGAGATAAGTGTGAGGTCGGTCTAGGTTTTAGTCCCCTGAGTTTTTGTCTTCCTTTCAACCTTCTTCTCATGACCCTTATGAGACTGCTTACTACCCTGTAGCCATTTTTTTAGTTGTCATACCTTTGTAATATTTTGTTTTATTTTATTAATATATCAACTTATTTATGGATTTTACCTTTTCTATGTCTCTCACAGCTCTAGTGCTTCTAGTCATTTGAATAAAGCTTTTAGCCAAAGTTGTTGGGGAAAAAGGAGAGGAAACAAAAGTTATCACCTTGGGCTTTCCAGTAGTAATATCCTAAGTAGATTCAACTTTCAAAGGGTCAATAAATGAATTTTTGACTTCCATTGGTATTGTATTAGCTACATATTTTAGGAAGTCATTGACAAGAGGATCAATCTAAGGTTCAACTGGAAAATCAATATTGCCATCTTGACCTTCACCAATTAGATCTTTAAGGGGAAAATGTGGAGCTGCCTTTTGGAGAGGAGGGATCCAATACAATAGCAAGAGAGTCTTCAGAATGCTATTGGAAGGAAACAACTTCAGGGTCACTTGATGATTCCAGAATGATAGTAGTTGAAGGATTAGTGGGGGAGGATGCAACTAGAAAATTAGGTGAATTCTTCTGGTCAAAATGGTTTCTAGATGAGATATAAATTCTTATATTGGAATAGTCATTGCTTCTCCTAAATTCAAAGTTTCCAATGAATTCTCTAACCCTTCTAATGTTTGAGCTACTTCCATTTCCTATTCTGTATGTTCTGGGGCTAGCTAGTCTTGAGTTGAATTTTCTCCAAGGGTTTCTTGTTGTGTCCCCTCTGCATTGGAGTATTCTTGAGTTAAATTTTCTTCTGGTAACTTCATTGTCCTTGCAGATTGCTTCCACCCCCCCCCCCCCCCCCCCCCCACTCCTACAATGCATACACTACCTAGGTGGCATGGTAGTAGCAGGGGGGACACACCTGAAAGAACTATTGTAGCTTCCTCTACTTGCAAAGAAACACAAAATGAAACTAGACATAGCCTTGGCATGGCTCAAACACCATCCCACTATATCATCACGTATTCTCATGACACTAACCAAGCATCGAGGGTAATACCCAGGTGTCTACACTACAAACGCAGAAACCCCAACATATTCCTCACTCTCCACCACCATTAACCATAAGCAAGAACACAAGAAACTCAATAGACCCAGATTACAAAGAGCCCTCAAACACCATGATACCTAATACTATGACAACACACATCCCTTGATTCTCAATTTCTCAGATAGGCTCGCAAGAAAATTAACTACAACCTCAAACATTCCAAATCCGGGGTAGACACCATTCGACACCCACAGACTGGTTTTAAAACCTTTCAAACCCAAGCAAAACGACTGCACACAGACCCCCCGGCTCAGAGCTATAATTCTTGAATACATATTCTAGACCCCATAGTAAAAGAACAAATAACTAAACAAGCAAAGGGGCAACCCCACCTACCACATTTCTGGACACTTTATTTAATGGAGACAAGTGTGAGGTCGGTCTGGGTTTCAGTCCCCTGAGTTTTTGTCTTCCTTTCAACCTTCTTCTCATGACCCTTATGAGACTGCTTACTACCCTGTAGCCATTTTTTTAGTTGTCATACCTTTGTAATATTTTGTTTTATTTTATTAATATATCAACTTATTTATGGATTTTACCTTTTCTATGTCTCTCACAGCTCTAGTGCTTCTAGTCATTTGAATAAATCTTTTAGCCAAAGTTGTTGGGGAAAAAGGAGAGGAAACAAAAGTTATCACCTTGGGCTTTCCAGTAGTAATATCCTAAGTAGATTCAACTTTCAAAGGGTCAATAAATGAATTTTTGACTTCCATTGGTATTGTATTAGCTACATATTTTAGGAAGTCATTGACAAGAGGATCAATCTAAGGTTCAACTGGAAAATCAATATTGCCATCTCGACCTTCACCAATTAGATATTTAAGGGGAAAATGTGGCGCTGCCTTTTGGAGAGGAGGGATCCAATACAATAGCAAGAGAGTCTTCAGAATGCTATTGGAAGGAAACAACTTCAGGGTCACTGGATGATTCCAGAATGATAGTAGTTGAAGGATTAGTGGGGGAGGATGCAACTAGAAAATTAGGTGAATTCTTCTGGTCAAAATGGTTTCTAGATGAGATATAAATTCTTATATTGGAATAGTCATTGCTTCTCCTAAATTCAAAGTTTCCAATGAATTCTCTAACCCTTCTAATACTTGAGCTACTTCCGTTTCCTATTCTGTATGTTCTGGGGCTAGCTAGTCTTGAGTTGAATTTTCTCCAAGGGTTTCTTGTTGTGTCCCCTCTGCATTGGAGTATTCTTGAGTTAAATTTTCTTCTGGTAACTGCTCAAGTGGATCTAAAGAAATCTGAACTTATTCTAACTTGATTAACCTAGTTGACCTTCTCCTTTTATTGGGCAACAAGACTAGAAAAGACACCATTCTTTTCTATGCTTTACTAAGTTTTTGAGGATTTGTAGTTTGTGTAGTTTCTTGTGGGGTATCTTTTATCATCAAAGTTTTATTTGGATTGTCTTCATTATCTTTTTCTAGATGCTCATTGTTAATTGAAACGTTTCCAAATGTCTCAATGACTGCTTCATTTTCCAAAGGAATGCTTTGGCCAACGTTAGGGTTTCCAAAGAACCCTTCCTAGCTCTGTTGTGCTTGACTCAAACTTCTTACAACTAATAATTTGATAAGCTCGTGATGACTAACGACCAAGACTTGATATTTGGATATTCTTAGCCTAGCAACAATTTCATGCAACAACGAATTGAGAAAATAAGGAAGCTTTAGAGTTACCTTTCACGTTAGAGATGCCATTAGTTTAATATGACATCCCCTCACCACATCGTACCTTCCATCATAGGTAATATACCGCTAAACAATACCTGCTACTTCTTTGTAACAACCCCTGGTTAAAAGTTCATGTAATAAAAGTTAATAAAGGAAAAATAAGACCACGGTTAAGGGACACTTATTCCAAGTTGAATGTTAGGAAAAGCCATTGGATGTGTTTATGACTAAGGGAAATTGGCAAAGGCAGTGGCTAAGGCATTAAAAAGGAAAAAAGGTATTTTGGCATATTTATTTATGAAAATAAAGGAAAATAGGAGAAAAGGAAGGTGAAAGGTCACATGTTGCATGTGAGGAGGAAATTTAAGGAAAATAATGGAAAATGAAGAAAATAGAGGCCCCATTGATAAAAAGGCTTTTGAGGATCAATTTGTAACTTTTATTAGCGGAACCTTTTGTCAGTTCAGTTTTGGAGCTCTCTCATTATTCTCTCTCTCTCACACTCTTGGACACTTAGAGTTTTCTTGGAGCATTCTAGCTTTGGAGAAAGGAAGGGAAAATAAAGCAAAGGAAGGATAAGGAAAAGAAGAGAAAGCGAAGAGAAAGAAAGGAAGAGCAAGATCAAACAACTTCCACATGAATACTTGTAGGTAACATATTGCATGTGTGATTTCCTAGCTGGTTTTGACGTGCATGGATTTGCATGTTGGTATTTGGTTCTCTAGCTATCGGTGGCATGGTTTTGCTAGGTTATTATAGTGGTCTTCAGTCTTGCCTTGCCTTTTTCTGGATATCCATGGTGTGATGGGATTTTTTTCTTAGTTTTGAGCTTTAGAATTGACAAATGGTTTCAGAATCTAGGGCAGAGGTGGTGTAGAAACTTTGAATAATTTAACACATATTCAACAGAGATTATCCTGATCATGTACTATTGTGGAATACATACACAATACATAAGCTCCTCTACGTTGATCAACAATATAACAGCATCAATAACAATAAAACATCAAGAGCATTCACACATTAACACAGTATGTAACCCGGGGAAAGCATCTCGCTAAAAACCCCCACTATCTGTATATTAATGATTGAGACCATGTAACATTACAAAGTACAATGCTTATCACAAGCAATCCAGTACCAGCTCCACCTGTTACACACAATACAACTCAGATCTGATCTCCAAATCTATTCCACTGCTTGCCTGCCTCCACTGCTCAATACCTGCTCAAGAACTGATGAGAATGGCTTACCAAACTCGTATTTCACCTCAAAATAATCACTCACACTTTGTTGGACGTGAGCAAAGGCTACAATACTGGGCAAATACATGAGCAAACTCATTGGCATACTCAATCCCTTGATTGTGCAAGATCTGGTGCACAACTATAGTCACAACTGATAGCAATCTGATTCTCTACCACCTGTCCCTGTTGAACTGAACATGCACTGACATGCAACTGAGTTAACTGATGTATTCATTAGTTGCATCATGAGTTAATAATTAGTTTAACAACTCATCATTAGTCTATTTTCAGTTAGACTAATTACAACTAGTTTAACTAAGTCAAACTGAACACAACTCCATCAACTCCACAATCAACTCCACCAAACTCAACTGATTGAGTTCTAACTGAAGTCATGCATGCAACAACTCAACTGACTCATAAGAAAAGCGTATTTCCTTCTGCAAGCTGCATGTGCCACCTCTGTAGCTCAAACTGAAGTGCTCCAAGAGAATAAGATCAAGTTTATAGCCCAAATATTATTATGAGACAATAATATTTGACCTTTTTATTTTCGACAGCCAGTCTAAAAATAGACTTTGATCACTCACACTGTGATCACTCACACTTTGATAAAAAATAGAAGTCCTTCTATTTTTCCCAACTTGACCAATCATCCATAAACAACAACCTGCAATCCATAGACATGATCCATATGTCTAAAAATAGACATAGTCTAAAAATAGACTTGCGCCAAAAATAGCCTGCGGGCCCACTTAGTGAAGGCGACTCTTTTCACTAAGCTCCATCATCTTGTTGCAATCTCAACACTCCCTCTCGACAAGATATGGATTATCAGCAACCCCTATCCTGCCTCGGTGGTACTCGAATTTGCTCTTGGTGAGAGCCTTCGTTAGAATATCAGCATCCTGATCCTCCGTTGGAATGTATGAAAGCAACATGATCCTCCGCTGCACACAATCTCTGATATGATGGTACCTGATGTCAATATGTTTAGATCTATCATGAAATATAGGATTAGCCAAGAGTTTAATGCAACTTTGGTTATCACAGTAAATCACAATAGGATCCAAATGAGAACCGAACAAACCAACCAGGATCTTCCTCATCCATATAGCCTCGCATGCAGCCAAACTTGCTGCCATATACTCGGCCTCCGCTGAACTGAGTGCCACGGATCTCTGCTTCCTGCTGTACCAAGAAACTACTTTCGATCCAATACTGAAGACCCCTCCTGATGTGCTCTTTCTGTCCGTTGGGCTCCCTGCCCAATCTGCATCCGTGAAGCCACATAGCTTCACCTCATCCTCCTGTCTGTACCACAAACCATATCCCGATGTGCCTCTCAAGTAGCGCAATACATGCTTGCCCGCCTTCCAGAAGAGCTTGGTAGGCTTAACCATAGCTTGTGAAAGTTGGTTAACTGCATAGCATATATCAGGTCGTGTATTGACCAAATACATCAGCGACCCCACCAACTGTCGATAAACAGTGGCATCCACTTCTTCTCCCGAAGTGGCATCCTCCTTCCTCCAACCTCCAGGAACAGGAGTATCAACAGGCTTGCAGCCATGCATGTTGAACTTCTCCAGTGTCTCCCGAGCATACTTGCCCTGAGAAACAAACAGTCCACCACTACGCTGCCATATTTCCAATCCTAGGAAATAGTGAAGGAGGCCCAAGTCCTTCATCTCAAACTTTGTAGCAAGATCCTTCTTGCATGAAAGTATCAACAGCTCATCACCCATTAGAATCAAATCATCAACATACAGTACAATAATAAGCAACTTACCCTCCACCACAATTTGGTATAGGTTAGGATCCGCCTCGCTCTTGGAGAATCCAAGTCCTGTGAAATAGCTGTCTATCCGTGTGTACCAAGCATGTGGTGCTTGCTTCAACCCATACAGCGCTCTCTTGAGCCTGCACACATGCGACTCGCTGCTGAAGACCTCAAAGCCTTCGGGTTGCTCAATGTACACCTCCTCCTCAATGACTCCGTTGAGGAATGCAGTCTTCACATCCATCTGATGAATGTGCCATCCCATCTGCGCTGAGAGAGCAAGAATCGTCCGTATGGAAGAATACCTTGCGACAGGTGCAAAGGTCTCCTCATAATCGATCCCCTTAATCTGTGAAAAGCCTCGGGCAACAAATCTTGCCTTGTACTTCTCCACACTCCCGTCAGCTACCTGCTTAACTTTGTAGATCCATCTCGAACCCACCACTGATTTCCCTTCCGGTCTAGGAACAATCTCCCATGCACTGTTTCTGACAATAGAATCATACTCTTCCACCATGGCATCTACCCATGCGGGATCCTCCACAGCTTCCTCGAAAGAGGATGGCTCAGTCACAACACACTTGCTTATAAGAGCCATGTATATAGTGTACCGATCAGGTGACTATCTCTGCCTGCGTTGGGCTGTAGGTGGTCCTACAACTTTCTCTGCATCTTGAGCCAGTCGCTCAGCTTCTGTCAAGTGCTTTCGCCCTCTGATGGTTGGCGTTGCATGAGTGGTCTCTTCCACTCCATGAACTTCGTCCTATGGCTGATCCACGTCCTGAAGCTCATCCTTAGGAACTAATAGCTCCTCATCTGCATGCAAGTGTAGCTCCCTCTCAAGCGAACACTTCATGGCTTTCTCCTCTTGAAATTTTATATCCCGTCGCACAACAGTTTTACCACTGTCTGGCAAATACACACGATAGTTGTGGGGCGTATCAGTGTACCCCACAAATATCCCAACCTCTGCGGTCGGCTCCAACTTCTTCCTGGCATCCTTCGTCACATGCATGTAAACGTTAGCACCAAAAATCCTCAAATGAGAAAGATCAGGCTTCTTATCAGAATAAGCCTCCTCGGGTGTACTCATGCCAAGTATCCTATGAGGACAACGGTTCTGCACATAAACTGTTGTATTTCATGCTTCCGCCCACAAGTGAAGGGGTAGGCCCTGATCATGCAACATTGCCCGTGCAGCACCCACGATCGTTTTGTTCTTCCGCTCAGCTACCCCGTTCTGCTGTGGGTTATGGGGAGCTATGAGCTCTCTACGAATCCCTTCTGCCTTGCAGAAATCCTTGAACTCGTCCGAGATGTATTCACCACCATTATCGCTCCTAAGAGCCTTCACCTTCTTCCCTGACTCCTTCTCGACCAGTGATTTGAATTCACAGAACTTTGAATATTTCTCGCTCTTCTTCTGCATGAAGAAGATCCAGCACCTACGAGAGGAATCATCAACAAAAATCACATAATACCTGTGTTTTGCTGTTGAAGCAACTGAGAAATTAGGTCCACACACGTCTGTGTGAATTCTCTCAAGGATCGTCGTGGCGCGACTATCCTTCTCGTGAAAGGTGGCTTTCACAAACTTCCCCAAAGTAAACCCCTTGCACTGATCTAATTGCGCAAGTGTGCCTTTAGGAAGCCCTGTAGTGATCTGCTGCAGTATCTTCAAGGCTCCATGGTGAAGGTGACCCAATCTCCTGTGCCACAACTCGCCATCATCCCGACTCACCAATCCTTCTGCCTTGCTTGCCATTGCTGCGCATCCATCTACATGCAACTGATAAAGGTTCCTCACTCGAACCCCTATCTTCAGGGTCTCACCAGTTGTCTTGCTGCGCAGGAAGGCCTTTCCCTCGCTAAAAACAACATCATACCCCTTTTCTTCTAACATCGCCACTGAGATAAGATTCTTCTTCAATCCTGGAACATGCATGACTTCCTTCAATACGAAGGGTTTACCAGACTCCCTCTCAAAGGAAATGGTACCGATACCGGTCGCACTGTATCTACCATCATCGCCCATCTCGATGTGCACTCCAAGATCTTTGTCCTCTGGATCAGAGAACAAATCTCTATCTCCCGTCATGTGAAAAGATGCACCACTGTCCAAGAACCACACTGATCCCATCACACTTGAAACCAAGCATGTGATCAATGAAAAATCAAGCTCAAACTGTGAGGCTAGAGCCTCTCTTGCTGAAGATCGAGCAGCCTGCTTGTTCTTCTTCTTCTGCGGACAATTAGTGGCATAGTGTCCGTGCTGGTGACAGTAAAAACACTTCACCTTGGACATGTCCTGCTTCTTGCCTTTCGCACCGGAATGAGAAGCTTTCTTGTTCTTCCCCTTCTTTGCTTTGGCAGCCAAAGCGCAATTCTCTTCATCAGATACCTTTGATGAAGATTCATTCTCACCTTTATTGTTTCTGAGTTTATCCTTGAGCGCCAGGTCGCTCTTGCTTTGGAATAACATTTGCAATCCGTTGAAAGACATTTCAACAACACTGTTGCAAATTCGATTTCCACCAGCTCAAACTCAACTGCTTCCGATCTAAGATTCGTGAGAACACAATATTTCTCGTACAAAGATTGACTGTATGGGCATTCACCGGATATCTCACCTTCCAAAGGAAGGATGAATCTAGAGGCTACCTAGCCCGATTACAGACTCTGCCTGAAGAAATAGAATGTAAACACTTCCTGAATAGTAGATCTGATGATCAACAGCTCCGATACCATGTAGAAACCTTTTCTACAATTATCTAGCTCGCTCCGATACCATGTAGAAACTTTGAATAATTTAACACATATTCAACAGAGATTATCTTGATCATGTACTATTGCGGAATACATACACAATACATAAGCTCCTCTACGTTGATCAACAATATAGCAGCATCAATAACAATAAAACATCAAGAGCATTCACACATTAACACAATATGTAACCCGGGGAAAGCATCTTGCTAAAAACCCCACACTATCTGTATATTAATGATTGAGACCATGTAACATTACAAAGTACAATGCTTATCACAAGCAATCCAGTACCAGCTCCACCTGTTACACACAATATAGCTCAGATCTGATCTCCAAATCTATTCCACTGCTTGCCTGCCTCCACTGCTCAATACCTGCTCAAGAACTGATGAGAATGGCTTACCAAACTCGTATTTCACCTCAAAATAATCACTCACACTTTGTTGGACGTGAGCACAGGCTACAATACTGGGCAAATACGTGAGCAAACTCATTGGCATACTCAGTCCCTTGATTGTGCAAGATCTGGTGCACAACTATAGTCACAACTGATAGCAATCTGATTCTCTACCACCTGTCCCTGTTGAACTGAACATGCACTGACATGCAACTGAGTTAACTGATGTATTCATTAGTTGCATCATGAGTTAATAATTATTTTAACAACTCATCATTAGTCTATTTGCAGTTAGACTAATTACAACTAGTTTAACTAAGTCAAACTGAACACAACTCCATCAACTCCACAATCAACTCCACCAAACTCAACTGATTGAGTTCTAACTGAAGTCATGCATGCAACAACTCAACTGACTCATAAGAAAAGCGTATTTCCTTTTGACAGCTGCATGTGCCACCTCTGTAGCTCAAACTGAAGTGCTCCAAGAGAATAAGATCAAGTTTATAGTCCAAATATTATTATGAGACAATAATATTTGACTTTTCTATTTTTGACAGCCAGTCTAAAAATAGACTTTGATCACTCACACTGTGATCACTCACACTGTGATCACTCACACTTTGATAAAAAATAGAAGTCCATCTATTTTTCCCAACTTGACCAATCATCCATAAACAGGAACCTGCAATCCATAGACACGATCCATATGTCTAAAAATAGACATAGTCTAAGAATAGACTTGCGCCAAAAATAGCCTGCGGGCCCACTTACTGAAGGCGACTCTTTTCACAAAGCTCCATCATCTTGTTGCAATCTCAACAGGTGGTCTTAGGAAAATTCCCAAATTCCTAGTAAGAATCTCTTGACCAATTTTGGTAGGATACACAGTAAAGCCTGAGGGTGGAGTCTCGATTTAGGGCCTAGTGATCCGGTGTGGATTGCGGTAAAGCTTAAGAGACAAGGAGATGGAAAATTCCTCAAGGATAGTGATGGAGTCCGGTGGAATTCCAAGCTCAGTATGGTTTTGTGATCTCGATGCTAGTTTTGGTGAGGGTGAAGGTGGTTTAACCTTTGGATTCCCCTGGTTGTTTTTATATTGGTTTATCCATGAGATACCACATTCATGCTTGGAATATGGCACATGGGTGAATGACTAAAAGAAAGATTTGGTTTAGCCATGTCTATGATTGGGTGGTATGTGGAAGTCCTGAACCTGGTTGGCTCTTGCCTATGTTTACTGAAAGATAATTTATCTTTCTTTTGTACTTGTTATTATTTGGATTTAATGGTTGCTATCTCATTGTTATTTACATGGTTTAGTGTTGGTTATAAGCATGGTTATATGACTAGTTATAGTCATGGTTATTTCATGTATTTTCTTGTAACTGAAAGGATAATGGATGCAAGACCTAATTGATGTCAAAATAGTTAAGGGAGGACGATGGTGATCCTTCTTGTCAAGTCTCATATAAGTTATTAGTCATTTATGCTCTATCTTTTATTCATGTCTTGTAGACTGCATTGATGCCAAGTGTTTGACAGAATGTCAGTCCCAATTGGGGATGGTCAAGCCTAGTCCTAGAGCTAGTTTTTGGCTTGCGAGTCTTGTTGTCATGTAAATTATGGATTCTGAAAGTTGCAAGGGTTTCCGGGCTTGAAAAGTGGCACAAAACCTGGAGTCGCATGCACAGGTCCGAGGAGAAAATTCCCCAGACGCACCCATGCTTTGTTGTGGGAGCGACTGGAGCCTCCCAGACGCACACTTGTCCATATCAAGGGAGCATCTAGGGGTTTAATGGTATAAAACTAAGTGGGACCTAGGGATTGGTCATGGGGATGACTGGGAAGGCTTGTGGGAGTCTTGTAGCAGGTATAGAAGGGTTTTGTTATGGGTTTCCATCGATTCAACTTCCTTAAGGTCACCTAGGAGGTCGAGTCTGGTCATAGTAGCCCCTCATCTCATGTTTACCTTGGGTAAGCCTATGAAAGCAAGTAGATATGAGGGGAGGTGTCGTTACATGTTGGTATCAGAGTGGGTTGCACTTTGTATGGGAAAATTATGATGTTGTCAAGGTCAGTGTCATCATGCGTGGGATCAAGGTATACTATTGGTATGGTTATGCATGATGTTAAGTGTTGATAATGTTACGTATCCATATATGCTTATGTTTATACATGTACATGCTAATGTGGAATGATCTTGTAGTGTAGATAAGCCTGCCCTAAACAACAATAAGGTATGGATTTTATTTTGGTATTTATTTGGTTTTTTCTGACATGATATACTTGTAGGAAGAAGAGAATCAAGGATGGAGAGAAAAATGGTAGACTATAGCTCCTGTGACTCTCCTTACAGATCAGTTGGGCATCAAGGAGATGAGCATTCTCCTGGTAGGGAAGATAAATTAAGGAGGTTGAGGGTTGAAATCATAATTTTCAAGGAAGATAATGACAGGTTGGTTGAGGCTCAGGAAATACTTTCAAGGGCTCAAGAAAAGCAAATAGAGGTTAATGTAGTTATCATTCAGAGCTTGTCAGAGTTGCTAAAACAGGGACAGATGATGATTATTCAGGAGTAGGAAGAAATGACCAATGGATCCTATGGTAGTAGGTCTCGGTTCGAACACAAATTGGATATAGAGGACACAGTTAGAGGTGGAAGATCATTGGACACACCTGACAGGAGGACTAGTATGTATGGGCATCATTTCATTTCCTCTTCTAGGAGACACTATCGTACTCATCACTATCATCATCCTTACAGGAAGGGTGAGCACTTACCTATGGAGTTTAATAAAGTCAAGCCTACTACATTCGATGCAGAGATGAAGAAGTCAGAAGATGTTGAGGCACGATTTATTGGATTGAAGAAATTCTTCAGATTGCATAGCTATATAGAGAACATGAAAGCAAAGATAGCCACTTTCAGTCTTAAAGGGAAAGAAGATATTTGGTGGGAGGATGTGAAGAATGTTAAAGGTATTCAGGAGGATTACTTGACTTGGAATGAGTTTAAGAAGCTCTTCAAGAAGAAGTATTTCTCGGAAAGGTAATATGATGACAGAGCTAAGGTTTTTATGAGTTGCAGATGGGTTCCATGACAGATGATGAGTATACTAGCAGGTTCTTGGAGCTGTTGAGATATGTTCCTTACCTCAAGGAGGAGAAGGCCAAGATTCAGAGATTCATCAGCGGACTGCTAATAGCATACAAAGACCAAATTGAGTTCGATGAGCCTAGATCATTGGAGGAGTTCATCTGAAAGCCAAAACATTGTTATGAGCAGTGAAAGTGCAAAGTTGAGCTTAAGCGTGACTTGAAAAGAAATGAAAATTTAAAGGAAAATGGCCACCAAATTGGGGAAGACCTTGATATGCAAGTGAGAAAGAAAATGTGGTCCCTTACAAGAAGTTCAATACAGTTGAGAAGGGACATGGAGAGTAACAGACTAGAGGTGATGGTAGAGCATTGTTGTTGCGTTGGATATGTGGCAGGGATCATCATAAGAGGGATTGTTCACAGTATCAGGGTGGTACAACCAATATCTATAGTGTCTAGGAGGTGCATATAGTTGGGGATGTTGGTCATAGCATCCCTCAAATTTATGCAACTATGGACAACAGGCAGGCAGATCATCAAGCATCTATCATTGAGATGGGAAATAATCATTGTGATCAAGTTGTTCCTATTTTGATTGATCTTGGATCTAATTATAGTTATATTAATCATGACCTAGTGGATAGGTGTGGTTTGAGAAAAGAAGTGCAAGTAGAATCTTGGTTGGTACAATTGGCTACAAGTACAAAGAAGAGAGTTCACCATAGTGTAAGAGCTTATGCATTTGAGTTAAATGGTATGCCTACAACATCACATTTGAATGTATTGCCATTGGGATTGTATAACATTCTTTTGGGTATGGATTGGATGTACCTTCATAGGACCAAAGTGGATTTCTTTGACAAGGCCATTGAGTGCCTGGATGATAATGGGGAAAAGAGAATGTTGTAGGGAAAGAAGAAGCCTACATGAGTGAGGATGATTACTGCTATGCAAGCTAAGCGTAGTTGTAGAAAAGGTTGTGTGATGTTTGCAGTGCATATATCTAGTAACAAGGGTAAAGATGTTGAGGATGCAGAAATATGCAAGAGGTACCTTGTATTGTAACATTATTAGGATGTGTTTCCATAAGATATTCCAGAGTTACCTCTTCACATGGAAGTATACTTCTCTATTGAATTGGTGCCAAGGGAAACACCAACATTGAAGGAACCTTATTTGAGGGAGAGTACCCCAGAGCTCGTAGAGTTGAAATTGCAGTTAAAGGAGATGGTCGACAAGGGATACATTAGGCCAAGTCTATCCCCTTGGGGTGCACCAGTGTTGTTCGTAAAGAAGAAATATGTTACTCTTAGATTGTGCATTAATTACAAGCAGCTGAACAAGGTAACGATCAAGAACAGGTACCCACTGTCGATGATTGATGATTTGTTTGATCAGTTGAATGGAGAAACAATGTTCACTAAGATCGACTTGAGATCAGGATACCATCAAGTACACATTAAGGAAGAGGATATATATAAGACTGCCTTAAGGACTAGCTACAGGCACTATGAGTTTTTTGTAGTTCTATTATCGGTGCTGGACCTGCTAACATGTTAGGGATCTCCCCAGTAAGAAGTTCCAATTAGACCTCAAACTGTTTGGTGTAGGAGCCCCAGTAGTGGGTCGTACGGTATCGCCTTGACCTCGGTTTCACATAGAGGAAAGTAAGATGTCCCTGTTGGTAGCAAGGGTGTGATAGATGCGGCAAGTCAAGGAAGGTGCATGAGCGGTTCTAACAAATGGAGGGTGGGGTGAGTGTGCCCCTTGGAAACCTGTGATAGCACAAAGTTAAGAAGGGAACACATGAAGAAAGATGCATCACAACATGGAAGGAAAGTTAGCTAGCAATCCAAAGTGATGGTTAAACCAACAATACATTTCAGTAAGATTCATACATACATATACAGAAAATAGCTACACATGTATGCGTAAGCAAACATATACATATATCATTTAGAGTAAACAAGATAGCTGTAATACAATATGAAATATGCATGAAACATGCTGGCTCTGTTATATTAAGAAGTGTAAGTTCTAGTCATAAAATACAACACTGACCAACCATTAGTTTCGACAATGGAACATTACAGTCACTGTCGCCTGCTCCTCCAAAGAGATATACTAACTCTGCGCAGTGGAGAATCCAAGGCTCATTACAATATTATCTAATCTTTCTCTAGGATATTCCTATTGGAAGTTTGGCTAACCAAAAGCCCCTACAAAGAGTTATGAGCTACTATATATAGAAAAGGGTGGGGTGACCCCTGACATTCCCCTTTGTGACAGTTCACCTACCCTCATGACTCTTCATCTACTCTATGGCTGTTACATCCAACTATCGACACTTGAACTTACACTTGACAAGACATTACATATAATTTGTACATGTATCCATGTGAGAAAAAATAGGCTTGAGCAAGTCATGCAAGACATCACTATGACTCGGACAACTATGGTAAGACCAGCTCTTCGAAATCTTCATGGTGGTCAACAGTAGCAAACTGATGCCAAGATCGATAGTCCGCAATGGTGTTTGTGTACTCTAAGGTGAAATATTTCTAGAAATGAACTCTTGCCTCCATAGCATCTGGGTACACTGCTCGGGCTCCTATTTCCAACTCGTCTAATAGCATGTGCATCATTGTCTTGAGTGAGGCCAAACTAGCGACACACTGATGCATGGTGTTTGCACTAATCACCAAGTCTAGGCTGGTGGCTATGCGCATCACCTCCTCAAAGTACGAGCCAATCTATGGTCGGACTTGTGTCTTTGTCTTTGCCTAGGTTAGTGTCCCAATAGATGGGATCGCATGTTCATGCACAACACCATCCATACTCCTGAATACTCGTGCATGGGAAGCCTGTAGACTAGTGATGAGCTGCGGGAGATCTTCATATTTCTAGATCTAGCTCCAGATGCATGCCTTCAGCTTGGCCGCTCTGGGCTTCATCATCTTAGGAAAGTGTAACGAGGCTCCCTTGTTTCTCATTGTCCATATCTACATGTAATCAACAACAACGTGCACCTTTGACAAGATACGTGGTATCCTCGCACATCATTGCTACCAACCGTTGAGATGGACAACGACCTTATGCACGGTACCAAACTTGGAATAGAACGCCCACATGACTGTATCAAGGGACAATACTTCATGCAGTATTTTCTTATTCAATTCTGCTTCGGCGAATGTTGTAACCAATTCTCCTCCCTGCTTGGTCGTAAGTAAATCCTTAGCCATTCACTCATTTTCTGCTATCAGGAAGCGAACACTCAAGCTATTGGCTTTGGCATATGCTTTGGTTGCATCGGCCAATGATGTTGGATGCTTGCGCACGTCAGACACTATCACTTGTTCCTCAAACTATGCATGAGATGTGTGATATTCTAGAGTCGACACTCTGCGAGACTGCACATATATATTTCGCACTCATTGAATAAGATGTTGTGCATCTTTCTCTCCAAATTGTCTCCAAGGATCTTAGTGTCTCCTTGGTTGCTTGGGACTTGCGACACTTCTGCATCTGGTGAAGCTGGTGGATCGATCTCTTGGTGGTGAGGCATGAGGTCGATGTATTGATTTGACTCCTTCTACTCCATGTCCGTATCCATCTGCGCAAGTGCTTGTTCAATCTCTTAAGAAAATTCATGCTCCTGCGATGGCTCACCCTGCCTACTTGGTGCCAGCTGTTCGGACGAGTCGACTACCTGTACGAGCGCAGTTTCATCTATCTATACATATTGCAGCCCTAATGTTGTACCTGTTCTTGCTATGCTTATTTCTCCTATCTATGCAACTACTATTGCTTCCGTAATTTCTCCTTCAACTCATGCAACTACTTCTCTGTTTCCTCCATTCTACGTTTTCCCTCTGCCTTTGCGCATTCCTTTAGTCACGTTGTTGCCTCTCCGTCTATATTACCAAAACTTCTTTCTGCACAAGTGGCTCTGCTCGGAACTTGTAACTTTGTTCCTCCTCCATGCTTTTGAAAATCTTCCTCTTGCCTTTGTCGCACACTGGTATGTTCACCTCGGCTGTGCTGCTAGTGGTGCTCTCTGGGATGCTGCTTCATGCTGCTTCCCTAACCATTCCACAATGATGCTAACCGGTTCGTTGGGCCTGGAGAAGCTATAAATATATCTCCATGGGTCCTCCTTTACCCAATGACATGCCCCGTGGATCCACTGAAACTGTACTCTCGTGCAGTGATCTTTTATAAGACAATGAAGGTCATACGGATTGTAGCTTCAGGCGTCGAATGGATATTTCTTTATCTCCTCTACTTCAACATCTGCATACTTGAAATTCCTTATCTCGTATAACCCAATCCACAACGGAAGAACGAGCCAAGATGCCTTCTTCTTACGGTGCAACCTAGATGACAGTCCCGCCGAGATGATACTTCCTGCATGACGAGCTTGTCCAAGGCAAACTTCGGTAGAACATGTGGAGGCTTCTACGTGTTGTTCATCAGTATGAAGGTTCCAGATGGTGAGGCATACCAATTTTCTATATCGATCAGTGCCTCCATTGTTGCCTTCGACATGCAGGGTGGATCCTGTTCAAATATCATCTTGTACACCGGGTATTGAGGGATAAAAGGTGTCTTTTTAACTCCTATTTATTGTACATTAATTTTCAATCTAGGTAAGATTTTCTATTTCAAGAGTGTACATAGTATGTGGCAGAAATTTTATCCAAGAATAATGTTTCTAATTTGCAATACAATGCTCTCAAATACAAGAGTAAACGAATGCTTGAAATAAAACCTACTTGCAATTAAAAGAAACTCAATGCTCTGAAACTAAATCATTCACTCAGGAAATTAACAGTAATTATCAGTCAAGGATACAATAGCAGTAACTCCTTCCTCTTTTAACTGATGTAAATGAAATCAAACATAAATAAGATCCTCAATCTGAGAACTCTGGTAGTAATAGCCAATGTCCTTTATAGTTGTTGATCTCACACTCCACACCAAATGACAATGAATTAAATCAATAATGCTGCTGATAGAAATGGGATAAATATGCTAACTATAACAATGTTCAAAGGCAAAACCAAATACTTGCAGAAAGGAAATGAACAACAATTCTATTTAGTAGAAATGAAAAACGGAACTTATGAAACTGTAATGAATAGCAAAGTCAGTTTACTGGAATGAACAACAAAGCTCTGTAATTGAAATGAATAGCATAACAATATAGTTGCAGAGAATAATAATCTTATTATAATGAGAAGGAACGACAACACAATTCAGTTACAACATATATAATGAAACAATTCATAAATTCTCGAAACAAGTAATAGTAAAGTAATGCGATTCCAATAAACGAAGATCAAACCAAACCATCACATGACTGCGAACGTAAAGGAATGGTACAAAATAGCAAGTGGATCCACCAGGGCCGGGCCCTTAGCAACTAGTGAAGCACCGCCGAACTACTTCAGTATAAAATAAGGAACAATGACCGGATTATGTATTAATCATATATGAAAATGGTTACAACCAATCGTACTCTGTTTTAATCAACGAGAGTCGATGATCAAAGTGAAAATACAACAGTAAGTTCTGAATAATGATGATGCATGATTCATCCTAAATCTTTACAAGCGTTATCCCTTTTCTAATGGCTAGGCGGATAAAATAGGAATAACAGATAGACTTTGAAACAATGATCCCTCAGGATCAAGAGATCCTGAGGGATTCGCTCAATCTTCTAACTCTAGTCAACTCTTTATCTTTTTGCGCTGATGCTGTGATCATTTCTATTCTTATCCTTAACTGCGCACTCCAATCTTGACCTACTTGTCTGGATACAGCTTCCTAGTGAAGGAACAATAGTTACTCTGTTTTGTCTTTTCCTCTGGAATGGTAATTTTCCATTTCTTCTCTTTCCTACATGAGAAAAGACAATAATTAACTATATGGCAATAATCAATAACTCCCTAGTTTTCGCTATAATTCTTTGATATTACCATCTTAGAATATAAAGGAGATATGATTAAGGAGAAATATAAGGATATAAATGTCAAATTCAGACGTCTTCCATAGCTCAACACACTCCCCTGCTTACCCTTTTTCATGCCCTCATGAAAACCATGTAATTTGCATGCAAAGCAGTCAAAGAATAGGCTGGAGAGAGATTGTCATGAAGTGGTCTAAAACCATGATTTTTAGCTAAAAATTCAAAGATGGGCCCTGTCTGCCCTTCAGGCAATTCATATATGGCTTTATACCCTTTTGCAGGATACCAAATAATAGGGCTTCGAAACCTACAACCTAGCCAATACAGGCCTTCCCTCAAGATGAGGTTACTATAGGTAACCAAGCGATCTGCAACTAATTTAAAGTTTTTGTAGTTGAATGGCTCTCTGTCCTGTATATTTCGATTGGAAGTCTTCCATTTGAATTTAGCTACTGCCAAGGAATTGTATTTGATAGAGAGGAAATATTCTATTCCTTGCTGGACAATTCCTTTGTGGATAGG
The DNA here is from genome assembly GCA_031772625.1 of Pinus tabuliformis. NCBI lineage: Eukaryota > Viridiplantae > Streptophyta > Pinopsida > Pinales > Pinaceae > Pinus > Pinus tabuliformis. The sequence continues at coordinate 83,126,268 of CM062807.1, forward strand.
TCCCAAGGTCTGGATTACTCCCTCCTTTTGCATTAGACTTTTATGTTTAGCCAGTAGTTGTAATGGGTTTTTCGGTTCACCCCTGAACCAAAGGTATAACCCATTTTCTTGCCTCTGAAAAGTGTTATGGGCTTTGAGCCACTTCAATTGGTTAACAACAAATGAAATGAATGCTTGGAACTGTATATCACCCACAAAAGGACTGGGATTCTTTCCCATTTATTCTTCAATATAAAATTATGTAAATAAAACTCACAGAGTAATCGTTGAACTTTTACTCCATGGTGTTTACAGCAGTTTATAAAATCCTCAACAATTTTTAATTCTATAGGTTTCCCTGCCCTAACAACCTTAATTTTTAACTGTAAATACCTTTCTAACAAAAATAAAGCATAGTTTTTGGCAGGGGACCTGCAAGTTAAAACATATGTATATAAGAACATAGAGTATCCATTTGACACATGACTGTTTTCAGTCTGTTCTTCACCTCTTCAGCTCTTTCTTCTGCCCTCCAATATTTATTGAAGGCTTCGTTTTCTGATGCATTTATGTCCCTTAATTGTTGCTGTAATTCTTGGTATTTTTGCTAAGGAATAGTCTCTTCTTCAAGCTTCTCTATAGTCAGCTGAGCCTGTGCCAGATCCTCTTGGAGTTTTGTCATATTGGGGTTGTTACCTATCGAAACATCTTTGGGTTGAAGATCTATCTGGGTAATCTTATTACAAGACTAAGTGCCTATAGTCTGCGTCCTTTTATCATGGAATGGAATGTGTGAGGTTTGTGCTGCATGCTATTCCTTATCGTTTGGAATGAGTATGGGCTCGGTTTGAGTCTCCATGGCCCTTGTATCATGGAGTTCAGTTTGAGTAGCTGCATTCACTATTTTCAGGGTTCTTCTTGAGGTTTTCCCCCTTTTTAGTGCCCTTATCTTTTGTCTGGGTTGTTTTACTAAATTTTGTAGCTTTTGTTGTTCCTTTTGCAACCTCTTAATTTCGCTTTTCTTCTTCTTGGGAGGAACAACTATTTCCCTAACTGTTTCTATTATTTCTGGACTCAGCTGCTTAGTTGGATTTTTCTCTTCAAGGGCCATGCCTTTGCCTGGCTAGTTTCCATTTCCTCTGTTTGGAACATCTCTTTAGTGTTCACATTATCCTGACTAGTTTACTCTAGAGAGGTAACCCTAGTTTGGTCTGCTACTTCATGAGTGGCTTCTTATCCTGCTTCTACTTCATTATTTAATGCCTTTGATATACTCTTGTTGTGGGCAAAGTTTTCTTGTGATTGCTCTACTTCAATATTAAGGTTGAGCGGACTTTGGGGCTGAATGTATTCACTCATATTGGCCAAAATATGGGCCAGTTCATCCTCATGTAATGGGTTTTATGGTGGACTTGCACTGGGGGTTAAGGGAAGTTCCTCTTCCTCCCTCTCTTCTTCACTAGTATGCTCTGTTTCTTCCTCCAATTCTGATTCTTGGTTGTCTCTTCCTTCCAGCTGTAAGGGTTGTTCATTTTTAGAGCTATGTAATTCTAAGGGTTGGTTGCTGCTACCCTGGAGGTTCTCAAATGTTCCCCTGCCTATTCTTAATCTGGAAGGGTGTCTACGTTTTTGTGGTCTGTTTGTTGTGTCGGTGGTTCTTTTTCTTTTTGGGGCAGGTAAGGCTAATCCCCCGTCTATAGAAAAAACCAATTCTTCTCAACTGGTTTGTTGTTGAGCAAGGCTATAACTTACTATTAATTGAATTAAAATATGGTGGCTCACTACAATATCTATATGGTGGGATTTTTTTATGCTCTGAGCCGCATCATGCATCAAAAAATTTAATTATGTAGGCAAATTTACGTCACATTTTTGTTTTAGTACTGCTACTAATTTGAGGTGGCATGGTCTTACCACATCCTTTCTCCCGTCGCATGTAATGTAGCTCTGCACTACTCTAGCCAGCTCCGTCCATGGTTCTCCTAGAGATGAAGGCTGGACTCCTTTTCCTTTGACAATCAGGTTCTGTCCCTTGTCCCGAAAGGTGGCCATGGCATCTTGAAGTCTCAATTTCTTATGTGTCCATATGGGTCCGACTGTTGGTAGTCTGGATACCTCCGCAATTACTATATTCGTCACTGTTATTCATCTTCCTCTTACTATGGAATGATCATCCTGCAAATTTTGCAAAAATTCGATAGCCACGGTTTCATGGGGTTGCTATAGTTGTGTAAAATATGCGATCCATCTAGTTGTTACCAAAATTTCTCGTGCAGCGTTGGAAACTGCTAGTACCTATGGCTAGCTGCGTACTGATTGACCTCCCATTTCATCTAAGTTCTACACACTGTTATTTTTACACAACAATACACTGCATATCGGATAATACCCCTTTTTTTAACATCAATACCATTAAAACTTTCTATTAAGGGATCTGATGCAATCTAGTACATCCAAATAGAAGACTGACATGTATGCAGGAGTATTTTGGAAGTCACCCACGCCCCCCTGAAATATGATAGGTCGTCCTCGACCGGTTAAATGGAGGAGCAACGTACTGGATGGCAATCATACAGTGTAAAAAGGGAAAGGTGTACATATTCATGACAAGATCACAAAAAGTATTGAGTTGCTGAAATTGAGGCTTAAGATGAAAATCGTGAATAGATATGGAGATGCTATGGAGTGATGCGAAAAAGGGAAAAGGACAGCTGACGTAGGTAAAATTCTTATGCGGTCATTATTCCACTTAAACCATTATGATTGACTTTTTAAACAATATTTAATGCATAAAATGTTCAAAAGGGATTGAGAACACACTCTCTTTTGAAATAAAGATAAAGAAATAAGAAAAGGGTTTGTAATTACTATTGATGTTGAAAAATATGACTCCAATACCATCAGCAGAGCTCTGTTGCCCACAGATGTTTATAACCTTGACAAAGTTGCTTTTTCACCCTTTAGAACCATAATCCTTTATGTATGTATAGGAAAGTGCTTTTGTGATGTCAGAATGGAGGCCAGTGTGCTGGCTTGGTAACCAGATGAATCACAATGCCATTCACCAGGAAGGAGTGAAAGGTGGGCAGGCCGGCTCGTGATGAGACCTCCTGTTCCAAGGACTTTTATTTTTCTGATATGCCCATTGGATCATATCCCTAGTGTGGTGGCCATAGTGGGAATGCCACTTTACTGCTTTCTTATGATCATGGTAGGCTGGCCCTTGATGAGAGCCCCTATCCTCCATCTGACAAATCATAGAATTGTTAGCAATCATATAGATATATTGTTTTCCTTTCTTTTTCTTTTATATAGCACTTCCTATTTATATATAGAGGATGGCTCAACACTCCTTAAGAGTAGGGATGGTGGAAGAAGTCTGAACATCTCAATAGAGGAAAATATGCCCTTATTCTTATTCAATAATAATAATCAAAGAGAATTATGAGAATTAGGGAAGAACCAACATGATAAAAATAATCAATCAATTTGAGTTTTAGTGAAGATAAGGACAACAAAGTGATATAGATAGTTGTGTCCTTTCCTTTTTCTTATCAATACAAAGCAATCTCATTAAAGATGACAATTTTTCTTTGATTTGCTTATTTCAATAACCTCTAATTTTTGTGTCCTTGCATCTATTTGTATCTTTGCCTTTAAAGGATCATGAAGAGTGAAACATTATTCACAAAAACTCTCAAAAAGTGTTGTTCTTTAAGAGAAACAACAAAGAAATGAACTCAAAAAGTGTTGTTCCGTAGATGGAACAGTGGGCGTTCCTTAAGAGGAAGAGCAAAAAAAAGAACAGCTACATGCAAAACTTCGGTTCCTTTAAGAGGAACGACAAAAACGAAAGAAATTGCACACGAAACTGCTGTTCCTTAAGAGGAACAACAACTGTTCCTTAAGCGGAACAACAAGTAAAATAGATGCAAAATAAAGTGTCGATCCTTCGGCGGAATATCCTAAAAACACTCCAACTCGAAACTGTTGTTCCTTAGAAGGAACGATAGAAAAGAAAAAAATAGCGAAACTCAGGGAAAATTTTAAGAACCCCCCCTAAATTTATAAATATAATAAATGGGCGAATCTCCATGGTATATAGGAAAAATGGAAGGCGATTTTATCAATAATATAATATGTATATATAATTTTTTGGCGAATCTCTCACCAGGCATGGCGAATATTTTACTCAATTATAAAATCTTGTAAGATCTTGGCAAGTCTTTCGCTAAATAATAAAACTTTTAAAGTCCTAGTGAATCTTAGCATAGGCTACATGCTGGTTTAATTCCCCCATTTAAATAGGCTACATTCCAGGTGAATACCATGGGTCAATACCATGTGCCATTTTGGTGAATACCATGGGTCAATACCATGTTCCATTTTGGTGAATACCATGGGTCAATACCATGTGCCATTTTTATTTTTATTAATTCTAATATTAGGGTTAATAATGGTTTTTTGCATGGTATTAATAACAATCTAGTCCATGGTATTTGTCCCATAGTATTTTGGGCATAGGTTTCACCTAAATATAACCCATTTTTTGAGTGTTCGTAAATATAAGGTGACTTATGGAGTAAATATAAAAAAATGTTTTATTTGTTTACCATACCTCTCGTTTATTTATATTTTTATTAATTTACCATACCTCTTTTACAAATATGGTATTTGGCCCATAGGATTCACTTAAATAAAACCTCTTTCCCGAGCCTTCATAAATAGAACGAGGGTTATGGACTAAATATAAAAAGAGGTTTTATTTATTTACGATACGTCTCGTTTATTTATATTTTTATTTATTTACCATACCTTTTGAGTAAGTATAAAAAGACGTTTTATTTATTTACCATACCTCCACTTTACTTATATTTTTATTTGTTTACACCCTTACATGTATATAAGGTGACTTATGGAGTAAATATAAAAAATATTTTATTTATTTACCATACCTCTCATTTATTTATATTTTTATTAATTTACCATAACTCTTTTATAAATATGGTATTTGGCCCATAGGATTCACTTAAATAAAACCTATTCTTGAAAATGGGCGAATGGATTCACTTAAATAAAACCTATTCTTGAAAATGGGTGAATGGAAGGTTGTAAGTCCTAATTTCAAGGGCTAAATTTACCTTTTTTATCCTCTCCCTTAAAATAAGGTGGGCTATTTGAGGTGATTTGTAAAAATGTACTATGATACAAAATATTCGCCCACTAAAAATTTAAAACCCCTTAATTTCGCCAAAGGGCGAACATTCGCCCCTAAAATTATCCTTGGCGAAACTGTTGTTCCTTTAAAATAAACGACAACTATTCCTTAAGAGGAACAACGCCAACGTAAGCAAGCGATATTGCTGTTCCTTAAATGGAACCATTGTTGTTCCTTTTAAGAGGAATAGCTGAGAGGAACAACAGCTGTTCCTTAAATGGAACATCGAAAATAAAATACACACGAATTGCTGGATTTTTGTTCCTTAAGAGGAACAGCAAATATAAGAGCACGCAAGGCTGCTGTTCCTTAAATGGAACAAAAAAAGTATGAATATATAGAGTTGTTGTTCCTTAAGAGGAACGACTGTTGTTCCTTAAGAGGAGCAACAAAATTAGAAACACGTGAAGGTGCTATTCCTTAAGAGGAACAACAAAAATAGAAACTCGTAGAAGTGTTGTTCCTTAAGAGGAACGGCTGTTGTTCCTTAAGAGGAACAACAACTGTTCCTTAAGAGGAACAATGAAAATAAAAAACATGCGGAAGTGTTGTCCCTTAAGAGGAACAACTGTTGTTACTTCAGAGGAATAGCATTTGTTCCTTAAGAGGAACAACGGAAATAAAAACACGCAAAAGTGTTGTTCCTTAAAAGGAACGGCTACTATTCCTTAAGAGGAACAACAGTTGTTCTTTAATAGGAATAGTGAAAATAAAATCATGCAAAAGTGTTGTTCCTTAAGAGGAATAGCAAAAATAAATGGACATGCAAAGATGCCATTCCTTAAGAGGAACAGTTGTTGTTCCTTAAGAGGAACAACAAAAATATAAGCATGCAAGATTGTTGTTCCTTAAGAGGAACAGTCGCTGTTCCTTAAGAGGAACAACACAAAACTTAACTAAAGAGACCTCTGATGTTCCTTAAATGGAATGGCTGTTGTTCCCTAAGAGGAATAACAGTTGTTCCTTAAATGAAACAACAGTAAAATTTGTACAATAAAACCAGTTTATACAAGCAAAATTAAAGAGAAAAGTTTATATACAAAAGTCAAAAACAAAGGAATTGTTCAGTGAATTAATGCTGAGGAGGGGTTATCTTCCTCAGCAAGAATTTGCATAGTGGAATCTTCCCATAATTGCTGGTAAAAAGATTCCCTGTTAAGCGGTTTGTGATAAAGTCGCACTCAATGACCATTCAGTTTGAAAGAATGTCCAAATCCATCAATGGTAGTCAATGTAATGGTGCCATTGTCATGCACTTTCTGTATGTCATAAGGTCCAAGCCATCATGTCTAGAGTTTTCCGAGGAAATCCTGGAACCTGGAATCGTATAGGAATGCCCAATCTCCTTCATGGAAGATTTTCTTTTTAATAAGGGCGTCATGCCATTTTGCTCTCTATTGTTGAATTAATGTAGTGCGTTGAAGAGCTAAGAGCCTGATTTCATCTAACTCATTGATTTGTTGTAATCTATTGGTCTGGGCATTCAAACCCACCTCCTGTGTTGTTCTTAATGTTTGAATTTCGAATTCGATTGGTAAGATGGGTCCTTTTCCAAATACTAATTGATATGGTGAATACCGGTGGTGTTTCTCCATGTTGTGCAGTATGCCCACAAGGCTTTCGACAATCTTGAAGCCCAGTCACGTTTGTGTGATGCAACTATTTTTGTAAGTATTGCCTCAATCATCTTATTAGTGCTTTCTACTTGGCAATTTTCTTGTGGGTGGTAGGGAGTTGTAATTTTGTGCAGAATGTGGTAATTTTTTAATGTTGTAGCAATCTTATTACCTACAAATTGCGATCCTCCATCTGTAATTATGTCCCTCAGGAGGCCATATCGCACAAATAATTGGAAAATAAAATGTATTACTGAATCTTCTGTAGCTCTTGGCAGTGCCTCTACTTCAACCCATTTGGTAACATAGTTACAACCAGTATGTATGTTTTCTGATTTGATGATGAGTTAATAAGACCAATAAAATCGAGTGCCCATCGCTCAGATGGCTCGATTACTAACTGCGGGTTCAGAGGCATTTCATTAGATTGTCCAGGGCATCTTGCCATCTGGAAACTATCACAGCCTTGTACAAACTTTTTAGCATATTTAAAGATAGTGGGCCAGTAATACCCTGTTTGTAAAACTTTGTGACCGATCCTGCGGTCTGTAAAATGTCCGCCACACAGCCCATCGTGGCAGGCTCAGAATTTCAAATACTTCATCTTCTCGGACGCATCTTCTGATGTGCATATCTGTCCCTGTATGAAATAAGTAGCTCCCAATCCAAGAGAATCGGGTATTGCGCCGCACTATCTTTTTTCGTTCATTAGGCATTAGATGTTTGGGTAATTTGCCTACTACTAAGTAAATTGCAACATCGGCATACTATGGTGTTCTAATAGTAACAACAAACAAATGTTCATCTGGAAATTGATCTTCGACTGCTGCTGTGTCCGCTGGCTTTGAAATTTGTGAGAGAAAATTAGCTACAGGATTCTCTTTTCCAGGTCAATCCTTAATTGTGATATCAAATTCCTACAAGAGAATCAACCATCTTGTCACTCTTCCATTTGTAACAAGTTTATTTGCTAAATATTTTATGGCAGAGTGATCTGTATATAAAACTACAGGATACCCAGTTATATAATGTCTAAATTTATTTACAACATATATTACAACTAAAAATTCTTTTTCAGTCACAATATAGTTTAATTCAATAGGAGATAGATTCTTTCTCATATAATAAATTGCATATGGCTTTTTATCTTCTTCCTGCCCAAGAACTGCTCCAATTGCTGTGTCTGAAGCATCAGATGAAATTTGGAATAGCAAATCCCAATTTGGGCCCCTTAGCACTGGGGCTATTGATACCAGCGTTTTTAGATCCTCAAGAGCACGGTCACACTTATCTGTCCAAATAAAATCGATATTCCCTATTAGTGCATATAAAGGTGCAACAATTTGAGAAAAATGCTTTATAAATCTTCTATAATAACCAAAAAATCCCAGAAAAATGTGTACCTCTATTTGTGTGGTAGGAGTAGGTATTAACAAAATTATCTGAATTTTAGCCGGATCTACCTGTATTCCAGCTACTGAGATATAATGACCTAAGATGAGTCCCTCGGTCATCATCATATGACACTTTTCATGGCTCAAATAAAGCCTAGTGGCAATGCATCTTTGCAGCACTTTTTCTAATGTTTGTAATGCTAGCTCAAAGTCATCCCCATAAGGTGTGAAGTCATCCATATACACTTCTAGCCCTTCATTTATTAAATCTGAAAAAATGCTAAGTACAGCCCTCTGAAATGTGGCAGGGGCATTGCATAGGCCAAAGGGTAAGACCCTGTAAGCAAATGTTCCCCAAGGATAGGTAAAAGTAGTTTTATCCTGATCTTCATGGGAAATCTGAATCTGATTGTATCCACTGAATCCATCTAGGAAAGAAAAGAATTTATTTCCTGCTAATGTGTCTAATACTTGATCAATGAATGGAAGGGGGAAGTGGTATTTCTGGGTTTCTTTATTCAATTCTCTGTAGTCTACACATATCCGCCACTTTCCATTCTTCTTTGGCACCACTCCTAGTGGAGAGACCCACTTGCTACCAGATATTGGGTAAATTAAGTTTACATCTAAAAGTTTTTGTAATTTAGCTTTCACAATATCCTTAAGATGAGGGCTTAATCTCTTTTGGGGTTGGTGAACGGGTCTAGCATCCTTTTCTGTATAGATGTGGTGTGTACACAACTGGAGATCAATTCCTTTCATGTCTAGGTAATCCCATGCAAAAGCTTCCTTATATTTTCTCAGTAGTTGTACCAACTTTTCTTCTTGTTCAGTAGTCAGGTTTTTGTTAATGTTCCAAGTTTTTCCTGGCTCAATTTCTATAGTTTTGTTGTTGTAAATAGAGGTGGTAGGTATTGATTGATCATGAGTATCTTTTAGGGGATCTTCTTATACTTCATTATCAAATGCTACCTCGATCATGTGACATGGTAGATGGGATCTGTTTTCTGGTTGGTTAATGAAGGTATTAATTGTTATGCTCTTAGCCTGCAAAACGATACCCAAATACAGAATATGCGAAGAAAAGATACCCAGAACACAGAATAGCAATGATTTTATTATTCAGAGAGTAATGTTCACTTGCCTCTTTGAGGGGGCAACCTCCAATAGAGCAGAGCTCGATTACAAAATAAGACACAATGCTCCTCACAGGGAGTCTCTATCCTTTATATATGACTCATACATGCAATACCACGGGCCAATACCGTGGGTTTTATTAATACCATCTATCTAATACTACGGCCCATTTGCAACTAACTGTGGTCCCGTCATTAATTGCAGATTAACCACTTACAATTATTAATATGGGCTTTATTGACTCTTGACTATGACGTGATCCCATTACATAAATAAGGGGGTTAGGGTGGGACCCTAACATGCCCTCCCCCTTAAGACTAGCCTTTTCCTCAAGGCTGAAGCTGCGGAAACTACTGAAGAATAGTGGTTGGTTCCCAAGTTGCATCTTCCGGAGAGGTGTTTTTCCATTTGACGAGGACTTCGTTAATCATGCGGCCGCACAGTTGCTTGTCTCGTGTGTCTAGGACCTGTTCGGGTTGAAGCCAGATGGACCCTTCTTCGTCTAATTCAGGTAGACTGGTCTGAATTCTGCAATTGTTCCCAATCACTTTCTTGAGGCATGAGACATGGAAAACTGGATGGATTTTTGCAGTAGGTGGCAAGGCCAACTTGTAAGCCATTTCTCCAATGCGCTGAAGTACTTGATATGGTCCGTAGAATTTGGGAGATAGTTTCTGACACCCCTTGTCTTTGAGTGATGTTTGCTTATATGGTTGTAGCCGTAAAAAGACCTGATCCCCTTCTTGAAATTGGTGCTCTAAGCGATGCTGATCTACTTGTTGCTTCATGCGGTTCTGAGCTTGATGAAGATTCTCTCAAAGATGGGCGAGCATGGTTGCGCGGTGTTGTAGGAGTTGATCCACTGCTTGGACTTTTGAGCACCCCTTGAGATACGAAGTAGGTGAAGGTGGGAGTTGACCATATACTACTTCATAGGGAGTCATTTTGGTGGTGGCATGATAGTTGGTGTTATACCACCATTCAGCCAGAGGTAACCACTGTACCCAAAGGTGTTGCTTTTCTGAAGTGAAACACCTAAGGTAGGTTTCTAGACATTTGTTAACGGCTTCGGTTTGACCATCTGTTTGTGGATGATAGGAAGTACTGAGTTTTAGTTGAGTGCCTTGTATCCTAAAGAGTTCCTGCCAAAAATTACTGGTGAAGATCGGGTCGCGGTCGGACACAATAGAAGTGGGCATGCCATGCAATTTGAAGATCTGATCCATGAAAGATTGAGCGACCAAAGTTGGTGTAAACAGGTGTGGTAGGGCGCAGAAATGAGCATACTTCGACAGTCGGTCCACAACCACCATGATGACTGACTTGTTCCCTGACTTTGGAAGACCTGTAATGAAATCCATAGAAACCTCCGTCCAAATTGATGCCGGAATGGGCAATGGTTGTAATGTGCCTGGTGTGTTGACGGTTTCCCCTTTGTGGCATTGACAGACATCGCATTCTGCTACGAAAGTAAGGATGTCCTTTTTCATGCCTGTCCAAAAAAATGATCTTCTGGTGCGAGCATACGTCTTCTGAAAGCCCGAATGTCCTGCAATGGGAGATGAGTGCAATTCTGCCAAAATGTGACTTTTGAGGGTGGATGTTGGCGATATTACGACTCTGTCCTTGTAGCGAAGAATATCATCCTGCCACGAGTAGCCCTTGGTGGAATTTGGATCTACCTGCAATTGAGAAATGAGTTGGGAGAGCCCGGGGTGTGAAAACCATTCCCTGCGAGCCTCTTCAATCCATTCTGGAATGGGGAGGGAAATTGCTAGCAGAGTACTTTCCTCCTCAAATTGGCGAGATAATGCATCTGCTACACTATTGTCTTTCCATTTCTTGTAAATGATCTCATAATCATATCCCAGCATTTTGGCGAGCCATTTATTTTGTTGTGGGGAGGATAGGCGTTGCTCCAAAAAATATTTAACACTGTGATGATCTGTGCGGATTTGAAAACATCGCCCCAATAAGTAAGGTCACCAGGTCTCGACTGCATGTAAGATGGCCATCATTTCCTTCTCGTAGGCAGATTGGCCCAGATTCCTCCCACTTAGTTGTTGGCTTGTGAAGGCCAAAGGTCGCCCTTCCTGCATTAAGACCGCCCCAATACCTGTATGTGAAGCATCACATTCAATGACAAAAGATTTAGTGAAGTCAGGTAGTGCTAAGACTGGAGTGGAACACATGGCATTTTTTAGAGCTGTAAAGGCCTGTTGTGCTTCCTCATTCCAGAAGAATGAATTTTTCTTTAGGAGTTGGGTGAGGGGCTTCGCTATGCGACCATAGTTGCGGACAAATTTACGATAATAGCCTGTGAGACCCAAAAATCCTCTCAAGCTCTTCAAGGTCTTAGGTTGAGGCCATTCCTGCATTGCCTGGATCTTTTTGGGGTCCACCTTGACACCTTCACGCCCCACAATGTGGCCCAAATATTCTACTTCTGCCATGCCAAACGAACACTTGGACATCTTGACAAATAATTTATGCTTGTGGAGCAGTTGCAAGAGTAGATCTACATGCTGAAGATGTGCGGCCCAAGTGCAACTATAGATGAGGATGTCATCGAAGAAGACAAGGACAAATTTCCTGAGATATGATTTGAGAATGTGGTTCATAAGGCTCTGAAAAGTAGAGGGGGCATTACAAAGACCAAATGGCATGACCAGGAATTCATAATGGCCTTCATGAGTTCTGAAAGCAGTCTTGGGAATGTTGACTTCCTTCATGCGAATTTGGTGGTAGCCTGAGCGAAGATCCAGCTTAGTGAAGAATTGAGCCCCATTGAGTTCATCCAGCAAATCATCAACCACCGTGATGGGAAATTTATCTTTGACTGTCAACTTATTGAGGGCCCTGTAGTTGGGACACATCCACCATTCCCCGTCTTTCTTGAGCACCATGACCACTGGGCATGAATAAGGACTAATGCTGGGACGAATGACACCTGCTTCCAAAAGTTCCTTGATTATTTTTTCTATTTCATTCTTTTGGGTGAACCGATATCTGTATGGGCGCACATTTGGAGGTTGGGCCCCTGGAACCAATGTGATGCTATGATCATGTTCCCCTCGCGAGGGTGGAAGCTCATGAGGCTTGTCAAAGATCGGCAGATGGTTATTTAAAATCTGTTGCATCTCAGGATGAATTGGTAGAGGCTTGGTTTCGACTACCTAGATGGCATTAAATTGAGCTACAACTCCATGATTGCCCTTTTTTAACAATTTTTCCATCCTATGTGAGCTGATGATAGAGGGGGCTCTCGCCTGGAGTCCACGGAGGGTATGTGTGCAGTGGTTCTGCTTAAAACTCATATATAACTCCTGGAAATCCATTGTGATTGGCCCAAGAGTGCGGAGCCATTCAGCGCCGAGGACAATGTCGCAACCCCCCATGTGTATGGAAAACATGTGGGTTTTCAACTGATAATCCCCCATTTGAAGTTTGACATTTTCACAGCGGCCTTCACATTTCATTGTGCCTCCATCCGCAATTTGAACTTGGAAGTTAGAAACTGCTCGTACAAAACAATGCATTGCTTCTGCAACTTTTTGATGGATGAAATTATGTGTACTTCCACTATCAATCAAGACTACTACTGGGCGATGTTTAATAAAACCTCGGATTTTGAGAGTTTGAGGGGAAGAAATCCCTGCCAAAGCATGCAATGAAATAACTGGTTTGTCAGAGACATTTTCCTTTTGGTTGTCTTCTTCTAGCGGCTCATGTTCCTCAAGTGGTGGATCTTCCTCTGTTGAGCTGTAATTAGTGGCATCAATTTGAAAAAATTTGGGCTCCTTGCATTTATGGCCTGGGGAGTATTTTTCATCATAGTAGTAACATAGGCCTTGCTTTCTTCTTTCGGCCATTTCCGCAGGTGACACCTTTTGGACCTTAAGTGTTTGAGTCGTGTTGTGAGCCTGTGGGGGGCGACCTTTAGCTGAGAAATTTGGGCGACTGAATTGGGCTGCTAATGCACGTTCCACGTTACGAGCTACCTTGCAAGCCTCCATCCATGTGGGAGGGTGGTGCAGTAGGACTTGGGCTTTGATAGCTTCTTTAAGACCGCTAATAAAACATTCCATGTAGAACACATCTTTGAGACCCCAAGTGCAGAAGGCTAAGGCTTCAAAAGCTGTAATATATTCATCCACTGTACCAGTCTGTCAGAGCTTAGTAAGACGACCCAAAAAAGATGATTCCTGGTCAAAGTGGTCTTGAAGAGCTTTGGTGAATTTGGTCCAAGTCCTAAAAGGTCCAGTGCAACGTTGATGCCATTCCCACCATTGCCACCTTTCATTGTCCATGTACATGCTTCCCAACATAAGCTGAGTCGCATCATCGAAGATGTGATTCAGTTTGAAATACTGCTCCATTTGTGCTATCCATGCCGATGGGTGAGAACTATCAAATTTATGCATATCCAACTTGGGAGGTCGCTGACTGGGTGGTGGGTGGGTGTGCCAGACGTGAGGAGAGTGGCTAGACTCACCCTCATTGTGTTCATTGCCATTATACTCCTCCTCGTGGGCTTGCTCCTTGCCCTTCGGGACTATTTTCTCGACCATGCTACATAGTCCGGTAAGCTGAATGTGGAGGTTTTGCATTGATTCTTCAAGTTTGTCCATCCTTTCGTTGGCCATCGCTTGAGCTCTAGTTTCTACCATACACCAACCTGATTTTTTTTTTTAAATTGGGACCGCCTAAAAAAAATTTTCACTAAGAAGTGAATGGTACGACCGTGCTCAGCTCGTCGTCCTGATTCTGATGGGCTAGATCACCAATAAGCACCCCAAAAGATCTCAGATTTTTTTATTTTTATTTTATTTTATATTTTTTAATTTTTTTAATTTTTATTTAATTTTTATTTTTATTTTTATTTTATTTTTTTATTTTTTTTTGAAACTCCTAACGAAGTTTTACTCCTTCCTTATCAATACTGCAGTCGCCAAATCCTCAAAATGTCAATGCGGCCAAAAGTCCTGCGAAAATTATACCCCGGTATAGGAACGACTCCGATCTGGTGGAGCTGAGAGATCTGAATGGCAGATTTGATAGCTCTAGGCGGCGAAACAGACTGCTTCTGCGGATCTGATGGATCTGATAGATCGGAATAGCTGATCTGCGAACTCGAGACTACGGGACTGATGTCTGCTGCTGCTGCACCCCTTTGCACAAGCGGATCTGGAAGAGATGATGTGTGATCCCCCGATAGAAAAGGGAACTATGGTCTTGAGGAGTGTCAGGTGCTACAGATCACAATATACATAAGGGTCTGGCAGTAGTACTCGGCCCAATGTTTCAGGGCTCTAAATAAGGAGGATCGACCGTACCCTTAGCCATACAACCCGACTACCCTATTGTACGGGCGAGTAATCTCTCTGAGTGCTGTTCTCAGTGTAATGTAGCCGCAAGACAGCCGACGGTTTATCTATGGCGAGATTTCAAGGGAGCCTAGGGGGCTTTCGATATACCCAGAGGATACGTGGAAGACAGTCCATGCACGGTTTTGTCTAATGCGCTACTACTCGAAGGGGTACCCATAGGGGTTACAAGGGAGTCCAACAGACGTGACCACCTCTTGTATTTCCTGCATGCATGCCTCCCCAAATCCGCAGGTTTATGCGCTCAACGACAGATCCCGTGGTTTAAAGACGCTGGAACACATCTCTAGCCAAAATTTTTTTTGCTAAGAAATGGAGATCCCACCGGCCCTGGAAAGTGCTCTGATACCACTTTTTATGCTCTTAACCTGCAAAATGATACCCAAATACAGAATATGCGAAGAAAAGATACCCAGAACACAGAATAGCAATGATTTTATTATTCAGAGAGTAATGTTCACTTGCCTCTTAGAGGGGGCAACCTCCAATAGAGCAGAGCTCGATTACAAAATAAGACACGATGCTCCTCGCAAGGAGTCTCTATCCTTTATATATGACTCATACATGCAATACCACGGGCCAATACCGTGGGTTTTATTAATACCATCTATCTAATACTACGACCCATTTGCAACTAACTGGGGTCCCGTCATTAATTGCAGATTAACCACTTACAATTATTAATATGGGCTTTATTGACTCTTGACTATGACGTGATCCCATTACATAAATAATGGGGTTAGGGTGGGACCCTAACATTAATGATGTCATCCTCTGTTTGGTCTTTAAATTCGAGGGCATCTTCTATGGTTAATGGTGATCTAATGTTTTCAGTCAGGTATGATACATGTTGTTTTTTTGTTTTGATTATTGTTAAGCTTGGCTGGGCTGGAGGGTATAAGGCTAAATTCTTGACATTACTCCCTCTTGCTATATTCATGCTGCCTTGTCGACAGCCAATGTAAGCGTTAGCAGTTGCTAGCCAAGGTCTACCTAGAATTAAAGGGTGTCCATCTAGTCGGTTTTTGGGATTAATGATCAGAAAGTCTGCAGGGTATTCCTAGGAGTCTACAGATACCATTACATCATGTAGTGTGCCTTCTGGTCTGACTACTGATCAGTCAGCCAACTCCAATAAGGTTGTGTTTGGGTCTAATGATGTAATGCCAAGCTTTTTACAAGTGATGGTTGTTAGAATATTGATTGCAGCTCCTAAATCAACTAAGGCATTTAGGAAGGAGCATCCATTGATTTGCACCGTGACTATAGGATTCCCTGGGTCCTCATATTTTACAGGTGCTTCTCTTCCTGATAGTAAGTCAGATAGGGTATTGACTACTTGGATAGTTGGATTAGTTGTTATTTTCCTCTTTGGCTTTTTTATACATAATTCTTTGATGGTTTTTGCGTAAATTGGGATGTCTTGGATAGCCTAGAGGAGTGGAATTTTTATACACAAATTTTTTAGTTCTCCCAGAAGATCAAAATTAGGATGTTCTATTGGGCGAGGTATGATTAGTCGTTCTGGGAATGGTGGAGAAGAGGTGGTTGCTTGTTCATGAGTTTGTTGTCTAACCAAATTCTCTTCTTGTGGTGTTTTTTCTAAAGGTAACGAATTTTCAACTTGAACATTTTTATCTCCATCTAATTCTATTATACGCCCAAATCTTAATTGAAGGTCGTTGCACTCCCTTAACTCGGTTTCTAGTTCTGGTCCTTTGATTATTTGTACAGATTGAACCGATCTATTGTTGGGGTTCAGGTTGGGTTTGGCTGGGAGCTGTGGTCTTAAGTTGGTCTGGGAATTTTGTTGCAATGTATAAGGCATTGTCAGTGTAGGTTGAGGGAGAGGAATCGTTCCAGCTGGATAATTCATAGGTCTTTTCCAGTTCGACTGCCAGGTTTGACTTTGCGAGGTGGAGGGTGACCATTGTGTTGGATACGCATTATTTTTCCAAAATGGTGGACAATAAGGAAAGTTTAGCCAATTGGTTTGATTTGGCCATGGTGATATGGGGAATGGCTACTGTGACCAGCTTGGTAAAGTTGGCTGATTCAGTCACATTCCATTATATTGCTGAGCATTATATTGAGGAGACTGAAAAGAAGAGGATGGATCAATGGGCATACCTGTTTGTCATGGCTGCCACTGGCGGCGTTGATTTAGTAGGTAAACCAGTTCTGTTTCTTCTTCTGCTTCTTTGTAGACTGCTTTCAATCCTGGGAGTGAGGGGCAACTTTCTGTGGAGTGATCTTTCGTGCAGATGGTGCAGACTTGGACTGTATCCAGCGGGCACTCTTTGTGGCTGTGTTTCTTTCTGCATCTAATATCGCCAAATTTTGTTTCACTTCTACTTGCTTTTGTTTAGCTTGCATAATGTCGAGCTGCATTGTCAGAGTCCCTAGAATATCAGTTTTGAAATCTTCTAGTAGATTGCTGATTTCTGCGCAGGTTATACCTCCACCGGAGATCTTGTTATCCCTTGTGATCATGTCACGTTCTACTAGCTTGAGTCTTTTGCTGCCTCTTGAACTCCTGATACACAAATCAATCATGTCAGCAAAATTTTCCTGATATATAATGTTTAAGGTTTCAACCCATTGTTCTTTCATCCCCTTAATTAATGTAGTTTTTAACACATTGTCAGGCAAGGGTAAAGATGCATAAGGAGATCTTTGGAGATTGTATTGAAAGCGTTCTACATATTCCTCTAGTGTTTCACTAGGTCTTGCTATCATTTGAAATATTTCATCCTTTAATTCTCTAGATCTACAATAATCCTGATATTTCTTTAGAAAAGAAGTTTTCATCTGATCCCAGTCGTTTATAACACCTCCACCTAACCCCATAAACCATCGTAAAGCTGCTCCTTTTAATGTGGAGGGAAATAATTTTAGTTTTTGGGGATCGGTCGTATAGTCATACCCCCGTGTTGAGATTTTGCCTTTTAGTTTGGCTAAAAATCTCATGGATAATGCCAACAATAGGGTTTGTTCCATATCAGTTTCTTCTCTACGTCTATAAATTGTAAGCCCATAGAGGCAAAAGTGATGAGGGTGAGAAAGCAGAAGTGCCAGTGTGAGAAATCTGTTGTTGTAATCTCCTATTGAATAATAAGAAAGCCGATACCTCTGTTTGGTGGATGTAGCCCAGATTGGTTGGGTGAACCATGTTAAATTCTGTCTCTACTGTGCATACTCTAACAATTGGTATCAGAGCATTATACTAATTGGTTAAGTGTCGGAGCATTTAAATCACTATAAGTTTGAATTCGAACTCTCCTGTGTATTGAATGTCAAAAGTTGCACAACGTGGCATGATTGGCGGTTCCAAGCGGGCCGAGCATGGCTTCTAGCACCGCAAAGCCAGTAAAATGATAAATGCAAACGATTACAACCTTAGAAGGAAGATAAAGTAGACGGGAGCTGGAAGATAAAGCAGCCATGAGCTGGAGGATAAAGCACTGAGAGTTGGAAGATAAAGCAGCTGTGAGCTGGAGGATAAAGTGCCGGGAGCCGGAGGAATGAAATGGTGCAGTAGTTTGGAGTGGAGCAAGAATAAAGGATTGAAAACCGGCGTTGCGTGAAAACGTCTGTAAATCCATTCTGAATGTGCTGAGATTTATCTCGGCACCTCTATTTTCCGTCCATGCCTATTTTCTGAGCTAATAAACGTGGAGCCTGGTCTCTGCTTGCGGGCTTCGTTTGGAGGAATGAAATGTTATGGTCGATTGCATTGCGTTTTGTAAGGGCTGGAACAGGACCGTTCTCTTGATTGCTTCTGTGGAGCGGGAGAAGGAGCAAAGAGAGCCGTAGTGTTGAAGGAGACGTCATAGATCGAATTTGTTTGACATCACTACTGATACGGTATGGATTGCATATTCATTGTGCTATGTTGGTTTGCTACTTGTGATTTGAAGGGTTGGAGCATGATACATTTGTTGTAATATTTTTGATTTTGATAATTGCATGTTTGAAAAGGGGAATTTTATCAAAATGTTAGTTTGATTAAAAAGGCAATTAAGGTTCCATAGAAAAGAAGTTAAATTCACTATGTCAAAAACTCAAAGTGCTCGGTTTGAGATCGAGAAGTTTAATGGGAGAAATAACTTCAAAATCTGGAAAGTCAAGATGCACAATTTACTCGTGCAACAAGGCGTGGCGAAGGAACTTTTGGGAAAATCCAAACAACCTTTAGCCATGACAGATGACGAATGAAGTGACATTGATGATAGAGCACTAAGCGGCATATAATTGTGTTTGGCGGATGATGTTTTGTTTAACATCGTGTAAGAGAAAACAGCCACTGGTCTATGGACAAAGCTGGAAAAATTGTACATGACTAAATCCTTAACAAATAGGATTCTTCTGAAAAGACAGTTGTATAGCTTGCGCATGAAGGAAGGTACGACAATAACCGATTATTTGAATACTTTTAATACTTTCTTGGTGTAGTTAGATAGCATAGAAGTAAAATTTGATTCAGAAGATAAAGTTGTAACTTTATTATGTTCTCTACCTGAGTCATGGGATCGTTTTGTTACTTGTATAAGTCTTAGTTCATCAGAAACCCTTGAATTTGATGATGTTGTTGGAGCTATGCTATCTGAAGAAACCAAAAAAAGGTCAAATTTAGAAACCTCTACATCAGAAGCAATGATGGTTAGAGGTCGTTCTAAAGAAAGACGTTCTAGTAAGCAAAACAACTCTCGGTCAAAATCGAAAGGGAAGAAGAGTAAGCTAAAATGTTGGTTTTGCGGCAAAACAGGACATTTGAAGGACTATTGGAAGAGACAACAAACATCCAAAGGAGACTCTTCAATAGAAAATAAAGAAGCAAACACAATAGATACAGGTTCGGCATCCGGTTCAGGTATAAGTGATGAAGTTTTATCAGTTATTTTTTCTAATCATGATCAACATTGGCTATTAGATTCTGGTGCATCCAATCACATGTGCATTCAAAAAGAGTGGTTTAAATCTTATAAGTCAATCAATAATGGAGTAGTTTACATGGGAAATGATGTCTCATGTAATGTTGTGGGAATTTGAAGCATCCAGATTAAAATGTTTGATGGGACAATTAAAATCTTAACTGATGTAAGACATGTGCCTGAACTCAGAAAAAATCTTATTTCTCTAGGAGTGTTAGACATAAACGGATATAAAACTTTTATTCAAGGTGGAGTAATGAAAATTTATGAAGGAATCCTATTAGTAATGAAAGCAAAGAAGTTTGGAAATCTTTTTCAGTTAGAAGGAAGAACAGAGTTAGATCATGCTTCTATTGTATTTGAAAATGACAGTGATTCTATTCGACTATGGCATCAACGGTTTGGCCATATGAGCGAAAGAGGATTAAAAATCTTATTTGATCGTATGTTACTTCATAGTTTAAAGTCTTTTCAGTTAGATTTCTGCAAAAACTGTATTTATGGGAAACAAAGTAAGAAGAAATTTAAAACTGGAAAACATACTAGTAAAGGAATCCTTGATTATATCCATTCTGATGTTTGGGGTCCATCTCCTACAACCTCATATGGAGGATCATCATATTTTGTATCTTTTATAGATGATTTCTCTAGAAAAGTATGGGTCTACATGTTAAAAAGAAAGTCTGATGTATTCATAATTTTCAAGCAGTTTAGAGCATTAATATAAAATATCACTGGAAGAACCATTAAATGTTTAAGAACTGACAATGGTGGTGATTTTACTTCAAAGGATTTTGATAATTATTTCAAGGAAGTTGGGATCAAAAGACATAGAACTACTGCTAATACTCCTCAACAAAATGGAGTTGCTGAACGCATGAATAGGACTCTCTTAGAAAGAGCAAGACGTATGCTAAGTAACACCAATTTGCAGAAGGAATTATAGACAGAAGCAGTATCTACGACTTGCTATTTGATAAATCGATCACCATCAACTGCAATAGGATGCAAAATTCCTCAAGAGGTATGGAAAGGTTATCCTTGTGATTATTCTAAACTAAAAGTTTTGGTTGTGATGCATATGCTTTAATTTCGAAACATTAGCGTTCTAAATTAGATCCTAAATAAAAAAGATATATCTTTGTTGGATATGGTGATGGGATTAAGGGATACAAGTTGTGGGATCCTACTACTCACAAGATCATCATTAACAAAGATGTTAAATTCAATGAATCTTCACTCGGTAATCCAGATGTAGATATTAAATTGAAACAGGAAAATGTACCTAAGTTTCAACATATTTAGTTTGAAACCAGTTCAAACACTGATGATAGTAAAGATGAACAAGTTTCATATGAAGATCATGAAGAAGTTCCTATAGATAATAATCAGCAAATTGTGGAAGAACCAGAAACATATTTAAGAAGGTCCACTAGAATCAGATATCCTCCTAAAAGGTATGATGATTATGTTACTTTAGTTGCTTTAACCGCTAATGATGATGAACCTTTATGCTATCGAGAAGCTGTAGAAGGTTCTAATAGTGATAAGTGGAAAGAAGCTATGAAGGATGAAATGAAGGCACTATACAAGAATGCCACATGGGACCTGATAGAACTTCCTAATGATAGAAAAACTGTAGGATGTAAATGGGTTTACAAATTGAAAATGGTTGTTGATGATAAAGAAGATAGGTACAAAGTGAGGCTGGTTGCGAAAGGTTTTTCTCAGAAAGCAGGAATTGACTTTCATGAGATATTTTCACCAGTTGTTAAAATTGTTTCAATCCGGGTTGTGTTAGCATTAATTGCATTACTTGATTTAGAATTACAACAACTAGATGTTAAGACTGCATTCTTACATGGAGATTTAGATGAAGAGATTTATATGGAACAACATGAAGGGTTTGTTCAAAATCGCAACAAGAAATTTGTCTGCAGGCTCAAGAAATCATTGTATGGTCTGAAGCAGTCGCCGAGACAATGGTACAAGAAATTTGATTCTTTCATGATGAGCCAAAATTATATAAGAAGTGAATATGATCATTGTGTTTACTTTAAGAAATTAAGTAATGACATGTTCATTATCTTAGTATTATATGTTGACGATATGCTTTTAGCAAGCAAAAGCATAAGTGAGATCAATAGGTTAAAGGCTCAGATGGCTAGGATGTTTGATATGAAAGATCTAGGAGCAGCAAGATAGATTTTGGGCATGGAGATTTTCAGAGACAAGAGCAATGGTAAGCTGTGGTTATCACAATAGAAGTATATTGAGAAAATACTCTTAAGGTTTGGTATGAACAATGTGAAGCCAGTTTCAGTCCCTTTAGCTTCCCATTTTAAGCTTTCTTCAAGTTTATGTCCTCATACAAATGAAGAAAAGGAATATATGTCTCGAATACCATATGCCAATGGAGTAGGAAGTTAGATGTATGCGATGGTTTGTACATGACCAGATATTTCACATGCAGTTGGGGTTGTCAGTAGGTATATGGAAAATCCAGGGAAAGAACACTGGGCAATAGTGAAATGGGTGCTTTGGTATTTGAGAAGCACAAGTGATTATTGTATCACTTATAACAGAAGTAGTGATTTTGTTTGCGGATATGTTGATTCCAATTTTGCAGGTGATTTGGATAAGAGGTGGTCAACTTCAGGATATGTCTTTATTCTTGCAGGTGGAGCTATTAGCTGGATGTCAAAGCTAAATGTTATGAAACCAGCTCAAGAAAAGATAGAAAAGATAGATCAACGCCTTAGAATTCAGCCTCTTCGAGGGGGAAACCTCCTTTACATTACATAAATGAACAATTCTTGGATGATTCAAATGACGAAACCTCCTTTCTATATATAGGAGTCTAAGGAGTCACAATATAATCCAGCCGACCTAACAATAATAATATAGAGCCACAAAAATAACAATAGAGGGATTCTATGGGGCACAGTAATAACAATATGGGGGCAATAGGGGCACAAAAATATCAATAAGGGGTATAACTACAATAGTAATGGGGTAATCACTAGTATTATAGGGACCCAACATGCCCCTCTCCTTCAAAAAAGTGTTGTCCTCAACACTTGAGTAGTTCTGGATACTTCTGCATAAAATTCTCATCCTCCCATGTGGAATCTTCAGCGGATAAGTTCTTCCACTTGATAAGATACTCTGAATTTGATCGATTTCGTAGCTGTCGAGTTCTTGTTTCTGTGACTGCTTCCGGTTCCAATATAATTTTTCCTTCCTCGTCAAGTTTTGGCAATATTGTTTGAACTGGGGGCTTGTCGCCTATAACCTTCTTTAAACATGAAACATGGAAAACTGGGTGCAATCGAGAAGCTGCAGGAAGCTCCAATTTGTATGCCATAGTACCAATCTTTTGCAACACCTTGTACGGACCATCATACTTTGGTGATAATTTATTATCCTTGTTAGCTTGCTTGAGGGACATTTGCTTATATGGTTGTAGCCATAGGAATACCCAATCACCTACATCAAAACTTCTTTCACTGCGATGTTGATCTGCCTGTTGTTTCATTCTATTCTGTGCCAACACGAGCTTATCCTTTAAGAGTTGGAGGACTTGTTGTTGATGTTCGATGTGATGTTCCATTGCCTGAACCTTAGAATTTTCTCTTAAATATGATGTGATGGATGGTGGTTGATACCCATAAAGTGCCATAAATGGGGTAATTTTTGTTGCTGTATGGAAGGAAGTGTTATACCACCATTTAGCCAGAGGCAACCATTTGACCCATTGTGTCTATTTATCAGATACAAAGCAACGAAGATATCCTTCCAAACATTTGCTTACTATCTCAGTTTGCCCATCAGATTGAGGATGATAAGATGAGCTATGAGCTAACTGAGTACCAAGACAAGAAAATAATTCTGTCCAAAAATTTCCCGTGAAAATGGGATCTCTGTCACTTACAATAATCTTTGGGTTTCCATGTAGCTTTTGAATTGTTTCCATAAATGCAGTAGAAACTGTACTGGCTTTAAATGGATGTGATAATGCGCAAAAGTGTGCATTCTTGGTAAGTCTATCAACTACCACCATGATGACACTCTTTCCCTCAGACTTGGGTAAACTTGTGATAAAATCCATTGAAACCTCCTCCCAACGTTGGCTTGGAATGGATAAAGGTTGTAATAGACCCGATGTCTTAATTGTTTCAACTTTATTTTGTTGGCAAACCAAACATTCCGGACAAACTTTTGAATATTTGATTTAAGGCCATCCCAAAAAAATTCCTTCTTAACCCTGTGGTAAGTTTTTAAAAATCCTGAGTGCCCTCCTAAGGGAGAAGTGTGCAATTCCATAAGAATATTTTGTTTTAGCTGGGAATTATTACAGAGGTATAAGCGATATTTGTACCATAATGAATCATTTTGTCAGCTAAATGTATCAGACGTACTGGAATCTTGTTGTAATTTTCGAATAAGTGCCCACACTTCTTCGTCATTCTTCCATTCCTCCCTTGCTTCGTTTATCCAATCTGGTTGGATAATAGAAATGGTGCACAACAATGCTTCCACATCCTCATCCTTTCTTGAGAGTGCATCTGCCACCACATTTTGCTTCCCTTTTTTGTAGATGATTTCAAAGTCATAACCCAACATCTTTGTGACCCACTTTTGTTGCTCTTCAGAGGATAATCTTTTTTCTAAAAAGTATTTAAGGCTATCATGATCCGTTTTTACCTTGAAGTGTCTTCCCATTAGGTAGGGTCACCATTTCTTAAGTGCATGGAGTATTGCCAACATTTCCTTCTCATAAATAGCTTTGCTTAAAAACTTTCCCTTGATTGGACGACTTTCAAAAGCAATGGGTCTTTCATCTTGCATTAGAACAGCACCAATTCCATTTCCTGAAGCATCACATTCCACAATAAAGGTTTTTGTGAAGTCCGGTGTAGCTAAGACCGGTGCTTGGCACATTGCCTCTTTAAGATGTTCAAAGGCCTTTGTTGCTTCCGGAGTCCATGAAAATCCATCTTTCTTCAATAATGTTGTTAGAGGTGCTACTATTCTCCCATAATTCTTAACAAACTTGCGATAATACCCTGTCAACCCGAGTAATCCTCGTAGATGCTTTATGGATGTGGGGATTTTCCATTCCTTAATGGCTTTAATTTTGCTAGGGTCTACCTTAACTCCTTCATGAGATACAATATGACCCAGATATTCCACCTCCTGGACTCCAAAGAAACATTTGGATCTTTTTGCATATAATTGTTTCTCCTCCAATAGTTGTAGCACCCTGTCAACATGTTCAACATGATCCTTCCAAGACTTGCTGTAGATTAGTATATCATCAAAAAATACTAACACAAATTTTCTAAGGAATGGTTTGAAAATTGAATTCATCAAACCTTGAAATGTTGAAGGTGCATTGGTAAGGCCAAAAGGCATGACCAAAAATTCATAATGACCCTCATGAGTTCTAAATGCTGTTTTCGGAATGTCTTCAGTCTTCATTCTGATTTGATGATATCCTGAACGAAGATCCAACTTGGTGAAGTAAATTGATCCATGCAATTCATCCAGTAATTCATCAATGACAGGAATGGGGAACTTATCTTTAATAGTGAGCTTGTTGAGCTCCCTATAATCCAGACACATGCTCCATGATCCATCCTTCTTGTGCACCAATACTACTGGAGCAGAGAAATAACTTTGACTCGGTTGAATTATACCAGCCTCTAGCATTTCTGCAACCATACGTTCAATTTCACTCTTTTGGACATAGGGATATCTGTACGGCCTGATGTTTGGAGGAACACTTCCTGGAATCAGATGAATAGCATGATCATGTTCACGCATAGGTGGGAGACCTTTGGGAGTCTCAAATACCTTGGAATGATTTTCCAAGACTTTTTGGAGATCTGGAGAAATAGATGATTCCGATGTGGAAACATCTAGCGAACATAATTGTGCAATTACACCTCTTTGCTCCTTTTTTAGAAGCTTTTTCATACCATTAGAGCTTATTATCTTTCCTGGTTTCCCTACAATACCCCTTAGTTCAACTTCCTTTCCTTCCGTAGAAAATTTGATGAAAAGTTCTTGAAAATTAAAAGCTATTGTACCCAAGGATTGTAGCCATTGGACTCCTAGTACAACATCAGCACCTCCCATTGGAATGGAAAGCATTGGGCTAGTCAATACATATTATCCCATGGATAACTTGATATTATGGCACTTTCCAGAGCAATTTATTGTTCCTCCATTTGCAATCATCACTTGACACTCTGGTGCTGGATATAGGAAGCAATTCAATTCTTTTGCTACCTTACAATGAATAAAATTGTGGGTGCTTCCTAAATCAATCAACACTATTACCTTTTTCTTCTTGATTTGTCCTTCTATCTTGATGGTTTGAGGAGTGGTAATTCCTGCCAATGCATTACAAGATATGGTTAGATTTATTTGTTCTTCATCTAGGCTTTGTTCCTGGAGTATATCCTCTTCTTTTGACCTTTCTTGCTCCTTTTCTTCTTCCTCTTCACAATCTATGTAGAATAATTTCTTCTCAGCACACTTATGACCTTTAGTGTATTTGCTATCACAACTGTAACAAAGCCCTTTTGCTCTTTTTTCTTCCAATTTTTGTGGTGTCAACCTTATAAGTTGTGGAAGACTAGGGGCAACAACACTTCCGTCTTTATAGTTGTGAATGGTATGCTTCCTGGTTGCCATAATTTTGCTTTCCATTTTTCTTACTAACCTGAATGCCTTCTCTAATGAATCAGGTTCCCAAAGGCGAACATCATGTTGGATATTATCCTTTAAAGACCATATGAACACATCAATCCTATGCTCCTATGGAATATCTTTTACCCTTATGTTCAATTTTTGGAATTCCTCAATGTGCTCCATTATTGAACCCTTTTGTTTGAGACTTATCAATTGGCTAAAAAAAGTGTTGCTTTTTGTATCCTCATAATGTGCTATCAATTCTTCCGTAAAAATTGCCCAAGTGATAAATTGTTTACGAGAGCAAAGCCATTGATACCATACAAACTGATTTGGTTCCAAATATAAATTTTCCATACGTACCTTTTGTGTGTTTTGCACATTATTGAGATCGAATAATTGCTCCATCTGTAATATCCATGTGGCGGGATCCTTGCCATCAAACTTCCTCATATCGATTTTTAGAATATGGTGGGTCTTCGATCCAACATTAGAGTCTATGGAATCATGATTAACATTTATTTTGTTCACATCATGAGTTTCCTTTACAGCCTTTTCACCATTAGTAAGTATTTCTTGTAGAAAACTTGTCAAATCTTAACTCAATCCTTTCTTTGGTCACAAAATCATTTTACCACTAAAGATTGACTAGCTTCAAGTCAGTGAGGAAAGCACTTTGACAAGGGAGGAAAGAAACAGATCTATATTTGACAAGTGAGGAAAGGAGTTAATACCCTGGAGGGGAAGGCGATAGGGGTAACTGATCACAAGCGTTAACGGTGCAGATCTTCAAATTTGCCATGTCTGTCTTCAAATCTGCCATGTCTCTCTTCAAATCTGTCTTCGAATCATCCATCTTAGCTTCCATGCCCTTTATCTTAGATTCCATGCCATAGTAGTATAGGGGCATAACAGATTCCACGCCATTTATCTTAGCTTCTGTTAGCTTTTGTGAGCGTGACATTTGTTGCACTTGTTCTTGTAATTTTGATATATCATGTAGTGTTTCTTCCTCCTTCATGAGTCATGCTAGAGCTTTCAGGTTCCTTACTAGGTGTTTGCATTTTCTTTCCTCGGGGCATCAGTTACCGATAATAATGCTTTACTATTCCCCTTGAATTCCTTCAAACCAAGCTTACGCAAAAAAAAAAAAAAAAAAAAAAAAAAAAAAAACTACACACATTTTTTCACTTTGTAGAAGCCTGATATTGAATCTGATGTATCTATGTAATTTTAGATCCTCCAATTCTAAAATTGCAACCTGTAGTAGCTTTCTGCGTCCTCTTTCCAATGCCACAAGTTTGACCCAAATTGGATTCTCCAAGGAAGAGTTATGCGAAATCTCCCACAGTGACTTGATTATAGACTAGTTCAGTAGAGCGAACTTGTATGGCGTGCCACGAGTCACTGTTTCGACCTTTGGATCTGAAAAATTCATACAAGAAACCAAAGTCCATCCTCTTTCTATACCTTCTTACAAAATTTCAATCCGATCCCCAGAGAGAAATTTATGACGATTTTCCCCAGGTCACCTGTTTGGAATGTAATTCAGGACTCTGTGAAAAGACCAACTTCCTCAGATCATATCTCCGCAAATATAGTGCGAAAAGCTTTGAAATTTGGACCCGAGGTTTAGCGAGATTTCTTCTCAAATGGGTTTTTTTTTGTAACTTCTGAAACATTGCAGAAAAAAGTTATAGTGAAAATGCCACGATGACCTGTTTGGAGCAGCGAAACCCTAAAATCCAAAGCTCTGATACCAAATGTTATGAAACCAGCTCAAGAAAAGATAGAAAAGATAGATCAACGCCTTATAATTCAGCGTCTTCGAGGGGGAAACCTCCTTTACATTACATAAATGAACAATTCTTGGATGATTCAAATGACAAAACCTCCTTTCTATATATAAGGGTCTAAGGAGTTACAATATAATCCAGCCGACCTAACAATAATAATATAAAGCCACAAAAATAACAATAGAGGGATTCTATGGGGCACAGTAATAACAATATGGGGGCAATAGGGGCACAAAAATATTAATAAGGGGTATAACTACAATAGTAATGGGGTAATCACTAGTATTATAGGGACCCAACACTAAAAAACATTGTTGCTTTATCCACTACAGAAGCAGAAAACATAGCTGCTTCACGTGCTTGCAAAGAAGCGGTTTGGTTGAAAGGTTTGTTTGGTGAGTTTGGTAGGTTGCAAGACAACATAAAGCTATTTTGTGATAGTCAAAGTGCAATTCATTTGGCTAAAAATCCAGCCTATCATAGTAAATCAAAGCATATACCTATAAAGTACCATTTTGTAAGACAGGTTAACTGAATGGGGAGTCTCTCTTGAAAAAGTGCATACAAAGGAAAACTGTGCAGACATGTTCACGAAACCAGTTTTATTAGAGAAGCTACAATGGTGTCTGGCTTCTCTTGGCTTGCAGAAAAAATAAAAATAATAACAGGAACAAGGTATCAGGTTAATTGTTGTCAAGGTGGAGATTATTGAGATTTTGCATTTTAGTTTTGCTAAAAATCTCATGGATAATGCCAACAATAGGGTTTATTCTAGATCTGATGGCATCAAATCCTGAAGAGGAGATATTTAATCCTATTTTGTTGTGATAGGATGGAATTGAATTTAATATTCAGTTTCTTCTCTACATCTATAAATTGTAAGCCCATAGAGGAAAAAGTGATGAGGGGTGAGAAAGAGGAAGTGCCTGTGTGAGAAATTTGTTGTTGTAATCTCCTATTGAATAATAAGAAAGTCGATACCTCTGTTTGGTGGATGTAGCCCAGATTGGTTCGGTGAACCACATTAAATTATGTCTCTATTTTATGTTGTGTGTGTGTGATTTATTTAGTTTCTGCTGTGCATACTCTAACAACATAATACATCAAACTCAAACAGAAATGCATCTGGATCCTCTAATGTTATGTCATGGAATGTAGGAATATTCTGGAGAGGAATGGCCTTCATAGGTGCATTAACTACAGTGTCCACGATGGGATATTGTAGTGTGGAGGTTTGAGGTGTTTGCTGGTTCTGGGACATTTGATCAAATATGTGCCAATACCCTTCTGGGATTTCTAGGGAGTTATTCCTAGGCCGACTAGAAGGAGTAGGAATGAGCTCAACAACACTTCCTTGGTTTGGGATAATGAGTGTTCCTTGCTGAACCACTATCTGGGGGGATCTTGGCTCTTCATGTTCTTCTGCTTTGTTTTGGATGATCTTGACAGCACTCCCCTTATCTGGGTTGCTGAGTGTTTGAACTATTTTGAGAGGGGATCTTGGTTCTTCTGTTTCCCCTGTTTCTCCTCCTCCTTCACAGAGATTACTAGAATTCCCTTCATGTAAATTAATTGGGCGAGAATTCTCAATTTCTTGAAAATATTGCTCAGTCTATTCTGTTTTGTTGTGCACCTCAGCAAAGGCTATAGATGGTGAGCCTGTGGCCCGAAGGGAGCCAGTAGGTTGTCTAGAAGCAACTTTTCTAGGGCCCACTGATGGCTAAGATTCAGCTTGCTTAATGATATCATCTATGAAGTTTGATCGACCAAGGGTCATCTTAGCTTTGTCAGGTTTGGGTAACGGTTTTGGATTATTTTCAAGTTTTTTCTTCTTAGTCATACACACAAATCAAATGTTTATTTCTACCCAAAAAAATTAACAAATCTTCTAGAAAGCGGGCAAGGGAGCAGGGCTTTTACATGCTCCGTACGTAGGTTCTTACCTTCCGTTTTTAATACCCAATTCTTTCCTAGCAGGCACTCATTAGATGCACACTACTCTTTGAAAGAAAAATTGGCTACACTCTCCCTGGCAATGGCGCCAAAATGTTAAGTGATAAAAGGTGTCTTTTTAACTCCTATTTATCCTACATTAATTATCAATCCAGGTAATATTTTCTATTTCAAGAGTGTACATAGTATGTGGCGACAATTTTATCCAAGAGTAATGTTTCTAATTTGCAGTACAGTGCTCTCAAATGCAAGAGTAAACGGATGCTTGAAATAAAACCTACTTGCAATTAAAAGAAACTCAATGCTCTGACATTAAATCATTCACTCAGGAAATTAACAGCAATTATCAGTCAAGGATACAGTAGCGGTAACTCCTTCCTCTTTTAACTGATGTAAATGAAATCAAACATAAATAAGATCCTCAATCTGAGAACTCTGGCAGTAATAGCCAATGTCCTTTACAGTTGTTGATCTCACACTCCACACCAAATGACAATGAATTAAATCAATAATGCTGCTGATAGAAATGGGATAAATATGCTAACTGTAACAATGCTGAAAGGAAAAACCAAATACTTGTAGAAAGGAAATGAACAACAATGTTATTTAGTAGAAATGAATAGCGGAACTTATGAAACTGTAATGAACAGCAAAGTCAGTTTACTGGAATGAACAACGAAGCTCTGTAATTGAAATGAACAGCATAACAATATAGTTTTAGAGAATAATAACCTTATTATAATGAGAAGGAACAACAACACAATTCAGTTACAACATATATAATGAAACAATTCATAAATTCTTGAAACAAGGAATAGTAAAGTAATGTGATTCCAATAAACGAAGATCAAACCAAACCATCACACGACTACGAACATAAAGGAATGGTACAAAATAGCAAGTGGATCCACCAGGGCCAGGCCAGATTACTTCAGTGTAAAAGAAGGAACAACGATCAAATTATGTATTAATCATATATGAAAATGGTTACAGCCAATCATACTTTGTTTTAATCAACGAGAGTCGATGATCAAAGTGAAAATACAACAGTAAGTTCTGAATAATGATGATGCATGATTCATCCTAAATCTTTACAAGCGCTGTCCCTTTTATAATGGCCAGGCGGATAAAACAGGAATAACAGATAGACTTTGAAACAATGATCCCTCAGGATCAAGAGATCCTGAGGGATCTGCTCAATCTTCTAACTCCAGTCAACTCTTTGTCTTTTTGCACTGATGTTGTGATCATTTCCATTTTTATCCTTAACTGCGTGCTCCAATCTTGACCTACTTGTCCGGATATGGCTTCTTGGTGAAGGAACAACAGTTACTCTGTTTTGTCTTTTCCTCTGGAATGGTAATTTTCCCTTTCTTCTCTTTCCTGCACGAGAAAAGACAATAATTAACTAAATGGCAATAATCAATAACTCCCTAGTTTTCACTATAATTCTTTGATATATTACCATCTTAGAATATAAAGGAGATATGATTAAGGAGAAATATAAGGAAATAAATGTCAAATTCATACCTTTTCCATAGCTCAACACCGGAGTGACAAAATGATCGGACAACTGTGTGATAACTCCTCTGAAGCTGCATTCGGACAACATTTTACGATAAGTGTTAACAGAGGTCTCCGCCGATGTCCATGCCCACTTCAAGCTCGGGAACTCCTGATGGGCACAGATTTCATCCAAGATGTAAGCGGACATCTATATTTCCTCTTGCTGATCTTTGGGTGGCTTTCGAGCTCTTGTTACCTGTTCCTTCAGCCGGCAAGCCAACATGTCAGACCAGTTGCATGCTTTTCCTTCTCTGGCCAGTTGGTCCAATGCAATCACCCAACTCTGCAGGAAGGTTTCCGTGCTCTCTTGGCCATACAAGTGACATACAAAAATGACAAAGTATTGATATGCCTTCCACAGTATCTTCGTCTTGTAGATCTGGTTGGGTGTCATCCTGAATTTGGGTGGCTCCTTCATCTAGTTCTTCAACATATCCCTGGAGTTTGCATTTTTCACTAGGCATGTTGAAGCATGTTTCCATGGTGACCACGGGCTTTGAAATATGGTACATTTTTTCATAATCCTATGCCTTGAAGGTCACAATCTCCATCCCGCTGACACTGCTCAATGTCATTGTCTTAGGATTGGTGTGCGAGACAATCCAATGTATCATGTCCACTTATGGGAACACAGGATACCTGCATGAAATCCAGTACAAGCCAAACTTGTGAATGTTCACATAGACTTGGCAGTCTTCGAGGTCTTCCCCAAATGTGCCTAAAAATGCATCATTGACTTCTTTCAATTTAAAATTGATGTCCTTGTCTACAATCAGATTGGTGTCTTCATAGATCGGTAAACTTGTAGACACTTGCTCAAATGTTGCTCCAGTTGCACTTCCGTTAGTGTCCTTTGATTCTGATCTCTTGGAGGCCATTGATCCTCAACTGCTGAGAGATGGACGAACACATGCTAGATCTTGAGACATGGTTTCATGCATGGCAAGAAATCTGTCAGCTAAAACAAAAGAAAACTTGAGGAAAAACATGCAACATACCTGGGGATTGACTGGCAAGGATTGCACAATTTTTCCTAGGATGCTGGGAAACTCGTCGCCAGAACTGCTCAAAAGGCAGTCCAAGCTACTGGGAGGCTAGCTGGTTACTGGAATTACACAATGCACAATCTAGACTGGCCTGCTGGCTGTTGGGATTGTGCAATGCACAATTCGAGATGGAAAGGGTTGCAGACCCAGTGACTGCATTGCGCAATTTTCTGGGCCAACATTCACTACCTCTCAGAATTAGGCAATGCAAGACTGGAGGATAGTCACTGGGTAGAAATGTACATTTTCTGAGAGGAAGGCAGAGCCTTCCCTCTCAGTATTGCACAAAGTTGTCTTGGTGAGGCAGAGCCCGGGCCTCGGCTGCCTAGACCTGCAGACGGGCAAGTGAAAGCAGGTGTGAATGTGAATGCATGGCGATACTGAGTGTAAATAGGAGTGAATATTGTGCATGCAAACAGTGAATGAAAGATTCATAAAACATAACAAAATGCATATGGGTGAAGCGAGTCGTTGAATCGACGAGTGTTCGTGCAAAACAGTGTCATGCATGCGACAGCAGTGAGATGATAACAAAAATTGAAACGGTGCTATTACAAGCTAATATGCATGAAAATGAAAACAAGCATTCACGGAGATCAAGCAGACAACACTCACATAGGCCAAAACACAAAAAGTGATAGAATTGCTGTAAAAGACAAATTGAGAAGACTTACCTGTAAATAGCTGAGCTGGATGTGTCAGTGACTCCTGGATGTGTTGTGGGATGTTAGAGCTCCAAGATAAATGTGAAGAAGTGAGCTCTGAAGCGTCGAATAAATAAGTTTGAGGCTCATGACGCGCATGCCACAAATTTAGGAAAAGGTGACACTTGGAGGAGAGATTCTAAAACGATCTTTGCATGTAACCTCTAGCTACTAAAAATAGCTCCCTAAAATCTAGGGATGATTTTTCCATGTTTCTTTTTTCTATTTCAGGAAAAGCAGCCCATGCATGCAAGTCAAGTTTTCTCGGTCCTGGATGGAACTGGTCAACCCTATGGCACATGCAACAGCCTACCTGACTGAGGGAAGCTTTTGCATAGGTTGGCTGCCTAGAAGGATTGAACAATTTTTGGGCTGAGTAGCTAATTACTGCCCAAGATTGCACAAATTTATGGGCTTAGCCGCTGACTACTGCTTAGGATTGTGCAATTTTTGGACTGAGTAGTCCTGCTGGGCTAGATTGCGCAATTTTTCTAGGGAAGGTTGACAAGCAGAATTGCGCAATTCTTGAGGCCAATAGGCTGTCAGTTAGGATTGCACAGTTTCTGGAGGGAAGGCTATTTCCCGTCCAGAATTGCGCAATTTATTGAGGGAGCTATTGAGCCTGCAACGGGACCAAGTCTAGGGAAGCAGCCTGTGAGGGGAATGCAACGAGATATCATGCATAGGTTGTCATGCTGCTAGAAAACCACTGAAGCTTGTGTACTTGAAAGGGAAAGACATGTTGTTGAGGATGGTTGGTAGGGAGGCTCCAAAACGAAGCTAAGGAAAAATTTTGGAGGGTGATTATAGCCCCCACAACACTTGACGACACACTGGTAGAACTCCAGCTCTCTGAATGGACCTTGTTTGTGAAAATCAAGTCTAACACCTCCAGAAGTATTGTTTAGTTCTTTGTTCATCTTGGTTTCCACACTTGATTTATTGTAAGATGTAGCATCTGCCAAGCTCTTGGTCGATTGACACACATTCCAAGCCAAGTCAACACATTTGTTTCGATTGGGGTTGAGGGGTATTTGGTGCACAAGTAGTATAGTTGTCAGAGTTTTAGTTTCATCTCAGGTGTTGCTTCGCTACCCACAAGCCTGGACAGTACCCCTTCAGAGTCACGCGGGAGCACAAGCATCGCTCCGCTGCTAGCGAGCCTGGTAATTACCCTTGGTAGATTTACTTGCATCACCTAACCGTTCAGGAAGCCTTTCTCTTCTTTCGTCTTCTTCATTTTTATTTTTATTTTAAATTTCTCACTTTTCAATTTTTATTTTTTCATAATTGTGCATAACACTTATTCATTTTAGAGGCGGAAGATGGATCCCGACTTATTGAGAGAAAAAGAGATTGTTCCTTCAGAGAAGTAGTTTTATATGTACCTTTAACGTGCTTGTTAAGGTTTCACCCCCAAGCTTACTCTACTTGACTGAGTTGCCAAGGGTTAACCCAAAAACAACTGACTAGGGTAGGTGACACTAGGCAAGCATTATTTTTTCACCAAGGTTCACTTCGAATAGTACGTATTTCCCATTGGTGTATCATGGACTAAAGATAACAAGTTCTTCATGCAGAGGCAGGATGATAGATAACCAAGTAGTGATAGCTGCAGAAGGCCTCTTGTAATTTACCCAACTTGTTTCAAGAGTCACACACGGTTTCATGTGAAACTAACCTACGAGCACAAAACAAGCAAACAAATAACGAAACAAAGTAGAACCAGAAGTAAATTCGAAAGAAAAGAAAGTAAGCAAACAAGCAAGAAGACAAACACACACGTGAGGTAAGCATGCAACCAACATGAAAGCAAACAATACTACTACTTCTAGGCTAACGGTGCATGGGCCTGATCACATGAAGTGATACATCCAATGCAGCCACTGGCGCATTGGTTGACCCATGTTGGTGAAGGCATGGTTTGTGAGCAACCCGATTGTGTGAACCAACAAACAAGATATAACAATGAAGACAAACACACTCCATCTTTAAATGTGTCCATAGAACATAAGTGAGTGCAAGTGCATGACATGCAGTCCATGGACTTGTCATGGTGTTGTGCGACACTACGTGCAGCTGTGAAGCATATGCATACTCTTGACTGTGACATGCAAGAAAACGAAAGAAACAAAGACAAATTGCATCGTGCACATGTGCTTGCAATGTAATATTCCTCCAATGCAAGAGCGATGGGATCGTGCAGTTCGAGTGGAGGAAGTATGTTATGTGTGAGAGATTGATCTTTAATGCATACATATGAGTGATGAGGAGCCTTAGGTGTTTCAACAATTTCTTGATCGAAAGTGAAACCAACCTCAGGATAACGAGGGCCTGACATAAGGGGGGTTTCAACTTCATCAACAGATAGATCATCATAAACAGGTGGCTTTGAAAAATCAACTGCGATAGAATCATCATCGTGATCGAATATGGGAGTAAATAGATCATGACAACTATGATCAGTAAAATCAATGATTTCATCGGCATCCTCATGATCTGATGAATCAAACAGAGGGCAGATGAGAAGCGGACAAATTCACCCTTTGTGTTTCTAGAAAAGGCAGATGAAAAGTCAAGTGGATTTTCAATGAATAGTTTATCCTCTCCATTGTCAGATGATGGACTGACATCTGGTGTGTCCTGCGAATGATCAACAATGGTTGCATCCATAGATGGAGATGCACATGTGAAATCATGGATGGCAGTTTCACTGAAGATGTCAGGAAAGAACAGAGGAGGCTCTAAAAAAAGGGAGTCATCCTTCGCTGAGTGTTGATGCTCAAGATCCCAGTCATACTCTTCATGAATGATAGCACATGTTGGTTGTGCAACATCAACTCCATCGATGGATTTATCCTCATTCACAGCAAGTGTAGAGTCTGGAATGGAAGAACACAAGACAATATCATCCGGAGGATCATCCGAGTACAAAGACAGAGGTTGTGATACAAAATTCATGTGACAACTCAAAGGACTCACAACCAAATCTACACGAAAATTAAGCGAAGTGATTTTGGGAGGATGTGACAGCTGAACAAAGGTGTGTGCCTATTCCCTCACATCACTCTACGGCAGTGGAGATGTTTGATGAGGCGTCGGTGGACAGTCACTTGTGACAGTGACTGTATCGGTCTGTGATAGCGCAACACCATCATTGAAGTATGCTGAGTGAGGTTTGGGCTCAAACTTCTTCTTGGGATGGACTGATTTGTTAAGATAGTATCTGAGTCTATCTCAAAGATATGGAAATTTCATCTAGATCTTTGAGCTTCAAACTACAAAACACAGAAGCGCTGCCAAAAATCCATAGGCAATTCATGCAGGGCCTTCCAATGTTGTTACAGTTTTCAGTCAAGATGTTCTGGATCAAAATGATGGAAAGTATCTTCAATGAGATCACAAAAATTCTCAAGTGAGTGCATGTTGTTAGCCGGTAGGTTGCAACACCACCGTCGTGGGGATTCACGAAGTGTGTGTGCAAGCAACATACTGGCCTATTTGTCAGAACATCCATCTTCCTCGTCAAGCATGGCAAGGAAGTCATGTAAGTATACAGGCTAGGCCACTTCGCCTTCACCATCATACTTGAATTCAAACAAGAGATCAAAAAAATCCCTTGTGATGTTGAGATGTTCGACATGCGGAAGACATCGTGGATGCATGAGAGTAATATATTCCAAGATAGATGTGAAAAGGTTCAAAAGAGGATGAGAGGACACATCTTGTCATCTAGCACTGTTAGCACCAGAAATGTTGATGGTGCTAGACCCGCCAACATGTTAGGGAATCTTCTCAGTAAGAAGTCCCAATTAGACCTCAGACCGTTTGGTGTAGGAGTTCTAGTAGTGGGTCGTACAGTATCGCCTTGACCACGGTTTCACACTGAGGAAAGTAAGATGTCCCTGTTGGTAGCAAGGGTGTGGCAGATGCGACAAGTCAATGAAGGTGCATGAGACGTTCTAACACATGGAGGGTGGGGTAAGTGCGCCCCTTGGAAACCCGTGATAGCATGTAGTTAAGAAGGGAGAACATGAGAAAAGATACATGACAACATGGAAGGCAATTTAGCTAGCAATCCAAAGTGATGGTTAACCAACAACACATTTCAGTAAGATTCATACATACATATACAGAAAATAGCTACACATGCATGCATAAGAAAACAGATACATATATCATTTAGAGTAAACAAGATAGTTGGAATACAATACGACATATACATGAAACTTGTTGGCTCTGTTATGTTAAGAAGTGTAAGTTTCAGTCATACAATACAACCATGACCAACCACTAGTTCCGACAGTGGAACGTTACAGTCACTGTAGCCTGCTCCTCCAAAGAGATATACTAACTTTGCGCAGTGGAGAAGCCAAGGCTCGTTACAATACTATCCAAGCTTTCTCTAAGATATTCCTATTGGAAGATTGGCTAACCAAAAGCCCCTACAATGAGTTATGAGGGGCTATATATAGCAAAGGGTGGGGTGACCCTTAACATTCCCCTTTGTGACAGTTCACCTACCCTCATGACTCTTCATCGACTCTATGATTGTTACATCCAACTATTGACACTTGAACTTACACTTGAAAAGACGTTACATACAATCTGCACATGTACCCATGTGAGATAAAATAGGCTTGAGAAAGCCATGCAAGACATCACTATGACTCGGACAACTGTGGGAAGACCATCTCTTCAACATTTTCATGGTGGCCAACAATAGCAAACTGATGCCAAGCTCGATAGTCCGTGATGGTGTTTGTGTACTCTAAGGTGACATCTTTTTGGAAATGAACTCTTGCCTCCATAGCATCCAGGTACACTTCTCAGGCTCCTCTGTCCAACTCATCTGATAGCATGCACATCATTGTCTTGAGAGCGGCCGGACCAATGGCATACTAATACATGGTGTCTACACTGATCACCAAGTCTGGGTTGGTGGCTATGCACATCAACTCGTCAAAGTACAAGTCAAGCTCTAGTCAGACCTATGCCTTTGTCTTTGCCTGGGTGAGTGTCCCAATAGATGGGATCTCATGTGTGTGCACAACAACATCCATACTCCTAAATACTCAGGCATGGGAAGCTTATAGACTAGTGATGAGATTTGGAAGATCTTCATATTTCCAGATTTGGCTCCGGATGCATGCCTTCAGCTTGACCACACCGCTCTGGGCTTCATCATCTTAGGCAAGTGTAATAGGGCTCCCTTGTATCTCATTTTCCATGTCTACATGTAATCAACAACAACATGCACATTTGACAAGATATGTGCTCTCCTTGCACATCGATGTTGCCAACCATTGAGATGGGCAACGACCTTATGCACGGTACCAAACTTGAAATACAATGCCTGCATGACTGTGTCAAGGGACAATACTTCATCTAGTATTGCCTTCTTCAATTTTGCTCGGGTGAATGCTGTAACCAATTCTCCTCCCTCCTTGGCCATCTGTAACTCCTTATCCATTCGCTCATTTTCTGCTATCAGGAAGTGAACACTTGAGCTAGTGGCTTCAGAATATGCTCTTGTAGCATCGGTCAATGCTAATGGATTCTTGCATGCATCAAACACGATCACTCGTTCCTCAAACAATGCAGGAGATGTGTGATTTTCTAGAGTCTACACTCTGCGAGATTGCACAAATCTATGTTGGGACTCAACGAATGAGATGTTATGCATATCTCCCTCTGGATTGTCTCTAAGGATCTTAGTGTCTCTTTGGTAACTTGGGACTTAATCCACTTCTGGATCCGGTGAAGTTGGTGGATCGACCTCTTGGTGGTGAGGCATGAGGTCGATGTCTTGCTCTGACTCTTGCTGCTCCATGTCCATATCCATCTGCTCAAGTGCTTGTTCAATCTCTTGAGCAAAGTCCTGCTCCTATGATGGCTCACCCTTCCTGTTGTTGGGTTGTGTTATATTCTTTCCACAACTAACCCACGTAGTTAAATGGGGGGTTAGAAGGGGGGCCAAACCCCCCCTTCGTTGCGTCGATTGCGTAGTGGGGGGAGTCACAGGGGGTTTGAGGGTTGCAAGTAACCCCACTCTATGGGGTCCAGCACCAGGGAAAATTTTGGTTTTGGACCCTATATTAGGTTGGGTGGACCCACCTATGGTTTTGTGCATGATTTTTGCACATGGTTTTGGATGTGATGGTTTTCGGTCCATGGTTTTGGATGCGATGGTTTTCGGTCCATGGTATTGGATGCTTTGGCATGTATAAATATGTATTGTAACCTTGAAAGGAATATAATGAAAAATCAAGCTGGTAGTCCCAGTTTTGGGATTCAGGGAAAATCTCTGTGTATATGTGTTTTATGTGTTATGCTCTCACATTGTTTATTTTCTATGTTCTATAATTCATATGCAGGTAATTTCTGTATGGGGTTAAAACCCACCTATGGTATCAGTGTTGTTTTGGCTTCAAGGGGACGCCTTTGCTGCTGAGGGGTTTCGCTCAGGCCTGTGATAGACCATGTTCAGTGGGAGATCTGCGGGATCGATTCAAGTGGTGAAAGAAGATGGCGAGCAGTGGAAAGATAGAGATCGAAAAATTTAATGGTCAGAGTTTTGAGTTGTGGAAACTCAAGATGGAGGATCTATTGGTGAATAAATATCAGTGGATCATGGTAGATCTGGGTACTAAATCAACGGGAGTGTCTGATGAGGAATGGAAGAAGTTGGATCGGAAGGCAAAGAGCACAATACGATTATGTGTCTCAGATTCAGTATTGTTGAATTTATTAGGGGAAGCTACGACGAAGGCTTTGTGGGGCAAGTTAGGGATTTTGTACCAATCTAAGTCTCTAGTGAATAAACTGTTCCTACGAAAAAAGCTGTATAACCTGAGGATGAAAGATGGAGACTCGGTAACAGAGCATCTAAATGCATTTAATACTGTGGTAAGTCAGTTATCATCTGTTGATATCAAAATTTCAGATGAAGATAAGTGCATTAGTTTGTTGTGTTCTCTACCAGATTCGTGGGATAGTCTAGTTATTGCAATAGGTAGCAATGCAACTGCCTTGCAGTTTGATGAAATAGTCTCATCCTTGCTGATGGAGGATATGAGACGGAAAAATATGGAGAGCCAGAATGGTGATTCCTTGTCTGTACGAGGACGGTCCCAGAACATAAACAAAAATAAGTCATCGAGTGGGAGATCTAAATCTAGAGGGAGATCTAAATCTCCAAGAAACCCTGTAAAGGTGGTGTGATAGAAATGCAGAAAGGAAGGGCACTACAAAAGGGACTGTAAATCTAAAGCTCCTGACAAAGGAAAGGGATTTGATGATGCTCCTTCTGCAGAGGTGAAAACCACCTCAGATGAAGGTGGGGATGTATACTTGGCTTCTTCAAGTACACATGTAGATCATGAGGCATGGTTGATTGAATCAGGTGCATCCTTTCACTTCACTCCCCATAGAGAGTGGTTCTGCGAGTATGAGAAATACGATGGTGGTGATGTCTTCTTAGGGGATGATAGGATGGCTAGAATCATTGGTCGCGGAAAAGTAAAGTTGAAGTTGCAAGGTGGAAGGGTTAGAACACTTTCGGGTGTTCTACATATTCTTTCATTGGCCATAAATTTGATTTCTGTAAGCAAGCTAGATGATGCAGGTGTAAAAACAGTGTTTGAGAAGGATACCTACAAGATGGTTTGGGGAGCACTAGTATTGATGAGGGGAGTTTGGATTGGAACTCTATAGAAGCTGCAAGGTAGCACTGTTGTTGATGGGTGCAACAGTTCTGTGGTTCCTGAAAGTGGAGCAGAAAATCCAGTGGTCTCTGGCGAGAAGAACATGTTGTGGCATCAAAGGCTTGGACATATTGGAGAGAAGAGCCTTTGAATACTTCATGGTAAAGGTATAGTAGAAGGTATGAGTAATAGCTCTCTGGATTTTGACTTCTGTGAAAATTATTTATATGGGAAGCAAAATTGGGTGAGTTTCCCCTTTGGTGGTAAGAGGGTGAAACAGATACTAGAGCTTGTGCACAGTGATGTGTTTGGACCTATGAAGGTTCCATCACTAGTTAAGTCTGTGTACTATGTATCATTTATAGATGATTTCTCAAGGAATACATGGATATATTTCCTTAAGAAGAAATCTGAGGTCTTTGACAGGTTTAAATAATTTAAGGCTCTGGTGGAAAACTAGACAAAGAAGAAGATAAAGGTGTTGAGGATAGATAATGGTGGAGAGTTTTGCAGTAAGGAATTTGAAGAATTTTGTAAGAAGTGTGGTATAGCACAACATAAGACTACTCCATATACACCTCAGCAAAATGGAGTTGCAAAAAGAATGAACAAGACGTTAATGGAAAGGGCAAGAAGCATGCTCAGTGGTGCCGGGTTAGGACAAGAATTCTAGGCAAAGGTGGTGGAGACAGCATGTTACCTGGTCAACAGATCACCTTCATCAGCATTGGAGGATAAGACTCCACAAGAGGTATGGACTAGTAACAAACCCTCTCTTTCACATCTAAGGGTATTTGGATGTGATGCACATGTACATGTTCCAAAGGCGAAACGAGCCAAGTTGGATAGTAAATATGAAAAGTGCATCCTTATTGGGTATAAGGATGGTTTAAAGGGTTATAAGCTTTGGAACCCAGTAACAAGGAAGGTTGTGTACAGCTAAGATGTGGTTTTCAGAGATGTGAAAGATGTTATTAAACATGAAGTCCAACCAAAGGAACCTGAGAAGATATAGTTTGAGCTAAAGGAGGAAGAATCAGACTCTACAGCAGAGCAGGAATCAGAAGATGAAGAGCCACAAACTCCAGGTGTGAAAATATCAGTTTGAGAAAGAAGACAATCAGAAAGGTATAGTCCTTCTGATTTCTGTTCAAATTTTGATTTATCTATTACTGATGATGATCCCAGAACTATGAAGGAAGCAGTAGATTCAAAGGATGGAAAACTCTGGAAAGAGGCCATGGTTGATGAAATGGCATCTTTACACAAAAATGACGCTTGGGATCTGGTGGAGTTGCTGGCTGGAAGGAAACCCATTGTCAACAAATGGGTGTTCAAGAAGAAGACAAATGCAGAAGAAAAGGTGGAGAAATACAAAGCTCGGTTGGTAGCAAAAGGTTATTCCCAGGTGTCGGGAATTGATTTTGGTGATATTTTTTCTCTTGTTGCCAAGGTAGCTTCTATTAGATTACTTTTATCTATTGTTGCTGCTTTTGATTTTGACGTAGAACAGATGGATGTGAAGACAAGATTTCTTCACGGGGATTTGGAAGAGGAGATCTACATGAAGCAACCTGAAGGCTTTGCAGTGAAGGGTAAGAAAGAAATGGTATGCAAGTTAAAGAAGTCTCTATATGGGTTAAAATAGTCACCAAGGATGTGGTATCAGAAATTTGATACATTTATATGGAGACTTGGCTTCACCGGAAGCAAAGAAGATCACTGTGTGTATTTTAAATTAATTGGTGACCATGTTATTTATCTGGTCTTTTATGTGGATGATATGTTGCTGGTTGGTAATGACAAAGAAATTATCCAAGATTTGAAGACCCATTTTTCCTCCAAATTCGACATGAAAGATATTAGTGCTGCAAACTATATTTTGGGCATGGAAATTAAAAGAGATCAGACAAAGAGGAAGCTCTGGTTAAACTAGAGGAAGTATGTTGAGACAATATTGTAGAGGTTTAATATGCAGGATATTAAACTGGTGAAGACTCCTATTCCTGTAGGTGTAAAGTTATTTGCTGAATATTATCCCAAGACACAAGAAGAGGAAGAGGATATGTCCCGTGTTCCATATGCAAGTGCAGTCGACAACCTGATGTATGCGATGGTTTGTATTAGACTAGACAATGCACATGCAGTGGGAGTATTGAGCAGGTTTATGTCAAAACCAGGGAAGGAGCATTGGACAATAGTGAAGCGGGTTTTCAGGTATTTGCGTGGCACTAGTGATTATGGTTTGTGCTACCAAGGAAGACCAGGATTGGATAGAGTGTTGGATATTCATGGCTTTGTTGATGCAGACTGGGCTAGAGATTTGGATCAGAGAATATCTACAAGTGGGTATGTGTTTAACCTATTTGGAGGTGCAGTCAGTTGGATCAGTTGGATGAGTAAGAAAAAATCTATAGTGGCACTATCAACTACAGAGGCAGAATACATGGCATCCACTCATGCATGCAAGGAAGCAGTTTAGTTGCAGAGATTGTGTTCAAGTATGGGGTTATTACAAGGAGCTATAAGAATAGACTGTGACAGCCAAAGTGCAATTTTCTTGGCAAAGAACCCTACTTACAATTCAAAGACAAAACACATTGATGTTTAGTATCACTTTGTTAGAGATATGATAGAAGACAAAAATATGTTGCTGGTAAAGGTGGACACTTTGAAGAATACTGCAAATGCATTGACCAAATCTGTGAGCTCTGAGAAGTTCTCTTGGTGTAGAGAAACAATGGGCATTGTAGGGCTGAATAAATGACTAAGCTCTCTTGTGGCCCCCTGTGGAAAGAAAACAACAAGTGGGAGAATGTTGGGTTGTGTTATATTCTTTCCACAACTAACCATGTAGTTAACCGAGGGGTTAGAAGGGGGGTAGAGCCCCCCCTTCGTTGCATCGATTACATAGTGGGGGGAGTCGCAGGGGGTTTGAGGGGTGCTAGTAACCCCACTCTATGGAAAATTTTGGTTTTGGACCCTATATTAGGTTGGGCGGACCTACCTATGGTTTGGTGCATGATTTTCGCACATGGTTTTGGACGCGATGGTTTTCGGTCCATGGTTTTCGATGCGATGGTTTTCGTTCCATGGTATTGGATGCTTCGTAATGTATAAATATGTATTGTAACATTGAAAGGAATATAATGAAAAATCAAGCTGGTAGTCCTGGTTTTGGGATCCAGGGAAAATCTCTGTGTAAATGTGTTTTATGTGTTATGCTCTCGCATTGTTTATTTTCTGTGTTCTAGAATTCGTATGCAGGTAATTTGTGTACAGGGTTAAAACCTACACCTGATTGGTGCCAGTTGTTTGGATGAGTCGACTACCTGTACGAGTGCAGTTTCATCTGTCTATACTCCAAAAGCAAACACTACTCCTACTCCTAAGCTAACAGTGGATGGGTCTGATCATGTGAAGTGACACTTCCAATGCAGCCACCGACGCATTGGTTGACCCATGTTGGTGAAGGCATGGTGCGTGAGCAACCCGGTTGTGTGAACCAACAAACAAGAAAGATATAACAATGAAGAAAAACACACTCCATATTAAATGTGTCCACAGAACATAGGTGAGTGAAATTGCATGACATGCAGTCCATGGACTTGTCATGGTGTTGTGCGACACTACTTTCAGTGTGAAGCATATGCATACTCTTGACTGTGACATGCAAGCAGACGAAAGAGGTTGGTTCATGTCATAGTATCTCTTTGTTTCATGTTTACCTTGGTAGGTAAGTGAAAATGGGTAAATATGGGAGGGGTGTTTACATTTTTCT
The DNA here is from genome assembly GCA_031772625.1 of Pinus tabuliformis. Lineage (NCBI taxonomy): Eukaryota > Viridiplantae > Streptophyta > Pinopsida > Pinales > Pinaceae > Pinus > Pinus tabuliformis. The sequence continues at coordinate 83,171,187 of CM062807.1, forward strand.
TTGGACAAGTCTTGGGTGCACTTTGGGATAACAAGGAGCATCATTTTAAATAGGGATGCAATATTTCTCAGTGCATTTTGGACTACATTGTGGGAGAATATGGACACAAATTTGGAGAGGTCTTCAACATTCCATCCACAGAAAGTTGGGAAGATAGAAGTAGTCAACAGGACTTTGGTGTAGCTTTTGAGGGGCTACAGTTAGAATCAATTGAAGAACTAAGATGAAAATATGGTATATATACAACACTCTTATGACATAGAAGAACACATTTATACTAGTAATTCCTGATTTGAAACTTGTTTTGAATATTTGCTACCTACACCTTTGGATATTGCATATGGACAACAAGGAGGAGTAAGGGAGGATCTTATAGGGGATACCTTGAGGGCTATTTTTTTTTTTTGAGAAATCAGTCATATCCATATATAGGTATAGCATATATTGCATAAGTCATAGTAAATATATACGACCATGCATTATCAACACAAAACAAATAAATCATTCAAAGTGGGAGACAAGATGGTTATAGTTGAATAGGGATAGGCTACAGGGTCTTGGTAAGCAAATCAAGGCTCTACGATACGGTCCCTTTGAAATACTAGAAAAGGTGGGAAATAAAAACTATAGATTCAGTATATCCCCATACATGCAAATTTACTCAGTTGTGAATGCGAAGAATCTAAAACTCTATGAGCCTTCCATGCTAGATCAGGAAGAGGAACAAGTCCTACCTTCTATAGAGGATTTGGCGCCATATTCTTGGATTGAATTGACAAAGGATACATTTTTGCAGAAGAGGTTGAAAACTATGAGACAATGACAACATGACCTTTGGTAGATTGGGTTGAAAGGACAACTTCCAGGCAAGGCTAAATGGTACACTTGAGAGAAGGTGGAGGAAACAATTCCTCTCCTTATTTAGTAGAATATTTTGGAGACCAAAATCCTCCCATAATTGGGAGGTGGGATTCAAATCTGATAATTATATTGTGTGTCATCAACATTGATGCTTTCAGAGTGAAAAAAGTGGAGGAATCAACTCACAAGACCATTTTTACTGGTGGGACCTAGTTTGGAAAATTGGGGTCTGAAACCTTTTAGGAGCATTTTGAGGAATCAAATGACCTTTTTATGGGTAGAGCTTTTCTACTTTAGAGATCACCTTTTTTTCCTATTCTACATACAGATAACTTTCCAACAACACAAGAATCACCTCAATTGGAGTCTATGTGCAAAAGTTATGTACTCAAAAGTTGAACTTCTTGTTTTCACCCCCATAATTTGAGAGGATGCCACAACAGTCCCCAAAACTCATGGAAAAGGGGCTAGCTGCGTGATTATGATGAAGAAGACTCTAGAAAAGTCCATATTATAACTATGGTTAAGGGTTGAGGGAGTCAAACCTAACCAATTGTAGGCTATTGGGTTGTTTTATAACCAGGCCATTAGGAGGAAAATGGGTTCCATTCTTTTTTAGTGTATCTTGTTCCATAGATGAGAAGAGTAGTTGAGAGGGAGAGAGAAGATAGAGAGGATTTGCGCATTGTAGTATCCCATGGGCCATAGCCCATACTTCTTTGTGCTCACAACCATTTTATATTTAGTGAAATAGAGCAAAGCGGCCTCACTTTCTAGCTGGATTTTCTCCCAAAGGGATTCCCAAATTATATCTTGTGCCAATCATGGTTTGTGGGATTTTATTTTGTTGTTCTCTATTTTCTGGATAATTATAATTTACATGCATATGCAATACACAATAGTTTATAGATCCATAAATCTAAAGAGAAATGAACCCTGATAGTGTAGATATCATATTTTTTAAGTATGATTTATCATATTTGTTGTGAAGAACTGTCTAGTGGAATATCCACAGTAGTTTACGGATTAAACACAGTTAATTTCCTTTTGCTGCAATTATGATATTTTTTATTGTTATAATTTCATTACTTGATGTTGCAACTCTAGGTTATGTCATTCTAGGAACTAATGACATGATTAACAATTGGATAAAGGATTTGGTTGTTCTCAGTTAATTTGGATATTACTGCAACTCTCGTTGTTGCAACTTGCCTGTAGCTTACTTTTTCTATGTTTTTAGTGATAACTTGTGATTAAGAATTGTGTCATGTCTGAATATTGTTTCTGGTTTTTTTTCTCATCATACATTGCATTCTAGGCATGTGCCACTGCATCTTTGTTACAATTAGCCAAGAACATCATTATATTGGAACATGTCACTCTTAGTAATTCATGTGTTTCCTTTTCTGCGGGTGTGAGTTACTTTTCCTACAATTTACTTTCTCACAATTGTGCTTTATTTCCTACAAGTGTGGTGTGATTTACTAGATCAATGACCTGTGAAAGCATATACATATTTAACTATGACAACCATTATAGTACTACAACTTCATGACACATAACATATTGCACTAGCATAGATTGTGCATGAGAGTCTGCAAGTTCCAAACTAACCTCACACTGATAATTTAAATGCAGAATTGATTAATTGATCATTAAGATAATTAAAAGAAATTTAAATGCCCTTCATGTTCCATACATACTACAAAAAAATATTGTCATTGAAATAAAGAATCATAGATTAAAGGAAATGGCTAATTCTATGATTCAATCTAAGGGATTAAGCATTCATTATTAGGTGGAAGAAATCAATTGTGTAAATTACATAGTAAATCACACTCCCACAAATGCTATAAAAAATATACCACTAGAAGAAGCATGGACGAACATTAAGCTTGATGTAAGCCTTTTTTTTTAAATCTTTGGTAGTATAGAATGGGCTCACATTGCTAACGAAAAAAGGAAATTTTTACAATGTAAAAGTGAGAAGTGTGTTTTTGTTGGATATTTTGAAAATGTAAATGTTCAGAAACTTCTCCAGGCTCACTCCAATGAAATAACCATTAAAAAAATTGTTAAATTTGATGAAAATATCTTGGCTTGTGAGTCTAATTCAATGGTTGTGCCCTCTTTGGCCAATGATCCATCTTCGACATTCGTTCCATGTTCTATTCCTATTATGGTTTGTTATTCAAATGATGAAAATGAGGATGAAAATATACCTCTATGTGTTCACCTTCCTCAAGATGACGCCATCGAACATGAATATACACTAGCACTATAGCTTCCTCAATGTGTCCATTAAACATGAGAAGCAATGGGTCCTACAAATCAATGTCATATTTGTTCACAATTCCATCAAGATTCCTCTCTTTTGGATCAAATTTTAGAGATTCATGATCTAAAAATATTTGTATAAGCTTCAGGCTATCTAGATTGGGAAACAACAATGCATGAAGAATATCACTCTTTGATGGTGAATGATGCTTGGGTATTTATATCTCTTCCAAAAGGGAAAAAAATGTTATATGTAAATGGTTGTATACATTATGTATTAGAATGAGGTGTTGAAAGACATAATATCGATTAGTTCCTAAAGGATTCTCTCAAGTTGAAGGAATTGACCACAATAAAATCTTTTCCCCTATTGCCAAAATAAATTCCATTCACTTCATTCCAATCCTTGTTGCCTCACATGGATGGGAGGTCCATTAGATGATGTTAAATCCGACTTCTTACATCGGGAACTACAAGAATAAATATTCATGGTTCAATCCCTTGGCTATGTTCAGAGTGACTCCAAGCTAGTTTTATTCCTTATGAAATCTCTTTGTGGTCTTAAACGAGCTCCTCGACTGTTTTATGCAAAAATAAATATTTCTTCTTAACACTAGCATCTCTAGTTGTTACTCTAACCCTAATGTCTACACCAATAAAGTAGGAAATGGCCTTTATAGCACGTAAATAATGACACTCTAACTTCATTTTGACAAACAAGATCTTCTGCTCTTCATTTTTACGGTGAATTTTAAGATAAATGTAACAAACTCCAGGGTAAATGTGCATATAAAAAACATAATAGGAACATAAATAAAATAAACATATCAGCCATCAAAATCCATACATACATCAGTACATTTGCACATGAAAATCAAGGGAATGTTTTTTTCATTAATAAATGCAATGAACCAACCAGATATGGGAGTACCACGTTCCACCCGACCATAGATTGGTTGAGCCAAATATCTCTTCAGCCAATCACCCCCGTGCCATATTCCAAGCATGAAAGTGGGATCTTATAGAACACATCAATCAAAAATCATCCAGGGCTTCCAGAGGCCACCCACCTGAACCCATCAAACAATGATTCCACATGACAGTCGGACATCACCAAAAACCATCATTAGATTGGTCTCCATCCAAGCCTTCCAGGGCTTCCAGAGCATTTGTCCAACCAAGGCTTCCAGAACTAGTAACTCAACCCACAACTTATACAGGGCTTCCAGAGCGTTTGTCCAACCAAGGCTTCCAGGACTAGTAACTCAACCCGCCAAGGGCTTCCAAAGCATTTTTCCAACCAGGGCTTCCAAGACTAGTAACTCAACCCAAGCTGTTACAGGGCTTCCAGAGCGTTTGTTCAACCAGGGCTTCCAGGACTAATAACTCAACCCAAGCTAAGGAAACATGAGAACCAACAAAAACAAAGCAATGAAAGTAAACCCACAATCACCATGGCTATCTAGGAAATGGAAAGGCTAGGCAATCCACTGTCGATCCAAGCAATCCTCCATGCCAATGATAGATCACAACCAAGAAACCACATGCATGTCAAAACTAGTGAATAAATCATACATGCAACTCGATACCTGCAAGCAAATCTGATGTAGCTGTTGATGTTGATGCCTTCTTGCACTTTCATGTTCTTCCTTTGCCTTCTTGCTCTAAGAATCCAAGTATGCCACACCCTCCAAGAGTGCTCCAAGAAAACTCTAAGTCTCCAAGAGTATGAGAGAGAGAGAGAATAATGACAGAGCTCCAAAGCTAAACTGACTAAGTCTTGCCCACTGATCCTCATAAGCCTTTTTATTAATGAGACCTCTATTTTCTTCATTTTCCAATATTTTCCTTCAATTTCCTCCACATGCAAAATGTGACCTTTCACCTTCATTTTCTCCTAATTTACATTATTTTCATAAATAAATGTGCCAAAATACCTTTTTGCCTCTTTAATGCCTTAGCCATTGCCTTTGCCAATTTCCTTAGCTATAAACAATCAAATGAACACCCCCTAGGATGTCTTGCTCAACATTCAGCTTGGAATAAGTGTCCCAGTCATCCGTGGTTATCGTTTTTAAAGTTTATTACATGGAATTTTCACTAGGGTTGTTATAGAGTCCTCCCCCTTGGAGGACACCATCCTCGGTGTTCAATCACACATATATCTCAACAACCTGCTGAAATAAGACATACTGCTCATGGAGCTTTATAACTCAGCTCGATGTAGTATTCACAATGAAATATTTGCTCAATACATAACATCATGAAAACATGACAACATACCGCATAGTGGAGCTTTATAACACAACTCATTATGGTATTTATAATGATTGTCCTGCTTAAGAAAACTCATATGACATCATAACATCATGATAACATAACCACATGATAGCATAATAACATTACACCCATACTGCATAATGGAGCTTTATAACATAGCTCGTTACAGTATTTACATCCATATACAGGTGTACATATAACAACATTATCAAAATATGTATACCAAAACATATGCCAAATCATATACCAAACCTATATCAATCATACACTAATCATCATATGGCATATACCAAAACATCATAAGGCATATATCAAAACATCATATAGCATGTATCAACCAACATAAAGCACATATCAAATCATCATGAAGCATATATCAACCATGATAAAGCATATATCAATCACCATAAAGCATATACCAAACCAACATAAATCAAATACTAAACCATCATAAAGCAACTACCAAACCACCATATCAAGCTGCTAATTCTTATAGTTGATTTCAACTACCCAACCGGGCATGTTCATGATTCCTGTACCACGGACATAGCTTCCATCAGTTTTAAAATAAATTCACGTCATACCTCATTGGTAGCTCGTTAATATGGTACATTTGCAATCATGTTCACTTCCTGTCACAACAAGTCAAACTAGCATATTTGACCAAGTCAACATGTATAAAAATATCACATCAGGTTAGCTCAAACATAACCATAAAAATCATAAATCACATGTAATCATCATATACCAAAATCATAAATCACATGCATAATAGAACTAAAATACAATACCCATACTTGTCCTTCATTGATCCTTACTTCTGCCTTTGTCTTTATCCCGTACACACTCTGGATCAGTTTCCACACCCGACAATCTCCCAGTGCCTTCTTCTCAACCATGTGCATAGAAACATAGTGTGCATCACACACATACAATTACACGACAGACCACACCATGCAATACATGCATCTACACCTGACATACAACACATACACCTACACACAGTGTATACAATACAATGCATCCATCTATACCCAATGTGAAATACCACCTAGTGCATGTACCTACACAGAGTACTACACAACGAGTACACATGCTGCAATACCGTGACTACATGATGCATATACATAATACCATATGCCCATAAAACAACATCAACGACATGCACACAATATCACACGTACAACAGTACCATATGTACAACATGTACACCGTACCACCTATACACTACACCACCTACACAACATGTTCACAAGATCACATGTACATGATGCCACCTACACGACGTGTACACAACGCCACATGTACACTACACCACTCTACAACATGTACACAATACCACATGTACACAGTACCACACGCACGATGTGTATGTGACACCATATGTACATAGCATCACATGCACGACATGTACACAGCATTGCATGCTCATATCACCCTATGTACAACATGTACATGGCACCACATGCTCACAATACCACTTGTACAATCATGCACACAACACCATATGTACATAGCACCATATGTACAACATGCACACAACACCACGTGTACATAGCATTGCATATCCAACATGTACATAGCCTCATCCGTACACAACACTGCATATCCAACATGCACATAGCACCATATGCACACACACCGCATATACATCATGAAGGTAGTACAATATGTATACAACACCCCATATGCAATATACACACAACCCTATTTGTACCATAATGTACATAACATTGCATAAATAACATGTACACATGCCATGTATACACAACACCACAAGTGCACACATCATAGATTCAACATGTACAACATATACAACTTATGCTCAACAATACTACCACACATCCTAAACCACACTATCCTTACCAAGAAACCTTGCTTCTGGTATCTCATCCATGCTTATCCTAGCATGCCGCAGACCACATTTCTTTCTCTTTGTTGATGTATCCTTCAACATTACCTGTTATAACATAGACATAGGTATAACACAAGTATACAATATCAAATCATATCCACATGATACTAACCTTGTATATTTGTCATGACTATTCTTCCCAATTGATTCCTCGTAAGACTAGGAACCTCTTCATGTTGTTCTCCTACATAAGTTATCATTCATCCACAAGAATGATTCTTGACAACCCTATTAGATAGTAACATAGATACATGGATACATACATACATATATAAATGTTAGCATAAAACAATCATGATCCTATCAGACAACGACATACATTCATACATGTATACATATATAAACTTCAACATAATCATGATCATAAAATAATTACCAGATAACATAAGGTCTAGGTTAAGAGAACTTCCTTATTTATGCACACGCATTGAGAGAAATAGTTCCCAACATATCCAAAGCATATGACACCGTTGATCCATTTACTTTACCTTTTCTGGTTACATTTATTGTGCCTGCGCTGCTATTGTCCATTTAGCACAATGGACCCAACCAGTCCAACCAATTGTCATAGTCTCACCTTCCGCTACGCTTACTCATGCACATAGCTTCATCTGGGTCTTATATCATTGGTTGGGTACCACAAATCTCTCCCAATTTCCATCAACTTTCCTCTTTCCCAACCAATTCCCAAGACTCAAAACAATAAAATAGAAGAAAAAACCAAGAAGAAGACCACGAAAACCCATAATGATATGACACTACAACAAAGTGGCAAGGCCTTGCACCAGACATAAACAAAACTACAAATCAAGCTCAAAAGACCAAAATCACAAGACTGACATCATGACTCAATCCCCATGGTTCCCAGTGCATCCAACGGAAAGCTCAACCCGAGCCTTCTTCAAGATTCATGGCAATCTCTCTTTCCATGCAACTCTTTGCATCATGCTCACACATGTCAACCACATGTTCCAAATATCAAGACAATCATAGCTATCAATTTGAAATCAACCTTTACCAAGACTAACCATCATGTCATAATCCTTAGTCAACTCACAGTCATTAGGCATAATACTAAAACTATCACCTACTACACTCAAGTACCTATCAACTGTATTAACACATAGGTATTAGTACCATCATCTTGAAACAAGATCATTGGATCACATACTCATATTATGCAATTCATCAAACATTCAACCAACTCACAAACATACCATGTTAAATAAATCAATTAGACGACATAATAGGCACCAAACACTCAAATACCAAATAGATGACATAATCAACTATGAAACACCAAGTATAATATATAAGCAAACTCATACCTTAGTGTACCTTAGGGGAGGCTATCTTGTTTGCATTATCAATCTAGTTAGCGAGATATAATTTTACAACATGTCAACTCAAGCACTCACAAGATCATGATATCCATAACAATATCTAACTAACATGTTCACATCGTAAACTCTTACACAATTATCATTCACACATATATAGATTAGTATGACACCTTCTCACAAATATGTCAGTTCATACCTGAATATCGCAACCATAACCATCACACATATGACCAATCCAAATTATAACATCAATATCTCAATGAAATGACCCTAATCATCAAGTTAATAGCATATAACAACAATAAGCTATATATCATACTCATCAACAACATATAACATAATCATCAGGTTATCTAACAAAAAACAACAATAGCAATGCATACAACTACAGGTTACTATCATTCTTGACTAATCGACACATGTGCATATAACCACACTAATCATCTAACATCTATCATGAATATAACCATAACATCAAATACACATTCATAAACATAATGTGTATAACCCTAATGCATATAATAATCCTTAACTTACATACCTACATGTTGAACATACAATACAAGTATGACGATCTTCTCTTACCCCAAAGTCCAATGTTGCAACCTCATTATGATGATCTGCATCCCCTGCCCTATCTCAGCCAACACATTAGCATCATAACAACCAATAGCATCATGATGACCTAAATTGCATACAATGACTTCACAAGTCATGTTTGACCTACTATTCATGCATACTATAACCAAGACCATACATGCACAACAACTGTATATAGACATATAATAAATGAGTACCAAACCATACACATCATTCTAGCTAGAGTCCAGTCATGAATGCATGACCATATCAACTACACAAACCATGACCTTATGCATGACAACAACCATTACTCCATTGTACACATTTCCACATGAAACCAACAATATGCATAAGCAATGCCAATCCAATTACCAATACGCATAAATGCATGTAGTCAAACATACACGATCAATTCTTGTAATCAACCTACAAGACTGATGCATGTAATCAAAATATTCAAAAATGTAACCTAACATGCAAGGATGTAAGTAGGTATAATGAAATCAACATGTAAGTGACATATAATTCATACACAATCAGTCACATCTTCCAAAAATCAAGACATCGTGTCTACTAATTTTAAATCGGCATTCACCAATACTAACAACCTATAAAAATACCCCCTTACTATCCATGGTCCACACTAAGGTAGAAGGAGGAAGCTACTATAAGGGCCTGATCTCCAATGTCCAACTATGGAAATGGGATCTTCAAAGCTCTACTAAATCTAACCACACTTGAAAAGAAGTTGATTTTTATTTCTAATACATTTTGTGTGAGATTAGGTCAAAACATTGCACTTATTTCACTTGTAACATAATAACTAAAAACATGCCACTTTTCCATTTCCTTACATGCAACTTTTCAAATTACTAGCATGCAACCTTTCAAATTTCCTACATGCAACTCTTCAAATGATTTTCATGAAAATAGGCATAGATCAAGTACATCAATATTATCATACTACAATACTATTACATTTAAAAAAATAACATTTTCTTCAAACAATTACCATACTTTTACCTTTTCTTCAAACAACTACTATACTATTACATTTGCATGTAAGCATTTCTTCAAACACCTTACATGCAAACTAATATAGCAAGGTATTTGCATACAAGTAAGCATATATCAACTACATAAATACTATTACACATCAATCCTATCCCCAACCACAAACAACATACTCATTGGTGCATTTTATTAAACAGTTTGTATGCAATTAATCATTGAACCATTTAATCATTTCATCAAACACTTTGCATGCAAAATAATATAGCGAATGATTGAATGCATATATCCTAAACTATAGTAGTAAAAGTTATGGAAACTAAACCATATTATCAGTGGAATTATCCCTCACTATGGTTCAAGTTTCATCTTCTGAGATTTCATAGATGAAAAGTTATAACAAAAATACCAACATAATCCTATTTGGTGCACAATCCTAGGAGCATCCAGAAAGCTCAATTTACACTGGTCATATCTCCTAAAATATAGCGAATAAATGTCTGAAATTTTTATCACAATATCAATGGGATTTTGCCTCATTGTGTAAAAAATTTCAGCTCTTGAGAGTACCCAGAATAAAAGTTATAACAAAAATGTCAGTGTGACCTATTTGAGACCTGGTTTTAGGAGCATTCAAAAGGCTCAACTCCCTTTGCTCATATCTCCTAAAATATTGCGACCCAATATCTTAAATTTCTACCACATAATCATTGGTATTTCCCCTCAATGTGGACTATTTTTCAGCTTCTGAAAGCCTACAGAAGAAAAGTATTGCAGAAATTCCAACGTGACTTGTTTAAAGGTGCATTCAGGAAGGTCATCTTCCTTAGATCATAATTCCTAAAGTATTGTGAACCAATATCTGAAATTTTTACCACATTATCAGTGGGATTTATCTTCAGTATGGACAAATTTTCTACTTCTAATATTCCATAGAAGAAAAGTTATAACAGATTGATAGAAAGGTCTAAAATTTAACCTTTGTTCTTCATTTTACTTATGATAGAGCCCATCAAGTCCAAGTGTTTGAACCATGCTCTGATACCTCTCTGTAACAACCTCTGGGGTAAATGTGCATATAAAAAGCATAATAGGAATAGAAATACAATAAACATATCAGCTGTCAAAATCCATATATACATTAGTACATTTGCACATGAAAATCAAGGGAACGAATTTTTTCATTAATAAATGCAATGAACCAACCAGAGATGGGACTACCACGTTCCACCTGACCATAGATTGGCTGAGCCAAGTCTTTCATTAGCCAATCACCCCCATGCCATATTCCAAGCATGAATGTGGGATCTCATAGAACACATCAATCAAAACTCATCCAGGGCTTCCAGAGGCCACCTACCTCAACCCATCAAACAGTGATTCCACCTAACGGTCAGACATCACCAAAAACCATCATTAGATTGGTCTCCATCCAAGCCTTCTAGGGCTTCCAAAGCTTTTTTCCAACCAATGCTTCCAGAACTAGTAACTCAACCCATAACTTATACAGGGCTTCCAGAGCGTTAATCCAACCAAGGCTTCTAGGATTAGTAACTCAACTCGCCAAGGGCTTCCAGAGCATTTTTCCAACTAGGGCTTCCAGGACTAGTAACTCAACCCACGCTGTTATAGGGCTTCCAGAGCGTTTGTTCAACTAGGGCTTCCAGGACTAATAACTCAACCAAAGCTAAGGAAACATGAGAACCAACAAAACAAAGCAATGGAAGTAAACCCACAATCACCATGGCTATCCAAGAAATGGCAAGGCTAGGCAATCCATTGTTGATCCAGGAAATCCTCCATGCCAATGATAGATCACAACCAAGAAACCACATGCATGTGCCATGCATGTCAAAACTAGTGAATAAATCATACATGCAACTCGATACCTGCAAGGAAATCTGATGTAGTTTTTGATGACGATGCCTTCTTGTGCTTTCATGTTTTTCCTTTGCCTTCTTGCTCCAAGAATCCAAGTATGCCACACCCCCCAAGAGTGCTCCAAGAAAACTCTAAGTCTCCAAGAGTATGAGAGAGAGAGAGAGATAATAATGAGAGAGCTCCAAAGCTAAAATGACCAAGTCTTGCCCGCTAATCCTCATAAGCCTTTTTATTAATGAGGCCTCTATTTGCTTCATTTTCCATTACTTTCCTTCAATTTCCTCCTCACATGCAAAATGTGACTTTTCACCTTCCTTTTCTCCTAATTTCCATTATTTTCATAAATAAATGTGCCAAACTACCTTTTTTCCTCTTTAATGCCTTAGTCATTGCCTTTGCCAATTTCCTTAGCCATAAACAATCAAATGAACACCCCCCAGGATGTCTTGCCCAACATTCAGCTTGGAATAAGTGTCCCAGTCATCCATGGTTATTTGTTTTAAAATTTATTACATGGAATTTTCACTAGGGTTGTTACAATAAACTTCTAGTTTATTCAACCAATGATTAGGTTTTAATGCATATATCTCACCTTGGTATGTATTGATGTCCATTTTTGCTTCCATATGAAATAGGGATTGTGACGGGTTAACAACTCTCAAACTGCTCCATCTTGTCTGTGACTTGTTTTTGGGTCTTCATAATTTCCTAATTTCTATTTAATTTAACATTTGGGTTAGAGCCTCAATCCTCTCTGAATAGTCCAAGCTTGATTTCTAGAGTTTCCATGAGGAGGTTCATATTGCAATTGATGTCAATGACTTATGATTTTGAACCTCACAAATCTTTGTTCCGCTAGATCACGAAGGATATAGTGAATAGAATCAATAGACATGGCTAAGGTTTTACAAATATTTTCTTAAACCAATTCTTGGATCTGCTACAAGCTCCCAAAAAAAACCCCAAAGAAAATTTCTCTCACACCATTATTATCTCTAAACTACCATGGATATTCCACTATAATAGTTCATCACAACATACCTAATAAAATAATTGAAATCTAAACTATGAAGGTTAATTTTCATTTAGATTTCATATTATTTGATATATTGATTTATGTTTTAATGAAAAAAATTACTAAAATGTGAGAAATAGATGACATAAATAAATATATGCATACACCATGTATTACACATTATTTTGTCAGACCTCCCGCACTTCCCTATGACATACCCCGAAGTCCCCGAAACATGACCATCGTGTAGTGTACTCATCCAGATATGCAGCTCAGATCCTCCCTAAGACACTGATGGAAAAATGCCTTAAAGCTTCCCCTGAAGAAAGGGCTCTAAAACCCTAATTTTAGGATCATCGCTCCCCTGACACTGAAAACTGTGATGGTCTCTAGTTTCACTATACTACCCCCGTGATGCTAACACGCTTTTGGCTTAGATACCAACGATGATCCCTAAAAGGTAATTTTCCCAAAGAGGACAAGAAACTTCATGATCTAGAGGTTTCCATAATGACGAGATAGAAGTTTTTTGGCGCGGACGAGCTCGAGTTCTCTCAACTTGGCCTTTTGGTCTTATCCCTATGAGCTACCTCCTTGATATGAGGGCCTTCTCCTATCTTTGGAGAGATCCTAACTCCCTTTCCCTGCCTTTATATTCATCTTTTCCCATTCCCAAATGATTGGTATTTGGCTATTTACACCCTTACGTTGAGATAGTGCCTACATGCTACTCATTTAGCTTGGAGAAGGAGTGATTGGAGAGCTTGAGCTTGGACATGGAGATTCACTCAAGGAGAGCTTATTGACATCAAGGCTTGGTTGTATGCTTCCTCCTTTATTCTATAAATATATACAACTTCTGGTTCATTTTCAATAAATGTGTATGTCAATGCATCATTTATCTTAATACTCCTTGATTTTTTAAGTAGGTTACTTTCAATTATGCTATTTTTACTTGTATGCTTTGTTGTGTCTTAATCTCTTGTGCAGGTAATCAAAAGCTATGAGCAGTAGGACTGAGCCTGAGGCACAAGTGGTTTGAGGTCTTCAATTAAGGAGGACGTTATAACATTAGAATGAGGTAGGCCATCTTCCTCTTCTCTCATTTCAATTGCAATTTAGGAATGTGTCTTGTAGATTGTCATGTTGGTTTCTAGTCCCACTCATTGGGCTAGAGGGATCGTCTCTGTCCGAAGAGAGGATTGCCTAGACAACAAAATGGTGATTCCATGGGGGAACTTATGAACCTTTCCATCCATTCCTTCAATCAGATTCTATGATGAGTTTGACCAACTGTCAGTTTCTTGGCTTGCTTGCATCTCTTTAGCTACTTGCACTCACTGGTTATTGCTTGAGGTTACTTGGTCTGTTCTAGTCTTGAAGATTTTTTATTTTTCCCTATTTTTCTCACCCGTCGTGGGTTTAGCTTTAATAGTCACACTGTCATCGTTTCTTTTTTAATTACAGTTGCACTGATTACCCTTGCATCGCTCTTTTCACTATAACAAGTGTGTTCATCCCATAGGATAAAGAAAAATTAGGGTTTCTTCTTATTTTCAGTGTTTTTGCCCTCTGTCAATGATTTTCTAGTGTGTCTACTGTGTATTTGTCTTGGTTCTTATGCTTGTATGAATGCAATTGTCTCTTGACTTTCTTAATGTGTGTTTGAAGCTTCATTGATTTCTAGGGTTTCTAGGGCTTCTAGTTCACCCTTCACTCATTGTTTGGTTTGCCTCTCTCAGATTGATTGCTCCCATTCAAGAGTCTTCCTGCAATCAAGAAATCTTTTTCAAGTTGCTTTTGGTTCATTGATGTGAATTTGTTTTCATTAATGTTGAGTTGTGTTGATGTTTTGAAATTTGCTTTAGTTCCATTGTCAAGCATAGATTACAAATTCTTTTATTTGGTTAGACTAAAAGAAAGTGATTTTTTTCATTCTTATGTTTCAAAAAGAAAAAGTGAAATATTTCGTCATTGAAGTATTTTTGAGACATTTCTTGCATTCAAAACCATAAAGTGAAATAAATTTTCATTTTTATTGAGTTGATTGCATTTTCGTTTTCTCATTGCATTAGTTTGCATTGATTGAATCAAAGTGAAAGCAAAATCATTATTGCATCTTAGTGAAAGGAAAGTGATTTTCATTTCTTATAGGATCACATCTTGGCATTGCATTTAGTGAAATGAAAGATTAGATTTCGTTTTCACATTTTGCATTGTGAAATTTAGTGGAAGGCATTTTGCATGATGTATTTTGTTTGATGCATTATTGATTGAAATTTCTTCCCCTGATTAGTCTAGCCTTCATTGAAATGAAAAGTTTTCCTTTTCTCATACAGTTGCATCATAGGTGTTCAGGTGATATCGTTTTGGGCCTTAAAACTGAAACATAATTGAAGATAAACATTAAAATTTACCTCAGTTAACCTAAGGAGCATTTGGAACTTAACGCAAACAATTAGAGGTCTAGGCTAGAGACATGTCCTAACATCTTTAAACATAGCAACTGTCGTTAATTGCCTGCATTGTATCCCGGGGGTGAAATCCCATTCTAGTACGGAAGTATATCGAAGGTTCTCTAGTACTTTCAGGTATATTGGAGGCACTTCAGTATGGCAAGTATATGGGAACGCATTCACTAAAAGATTATGCATTAGACAACGCTAACACAGGGTTGTGCTCCCCATACCGTTGAGTATATATTGGGAGACCCCACTAGGTTGCTATCCTTTAGCCACATGTAACTGAGTCAGCCGCCTTGTAAACGTGATACACCGAACACAACATTCGGGGAGATTGGTCACCATACATTAAGTCCTTGGTTTCAGCTAAGGTGTATATAGCGGTTCACGGATACTTGGTAAACCATTTTGCCTAGATTACCCCTTTTTTATTTATTTTTGTTAAAGTTCTAAAATCAATTAATTGACCGTGGAAAAAAATCCTTCCTATGGAAATACTCCTTAGTAGATCTTAGGTTGATACTAATGACAACATTTCCTGAGTTTACCAGTCAAGGAAACCCCTCTGATGGGAATCCTAGTCCTTTTCCTTCTTTTGGAAATATTGGTGCTCCTTATATGGCAACATTGGCCCTTCCTAGATTGACCATTGATCTACCAGTTTAGTTATTTTCGACCTCAGTGATTCCGAGTGTCTAAAATACTTTTCAATCGAGTTCTCCTCCACTTGAAAAACATCAACCTCATGTTAATCCTAAATTTGACCCTTTGCCTTCTTAGCCTATTTCTTCACCTTGTTCTTCCTCTTCATCTGGTGAATGTCTGGATTCTAGTAACCAGGAAGCTAAGAAGAAGAAGAAGAGGACGAAGAAGAATAAGAAAAATAAGCAAGGGGGAAACCAAGAAACTATTGTTACAGATGCAACTAATGAAGAAAAATCTTCCAACTAGCCCCGGAAAGTAAAATTCCCTTGCATGTTATGTAAGGGTGACCACCTTCTTTGGAATTGTCCTGGTATTCCCAAGGTCTTAGAAGTGTGGTCCACAAGTTCACATCAACCTTTGTCATCAACCTCTGGAGTTCATGCTAGTGACAAACCCTCAACTAGTAATAGTAAAGCTCATGGGAAAAAGGGAAAAGACAACTTTCCCTAAAAGTTGTGTGAAGGTAATCATCCCATTCACCTTTTTCCTCTTATGGATGAATCTTCCAAAGAGTTGGAAAAGCTTACAGCTTATCAACCTCGTCTTCTGACTGGGTATCGAAATCTTTCCCTTGATCCTTAACTTGTTGATCCAGTGATTGATCACAAGTAATCTTTGGTCAACCCCACTCTCTCTGAAAGTGAGTCTCATGAGTCCATTCTCAACCAACCCTTGGTTGAGAAAATTGTATAATTAACTCCACCTTTAGTTAACCATACCTTTTAGGTAGAGAGTGAACCCCATACCACTCATATTCTTCTAGTTTATTCAGTTTCAAATGAACTAGAGGGAGATCCTCCCCTTCCCAAGGTGCATGAGAGCAGTTCTCTTGTTCCCATAGAGCAAGAGGGTAGCTCTCACGTTCCTACAACACCCCCTCCGAGTAGTTTACTCACTTCTTTTGATTAGAGTTGATTGGAAGGATATCATCTTCCGTCTTATGTGCCTTTCCAGATTACATTACAGGCTTACCTATGGCGGTACCTAGCACAGTCATAGACGAAGGCGCATCTGTTAGCATCCTGTCCTTAACTGTTTGGAAAGTTTTATGTTCTCCTCAACTTGTCCCCATCACCCAAAATCTATTAGCTTTTAATAGAGGAACCGATCAACCATTAGGGATCCTTCCTAAGTTACCTATTACTTTGGGAAGGAATCCTGTCTATATAGATGCGATGGTTGTCCAAGGCCCTTTAGATTTTAATCTACTCCTTGGCTGTGACTATGTTTACATCATGGGAGCTCTTGTTTTCTCCCTCTTTTAAGTGATGTGTTTCCCACATGAAGGAAGCATTGTGATCATTGATTAACTTACATTCATTGGTCCTGAATCAACTCCCACTCAACCATCATCTGTAAATGGTTCTCATATGCAAGTGGTATCAGCCCCGCCACAGGTTAATTATGTGGCCACCTATTCCATGCCCACATCTACTGGTGATCTAGTAGGTGATGTAGTACACCATGTACTGGAGGCATTGGAGCTCGATTTTTCATTTGGATCCCTGGACATGTATCCCTTCTAGAATGTTGTTCTCCCATCTGATGAGAACCTCTTGGAAGCCATGGCCTCTTTTGGTCTATGATCAAGTGATGGAGCAGAGTTCCTTATCTCATGTCAAGCTCATTAAAAAATGAAACAAGTACCATGAGGATAGTTCTCTTACTATGTCAAACTCATTAAAAGATGAAATAGGTCTCCATGAGGATAGTTCTTTTACCATGTCAACCTCGTTAAAAAATGAAATAAGTGTCATGAGCATGGTTCTTTTCTTGTGTCAATCTTGTTAAAAAATGAAACAAATTCCCTTTCAATTTGAGTCTTTGATTAGATCTTGTAAAATCCCAGTTGAGTCTTTCACTTGATCTCGTAAGTGAACCTTCATTCCATCCACATAGGTGAATGAAATGAAGCTTGGGGGGCATGTACCTCGAATTGATTCGTTACCTTGAATTGAGTCATTATGATGGGGGGCATGCAAACTTATATCAAGCATAGTTTATCTTTGTTTCAAGCTTGTGTAAAAATGAAACCAAAACCAAGCATAGTTTTTCTCATGTTTCAAGCTTGTGAAAACATGAAACCATCCTCAAGTATACTCAAGCATAGTTTCCCATGTTTCAAGCTTGTGTAAAAATGAAACCATTTCCACTTTACATCTCGTGATTGCCATTTTTATTAGCCGAGTTTTGCCAGATGAGCATTGGTTTTTTCATTCCAACATCACCATCTCTTTGGCTGATCACATGCTTTCACTTGGTTGTTTTACCCTTTCCTGGGGAACATCTTCGGTGAGTGGTCTTATTAGCCAGACTCTTAGCCTTTACATGTTTTGGTCAATTCCATCATGACCGGAACCAGTTGCTATCCTTTTATACCACTCGTTCCTCCAGGTGGAGTCATCTTTAAGCTCTTTTCTGACTCTTGAAACATGAAATGATCACCGAGTACTTGTCTTTTCAAACTCGTTAAATTAAATAAATTAACATCGTCTTAGTATATGTTTACCCCTTTTTTGGGCTGAGATTGACTATTTACGAAAAAGGTACACCTTGGTCAACATGGTCAAGAGGTTCTCTCGAATATTGTTTTCTACCTTTTCGAGTTCGAGGGACAAATTAAGAAAAGGGACCTGATGGAGTTTTATTTTTTGTCTCTTTTTCAACTCTCTAAATATGAAAAAGACATTGATTTACTCTTCTGTCGAACTCGTAAAAGTTGAACGATGAAAGGCTTGTCACCATGATGAGCTCGAGTTTCTCCTTCCTAGGACTCGTACAACTTACTAGGATGAATTCATTTGAAGGGTGAGCTTATACGACAAGTATATGGTATCCTCTTCAAGCTTGTGTAAAAATAAAGAGTTACTCACTAGAAATAGTGGGGAAAAGTGAAAGTGAAACATCTCTTGTATAGGTAGCATGTTGCTTTTGAACATGACACTCATCTATTTCTTGTGTTAGGTTTGGGATATCCTCACTCAGGCACTTGTATTTCCAAGTTTGGGTGATCCATTTTACGTCTCATCTGACTATTCCACTTCGTCATCATGACCCTTGGTCATATGTTGAGTCAAATGCTGCCACACTCCGGAGTCATGTCGCTGATATGTTCAAGAGAAGTCCTATCTACATTTTACTACCTATACATTGTCTGACCTTTTGCCACAATCCTGGATCATACTCGTTTATTCCACTTTATTCCTTGTTTCATGTCGATGATGAGGGAATAATTATGGCCCTCCTTCGACGGGTCATTTCCTGTCGACTTCAGCTCATTATCTAGGAAGATGATTTAGAGACTCCCTTTCAGTACCTTAGAGTTTGCATGCCTTAATGGCCAATACATCACATCCAATGATAGGTTTACATTATTGGCCTTTGATTGGATGATTCCATGAGTGTTCGACTTCAACTTCATTTTCACATTCACGGATTGTACTATCGTACCTTGAGAACCATTGTCATTACTGGTGGTTTCTCTCGTGCATGTTAACAGTCCACATCATTGGCTGGTAATCATGTGGTTTTATAGCATGTTCAACTTTGACACATTCATTCGCATGTTATAATTCGTACTTTGATCAAGTTGGGATGGGGCGCAAGACCTTGAGTCTTGTCTGATATGACTCAGGTTACATGGAGTTATGTTCATGATTGTACACATGTTTCTTCTATACAGATGGTTGTGACCATACCGTGGGACTTTACATTTATGTTGATCCTTCTATATCGAGTGGCTCTGTCCATACCTTGGATCTTAGATTTATAAATGATCCTTCTCATTTGGATGGTTGCACCCATGTCATGGATCTTTTCATAGTCCTTACTATCCGAATGATTGCATCCATACCATGGATTCATGGTTTGATATTAGATATGTATATGTATATGCATCCTTGATTTGCAGGTCTCCTGACTGTGTTTGTTCTCATCCTTGCAAAAGCTTATAAAGAATCTCAACCATCACTCCCTGTTCTGCCTTCATGCTTTAGGGGGCATCTGTTACACAGTATTTTGTCACACTTCCCACACTTCCTCATGACATACCTCGAAGTGCTTGAAACATGACCATCATGTAGTGTACTCATCCAGATATGCAGCTCAGATCCTCCCTAAGACACTGATGGAAAAATTCCTTAAATCTTCCCTTGAAGAAAGGGCTCTAAAACCCTAATTTGAGGATCAACGCTCCCCTGACACTGAAAACCGTGATGGTCACTAGTTTCACTATACTAGCCCCATGATGCCAATGCACTTTTGGCTTGGATACTAGCGATGATCTCTAAAAGGAAATTTTCCCAAAGAGGACAAGAAGCTTCGTGATCTAGAGGCTTCCAGAACGACATGTTGGAGGTTGTTCGATGTGGATGAGGTCGAGTTCTCTCAACTTGGCCTTTGGTCTTATCCCTATGAGATACCTCATTGAGATGAGGGATTTTTCCTATCTTTGGAGAGATCATAACTCCCTTTCCCTGCCTATAAATTCATCCTCTCCCATTCCCAAATGGTTGGTCTTTGGCTATTTACACCCTTATGTTGAGATAGTGCCTACATGCTACTCATTTAGCTTGGAAAAGGAGTGCTTGGAGAGCCTGAGCTTGGACTTGGACATTCACTCAAGGAGAGATTATTGACATCAAGGCTTGGTTGTATGCTTCCTACTTTATTCTATTAATATATACAACTTCTGGTTCATTTTCTATAAATGTGTATGTTAATGCGTCATTCATCTTAATTCTCCTTGTTCTGTTAAGTAGGTTACTTTTGATTATGTTATTTGTACTTGTATGCTTTGTTGTATCTTGATATCTTGTGCAGGCATTCAAGCTCTGTGAGTAGTAGGACTGAGCCTGAGGTGCAAGTGTTTTGAGGTCTTAATCGAAGGAGGAATTTATAGCATCAGAACGAGGTAGGCCATCTTCCTCTTCTCTCATTTCGATTTCAATTTAGGAAAGTGTCTTGTATATTGTCACGTAGGTTGCTAGTCCCACTAATTGGGCTAGAGAGATCGTCTCTATTCGTAGAGAGGATTGCCAAGACAACACCATGTATAATAGACATAATATTTTCCCTAGGAAATCTTTATAGGAGAAAACCTAGCTAGAAGGTACATTAATCTCTTTTATCTAATATGGAAATATGTAAGTACAAAGGAAGGGGTACTCTCTATGGAGTCATCTATGACTTGTAGCCTATTACTAGAGGATTACCCTCCAAACTTAGTGTTTTTATATGGATTTCCCACCAAGTCAAATCATAACCCTCTAACTTTAGTCGAACAAATGATATCTTTTTTTCTTCATATACATGGTGAATGCTAAAATAAACTTCTAATTTACAAAACGAATGATTCAATTTAATGAAATGATATCACCTTGGTTTGTCTTTATGTCCACTTTTGCTTCCATTTTGAATAAGGACTATGAATTGTTAATAACACTCAAACTTAACTAGTTTTTATTAGGTTCTTTCCTTGAATCTTTTTTTGGATATTTATGATCTTTTTATTTCCCCTCTAATCTAACCTTGAAGTTAGAACCTCCATATTCTCCAAATAGTCTAAGCTTGTGAGAGCCACCATGAGGAGGTTTGTATTGTGACTAATGTTAGTGACCCTTCCTCTTCCAACCTTACAAATCTCTCTTTCACTAGATCATGAGTTCTATTGAGAATAAACTTATCATCCATAGTTAGGGTTATGTTACTTTCTTCTTAAAATGATTCCTAGATCCCCTATAACTTCTCATAAATACCCCAAAGAAACTTTTTCCAATACTAATATGATTTGTAAACTACCTTGGAATAGTTTCTCACAACGGATTTGATAAAAATCTAAAATATTTAACATGAATTTTAACTCCCTTTTGATCCTGGATTATTTATTTATTATTTTTGTGTCTAAATCAATAAATTATCTAAAATGTCAGAAATAAAGAATAGAAAGAAATGCACACACACACGCTTTACATAATAGCTAGAATTTTTTCGTTAGGAAGCCCTTATAGGAGAAACCCTAGCTAAAAGGTGAGGTTTCTTAGCTCTCTCTTTTCTATGGTGTGGAGATATGCAAGTAGAAAGGGAAAGGTACTCTCTATGGAGTTTCCTATAAGGTGTCTTATAAAGCTACTATAAAACCTTAAACCCCTCTATTCTACTTTCAAACTTCCCACTCTAGTTGTTATTTTCAATTGTCAAACAAAATACACTAGCATGGAATGGAATCACTACTCCTCTTAGTGTCCATACATTTAAAATTTCCTAACATCCAATTAAGGGTAACAACTCACTACCTCATCCCTAAACTATAATTATGATTCTGGACATTCTATAGTCTTATTCAAAATACATACATAGCTAGCCCATATGCATGAGTAACAAGTGATGATGTAGCATCCTCTTGTACCATGGTGGTTGATGGGCCTCTCAATTACCTCCTAATTACTTAGAAGACAACTGAAGAGCTACATAATTAATTATTAATTTGAGGTTCATATGGAACTTGTGAACTATCGTGCATTGTATGTGCTTGTATAATCTATTATGTTCCATCATAGTTGTAGTATTCCAAATGAATGTCACAAGGTAAAATATTAAGATGCTTTCAAAAGTCACAAGGGAAAAAACACACCATAATTGCAATCAAAACCACTCTTGCAGAAAAGTAAAGAGCACACCTGCAAGAAAATAAACACACTTGCAGGAAAGTAAACACAAAGGCATTAAAAGGTTACTTGTTCGAGAATGTAGATGATCTTGAATCATGTAACAAGAATATACATAAAATGCATTGGCTACCAAATCTGTAATAAACCAAAATCTGTAAGAGATTCAAACCATGTTGTGCTACAAAGAATTACACCACGAAAATAATTGCAATTTTGAAAGCCGAAATAAAGTAAAAGTTAAATCTAAAAACATAGTAATTAGTTAAATCTACAAACTAGAACATTTTAATGTTAAATGCAGAGTTGTAGCAGTAACCTAAACTACGAGATGCAACTATGATTGCATGCAAATTGTAGCAATAGTCAAGTCATGAGTTAGAAAAATATGAGTTGCAATTATGTATATGATAAAGAGTTGTGATAATATGTGAATAATATAATTAAATACTAGAGTTGTAACAATATCTAAATAATAAAATTATCTTTGGAAAATATGTAAATAATAGAATTAAATATCAAAGTTGCAACACTATGTAAATAACAAAGGAATTGTTGGAAATAAAATAATATAAATGAAGCTACAACTATGCTATAAAGTTATATACATTACATGCCTAATGACGGGGTCCTACCTCCTTAGGCAAGGCATTGGTTAAAGAAACAACAAGGAACTAATCAATCAACACAACTTCAACTTGAATTGGAGCATAATAGAAACTTGTATTGTAGAAGTTCAAATTAAAATACATAATACATGTTTCTCTCTTTCTTTCTAGATATCCTGTTGTTATACTAACATGGTATTTTATACATGATATAAAACGTAAATTAAATCAAGGATTCGATGGACAACCATGAAAATCTAGTTGATCCATCTAGTTACAATGATTTCATCAAAAGATGGAAAAGTCAAGAAAATGTTGACTCATTCAACTGTGTGACAAGTGGCAGTTGAGTCATACTTTCCTCATTGAGCAACCAATTACCTTTGGCACTTTCTTCATCAGGAGATTTTTTGGTTGATTGATTTGGGAAATCTATTGGTGACAATTGCTTGGTTGAGATGTTGCACTATACTAGCTATCCAGAGTTGCAACTCCTTTCCCAAATGGTCAACTGACTGAGATTTGTAGCAACGATTTATGGAGTGAGTTGAAATAATGGTGCTATGTCAATGGCAGCAATAAAGAGTCACAACACAACTGACAACACTTTGAAGTTGTAACAATCAAGTCATAAATGCACTTTCCATTTATTTATGAAAATATAATTATGTTGATCAAATAAAACTTCTCTCTAAAAGTATACATATGAATAAATCAAATTCAATACAAAGTTTGAGACCAAACTAACTCAAAGCGTGCAAGTGTTCTAGACCAAGTGTTGTAGCATTTTTTGGTTTTGATAAGTTAGAATAAATTATACAAAAAATGAAAATGTATATACAAAATGTTAAGATAGGATATGGACAAAAAGAATCTTGAGTAAAAAATGTTTGGAATTTTTTTTAATAAATATGTCCATATCAAAGAAAATGTTACGGTAGATTCCCTAAAAAATAAAGGCAAAATAAAATGCTAGGTTAGACAAAAAAGAAAACAAAAATAAACCATGAAAGTGTGCAAGTCTAAATGCCACTACTATTTACTTTTATGCATAATAATGATTGTGTGCAACTTGTTATTCATGCCGCAATCCATGGTAATCAAACTATTTAATCTTGGTTATTCCATGCTTTGAATTTTATGTTTATAGATCAGAGAAAATAAAAGGAGCTCATAAGCTTGATCTGAGCCCTTAGATGATATAAGGTTAGAAATAGAGTTAGATTGTTTATAAAAAGAAATATTGAGTTACTAGTTCAAATGCACTCTAAAAGAATAAGCAAAATGTTAGGAATAGAAGGGTAGGTAGAAGTTAAAGGTTTTGAAATGTTGAAATGATTATTTCCTAAAGTATATTATTGCATCGCATAATTCATAACGCAATGAACCATTGGGCGGAAGCAAAGTGTGATGTGTGATGTGCGATAATGTTGTCAACCATTGGATGACTGCGGATTCCTGACCGTAGATCTTATCACGTCGCATCACTCTTAAGGCAATGAACCATCAGGCGTAAGAAAATGCGATTTGCAATATTCTATCCCTTTATTCACTAAATCACCCAGACCCACACCCGCCTATCATATCCTTTATAACCATTCATTCCCTGCTATTACGATAAACACCCGTTTACCTCCTCTCCATGTCACTTCATTAAGCTTTGCCTGATTAATGTTAAACCCATCATTAACCTTCAATAATCCCTTACCGCCAATGCTTAAAGCACTGGGCCCCTCCCTAAGCCCATGCTTTATCGCCCGCTCGCTTCCCTCACCCGACTGCCATTAGATTAACTCCCGTCTAATTCAACGCTCCACATCCATATCGGTAGAGCCTGATGCCTGAACAATACCTGTTTGATAAAGCGGTTTTCCCCGACCCCCCTGAGGCTACATGTCATGCTCTAAAGTATATCAGGTGAGCCCTCTTCAAAATAAACTTCACCTCATAAGAGGTGCGATGACCCTTTAAAACCACCTCCTCGCCAACCCGATAAACCGCCGATTATTTAAACATTTGCGCCACATTAAAAACTTTCCCGTTACACTTTAAAACCCCGAAAAATCTTGTTTTCATGCCTTTCGCCCGTTTCACAGTTTAAACCATTAAAACTCTTCAGTGCTACCCTAAACCTCTGCGATGCCATTTGACCTCCAATTACGTTCAGGACGCTACCATAACTTCTTCCTTAGGCGTCCCTCTGTAAACAAAGCCATCAATTGCCTTCCTTCTGAACCTGTGTTTTCTTAACTATTGTTGTGTTTTGCAGGTAATCAGCCAAAGACTTGAGCATTGGATAGACAACTCTGATATTAGTCGTAGAGTCTGTTTATTCTAAGGCTCAACAAGAAAACTGTTAAAATGTTTATATTCAGAGAAGAAGACCATTACACAAGGAATAAAGAAGAAGACAACTATGCAGGGCCTTGACTAGTAAAACAGAGGATCAATGATACAACTCTCATAATAAAAACACTCAGGGATTCTTTCTTCATCCGAGATGAAATCAAGCATATATTTCGAGTAAAGCCCTCTTTTAATAAATACACCGAGATCGATGAAATCTACAAAGGATAACAAGCATTCCTATCCCAGATAAGAAATGTTGGGAAGAATTAATAGATTTACTTAATTAACGATAATTGAACAACAATCAACTTTTGAAGGAACAGTCAGCTAGCTTCAACCTCCTTTCAAATTTTTCAGTGATATGTCATCAAACAACACAACACTAAAGCAGTGCTAGATCATTAAACAACTTTATTTTTTATTGTGTAAATAATCTATTTTTGTAAAATCAGTTTAGGATATTTTTCATCCTATTGTTGTATAAATAACTCTCTTCACGAGTTATCATGGGTTGCACCCTTGATGAAGCATTTCTAGATATTTGATGTATTTGACTCTTCTGGAACCTCAATACGAAGCAAAAGATTCTGAATTTTGTTTTGCCCAGTTTTTGTTTCATGTAAGTTTTTCCAGTATCACTCATTATGTTTTTCTTCATATTCTTATGACTTTACAGAGATAACTAGGTAGGGGTAATTGTGTTTCAATCTATTTCTATAAGCTTTCTAAAGTGATAATCATTAAAGAGAATGGATTAATGGATTGTCTGTTTAATTAATTCCCTCTGAATCAATAAATCATCAGCATCTCATTGTAAGCATAAGCATATTCTCTTGAACCTTCTGAACATCGGTCAGAGGTTTTCATACTTATGATTATGTAATTATCTATCTGAGAATTGTGATAATCATATTATTTTTGTTTTCTGCTCACCACTATTCAAGCTTTATCACTGTGTGAAATTTTATAGCAGCCCTTTACTGAGATATTGATATTATTCAAAGGGTTAGGTATATCAGTTCTATATTTGTTTTATTCATTGGTCTCCCAAATCAAAACAAAAACCCCCAAAACATTTATCTTAGATGCTTTGACATAATAGCTGGCCATTATTATCTCAGAGATACAACATTGAACTGGTGTCGTTGCCAGGGACTCGAATTCCATTAAGTTTTCCTAGGGAAACAATATGTATTCTATTCCTTTAAGGTGATTAAAGGTCTAGAAAGGTTAAAATCCTTCACCTGGCGACTCCACTCTCTCAAACTGGCACCTTTTAAGCACACCAGATCTCGTTCAAAGGGTAACCTAGTTGATCCTTTGTCAGATCCTGAAAAAATTCTGAGAAAAGCCAGTTCTAAAAGGGGACATCAACCCTCTTCTTCTTCTTCTTCTTCAGTCTTACATTCTGAAGATTTACCATCATTTGATCCTTATAGTAACATTCCATCGAGTCCAGATTACTCTCACCTATCACCTAGGGTTGTTGAACTCTTGAGGGGAGGAGTTGATTTTAAATCAACATTCCTCATTCATTCATTTGAAACTCATCCAGAACCCTCACTATGACCAGGATCTCCTAAAAATGAATCTGACTTGGGTGTTAATTTACCAGAATATAAACCAACAGATTTCATATCCCCTACCACTTATTCATTTCCTCCCACTTTTGGACAAATTGAAGCTTCTATTTCTGAACAACCCGAAGAGACCTTCTCTGTGTATTCAAATCCACTCTTTGAAACAAAGGAAGGTATTCATCCATAGGTCCAAAAGTTAGTTCTTAGGACTCCTTTGAAATCATTCAAGAGATCCCCTCCTTCTTCACCTCCAACTAGTTCTTCAACCCCTAAATCACCATCTTCAACTTCTACATCCACACAAACACCTCATAAACCACCTCCCACTATGGCTTTCCAACCTATTGTATAGGCTAGATATGCAGCTTTAGTCTTACCTCCTAATATCAATGCATTCCTAGCTGGATACTTGAAATACCTTCCCAGGTATAAGTGAGAGACCGGTCCTTCTGCTGAAGACCATCTTCAAGCCTTTTTAGACTTTGCAGATAACATGAATATTGAATGAGAAAATGTTTACATGAGGTCTTTTGTACAATCACTTGAAGGAAACTTAAGAATTTGGTTTAGGCAGCTATCTGCAAATACCATTAGAAATTGGGAAGAACTTACAACTATATTTAAAAACCAGTGGGGTGTGAAAAAGGATCCTCTTTACTTTCTCACTAAGTTTGATGAACTTAAAAGAAATTTTGGTGAACCTGTATCAGACTTTATCAAAAAATTCAATGAAGATATGCAAACAAATGCTATTGAGGTAGAAGCAAATAGGGTTGCTTCAACTACTTTGAAAGCTAAAGAGGAAAAGGCCCAAAGAAAACTCAAATCGACACCAGAGGCTTCTAGTTCCTCTAAGACTAAAACTGAAGATTCTAAAATAGATGAAATAACTTCTCTTCTTAGAAATCTATCTAATAGAATTTCCAAGATTGAGACTCAACCTAGGACAACTCAACAAACAATTTCCAGACCCCAAAATCAAAATCAAGGTCAGTATCAAAGAAATCCACCATTACGAATTCTTCAGAGACCTAGTAATGATCAGCAGGTTCCTACTCCTTTGTTGATAGATGATCATCAACCTGATGATAATACTATGACCATCACTAAAGATATAAATAATTTGGATACTTCCTCTGATCAAACAATTATTATTCCTCTTACACAACAAAATCAGGTTCAAGAAGATCAAGAATCTTCACAGGTTTCTAAATACCATGCCTTCTTTGAATTTTTAATTGTAGAGTTCAACAAAAGATATGACCTTAGGCCTAGGCCTGGCCTTGGAAGACCTCCTAAGGAAACTCCAGTAATTGAACCTCATGCCAAAGCTACTCAAACTCAAACAACTTTTATTTGACCATTAGAACAACCAATCGATATTCCTCAAAATGACAAAAATGCATTGACTACTTTTAATGTTGAAAAAGAGTTAGAATTCCAATTCCTCTTTCAGAACTTTCTAAAAACCCTGGGTATAAAACTCAGGTCTCCAAATGGATACAAAATACCTCGGTTGATGCTGAAGGCGGTATTATTAGTTTGCAAGATGAAAAACCAGCAGTTGTTTTTGGCCCAAGCTTAGATATGATAGATGAAATAGTGCCTGCTTTCTATGTGTTATAGACATTTTTGGGCACTGCAACCCCAATCATATATGTCCATAAACCAAGGGCTCTTAAGTCCCTAAAAGTGTTGTTTCATTCCCTAAAGGAACAAGGTCGGTTGATTACATCATCTCCCAGAAGTTCTCCACAGGAAACTGCTCAGAACTGGTCAAAATTGGACCATACAGGTTGCTCAGTGCTAAGGGTGTGATGCATCTCACCTGCCCAGTGTAAAAGGTGCGATGCATACTGAAAATTCCTTTTGTAGGGTGTGATGGGCGAGAATGGACAAATGGCAGAGACAGTTTGCGAGGTGGATGATCATAGAATCTTCTAGAAACTTCTCCTATGACACTTGCCTCTTTGAATTTGCCCAGGGATGAGTAAGATATCATCAATCTCCAAGTGGAACCAAGAACTATTAGAGAGAAAGAAACTAATCAAAATCCCAGAAGCTGACTCACCTCCCTGCAATCATCTATATATGGATCCCTCATCCCAGAGATCCAGAGGTTGGAATTTTATATCTTGTAAGGAAGTGTTGTTGGTTTCCTGGTGGAATATCATAGTGTTGGGTGGTCTAAGCTTTTCATGAGGTGAAGAAGGGCTTTCATGCTGGGAGGATGACGCTGGGTTAAAACAATGGGTTGTAATCCTCTCTTCTAATCTTCACATCAATAAAGGTATTCAAGTTTTCCTCCACATTCTTGTATGTCTGATAGTATATGCATTTGTGTGGTCAATATATATCTGGTCCTATATTAATTATGATTGTAGATCTCTACACTTTGAAGGTATTATGCTGCTTTGACTTTACAGGTACTCTTGGAAGCGGAGTGGTCAAGGGAGAAGCGACAAAGACCAGTCAGTGAGGAGAAGGAACAAGCAAAGAACCGAGCAAAGGATTGAGGTTGGTATTCTTTGATCTTCTGCTATCTACTTCTCATAAAGGAAAACGAGAGTAACTTTAATCTGTTTGTTTCTAAGATAGCTACCCGTCTTAGTGGGACTAGCAGCTCTGCATAGACACTAGATTTCCCGATAACAAAATGGTGACTCCACTGGGGAAAGAATAGATTGTTTGCTTGTCTATATTTGTTTGTTTTATAAACTTACAGATGGAGCCTGAAGTTAAGCCATCTAGCCTTCGAACTGCATTTGCTATGCAAGTGCAAAGTAGATCAATGCTGCTTCAGTCTATCTCCGAGTTTTGTTTATAAACTGAACAATCGATTTGCAAACATCCTAATTGCCCTAGTGGTGGCTCTAGTAACCTCATTAGATCAACCCCTATGATTTCTGTTTACTGACTATCATTAGCTCGGCCTAAATCCCTGAACTAAGCTGCAAACTGTGACCAAGAACCAAGTTGAAGTCTCATCCCTAGACCATCGCACTTTCTCCTCTTGGGAATCTGGATGCATCACACCTCCTGTGTGCAGTAGGTGCGCTGCATCGCACTTTCCCTGTGTTGTAGGTGTGTTGATCAGATAAGACCTCTTCTGCTCTCAGATTTTGGTTTTGTGTTCACTCTCTTCAGCTTTATTCAGGATTTTTGTTGTCTGTGATCAGTATACCACTATGGAAACTCCCTTCATTTGCATGATTCCGCCTCCATAGTACAAAGAATTGTGAATGTTTTTATGTATTGTGTACCATTTACAGTTCTCTTTTATAAAAAGTAACGTAATCAAACTGTCGTCTTTTGATTTGGAAGTGTCGTAAGTGTCGTTTTCAGTCAAAGAAAATAATTATGTTGTTCTGGA
The DNA here is from genome assembly GCA_031772625.1 of Pinus tabuliformis. Lineage (NCBI taxonomy): Eukaryota > Viridiplantae > Streptophyta > Pinopsida > Pinales > Pinaceae > Pinus > Pinus tabuliformis. Next base: position 83,202,094 of record CM062807.1, read on the forward strand.
TGGTCGATTATACAGTTACTCTTGTATTTGATTTGAATTAGTAGTTTCTCAAGTGTCGAAAGCAATTTTCAATTCAAAATAGCAAAGTGTCATCATTATCTTCCTTTCGTTTTTGAAGAGAAATTTGTTAGTATTGTCGCTTTGAAAAGATAATTCAGATTTGTACTTAGCATTCTTCTTGTCATTCACACATTAAGAAAGCTGAAAACAAATACATGCATGTGCGTTTGCATTTAGACTGCTTGTTGGTTTGATTTAGGACAATGCATCTAGTGTGTGCTCTCTGCTCTATATTGAAAGAATATCATCTCTCTTTCTTTGGTAGCTAGGATTTTCATTTCAAAAAGAAGATTAAACGATTGTTTATCATCTCAGATTGCATTTTAGGAATTGTATATCTACATCACGTGGTGAACCTAAAAGGAAAATTTCTTAAGAAAGATCAACTGTAAAATAAATTCAATAAACATAAAAATGCTTTGGAACCTAACGCACAACATCTAGAAGTCTAGGCTAGAGACGTATTCTGGCATCGTAAAGCTTGGTAACTATTGCTTTCATTGTTGGTTTGGGTGATTCCTCCTCTTTGAGATGACAAGTGCCAGTATGGACTTGTGCTCCCACGTACCGTCGAGTATATATTGGGAGACCACAATAGGCTATATCCTTTATCCATAGGAAGCCGTGTCTGCTGCCCTATCGATCGCAATGCACTGAACACAGCATTCGGGAAGATTGACTGCTGATGAGCCCCAAAAATGGATAATTATTTGGGCTCATTCAGCCTCCTAATTCGACTTAATCCACCATTCTCATTATTTTATTGCATGTTTTTTATTATATTTATGCTAATAGAGTGAATTGGGTTAGTCATTATGCCAACAAGTCTAATGGGTGCTTTGTGTAGCCTTTTTGGTCAATTTGGAGACAAAATTGAAGGTTTTAATGAGCACTTGGCAGCCAAATTCGTGGGAGAAGAAGGGAGAGGATTTGTAGGAAGGTGTCCCCTTCATTTATGGGCCCTTACCTCGAATTCTCCACCATCAACTCGGAGTTCAAGGGCCACCAAATCAATTAACACAAGAGCAGCCAAGCAAGTCAAGGAGGACTGCTGTTAACTACCAGTTTTGGGCAACCGAGTCCCTAAAGTTTAGGAGGATTGTTGGGGTCCTCAATTTGTATAAATAAGAAGGCTTAGGGCCTCATTTTGGTTAGCTAGTGGTTAGTCATTTTGTAGCAAGTAGTTAGTCATTTTGTATTCATTTTGTAGTCATTTTTTAGTTCGATTTTTAGGCAATAGATTAGCTTTGCTTTTAGCACATTTTCAAGTTCTCCTTGTGGACAGTTTTTGGAATGTAACATTTCTTTTGATCAATAAAGATGAATCCAGCTTTGCACCAGCTCTAAATCTCTCTTAGGAGGTTTTAGCTCTTGGGGTTGGGCCCATCTCAAGCGCCCAGTACCTCCTTGGTTTACTTTCATGTGTCTTTGCTGCATTCTTAGAATAAAATCTGCTATTTAGATTTAAATATTGTGTTGTTGTTTAGGTTGCTTTTGATGATTAAAAAGGTTTTTCATGTTCAGATTTGCTTGATAGGTTAATCATAGGGAAGATCTTCAGAAAAAGGCTACCAAACACCTTGGATCTCACCTCCCCCTCAGTGGAATCATGAGCTGGGACCAATGTGACTTTGCTGCCAACAAAAACGCTGTTTTTCTTTGCCATGCAATTCTTAGTGTTGGAATCCTCTTTTGTAGATGCTGATATTAGTAGTGTTTAAATGCTTCAGTTGATGATTTCTTAGTGGCATAATTTAGTTCACGCATTTCATTTCGAATAAACTGTTGTTCATTTCCTTTTGTTGTTACTTAGGTCAAAATAGAGTAAAGTAACTAGGTCATAGGTTTTATAAGTGTTTGTCTGTTCAGTTTGAAAAACCACTTACAGAGTACCTATTACCCATCCTTACCTGCACATACTCCATTCAACCTACCTATTTCATCCTTCACTCAAAACCCTTACCTTACATTTACCTCATTCGCTTACGTTGCCATGATTCTCATCTTCTTGTGCAACATCATTTCATCCCTCCTTGAACAAATCTCACCATCTGCGCCACTCCTCAACTCCATCCTCCAAATCTTGAACTCCCCTACACCTCTATTTCACCTCCATACTCGTTCCTCCACCTTTTTCCCTCCATCCATTCTCCAAAATCCTCTTTACAGAACATCCTGTAGAAATCTCTGAACATCTTGTACAACCCCTGCAGACTTCCTGTAGAAGCTCACAAATGAGGCTTCTTGATAGCCAAACTCTGTGAAACTCTCTAGAAGGGTGTTAGGGACTCCTTAGACCCTCTCTAAACCTTCTCGACCTTTTCCAAGCATTTCTCCTCCTTGATCCACATCTGCACAGTAAAGAAATAGTTAAAAGCACATGCATGATAACTCTAACAACTTATTCAAAAATACAAAGAGATGTTTTCTTCAGATAGAGGTAGTCTAGACACATGTATTTTACCTTCATAGAAGTAATGGCATCTCTGTCAGTAGTTTGCATGCTCTCCTTTGCGTCAGTAGGACTAGCTGGTAGAATTAGGGTTTGCTAGGGTTTGCGTTTCTTTTTGGCTTTCAGTTTCTTTCCGCAAGTAGATTAGATTCCTTTGAGTTACCTTCCATCCATCAGTTAAAAAGCTTCTTATAAGAGCTCATAGAAGTTGGCTTAAGCTCCTAGCAAACTTGTGCCAGCTGACCAAGTGACAGCTGCGGCAAGAGCTAGTACTTGTGCATATAGCACCGTCGCTTCCAAGTTTGTTACGAACTACCGGGTTGATAAAATTAAAGAAGGGAGTTCCAGGAGCTGCAGCATTATTGCTGCAATACTGGAGCCCACCATCTGCTGTACCATAAAAAGTATTCTGCAGTTTTGTGATTGGTTTGGTAATCCCTCTGTCTAGATTTCCAGAGTAGTCTCTTTCATTCCTTTTTAGACTCCTTAAAGGAAAAGGTCCATCTGAGCACTTGTCACTTCAGGCTCATTAAAAATTGAAGGCGACTAGAGTCATTTTTTGTTTTTTCTCGACTCTTAAAAATTGAAAAAACAAGTTGTGTCAAAGCGTCTAAAATTTATTTTAATCAAAATAATATCACCATTCTTGCGTTGGTCTTAGGTTGAGGAAAATGGAGTCCACCAACTAAGGATTTCCCCTTGGAGGAAATCCTAGTCCTTTCTCCTCTTGGGGAGATGTTGGTGCACCCCATATGGCCACATTGTCACTTCCAGGATTGACAATTGGCTTGCCAATATGGCTCTTCTTGACCTCCGTCGTTTAGAACACCGCGATTCCTGAACAATCGAGTTAGCAACTAGATGATACTAAAGTTACCCCCCAACCTTCTACTTCGTCCGATTCTCCCTCTCCTCCTTCCTCTTCACTTGATGAAGCTGGTAAAGCCAAAAATAAAGTAACTAAGAAGGAGAAGAAGGGAAAGGAGAAGAAAGAGAAGAAAAAGAAGGAGCCAAAGGCGAAAAGGAGTAACTGAGCATCATCTAGTGAAAATCCACATACTGCACCGTCCAAGCCTAAATCTCCATGTGTCATTTTCAAAGGAGAAAACTATCATCAAGATTGTCCTTGCATCCCTCAGATCTTAAGGGACTGGTCTCCTCATTTGCACAATCCAGTGTCATCAACCTCTGAATATTATGTTGAAAGTACACCATCAACTAGTGAAAGCGAAGCATTTGGACAGAAAAGGAAATGTAAATTTCCTTGTAAAATGTGTGAAGGCAATCACGTTGTCCACCATTGTTCCTTCCTAGAAGAATCTAAAAGAGTCTTGGATAACCGTCCTACTTCACTGCTACGGCTTCCTCCTGGATACAAGAAACTCTTGCCGAGTCCATCACTAGTTGAAAATCCAACTGACATGCCATTGTGGTCAGTCGAAGCATCTATCACTCAGAAGATAAACCCGCTGAATCCATACCAAATGAAAGTCAAAAGGTTGAGGCAGTAGTCGACCCGGTTTTGTCTTCGGAAGGTCCATCTTCAGATGATACAATCACCGAAGAGAATGAGAACAACACCGTTCAAATTCTTTTCGTAAACACAGACTTCGTTGAACATGGGGGAAATCTACTTGTTCCTTTACCGCAGGAAGGAAGTTCGTCAGATTCATATCCGTCCGTCTATTCGGTCCCACCTCCAAGCAACCTAGTCGTTTCCTTCGATTGGAATATACTAGGCAGACCCCGTTTACTGGCTAATGTACCATTCTGAATCATTGTACAAGCTTACAAAATGATCATGGTCGGTACCATCATAGATGAAGGGGCTTGTTGGCATTATGATTCAAGTGTTGTCCTTGATGGCAACTCACTCAGAGGTTGGTACAGGTGCTCAGAGGTTGGTACAGGTGATGGCAACTTAATCAGAAGACAGATCTTAGTACAGCATGCCAAGGAAGTTCATATACGCAAGTTCGTTAAGCCCAAGTCGCGTGTACACGCTAGTTGGATTCAGAAAAAGCGCGTGTATGTGGAAAAGTACCTTTGGTCCATGGTGGTTAGTCCTTGGAAGTTGTGCCTATGATTTCGGACCATTGTGTCTCGACGGGCGTGTCGATCCCTAGTTTTGAAGTTGATGGTATTGTGTTACTATGGTTTTGGCTCTTGGTATTGAGCAAGGCCTAAGGCTATATAAGGAGAAGAAGATCATTAGGCAAAATCATCTTTCGACAAGGCTTGAATATCTAAGAGAGAAAGAGATCTGATATGCAGGTTCTGGGTTGCTTGATCTAAGCCAAGGAGAGATCACATCGGTTGATGGAAGACTAGATCTAAGGATAGATCGGGATCTAATGGTTTGAAATGCACTATCATGATATGGTTGATTATGCGTATTTCTAGATCTGCATATTGTCGCAATGTTATGTTCTGAGTCTAACTGATGTCTGGTACAGCTGCAAATTGAGAAAGTTTATTTTTAGATCTGTACGCAGGTTGGCTTCGGTAAAAGCACGTGTATACGCGGGTTTTGCTCATTGAAGTAGCGTATATCTTTTGAAGCTTGATTTTGGGTTTACAGTGGGGGTCTGACTGTTATTGCAGAGTTCTGTAGTCTGCTCTGTGTTCTGGTAACTGGTGATTGACAGGGTTCAGTGGTTCAGTGATTCAAAGTTTGGTTGTTTTATGCTTCAATGATCTGTTGTGAAAATTGAATGAATTGGGGTCCACAGATTGTAATGTTGTGCTTCAGGAATATCCAGTCTGAAAATGTATGAAAGGTGGTACCTGAAGGAAAGAAGATTGTAGGTCAGCACCTACGTACTAGTATCTTGGCTAGTACAAGAGCAAAGGGGGTTGGAGCTCCCTTCCAAGGAAGTTTGGAGAACGAGAGAAGGTTGTAGCCTTCTGCAGGTTGTAGCCTGCGTACTGGTATAAGGCTGCACCAGTACAAAAGATTGTAAACTGAAGTTTCATATTAAAGAAAGATAGAGACAACTTGCAGCAGGTGGTTTTCACCCACATTGGGTTTCCACCTTACATCTTGGTGTTCATGTGTGTGGCTTTTGATCTGTTCTGTTATACTGCACCTGTTTACTATTAATGTGGTGAATAATGTCCTGATGAACTTAACTGAAGAATAAGCTAACTAAATTATGAGTTTTCTTCTTATACGCTGTTTTATTTAGTCATAGTAGTGTGTACACGCTGGTTCACCTAACTGAAGTAGCGTATATGTTTCTGAGCATTGAAAAAGTTTGATTGATCTGATAATACTGATTCACCCCCCCTCTCAGTATTATTTCCAACAATTGGTATCAGAGCAGGTCCTTCAGAGAAGCTTGATCGCTTGAAGGTAGATCATTCATCATGAGCAACTACGAGAAAGAAGCATCAATCAGGCCACCGATTTTTGATGGGACAAATTTCAATTATTGGAAGGTAAGAGTTACTGCATATCTTCAATCTCTTGGTACAGAAGTTTGGAACATTGTAGAAACAGGCTATGCTTTTCCTTCAGCTACTCCTACAGATCCAGCTGAGAAAAAGCAGTATGAAACAAATGCAAAAGCAGTCAGTACTCTATTAGGAAGTATATCCCAAACAGAATTCATGAAGGTCATGCACTTCAAATCAGCAAAAGAGATATGGGACAAAATGATCACTAGCTATGAAGGAGATGAACAGGTAAAGCAAGCTAAACTTCAAACTCTCAGGATTCAATATGAGACTCTCAAGATGTATAATGATGAAAGTGTGGCTAATTATTTTCTTCGGGTAGATGAGATTGTTAATTGCATGAAAAATTTGGGTGAAGAAATAAAAGAGACTATAGTAGTTCAAAAGATTCTAAGATCATTATCCCCCAAGTTTGAATCTAAAGTATCTGCAATAGAAGAAAAAGAAAATCTCCGTGTTCTCACTATGTCTCAGCTACATGGAATTCTAACTGCTTATGAAATGAGAAAGGGAGGTCCATCTGACAGAAGGGAAGCTGCTTTTAAGGCATCAGGAAAAGAAGATTACTATGAAGCAAGCCATGTTCCAGAAGAAGAGGAAGAAGAATCAAATTTTGTCAGAAATCTTCAAAGGGGTTCTGGAAGGTTCAGAGGTAAGCTACCTTTCAAATGCTTTGCTTGTGGAAGAGTAGGTCATTATGCTGCAAAATGTCCTTATAAGGATAAAGGAAAAGAACCTGCTAGATGGAACAAGAAACAAAGTGCAAATAAGAAAAGCTACTACACCCATGAAGATAGTGATGGCTTATCAAACAGTGATGAAGATGAACAAGGTAATAAATATAAGCTGTTAATGGCATTTGAAGATGATGATTATGAGGATGCTGTAGATGTGGATAATCTCTATAATGAAATTACTAGACTCAAGAGATGCATAGAAGAAAAGAGTGTGATCATTGATACTTTGCAATTTCAAATTGATGAAAAGGAAAAACATCTTGAAAAACTAGAAGGTGAAATTGTTGGTCTCAGAAAAGAAATTGAGAAAACAAAAGCTATTAATCTTAAGTTTGTCAAAGGATCTGAAACTTTGGATGAGATTATCAATGTGCAGCGGTCTCCTCTAAACAAGACAGGTTTGGGCTATAATGGAGAAACCTCTCAAGCATCCACCTCAAAAAGTTATCTTGATGCAGCAAGAAGAAATGAGCAGAAGAACAATGAAGATAATCAGGTAAAGCAGGGACGAATTACAAACAGAAACTATCAGGGACAATCCTTCTTAAGGGTGAACAAAAGCTACAACCAACCACAGGTAAAATCCTCTCAGTTTGGCTCAAGAATAGATGAAAATAGAAATTACAATCAGTTGGCTGGTAGATTCAATAACCGCAGAAGCTTCTTCAATGGACAATGCTTTTCTTGCCATAACTTTGGTCACAAAGCAGCTCAGTGTGTTGCATATAAAACAATCATGACTAGGGAAGCTCAAAAACAAAGAAGTATGACAGGGATTACAAAGAGGACCTATAACAACTTTTCGGTTCTTGAAAATGAAGTTGAATGTTCTATTTGCAATAATTTTGGTCATAAAGACTCTGAATGCAGGAGCAGGTTTCAGGAGAAAAAGGAACAAGCCACGAGCACCAAAAAATGGAGAATAAAGGAACCTCAGACAGAAAGATGTGGAATAGCTTTTTATGCAGAAGGACAGGAAAATCTATGGTACATTGACAGTGGATGTTCGAAACATATGACAGGTGATAAAGAAAAACTTGAATCTTATTCTACTTTAGAAAAGGGAAAGAAAGTTTCTTTTGGAAATGATACTCCTGCAACTATAAAAGGAAAAGGTATTGCTCCTTTGAAAGAAAAGGTCAAGGCTGGAAATGTTTTGTATGTTGATGGATTGAAGCATAATCTACTAAGTGTCAGCCAGATGTGTGATCAAAAAACCGAGGTTATTTTCAGATCGAATGGATGTCTTGTTCGTGATCTTGATACAGGTAAAACAGTTCTCAAAGGCAAAAGAACTCCAAATAATCTGTACATATTTGAAGAAGGACAACAACAATGCTATCTTAGCAAGGATGAAGAGCACTGGTTATGGCATCGAAGGTTGGGACATCTAAGCTTCTCACAAATAAGGAAAGCATGCAAATATCAGGCAGTTCGCGATCTTCCAGATATCAAAATTCCAGACAACACCATATGCAAATCTTGTCAGTTTGGAAAGCAAACCAGAACTAACTTTCCAGAGAAGGAAGGATCAGCTAGCTTGCCTCTTGAGCTAGTCCATACAGATGTATGTGGTCCATTTAGGAAAAGGACACCTCGAGGAGAAGAATATCTGATATTATTCATTGATGATTTCTCAAGGTTTGTTTGGTTAGGGCTTATGAAGCACAAAGATGAAGCATTCGAAAAATTCAAATCCTTCAAAGCATTGGCTGAAAATGAATCAGGACACAAAATTAAGTGCCTCAGATCTGACAGAGGTGGGGAGTTCACATCAAATGAATTTTTCGATTTCTGCGATGAACATGGGATAAGAAGAGAATTCTCTACAGCTAGAACTCCTCAGCAAAATGGGGTTGTGGAAAGAATGAACAGAACTATCCAACAAATGGCTCGTGCTATGCTCGATGAATCAGGTACTCCTGCAACCTTCTGGGGTGAAGCTGCACATGCTGCTGTTATTATTCTTAACAAAACAAATGTCCGAGTAAACAGCACTCAAACACCTCATGAGCTTTGGAGTGGTAAAACTCCTTCCGTGAAGCATTTCAAAATCTTTGGGAGCAAATGTTATATTAAGAATACTGATGAGCAACTTGGCAAACTTGAACCTAGAGCAGATGAGGGCATTCTTCTTGGTTATTCTCCACATAGCAAAGCATACAAGTGCTACAATAAAAGACTTGGCAGAATTGTTGACAGTATTGATATAGTGGTTGATGAGAAGGGATATATTCCTAGGCAAGTTCATCATGAAGACATTGAAGAAGATGAAGGTTACTCTCAAAGGCGAAATGATGAAGAAGAAGAACCTCAAGAAGAAGAAGAATCTCAAGAAGAACCAGAGGAGCAGACAAGAATAGAAGAGAAGACTCCATCCAGATATGTCCAAAAGAATCATCCAGAAACTCAGATTGTGGGGCAGAAAGAAGCAGGAGTACAAACAAGAAGGACACTTGCAGAAGCTTCAAGCTACTTGGCACTACTCTCCTCCACTGAACCACAAAATGTGAAAGAGGCATGCAAAGATGAATGTTGGGTCAAAGCAATGGATGAAGAACTTGAGCAAATCGAAAAGAACAACACTTGGGAATTAGTTCCTAGACCAAAAGATAAGAATGTAATAGGAACAAAATGGGTCTTCAAGAATAAATTAAATGAAAATGGAGAAGTAATTAGAAACAAGGCCAGACTTGTTTGTAAAGGGTATGCACAGCAAGAAGGAATAGATTTTGAAGAGACCTTTGCTCCTGTGGCAAGACTAGAGGCCATCCGAATGTTCCTTGCTCTCTCAAGCTTTCAACACTTCAAGGTATTTCAAATGGACGTGAAATCAGCCTTCCTAAATGGAGACTTAGAAGAAGAAGTATATATTGAACAGCCAGATGGCTTCATTCTTGGGAATGATCCAAACCTTGTATGCAGATTGAAAAAGGCACTCTATGGACTCAAACAAGCTCCAAGGGCTTGGTACTATCGGTTGGACAAATATCTTCACCAACAAGGCTTTTCAAAAGGATCAGCAGATAGCAATCTCTATATAAAAGTTGAAAATAACAAATTGCTAATTCTTGTTGTTTATGTAGATGATATTATTTTTGGCAGCAATGAAGAGACTATGAGTCAAAACTTTGCCTTGGTTATGCAGAAAGAATTCGAAATGTCACTTCTTGGAGAATTGACATATTTTCTTGGATTGCAAATCCAACAAAATGAAGGAGGTATCTTCTTGTCTCAAACCAAATACCTCAAGCAGATCTTGAAGAAGTATGGCATGGAAGAGTCAAAGCCAGTTTGTACACCCATGGTTACAGGATGCAGCCTCAGTGCTAATGATGAATCAGCAGCAGTTCACCAACCCACTTATAGATCCATGATTGGGAGTTTGCTTTATTTGACAGGGACTCGACCAGATATTACACATGCAGTAGGAATGGTTGGAAGATTTCAAGCCAACCCAAAGGAAACTCATCTTCAGGCAGTCAAAAGAATCTTCAAATATCTTCAAGGGACCCAAAACTATGGCTTATGGTATCCTAGAAATACAGATCTCACTCTTCATGCTTACACAGATGCAGATTGGGCTGGAAGTGTGGATGATAGGAAAAGCACAAGTGGTGGTGCTTTCTTCATGGGTTCCAGATTAGTATCTTGGTTCAGCAAAAAACAGAGTTCGATTGCCTTATCTACAGCTGAAGCAGAATATGTGGCTGCAGCATCTTGTTGCACACAACTTCTTTGGATGATGCAGACCTTGCAGGACTTTCAAATCACTTGCACTCCACCCGTCTCTATCTTATGTGATAATACAAGTGCAATCAGCATTTCAAAGAATCCAGTCATGCACTCAAAGACCAAGCACATACCAATCAAGTACCATTTTCTTCGGGAACAAGTGCTTGAGCAGAAGGTCAAGTTGGAGTATGTTCCTTCTAAGGAACAAGTTGCTGATATTCTCACAAAACCACTGCCCAGGGAAACTTTTGAATATCTCAGACAAAAGCTGGGAGTAGTTGATGCTTCATCCTGCTGTTGAAGCTTGTCTGTTCTACAGAAAAGTTGGTATACGCAAGTTACGAAAGGTATATACGCGTATACACGCGGATTTATGGTGAGAAAGTCGCGTGTATGGTGTACGCATGTTGCAGAGATTATATCCGCGTCCATACGCCTTTTCTTGCAGGATAAATCGCGTATATGAAGTTCTGAACAGCAAGGGAAAACTCTGGAGTTCTGAACAGCAGTGGGTATGTCAGAATTCTTCAGGCACGGTTTCAGGAGGTGCAGCAGGCACAGGTTCAGGGGGAGCAGCTTAAAAGTCTCATAAAGCATTGTTGGCATTCAGATGTTTTGGTTGTTGATTTCAAGAAAAGGAGCTCAGAAAGAAATCCTGGTTGCTGATCTAAAAAGATGTTTATAATATGCTGCTGATGATTTTCATAAGTCTTGGTCTAGATCTGTTGTCTCTATGTCATATATCTCTCTTGTGATATCTCTTTTATGGAGTCAAGGTCATGTAACGGCCTATGTTGGTTTCCCCACTATGCCTGGGATGACTGCTGTAATGTAATTGGTTGTTTCTGATATGTCCCCTCTTGGTAGGAAGTATGGATGTAAGTATTGAGTCTTTTGGTGATAGGAAAGTCCCTTATGGTGTATAAGTCTTGGTTCTTGTTGAAGAACATCTTTTGCAGATCTGGCCTACTGTCAGGGGGAGCATGAGTCAGCACAGCCAAGCAGAGGTATCAGCATGTCCTCAGGGGGAGCACAGCCCTTTGCCCTTGATGTCAAAGGGGGAGAGTGACTTGGTGTGGTGGTTGCCATCAAGTCCAAAGGGGGAGATTGTTGGCATTATGATTCAAGTGTTGTCCTTGATGGCAACTCACTCAGAGGTTGGTACAGGTGCTCAGAGGTTGGTACAGGTGATGGCAACTTAATCAGAAGACAGATCTTAGTACAGCATGCCAAGGAAGTTCATATACGCAGGTTCGTTAAGCCCAAGTCGCGTGTACACGCTAGTTGGATTCAGAAAAAGCGCGTGTATGTGGAAAAGTACCTTTGGTCCATGGTGGTTAGTCCTTGGAAGTTGTGCCTATGATTTCGGACCATTGTGTCTCGACGGGCGTGTCGATCCCTAGTTTTGAAGTTGATGGTATTGTGTTACTATGGTTTTGGCTCTTGGTATTGAGCAAGGCCTAAGGCTATATAAGGAGAAGAAGATCATTAGGCAAAATCATCTTTCGACAAGGCTTGAATATCTAAGAGAGAAAGAGATCTGATATGCAGGTTCTGGGTTGCTTGATCTAAGCCAAGGAGAGATCACATCGGTTGATGGAAGACTAGATCTAAGGATAGATCGGGATCTAATGGTTTGAAATGCACTATCATGATATGGTTGATTATGCGTATTTCTAGATCTGCATATTGTCGCAATGTTATGTTCTGAGTCTAACTGATGTCTGGTACAGCTGCAAATTGAGAAAGTTTATTTTTAGATCTGTACGCAGGTTGGCTTCGGTAAAAGCGCGTGTATACGCGGGTTTTGCTCATTGAAGTAGCGTATATCTTTTGAAGCTTGATTTTGGGTTTACAGTGGGGGTCTGACTGTTATTGCAGAGTTCTGTAGTCTGCTCTGTGTTCTGGTAACTGGTGATTGACAGGGTTCAGTGGTTCAGTGATTCAAAGTTTGGTTGTTTTATGCTTCAATGATCTGTTGTGAAAATTGAATGAATTGGGGTCCACAGATTGTAATGTTGTGCTTCAGGAATATCCAGTCTGAAAATGTATGAAAGGTGGTACCTGAAGGAAAGAAGATTGTAGGTCAGCACCTACGTACTAGTATCTTGGCTAGTACAAGAGCAAAGGGGGTTGGAGCTCCCTTCCAAGGAAGTTTGGAGAACGAGAGAAGGTTGTAGCCTTCTGCAGGTTGTAGCCTGCGTACTGGTATAAGGCTGCACCAGTACAAAAGATTGTAAACTGAAGTTTCATATTAAAGAAAGATAGAGACAACTTGCAGCAGGTGGTTTTCACCCACATTGGGTTTCCACCTTACATCTTGGTGTTCATGTGTGTGGCTTTTGATCTGTTCTGTTATACTGCACCTGTTTACTGTTAATGTGGTGAATAATGTCCTGATGAACTTAACTGAAGAATAAGCTAACTAAATTATGAGTTTTCTTCTTATACGCTGTTTTATTTAGTCACAGTAGCGTGTACACGCTGGTTCACCTAACTGAAGTAGCGTATATGTTTCTGAGCATTGAAAAAGTTTGATTGATCTGATAATACTGATTCACCCCCCCTCTCAGTATTATTTCCAACAATTGGTATCAGAGCAGGTCCTTCAGAGAAGCTTGATCGCTTGAAGGTAGATCATTCATCATGAGCAACTACGAGAAAGAAGCATCAATCAGGCCACCGATTTTTGATGGGACAAATTTCAATTATTGGAAGGTAAGAGTTACTGCATATCTTCAATCTCTTGGTACAGAAGTTTGGAACATTGTAGAAACAGGCTATGCTTTTCCTTCAGCTACTCCTACAGATCCAGCTGAGAAAAAGCAGTATGAAACAAATGCAAAAGCAGTCAGTACTCTATTAGGAAGTATATCCCAAACAGAATTCATGAAGGTCATGCACTTCAAATCAGCAAAAGAGATATGGGACAAAATGATCACTAGCTATGAAGGAGATGAACAGGTAAAGCAAGCTAAACTTCAAACTCTCAGGATTCAATATGAGACTCTCAAGATGTATAATGATGAAAGTGTGGCTAATTATTTTCTTCGGGTAGATGAGATTGTTAATTGCATGAAAAATTTGGGTGAAGAAATAAAAGAGACTATAGTAGTTCAAAAGATTCTAAGATCATTATCCCCCAAGTTTGAATCTAAAGTATCTGCAATAGAAGAAAAAGAAAATCTCCGTGTTCTCACTATGTCTCAGCTACATGGAATTCTAACTGCTTATGAAATGAGAAAGGGAGGTCCATCTGACAGAAGGGAAGCTGCTTTTAAGGCATCAGGAAAAGAAGATTACTATGAAGCAAGCCATGTTCCAGAAGAAGAGGAAGAAGAATCAAATTTTGTCAGAAATCTTCAAAGGGGTTCTGGAAGGTTCAGAGGTAAGCTACCTTTCAAATGCTTTGCTTGTGGAAGAGTAGGTCATTATGCTGCAAAATGTCCTTATAAGGATAAAGGAAAAGAACCTGCTAGATGGAACAAGAAACAAAGTGCAAATAAGAAAAGCTACTACACCCATGAAGATAGTGATGGCTTATCAAACAGTGATGAAGATGAACAAGGTAATAAATATAAGCTGTTAATGGCATTTGAAGATGATGATTATGAGGATGCTGTAGATGTGGATAATCTCTATAATGAAATTACTAGACTCAAGAGATGCATAGAAGAAAAGAGTGTGATCATTGATACTTTGCAATTTCAAATTGATGAAAAGGAAAAACATCTTGAAAAACTAGAAGGTGAAATTGTTGGTCTCAGAAAAGAAATTGAGAAAACAAAAGCTATTAATCTTAAGTTTGTCAAAGGATCTGAAACTTTGGATGAGATTATCAATGTGCAGCGGTCTCCTCTAAACAAGACAGGTTTGGGCTATAATGGAGAAACCTCTCAAGCATCCACCTCAAAAAGTTATCTTGATGCAGCAAGAAGAAATGAGCAGAAGAACAATGAAGATAATCAGGTAAAGCAGGGACGAATTACAAACAGAAACTATCAGGGACAATCCTTCTTAAGGGTGAACAAAAGCTACAACCAACCACAGGTAAAATCCTCTCAGTTTGGCTCAAGAATAGATGAAAATAGAAATTACAATCAGTTGGCTGGTAGATTCAATAACCGCAGAAGCTTCTTCAATGGACAATGCTTTTCTTGCCATAACTTTGGTCACAAAGCAGCTCAGTGTGTTGCATATAAAACAATCATGACTAGGGAAGCTCAAAAACAAAGAAGTATGACAGGGATTACAAAGAGGACCTATAACAACTTTTCGGTTCTTGAAAATGAAGTTGAATGTTCTATTTGCAATAATTTTGGTCATAAAGACTCTGAATGCAGGAGCAGGTTTCAGGAGAAAAAGGAACAAGCCACGAGCACCAAAAAATGGAGAATAAAGGAACCTCAGACAGAAAGATGTGGAATAGCTTTTTATGCAGAAGGACAGGAAAATCTATGGTACATTGACAGTGGATGTTCGAAACATATGACAGGTGATAAAGAAAAACTTGAATCTTATTCTACTTTAGAAAAGGGAAAGAAAGTTTCTTTTGGAAATGATACTCCTGCAACTATAAAAGGAAAAGGTATTGCTCCTTTGAAAGAAAAGGTCAAGGCTGGAAATGTTTTGTATGTTGATGGATTGAAGCATAATCTACTAAGTGTCAGCCAGATGTGTGATCAAAAAACCGAGGTTATTTTCAGATCGAATGGATGTCTTGTTCGTGATCTTGATACAGGTAAAACAGTTCTCAAAGGCAAAAGAACTCCAAATAATCTGTACATATTTGAAGAAGGACAACAACAATGCTATCTTAGCAAGGATGAAGAGCACTGGTTATGGCATCGAAGGTTGGGACATCTAAGCTTCTCACAAATAAGGAAAGCATGCAAATATCAGGCAGTTCGCGATCTTCCAGATATCAAAATTCCAGACAACACCATATGCAAATCTTGTCAGTTTGGAAAGCAAACCAGAACTAACTTTCCAGAGAAGGAAGGATCAGCTAGCTTGCCTCTTGAGCTAGTCCATACAGATGTATGTGGTCCATTTAGGAAAAGGACACCTCGAGGAGAAGAATATCTGATATTATTCATTGATGATTTCTCAAGGTTTGTTTGGTTAGGGCTTATGAAGCACAAAGATGAAGCATTCGAAAAATTCAAATCCTTCAAAGCATTGGCTGAAAATGAATCAGGACACAAAATTAAGTGCCTCAGATCTGACAGAGGTGGGGAGTTCACATCAAATGAATTTTTCGATTTCTGCGATGAACATGGGATAAGAAGAGAATTCTCTACAGCTAGAACTCCTCAGCAAAATGGGGTTGTGGAAAGAATGAACAGAACTATCCAACAAATGGCTCGTGCTATGCTCGATGAATCAGGTACTCCTGCAACCTTCTGGGGTGAAGCTGCACATGCTGCTGTTATTATTCTTAACAAAACAAATGTCCGAGTAAACAGCACTCAAACACCTCATGAGCTTTGGAGTGGTAAAACTCCTTCCGTGAAGCATTTCAAAATCTTTGGGAGCAAATGTTATATTAAGAATACTGATGAGCAACTTGGCAAACTTGAACCTAGAGCAGATGAGGGCATTCTTCTTGGTTATTCTCCACATAGCAAAGCATACAAGTGCTACAATAAAAGACTTGGCAGAATTGTTGACAGTATTGATATAGTGGTTGATGAGAAGGGATATATTCCTAGGCAAGTTCATCATGAAGACATTGAAGAAGATGAAGGTTACTCTCAAAGGCGAAATGATGAAGAAGAAGAACCTCAAGAAGAAGAAGAATCTCAAGAAGAACCAGAGGAGCAGACAAGAATAGAAGAGAAGACTCCATCCAGATATGTCCAAAAGAATCATCCAGAAACTCAGATTGTGGGGCAGAAAGAAGCAGGAGTACAAACAAGAAGGACACTTGCTGAAGCTTCAAGCTACTTGGCACTACTCTCCTCCACTGAACCACAAAATGTGAAAGAGGCATGCAAAGATGAATGTTGGGTCAAAGCAATGGATGAAGAACTTGAGCAAATCGAAAAGAACAACACTTGGGAATTAGTTCCTAGACCAAAAGATAAGAATGTAATAGGAACAAAATGGGTCTTCAAGAATAAATTAAATGAAAATGGAGAAGTAATTAGAAACAAGGCCAGACTTGTTTGTAAAGGGTATGCACAGCAAGAAGGAATAGATTTTGAAGAGACCTTTGCTCCTGTGGCAAGACTAGAGGCCATCCGAATGTTCCTTGCTCTCTCAAGCTTTCAAAACTTCAAGGTATTTCAAATGGACGTGAAATCAGCCTTCCTAAATGGAGACTTAGAAGAAGAAGTATATATTGAACAGCCAGATGGCTTCATTCTTGGGAATGATCCAAACCTTGTATGCAGATTGAAAAAGGCACTCTATGGACTCAAACAAGCTCCAAGGGCTTGGTACTATCGGTTGGACAAATATCTTCACCAACAAGGCTTTTCAAAAGGATCAGCAGATAGCAATCTCTATATAAAAGTTGAAAATAACAAATTGCTAATTCTTGTTGTTTATGTAGATGATATTATTTTTGGCAGCAATGAAGAGACTATGAGTCAAAACTTTGCCTTGGTTATGCAGAAAGAATTCGAAATGTCACTTCTTGGAGAATTGACATATTTTCTTGGATTGCAAATCCAACAAAATGAAGGAGGTATCTTCTTGTCTCAAACCAAATACCTCAAGCAGATCTTGAAGAAGTATGGCATGGAAGAGTCAAAGCCAGTTTGTACACCCATGGTTACAGGATGCAGCCTCAGTGCTAATGATGAATCAGCAGCAGTTCACCAACCCACTTATAGATCCATGATTGGGAGTTTGCTTTATTTGACAGGACTCGACCAGATATTACACATGCAGTAGGAATGGTTGGAAGATTTCAAGCCAACCCAAAGGAAACTCATCTTCAGGCAGTCAAAAGAATCTTCAAATATCTTCAAGGGACCCAAAACTATGGCTTATGGTATCCTAGAAATACAGATCTCACTCTTCATGCTTACACAGATGCAGATTGGGCTGGAAGTGTGGATGATAGGAAAAGCACAAGTGGTGGTGCTTTCTTCATGGGTTCCAGATTAGTATCTTGGTTCAGCAAAAAACAGAGTTCGATTGCCTTATCTACAGCTGAAGCAGAATATGTGGCTGCAGCATCTTGTTGCACACAACTTCTTTGGATGATGCAGACCTTGCAGGACTTTCAAATCACTTGCACTCCACCCGTCTCTATCTTATGTGATAATACAAGTGCAATCAGCATTTCAAAGAATCCAGTCATGCACTCAAAGACCAAGCACATACCAATCAAGTACCATTTTCTTCGGGAACAAGTGCTTGAGCAGAAGGTCAAGTTGGAGTATGTTCCTTCTAAGGAACAAGTTGCTGATATTCTCACAAAACCACTGCCCAGGGAAACTTTTGAATATCTCAGACAAAAGCTGGGAGTAGTTGATGCTTCATCCTGCTGTTGAAGCTTGTCTGTTCTACAGAAAAGTTGGTATACGCAAGTTACGAAAGGTATATACGCGTATACACGCGGATTTATGGTGAGAAAGTCGCGTGTATGGTGTACGCATGTTGCAGAGATTATATCCGCGTCCATACGCCTTTTCTTGCAGGATAAATCGCGTATATGAAGTTCTGAACAGCAAGGGAAAACTCTGGAGTTCTGAACAGCAGTGGGTATGTCAGAATTCTTCAGGCACGGTTTCAGGAGGTGCAGCAGGCACAGGTTCAGGGGGAGCAGCTTAAAAGTCTCATAAAGCATTGTTGGCATTCAGATGTTTTGGTTGTTGATTTCAAGAAAAGGAGCTCAGAAAGAAATCCTGGTTGCTGATCTAAAAAGATGTTTATAATATGCTGCTGATGATTTTCATAAGTCTTGGTCTAGATCTGTTGTCTCTATGTCATATATCTCTCTTGTGATATCTCTTTTATGGAGTCAAGGTCATGTAACGGCCTATGTTGGTTTCCCCACTATGCCTGGGATGACTGCTGTAATGTAATTGGTTGTTTCTGATATGTCCCCTCTTGGTAGGAAGTATGGATGTAAGTATTGAGTCTTTTGGTGATAGGAAAGTCCCTTATGGTGTATAAGTCTTGGTTCTTGTTGAAGAACATCTTTTGCAGATCTGGCCTACTGTCAGGGGGAGCATGAGTCAGCACAGCCAAGCAGAGGTATCAGCATGTCCTCAGGGGGAGCACAGCCCTTTGCCCTTGATGTCAAAGGGGGAGAGTGACTTGGTGTGGTGGTTGCCATCAAGTCCAAAGGGGGAGATTGTTGGCATTATGATTCAAGTGTTGTCCTTGATGGCAACTCACTCAGAGGTTGGTACAGGTGCTCAGAGGTTGGTACAGGTGATGGCAACTTAATCAGAAGACAGATCTTAGTACAGCATGCCAAGGAAGTTCATATACGCAGGTTCGTTAAGCCCAAGTCGCGTGTACACGCTAGTTGGATTCAGAAAAAGCGCGTGTATGTGGAAAAGTACCTTTGGTCCATGGTGGTTAGTCCTTGGAAGTTGTGCCTATGATTTCGGACCATTGTGTCTCGACGGGCGTGTCGATCCCTAGTTTTGAAGTTGATGGTATTGTGTTACTATGGTTTTGGCTCTTGGTATTGAGCAAGGCCTAAGGCTATATAAGGAGAAGAAGATCATTAGGCAAAATCATCTTTCGACAAGGCTTGAATATCTAAGAGAGAAAGAGATCTGATATGCAGGTTCTGGGTTGCTTGATCTAAGCCAAGGAGAGATCACATCGGTTGATGGAAGACTAGATCTAAGGATAGATCGGGATCTAATGGTTTGAAATGCACTATCATGATATGGTTGATTATGCGTATTTCTAGATCTGCATATTGTCGCAATGTTATGTTCTGAGTCTAACTGATGTCTGGTACAGCTGCAAATTGAGAAAGTTTATTTTTAGATCTGTACGCAGGTTGGCTTCGGTAAAAGCGCGTGTATACGCGGGTTTTGCTCATTGAAGTAGCGTATATCTTTTGAAGCTTGATTTTGGGTTTACAGTGGGGGTCTGACTGTTATTGCAGAGTTCTGTAGTCTGCTCTGTGTTCTGGTAACTGGTGATTGACAGGGTTCAGTGGTTCAGTGATTCAAAGTTTGGTTGTTTTATGCTTCAATGATCTGTTGTGAAAATTGAATGAATTGGGGTCCACAGATTGTAATGTTGTGCTTCAGGAATATCCAGTCTGAAAATGTATGAAAGGTGGTACCTGAAGGAAAGAAGATTGTAGGTCAGCACCTACGTACTAGTATCTTGGCTAGTACAAGAGCAAAGGGGGTTGGAGCTCCCTTCCAAGGAAGTTTGGAGAACGAGAGAAGGTTGTAGCCTTCTGCAGGTTGTAGCCTGCGTACTGGTATAAGGCTGCACCAGTACAAAAGATTGTAAACTGAAGTTTCATATTAAAGAAAGATAGAGACAACTTGCAGCAGGTGGTTTTCACCCACATTGGGTTTCCACCTTACATCTTGGTGTTCATGTGTGTGGCTTTTGATCTGTTCTGTTATACTGCACCTGTTTACTATTAATGTGGTGAATAATGTCCTGATGAACTTAACTGAAGAATAAGCTAACTAAATTATGAGTTTTCTTCTTATACGCTGTTTTATTTAGTCATAGTAGCGTGTACACGCTGGTTCACCTAACTGAAGTAGCGTATATGTTTCTGAGCATTGAAAAAGTTTGATTGATCTGATAATACTGATTCACCCCCCCTCTCAGTATTATTTCCAACAGGGCTTATGTGAGTATCCTTTCCTCAACTGCTTGGAAAGCGCTTGGTTCGCCATCGCTTCTGCCTGAGATGAGAAATCTGACAGGCTTTGACAAAGGAACCAGTCGACCGTTAGGGATCCTCCCCAATGTGCCTATAACGTTGAGAAGGAAAACCGTTTATATGAACGTAATGGTAGTCCAAGGACCTCTAGACTATAATCTACTCCTCGAGCATGAGTATATTTATTGCATGGGAGCCATTGTCTCCTCACTCTTTTGAGTAATATGTTTTTCGCATGAAGGCCGAGTGGTCTAGCTCGTAGACCAGCTTTTGTTTCCCGGCTCACACATAGCTAATAGTCAAATGCCATCCCTAAATGGTCTTTTCATGTGAGGAATGTCTCATCAATCTCCAGTTCGTCCACCTGAAGAACGCGAGTAATTCGGGGGGTTGTGACTGAAACCCAGGGGGCATGCGCCCTGGTCTGCTCTGGCAGGAAAACTCTGGGTATAGAGTAGGTTTCAGCGAAGGATATATGACTAGTCTGACACCCATCCGTATAGGAAAATGGGATTAGATCGGATAAGATACCTCCATTAGAAGGTATGCCTTTCCTAATAGAACGAATGTTTTATTTGCAAATTGAGGGGTAACCTGTATAAGGTAAGCCTTTCCTAACAAAGCAAATGTTTTGTTTGCAAATTGAGGGGTAACCTCGAAACTCTACTTCACTATACCTGGGGGCATGCAAACCTTTTTGCGTGCAAGTGAATAGTGACCATTTATTTTCTTAGTTTGTAGGTTCTCAAACCCTTTAAACTCGTAGGATTGGTCATTCCTAGCTTACATAAAGGAAGGACACAGAGCAAAGCTTTGAAAGGTGCAAGCTCCATAAAAATGGAATCTATCGATGAGACATCCTTATTATACGACTGGCACGAGCAGTTTTTATGTGAAGTTCAATCTCGTTAAAAATTAAACCTAAGCAATGAGAAAATGTTTCCCCAGAGTTTAAGCTCATTAAAAAATGAACTAATCTCCGGTAAATAACCATTGTGAATGCATTATCATCAGCTCCTGAGCCTTGGTCGTGTTCTCATCATCACCTCCACTTTGTTTTAGCCGATCATACGCCTCCATTTAATTGTTTACCCTTTTTGAGGAACAACTGTGAAGAGTGATTCTGTTAGCCATCCTTGTGACACTACCGTGATTGGAAAATTCCAAACCTTACTTGGAATCAGCTGCTACCTGAAATTATCACTCGTTCCTCAAAAAACGAGTCGCCTTTAAGCTCTTTTCATTTGACTCGTAAAATATGAAAATATTGCTGAGCAGTTGGCCTCCCCAGCTCGTTAAAGCTATCGGGAGTGCTATCCCTCCTTTAGATCTTAATGTTTTTGGACCTAAGGGATTATTACACAAAAAGATCGAGCGCTTGTTTTGTTCGGCTCATTAAAATTATCGAAAATTCATCCCTTTTGTATTATTTTATACTTTTTCGGACTTAAGGGATTATATGACGAAAAAGGATTATTGGAGTTTCCTTTACGTCCCTTTCAGATTCTCTAAAATTGAAAAGGACCGAGTTATCTTTGTCGTTAAACTCGTTAAAACCAATAGCGAAAAACTTGTCCATATAGAAAAGAAAAAGTCTCACTGTCGCTAGGCTCGTTAAAACATAGTGACGGGTTTGCCCAAAGGGAAAATTATAGAACAAGCATATGTTATACTCCTCAAGCTTGATAAAAATAAAGAGGTACTTGTCAGCAATGACTGGGGAAAATTTGGGAAGAAAACTTGAAGAAACTTTATTGGTAGCAAAGTCGCTCTTGAACATGACACTTTCACTCCATGTCTGAGTCGGATTGGGTTATTCCATTCACCGGTCATATCACCATTGGTCCATCGTACCATCCATCTTGGGGTTAATGCTACCAATCCATTCCAAGTGTCGCCGATATGTTCAATAGAAGTCGATCAGAGAATTCACCAACCCATCTTGTGTCTCATACACTGCAATACCTTTACGCTTCATTCTTTCATGACCGCCACCCTGAACCCTGTATCATCAGATCATTTTCACCTCCAAAAGTCATTTGCTCCATTCCGTGTCATAGATGTGGGATTCATTAAGGCCCTCCTACGACGGGTCACTTCTTGTTGACATCAGCTCATTATCCAAGAAGTCGACCTAGGAACAACCCTTCCAGTACTTTGAAGCTTGCATGCCTCAATGGCAAGTTTCTCACTTTCGACGACAGGTTTACATCAATGGCCTTCGACTGAGAGATTTTGCATGGTGTTCGACGCCAAGTCCCATTCTCACACCACGCGAATTGTACTGTTGTACCTTGAGGGTCATCATCATTATTGGTGATTCCTCTTGCGCCTATTAACAGCTTACATCATTGGCTGGTAATCAGGCAATGTCTTTCCATGTTCGACTCCAGAACATTTTTCACATGGATCGACTTGTACTTCGGGCGAAGATTGGACGAGTTTGAAGACCCCAGATCTAGTTTCATCCATCTAAGCTGTGATATATTTAGGAAAATAAAGACATCAAATATACATCATTGCTACACAGATGATCATCCGAATCAAAGGATGATGGCTCTACCAGAATCATCAGTCTGCTACACAGACAATTTTCTGTCCTATGTACATGAAAATGAATTTATAAAGCTGAGCATGGGAATGCCCGCCTCAGCTAGATTATGAAAATATTATGAAGATAATGTATTGTATTGTATCTTATTACAGGTCACCTTCTAGTTCGAAAAACCTCGGATCCTCATGATAAAGCATTTCACCCGACATCAAAAGATTAACAACCTCATGCTTTAGGGGGCAACTATTATAGAAATTTTTGGGCACTGCAACCCCAATCATATATGTCCATAAACCAAGGGCTCCTAAGTCCCTAAAAGTGTTGTTTCATGCCCTAAAGGAACAAGGTTAGCTGATTACATCATCTCCCAGAAGTTCTCCACATGAAACTGGTCAAAACTGGACCATATAGGTTGCTCAGTGCTAAGGGTGTGATGCATCTCACCTGCCCAGTGTAAAAGGTGCAATGCATACTGAAAAGCCCTTCTGTAGGGTGCGATGGGCAAGAATGGACAAATGGCAGAGACAGTTTGCAAGGTGGATGATCATAGAATCTTCTAGAAACTTCTCCTGTGACACTTGCCTCTCTCAATTCGCCCAGGGATGAGTAAGAGATCATCAATCTCCAAGTGGAACCAAGAACTATCAGAGAGAAAGACACTAATCAAAATCCCAGAAGCTGACTCACCTCCCTGCAATCATCTATATATGGATCCCTCATCCCAGAGATCCAGAGGCTAGAATTTTGTATCTTGTAAGGAAGTGTTGTTGGTTTCCTGGTGGAATATCATAGTGTTGGGTGGTCTAAGCTTTTCATGAGGTGAAGAAGGGCTTTCATGCTGGGAGGATGATGCTGGGTCAGAACAATGGGTTGTAATCCTCTCTTCTAATCTTCACATCAATAAAACTATTCAAGTTTTCCTCCACATTCTTGTATGCCTGATAGTATATGCATTTGTGTGGTCAATATATATGTGGTCCTATATTATTTATGATTGTAGATCTCTGCACTTTGAAGGTATTATGTTGCTTTGACTTTACAGGTACTCTTGGAAGCAGAGTGATCAAGGGAGAAGCAGCAAAGACCGGTCAGTGAGGAGAAGGAACAAGCAAAGAACTGAGCGAAGGATTGAGGTTGGTATTCTTTGATCTTCTCCTATCTACTTCTCATAAAGGAAAACGAGAGTAACTTTAATCTGTTTGTTTCTAAGATAGCTACCTGTCTTAGTGGGACTAGCAGCTCTGCATAGACACTAGATTTCCCAATAACACTATGTAACTCTTAAGACAAATGATTGCATGTTGTATAATTGTATGCTTGATTCTGGATCATCGCATAATCTCATGCCAAAAACTATCATGGATCATTTGAAACTTGACATAACTAGATCCTATCATGACTTGTACACCTTTGATTCTAAAAGGGTGCCTTGCTTAGGATTGATTAAGGATTTAGTAGTCACCCTTGCCCAAATTCCAGTGAAAAGTATAGTACTTGATATAGTTGTCACAAATATCCCTCGCAAATTTGGAATGCTCCTTTCAAGGTCTTGTTGTGCCAAATTAGGGCAAACTCTTCAGATGGATATGTCTTATGCTACTATTCCAGTTTATGGGGGAGAACACCCAAGATTATATAGGGAGGTGAGATTTATGCACACTGTTTGTAAAATAGATAAGCCAAGGAACCATCCCATTTATGAAATTGACCAATATTTTGGTTGCTTTCAACTCTCTTCAAATCAAGTGCATGAAACTCAAGTTAAAATTGAAGATGTAACTGAAAGTCTAGTACCAATTAAAACTGATATATGGAAACTATTCTTTGATGACTCCTGTACAAAAGATGGATCAGGAGCTGGAGTAGTTCTAATATCCCCAAAAAAAGAAAACATTACCCAATCATGTAAGCTCGACTTCGAAGTTACAAATAATGTGGTTGAATATGAAGCTTTCCTTTTAGGATTGCAATTAGCCAAAAGCTTAAAGGTTTGAAACTTAAGATTTTTACTGATTCAGAGGTTATTATCAAACAAGTGAGAAGTATTTTCCAGACTAAACATCCTAGACTTAGGTATTACTGAAATGAAGTATGGGATTTAGTTGAAAACTTCTTTGATGCCTTTAATTTGACTTATATTCCAAGAGATCAAAATATTCATGCAGATGCCTTAGCTGTTTCTGCTAGTTCATTTAAAATTCCTTATCAGACTAATGTACTCTACCAAATACAATTCAAGTATAGACCATCTATCCCAGCCAATCTGAAACATTGGAAGATATTTGAAGATGATGAACACTTGAAATCTTTTCTGCAACTTGTAGATCAATTTTCTCTTCTACAAATTGATGAAGATAGATCCCAAATAAATGAAAATACAAGTGAAAATGATACTTCAGATTTCAGTTCAAAAATTACCGACCATAATATTATTCAGTTGTCTAACAATTTTATTCCAAAAGGCTTGATACCTTTAGAATTTTTTTATTTATCAAAATGATGTTCTCCAAAATCCTCAGTCCATTTCTTCGGAAGAGGATATAGGGAAATTAACATTGGAACAAATGATGATGTCAAAAGCATCAAAATCTTTGCATCTCTAGACCTTGAGATTAAAACTCAATATCTTAAGTTACTTCAAAGTTATAAGGATGTTTTTTATTAGACCTATGCGGATCTAAAAACTTATGATACTTCATTAATACAACATAAGATCCCTTTGAAGCCAGAAGCAGTTCCTTATCAACAAAAACTTAGGAGGATTAATCTAGTCCTTTTACCAATTGTTGAAAGGGAAATTAAGATTCTGATGCCCAGATCATTCTCCCTCTTAGATATTCTAATTGTGTTGCAAATTTAGTTCTGGTTAGGAAAAAGAATGGAGACATTAGGCTTTGTGTGGACTTTAGAAATTTGATCAAAGCATCATTAAAGGATAATTACCCTTTGCCCAAGATGGATCAGTTACTTCAAATGGTTTCAGGAGCACAAAGAATTTCTATGCTTGATGGTTTTTCAGGTTATAATCAAGTGAATGTTGATCCAACAGACAGGGAAAAGACAACCTTCACTACACCCTGGGGTACATTTATGTATGCTAGAATTCCATTTGGCTTATCAAATGCTGGAGCGGCATTTCAGAGAGCTATGGATGTAGCTTTCATGGGTTAGGTAAACAAATTTGTAGTTATTTATCTTGATGACATTACTGTTTTTTCTAAATCTGATCAGAAACATCTAAAGCACTTGAATAAGGTTTTTGACAGGTGTAGGAAATTTGGGATACCATTGAATCCTAAAAAGTCTTTGTTTTCTATTAAAGAATGAAAACTATTAGGCCATATAATCTCAAAGGAAGGAGTGGTAATTGATCCTAAGCATGTGTCTGCCATTGAAACATTGAACTTACCTAGAAGTAATAAAGAAATTCAAGCTTTTTTGGGTAAGATTAATTTTTTAATGAGATTCATCCCAAATTATGCAGAGATTGTAAAAGATATAACTGACATGCTCTGACGGGATCATGAAGTTAAATGGACTAACTCTTCCAGGCATGCATTTGATCAGATCAAGGAAGCTATCTCTGAAGCTCCCACCTTGGCCAGCCCTAATTATACTAAACCATTCAGTATATTTTCTTTTTCCTCAAAAACAACCCTTGCTGCTGTCCTATTACAAAAGAATGAAGATTCCCATGACCAACCCATAGCCTTTTTCAGTAAGATTATGAGAGATGCTGAGCTTAAGTATGAAATAATTGAGAAGCAAGCTTATGCCCTTATTCAAGCCCTGAAATCTTTCAGGATGTATGTCCTACATTCGCCTATTACTGCTTATGTTTCTAATGGTGCTGTAAAAATTGTTTTAACCCAACCTGACATTGATGGGAAAAGAGGTAGGTGGATCACTCAAATACCTGAGTTTGATCTAACTATCAAAAATACAATGCTAGTAAAAGGCCAGGGATTAGCCAAGCTTCTAACAGAATCCAATTGCAAAGTGCTTGGAATCAATTCTATTTTAGAAGTACAGGGGAAGAATCCACAAGAACCTTTTGTCCTAGTACAAGAGAAGAATCCACAAAAACCTTCTGTCCTAGTACAAGAGAAGAATCCACAAGAACTTTCTGTACTTGCACAAGGAAATAATCCACAAGAACCTTTCCTAATTCTACAGGGGGATAATCCACAAGAACCTTCTCTTCAACCTGAAGAAAATAATCGACAAGAACCTTTACCTTCAGATCAGATCAGCCCTTTACATATTGATGACAAATTTCTATTGTAAAATTTGTATAAAGACATTGTAAATTTTCTCCTCCATTTTGAATGCCCAACATCATTTTCCAAAGCCTAGTGTAAAAGTCTTAAATTGAAAGCAATCAAGTACTGCATCATAAATGAAAATTTGTACTGGAAAGATCCACTGAATATTTTGTTATTATGTTTAACAGAATCAGAAACTGAAGGAATCATTGATCAGTTTCATGTAGGATTTTGTGGAGGACATTATGCTTGGAGAGCAACAACATACAAGATATTAAGGGGAGGATTTTATTGGCCAACATTGTTTTTGCAAGTAGGGGCAAAGGTCAGAAGTTGTGTTCCTTGTTAGATGTTTGCTGGTAAGCAAAAACTAGCAGATCTTCCACTAGTACCATCAATAATCTCAGCACCTTTCCTTCAATGGGGATTAGATTTTATCAGAGGAATCCATCCCACTTCAAGTAATCAACACAGATGGATTCTTACAACAACAGACTACTTCAATAAATGGGTGGAAGTAATTCCAGTAAGAAATGATACTAATTCAGTAGTAATTAAGTTCATTGAAGAAAACATCTTATCTAGGTTTGGTTGCCCAACTCAAATTGTCACAGATAATGCAATAGCATTCTCTAGTGTTAAAATGATTGAGTTTTGCCAGAAATATCAGATTCTGTTACATCATTCAACTCCATACTACCCTCAAGGTAATGGCCTCGCAGAATCCTCAAATAAAAGTCTGGTAAAGGTAATCAAAAAGACCCTAGAAGATCATAAAAAGAGCTGGGACTCTCATTTAGTTTATGCAGTATGGGCAAATAGAATAACTCCAAAAATATCTACTGGTAAATCTCCTTTTTAGTTAGTCTATGGGAAAGATGCAAATTTTCCCACCAATTTGGCTTTCCTAGTTTTAAAATTCTTGCAAGACTCAACAGATGAACCTGATGATTTTTTAAGAAGGATAAATCAAATTATTGAACTAAATGAAAACAGAGATGAAGTTCAATACAAATTGAAGAAATATCAGAATAAGATGAAAAGCTTGTTTGACAGAAGAGCCAGGGAAAGGGACTTCAGAGAAGGTGACCTAGTTCTAAGATGGGACTCCAGGAGGGAGGAAAAGGGAAAGCATGGTAAGTTTGACAACCTATGGTTTGGTCCATTAGAAATTGCTGAAGTAAAGGGTAACAACACTTTTGTGCTACAAAATCTTGAGGGACAATATTCCACTTATCCTGTAAATGGAAGGTTTCTCAAACATTTCATTCAGTACTAAGAAGTTGGGATACATTTCATTGTAAATATTCCAGTTTCTTTTATTTTTAAGCTATCAGTGAGATTTTTTACAGCAAAGACTCTAGAGCCCAAGGAGAAGGCACATGGATCTGCAGGTTCTCTGCATTCTACAGGAGAAAGCAGTCCCCAATTGGAGTCGATGTTGTAGCATTTTTTGGTTTTGATAAGTTAAAATAAATTAGACAAAAAATGAAAATGTATATACAAAATGTTAAGATAGGATATGGACAAAAAAAATATTGAGTAAAAAATGTTAGGAATTTTTTTGAATAAATATGTCCATATCAAAGAAAATGTTAGGGTAGATGCCCTAAAAAATAAAGGCAAAATAAAATGCTAGGTTAGACAGAAAAGAAAACATAAATAAACCATGAAAGTGTGCAAGTCTACTATTTACTTTTATGCATAATAATAATTGTGTGCAACTTGATATTCATGCCACAATCCATGGTAATCAAATTGTTTAATCTTGGTTATTCCATGCTTTGAATTTTATGTTTATAGATCAGAGAATAAAATCTGACCAAACAGTTTAATCTTGGCAGATCATAGTTAGGTAGAGAAAATAAAAGGAGCTCATAAGCTTAATCTAAGCCCTTGGATGATATAAGGTTAGAAATAGAGTTAGATTGTTTATAAAAAGAAATATTGAGTTGCTAGTTCAAATGCACTCTAAAAGAATAAGAAAAATGTTAGGAATAGAAGGGTAGGTAGAAGTTAAAGGTTTTGAAATGTTGAAATGATTATTTCCTAAAGTATATTATCACATCGCATAATTCATAACGCAATGAACCATTGGGCGGAAGAAAAGTGCGATGTGCGATAATGTTGTCAACCATTGGATGACTGTGGATTCCTGACCGTAGATCTTATCGCATCACATCGCTCTTAAGGGAATGAACCATTAGGCATAAGAAAATGTGATTTGTGATATTCTATCCCTTTATTCACTAAATCACCTGGACCCACACCCGCTTATCATATCCTTTATAACCATTCATTCCCTGCTATTACGATAAACCCCTGTTTATCTCCTCTCCATGTCACTTCATTAAGCTCTACCTGATTAATGTTAAACCCATCATTAACCTTCAATAATCCCTTACTGCCAATGCTTAAAGCGCTGGGCCCCTCCCTATGCCCATGCTTTATCACCCGCTCGCTTCCCTCACTAGACTGCCGTTAGAGTAACTCCCGTCTAATCCAACGCTGCACATCCATATCGGTCGCGCCTGATGCCCAAATAATACCCGTCCGATAAAGTGGTTTTCCTCGACCCCCCAAGGCTACATGTCACACTCTAAAGTATATCGGGTGAGCCCTCTTCAAAACCACTTGCGCCTTATAAGTGGTGTGACGACCCTTTAAAATTGCCTCCTCACCAACCTGATAAACCGTCAATTATTCAAACATTCGTGCCATATTAAAAACTTGCCCGTTACACGTTAAAAACCCCGAAAACTCTTGTTTTTGTGCCTTTCGCCCGTTTCACAGTTTAAACCATTAAAACCCTTTAGCGCTACCCTGAATCTCTGTGATGCCATTTGACGTCCAATTATGTTCAGGATGCTACCACAACTCCTTCCTCAGGTGTCCCTGTGTAAACAAAGCCATCAATCACCTTCCTCCTAAACCTGTGTTTTCTTAACTATTGTTGTGTTTTGCAGGTAATCAGCCGAAGACTTGAGCATTAGATAGACAACTCTAATATCAGTTGCAGAGTTTGTTTATTCTAAGACTCAACAAGAAAACTGTTAAAAAGTATATATTCAGAGAAGAAGACCATTACACAAGGAATAGAGAAGAAGACAACTATGCAGGGCCTTGACTATTAAAACAGAGGATTAGCGATACAACTATCATAATAAAAACACTCAGGGATTCTTTTTTCATCCTGGATGAAATCAAGCATATATTTCAGGTAAAGCCCTCTTTTAATAAATACACTGAGATGGATGAAATCTACAAAGGATAACAAGAATTTCTATCCCAGATAAGAAATGTTGGGAAGAATTAACAGATTTACTTAATTAAGGATAATTGAACAGCATTCAGCTTTTGAAGGAACAATCAACTAGCTTCAACCTCCTTTCAACTTTTTCAGTGATATGTCATCAAACAACACAACACTAAAGCAGTGCCAAATCATTAGACAATTTTATTTTTGATTGTGTAAATAATCTATTTTTGTAAAAGTAGTTTAGGATATTTTTCGTCCTACTGTTGTATAAATAACTCTCTTCACGAGTTATCATGGGTTGCACCCTTGATGAAGCATTTCTAGATATTTGATGCACTTGAATCTTCTAGAACCTCAATACAAAGTAAAGGATTCTGAATTCTGTTTTGTACAGTTTGTGTTTCATGTAAGTTTTTCCAGTATCACTCATTATGTTTTTCTTCATATTCTTATGACTTTACAGATATAACTAGGTAGGAATAATTGTGTCTCAATCTATTCGTATAAGCTTTCTGAAGTGATAATCATTAAAGATAATGGATTAATGGACTGTCTATTTAATTAATTCCCCCTGAATCAATAAATCATCAACATCTCATTGTAAGCATAAGCATATTCTCTTGAACCTTCTAAACATCGGTTAGAGGTTTTCATACTAATGATTATGCAATTATCTATCTAGAATTGTGATAATCATATTATTTTTGTTTTCTACTCACCACTATTCAAGCTTTATCATTGTGTGAAATTTTATAGTAGCCCTTTACTGAGATATTGATATTATTCAAAGGGTTAGGTATATCAGTTCTATATTTGTTTTATTCATTGGTCTCCCAAATCAAAACAAAAACACCCAAAACATTTATCTTAGATGCTCTGACATAATAGCTAACCATTATTATCTCAGAGGTACAACACCAAGATCTAAACACAATACTACATTTATTCAAGTATTCTGCACCAAGAGCTACACATAACCTCATGTGTAATCTTTATTGGTTAATAATTTTCCTATTTTTGCAACCATATAAAAACGAACACATAAAATAGTATCCTTGAATTACATAAACAAACAATAAGGAACAACATACTCATGGCAATTGTCAATTTTGTGACCCCATCCTTGATCCACATATCTTGACTCAATCCAAAATCCATACGCCACTTGGTTCTTCCTATCATACTTGACAAACCATCAATAACATAATAGAATATAATAATTTCCATCATAAAAACACATTCATTTTCAATATTTAATGGTATCACTTGTCATTAAAAATTCATATCACTTATATGACTCTTAGACACATACATCAATATCAAGATCCAACACAATATACTTACAAAGACAAAAAAACACCTTCATATCATATGTCAAAATCCAATAATCTCATACCATTTCAAGGATATCAAACATAAGCAAATGTGTGTGTGTGTCAACATTATTGTAATCAAAATGCTCTCAAATAATAACAACATATCACTTAATATTATTAAAGTAAAAGAAAACACTATTGTAAATTACTTTGATAAATTGATGACAATTCTCCTAGGAAGAAGATTCATTCAACTCCTTTCCTACACAAATAAAGCTATACAATTCAGAATTCAACACTATTTATGTACTTAACAACCAATATATATAATATCTACTATTTATCTACAATATCAATTACAATTTGAGTGGACCTAATAGTTAAGAGTATTGTGTTTCCTCCAAAAACACTCATAGGCTCAAATTGAGAAGGTGGTAGAGTATGTACACCTCCATAGACTTTAGCAATGAAGTTTCTATGCTGAGATGTATAAGCAAGTCTCATCCAATTTAACCATTACCTTAAAAATTTACTAAAATTTTAGATATAATTATTCTTTGATATTTTAAAAAATCTTTATGAACATAAAATTCCTATATTTTCTTAATTATGTTTGAGGAATTTCAATTCTTTTACAAATAAAAAAATATTGATGATCTGGATTTCATAATCATGGAATATTCTCCGTCTAATACACCGTTTGATGGATGATATGAAAAGTGCTAGAATTATTTTTCAATTTCAAACCAAAGAATAAAGTTTTTAGAACAATTTTTGTTTTCTTGCCGCTTGCACTCATTTCAAATAGATCAACACATCCCTCCATTGCCACTGTTGAATGCCTTGTCTTTCTGTTTCATTCTAACTTTCATTTGTGCATGTTTGTCGAATACCATTAGAATACATCATTGTTTCAAAACACTCCTGTCAAGATGTTGGTATGGACGAATTTCTTTTTGAAGGCCATAGATAGGATCCTATAGGCTTGTTTCTAAGCCAAATAAAGGAGGTCTAGGAATCTGATCGAAGACATAGAGTTCAGGTATTTTCATGGAGGACGTCACTGGAAGCCATACCTAAACATTAATCATGACTTCGTTGCATTCTTCTAGTAAGTGATTGTTATGAGTTCTAATAAAATGTTCTTTGGATTTGAATTTTAAATTGTCAAATAGACATACATCCACCCTATCATCATGAATGGTTTTCTCATCTTACTGGAATCAATCTTTGTGGCTAGCCCTCTATGAAATAACACTGACAAATTGATAACATGTGCTTGTCTCACCAACGCCAGTAAGTAATTTTATCTTATTTCAATGTTATATTGTGCCCATAGGGTCAAATCATTGTGCATGTGAGATCATGGTTTTTATTATTCAATAATCTGAATGACATACACAAACTTTTAGAAATAGGAAAAGTAATTCAACCTTATCCACATGTTATATCTGGTTTTATTTATCAACTTCTTAAAATGAAAGACATGGTAACCTTTAGCAACATGACTCTACTGTCGTTTCCCATCTAAATTTTGTGAGTGGAAAGATCATTCCTTAAGCGGAAGGCCAATGCGTTTCTTTGGATGCGTTGTGTATTTCTTGGGTACCCTAAGAATGCCTTGTAGATCTCTTCCACGAAACTAATTAAACATGTCTTTTACTCAATGGCTTCTAAATTGGTGCCAAGTCATTCGAGGAATGCATCCCATTGCTTAGATGATTAAATCGGTGCCAAATTGTTTGATGACTGCATCCCATTGTTTATATGATTACATGAGATTCCTTTAGATTCTATGTAGAACTCAATCCCTATACTTTTATCTCAATAATTAAAATGATGATAAATTATCATATAATGTATCTCGTGACCGATGTTAGGTTATATTAATATTAGATTTAGATTATATTAATATTAGAGATAATATTATACTTAGATTAAAATTATATTAATATTAGAGGTATATCAATCCCATTTATATAATGTTATTATATATGTACTTGATATAAGCTTATCTATTTATATGAACCTCATTTATCCATGCGAGCGGAGTGGTTTTAAAATATATTTATCTTATCAATCTTAAAACACCTAATTATAAAATCTAAAATCCGTGGTCACTGAATTTTTAACCATACATCAAAATTTTAAAACAGAACCCTATGACTGAAAAACCCATTCTCGAATGGCCAAAAGCTCATGTAAAATCCCTGGTTATGTGGCGATCTATTCAACGTAACAAAACGCTCTCCTTAGAACCAAAATATGGTTAGGAAGATGAGCTTCGGTTCTCACCTTATTCCTCCTGTCTGGATTTTACTCGAGAATCACAAAGGCACGCGTCCTGTGGGAAGCAGTACCCTTTCTTGATTGAAAACCTGGATTGTGCGCAGGGTTGAATTTGAAATCATCAATGGCTATTGCCATGGCTATGGATATAGCATCACCTTTTTCATATTTCGATAATCATCGTTTCGAACTCGAAAGAAAATTTGGTGACAGTTTCCGAATGAATTCCCAATTTCATCAAGTCACAGCTGCCACTCAAAACCCAACACGGAAATTGCAAGTCACCACTACCAGGACTGCATTGAAGGAAGAAACAGGTAACACTGATATCCTTTCTTATCTATTGGATTCCTGCCCAAGTTCTGAAACACTAAAGCAAGTCCACACCAACATTTTAAAAAATGGGCTTCACCATAACTTCTCCTTGCAAACCAAACTTGTGAAGCTCTATGCCAAGTTCACCAATATGTATTATGCGTGCCAGGTTTTCAACGAAATATGCAACCCAACTACCTTGTTATGGAATGTGATGATTCGAGGATATGCTGAGAATGGATTTCCCCACAAAGCACTTGGGCTATATATCCAAATGCAAGGGAAGGGTATACAACCAGACGACTTTACCTTCCCTTTCCTCATCAAGGCCTGCACTGGTTCGTTATCTCCGCAACGGGTCCCTCAGATTCTTCATGCCCTTGTAATTCGAAAGGGATTTGAGTCCGATGTCTTTGTGGAGACTGAACTCATAATTGCTTATGCCAAATGGAATTGTATTGATATTGCTCGACACTTGTTTGACAAAATGATACAAAGAGATGTGGTCTCATGGAATGCAATGATTGCTGGGTATGTTCAGAATGGATATCCCGAGGAGGCCCTGAAACTCTTTTGTCAAATGCAGATGACCCACATAAGGCCAGACTCTACCACTATTGTAGGCGTGCTTCAGGCTTGTGCTCAGTTGGAAGCTCTGCAAGAGGGCAAATGGATTCATAATTACATAATTCAAAAGGGATTTCAGTCTAATGTTTTTGTTGAGAATTCCCTTCTAGCAATGTATTGCAGTTGTGGGAACGTAGAGGTTGCAAGAGAATTATTTGACAGAATGATTAGAAGAAATGTGGTTTCCTGGAATTCCGTTATTGCTGGTTATGCTCAGAATGGATATCACAGTGAGGCTTTGACACTCTTCAATCAGATGCAACTTGCAGGCTTGAAAGCAAACATGATCACCTTGGTGAGCGTGCTCCCTTCCTGTGGCCATTTAGCAGCTCTGCAACAAGGTAAATGGATACATAGTTGTATAATCAGAAGCCAAATTGAGTCCGAAGTTGCATCGACTGCTCTCATTGATATGTATGCCAAATGTGGAGGTTTAGGAGTTGCGCGCAGGTTGTTTGATAGAATGTCTGAAAGGGATTTGGCCTCATGGAATGCAATGATTGCCGGATATGGTTTGCACGGGCATGGCAAGGAAGCCATTGCACTTTTTTCCCAAATGCAGATGACGGGCATGAAACCAAATAACATCACATTTGTTTCTCTTTTGTCTGCCTGCAGTCATGCAGGCTTGGTGGACAAGGGCTGGCAATATTTCGATTGCATGACTCGAGAATATTCCATAACTCCTGCAGAGGAACATTATGCATGCATGGTTGATCTTCTTGGCCGTGCTGGGCATCTGAATGAGGCACATGACTTTATCAAGCATATACCATTTGCTCATGGCGTTCTTGTGTGGAGGGCCTTGCTTAGTGCTTGCAGAATGCACTGCAATATTGAGCTAGGGCAGCTTGTGGCAGAACGCCTTTTTGAATTAGAGCCTGAAAATGTCGGATCTTATGTTTTACTTTCCAATATCTATGCTGCAGCTGGCCGGTGGGATGATAAAGCAGCTGTGAGAATGATGATGAAAGATAAAGGATTGAAAAAGGCACCTGGATCCAGCTTGATTGAAGTAAATAATAGGGTTCATGCTTTTCGTGTTGGAGATAAGTTGCATCCTCAGTCTGAAATGATCTATGCAACTTTAGAGACTCTTAGTGGGCAAATGAAGGAGGCAGGGTATGTGCCTAACAAAGTTTTTGTCTTGCATGATGTAGAGGATGAGGTAAAAGAACACATGCTATATAGTCACAGTGAGAAACTTGC
This sequence comes from Pinus tabuliformis, assembly GCA_031772625.1. Taxonomy (NCBI): domain Eukaryota; kingdom Viridiplantae; phylum Streptophyta; class Pinopsida; order Pinales; family Pinaceae; genus Pinus; species Pinus tabuliformis. The sequence goes on from CM062807.1 coordinate 83,238,206, forward strand.
AATGTCTTTTGGCCTTATTAACACAAACCCTAGAACACCCATTCGTATCATAAAAAACCTTCGTGTGTGTGATGACTGCCACAGTGCTGCTAAGTTGATCTCTAAAATTACTAGAAGAGAAATTGTTGTAAGAGATGCAAACCGTTTCCATCATTTTAAGGATGGATTCTGTTCTTGCAGGGATTACTGGTAATGCTACTTGAAGTAAGCCACAGATACAAGGTTGCATAGGTTCAATCTTTCTTATATCACGTGTCCTGAGCTGTCAATGCCCCGTTTACACCCCGTAACACCTGTCATTTAATTTTGTATTTTTAGTCCCAGAACCTAACAATTAGGTGATGTGCGTGGACTAAGTGAACTATTGCATAGACCATAACCAAATAAGGTTATGGCCTCAAATTGTGGTGTGGTGTTATCTCAATCTTATCATCTTTAGATAATGCAACATCATAAGGTTGTATCATCTCAAGTTCTGCTGTTATCTTTATTACCAGAATGATATTATATCATTGAGAGGAAGATGAAGAACCAGCTATAATAGATCATGAGTTAAGTACAAATATCTGTAACGTCCTTATAAGATAGTTGGTAGGTTCTGGGTAGTATCTCTCATTTAAAGAACGGGGTCCTTAATATCAGGCAGCGTACTCGTAAACATTACTGCTCCAGAATTATTGGAATTCTGAACATAAAAGCCCTAAAAAATTGCAAGTTTATAATCTATTCTTTTGTTTCTCTGATAGAAATGCTAGTAGAATGCTGATTTCGATACTGAAGGATGGCTTTGATACTGAAGCCATGTTTAATTCTAATGCATTTTTAACTTTGGATGAATGTGGAGCCAGAGCCATTTAAATGAAGATTTTTTTCGTCTCTTGTGAGTGCTAAAATAGCAACGCTGTGAAAGCTTCTTGAATATGATCTTAGGCACCTTATTTTCAGAGACATCCACTGAACAAGAGAGGAAAGAAATCCTCGTTTACCACTCACAATGTTCATTCATTTATGTGCTGCTTACAGCACCATTGTCCAATCATAGTCGGTGGTTGCTAGTGAACATTTATACTAAAAAATATTTATGTACGTGTGAGCTCAACATGAACTTAGGATCGTCTTTAGAGGCAAACAGTCGATATAATCTCCATTAGTGAACCAGCATTGAGACGTGAAGGATTAGTGCTGACCAATTTTGTTAGCTCCATTAGAGATTGCATTACATGTAGAATCATGTCTTGAGAAAGGTGAAGTAGATATTTAGGGGAGAGAAAGTCAAAAGCAATGCGGGAAAGCAACATACAACCTGCCCTGAAGGGGGTAGGGAGGGGCAAAGGCATGAGGAAAGCAATGGTAACATTTTATAGGCAAGCCAAGTCCAACGGACTTCACCCCAAGGTGAGGCAAGGGGGAGGAGGAGAAGAGCAAGAGCACTCGAGTTTGGCTCAGGCACTAACTTAAGGAAATAGCCAAACCGTAGTGCTCTTGTTCTTATCAGAAAATTAAGTCACTCGATAAAGGAGAAAAGAGGAAACCAAAATATGAGACAATTATAGGCAGCCAGATATGTAAAAGGTGAGTGAGGAGCAAGGAAGGTGAAAATGAATATAAAAGAGCTACAAGGAGGATGCCCCTGATGTTTTAGGGGGATATCTTGGGAGGACGGGAACACATTGAAAATCATTGAAAGTATAAGGATAGGAAGGGATCCAAGGATCTATTGTAAGTAAGGTTGGATAGCAAGGAGGCCAATAACCTATCCTAAGTGAGATTGGGTTGGAAGGAGGCACTAAAGTGGTGAGATTATGTAAAGGATAGGATGAGGTAGATCTTGAAGTCAAAAGCTTGCCTCAAGGGGTGCTTGGTTGTAATGAACACCAGGAAAGAGCAAAAGGAACCCAAATAAAAGGAGAATTAGCAAAGCAAAAGGATTATGCAACGAGGCCTAGGCACAAGTGCTATCATGGTTGCTAACCACAGTGACATAATTAAAGTCAGAAAAAAGGGGAAATTGGTGGTAGAGTATAAAGTGTTAAGAAGGAAAATGTTGATGCATCCTAGTATGCACGTCTATACATTAAGGTGAATTGTTTAACGATTATGTTTTTAGGGTTTTCACATAGAGATGTCAACACTTGTCATAGAACAATTTTAGTGTTAATGTCTTGAAGGGAAAGTTCATCGTTTGCTTGACTAGACTTAGTGGCATCCTTTCTTTGGACAACACAACAATCTAATGTGTTATTGAGTGTTTGGCTTGTGGTAATAACACCACATGTTTGTCTTGGTTTTAGGTAATCAAAAAGTTTGAGTGGAGACGTGGTGGAAAAGGAAACAAGAGTTTTGGGTGGCTGAAGAATCCATTGATATTAGCCCATAACACAGGAGACAAAGGTAGGGAGGATGAAGAGCTCAATCACAATGCCATGGAACCACTATATTTGTGTAAAACTTCCAACATGAGTACAACATTAGTATTCTTATAATCACATTGGAACAAGAATGTTCCAATTTTGGACCTATTTTGTCCTAAATACAATGAAATCTAGAATTTTTTGGTAGTTGAAGAATCCATTAGCATTAGCAAATGACACAAGAGCCAAGGGTAGGGAGGAAGAAGCACTCAACCACAAGGCCATGGAACCACTGTAGTTGTGTAAAACTTCCAATATGAGAGGAACGCATGGGGGCTTCACTCAATGAACCTCTGACATAGCACATGCGGTCATGACATTCTAAATGATACCTTTAATTTGACTACATATTGGAAAATACCTCTAAAAATCACTTTATTTAATCCCCTACCAACACGAACCCAATACACCTTCCTAATTTAAAAAATCTATACTTTCACTAGATATTGTAGGTATCCATTTTTCCATTAACATTGTTTATGCCTCTTTATATTTTTTCATTAACTTTGAACTTCATTTTTTATACACAACAAATAAAAACCCTTTACCCCCTATTATATGCTCAATATATTATGTCATTTTTTCCTCAATATATATCCCCCAATATGAATACACGTGGTATGGTATTTTTCCCTCAGTGAAGCCCCTGTGGAGGAATATTAGTATCGTTATGTTCACATTAGAATAAGAGTGTTCCAATTTTGGACCTATTTTCTCTTAAATATGAAGAAATCTAGAATCACTGGCTTTTTTGTAGGAAATCAATTTGCAAGGATCTTTTTTCCTCCTTCTGACAACAATGGTTAGAATTGCAATGTCCCTTTGTTGAACTTGTGTCGACAATATGTTGAAAGGACATGGCAAGAACATTGGAAATTAAAGCCCATTTATTTAAAATGTTGCTACACATTGTCGTAATGTTGGTTCCTTTGTTGGACTTATGTTTGCAATGCATCAAACAAACATCGAAAGAACATTGGAACATCTCTTGAATGTCAAAAAATCGTCTCTGTAACATTGAAAGTATGCAGTGATTGCATTGCCCGTAATCTAGATTAGATCATTATATTGTTTATTATCCATTTCGATGTTTTTAGAGTGGAAAATGTGGAGGAATTAGCTCACAAGACCATTTTTACTGGTGGGACCCAGTGTGGTAAACTAGAGTCTAAAAGTCTCCAGAAGCATTTTGAGGCATCAAATGATGTTTTTTGGGGGTTAAACTTTGTCGCTTATGCACTACACCTTTTTCTGCTACTCTGCACACAAAGAAGTTTCCAATGGAACAAGAATCACCTCAATCAGAGTCTATATGCAAAATTTATGCCACATCATCCTCCATTATTTATAGAAAAGACGCTAGCCATGTGATCATGATGAAGAAGACTCTAGAAGGGTCCCTATTATAACTCTAGTTAAGTGTTGGAGTAGTCAAACTTAGTCAATAGTAGGCCATCATATTGTGTTATAACTGGGCCACTAGGAGAAAAAAGGGTTCCATTCTATTTAATGCATTTTGTTCCATAAATGAGCATAGTAGTTGTGAGTGGATAGAGAAAGAGCAAACATAGAGGATTTGTGCAATGTAGTAGCCAAAGGGCCATAGAACTCACTTATTTGTACTTGCATCCATTTCCATTTAGAGAAAGAGAGCAAAGCAGCCTCACTTTCCAACTGTGTTTTCTCCTGAAAGGGTTTTCCAAGTTATATCTTGAATTAATATGTGATTTGTGAGTTTTATTTCATTGTTCACTATTTTTTACATAATTATAATTTGCATGCATCTGCAATAAACAATAATTTAAAAATTCAAAAATCTAAGGAGAAATAAACCCTCATAGCGTAAATTTCATATTTTTGAATATATTTTATTATATTTGTTGTGACAAAATCTGCGTTGGAGTATCCACGGTAATTTACATGTCATATTGGTATTAGAGCATGTTTCTTTGGGTATATTGTGGGGAGTTGTAGGAATCCAAATCAGTGAAACCCAAAGTCATAAAACCCCAGTCATGGCTGATGAATATGTAAATAACCCCCATGATCCCATAAGGGAGAGGTTTGCACTGATGGAACCACAAGTCACAAATATAAACCATAATGTGAGCCTCCTCATGTTGGTCCTAACTAATAAGCTTATGTTATTCAAAGAAGATGGAGGTTCTAATGCGAAGATCGAATCGAAGGGGAAATTGACAAAGAAGGAAGATCTAGATAGGGAGATTAAGAAAGAAGCAAAAAAGGATCAACCTAGATTGAGTGTTGTGAACCATTCATAATCCTTATTCAAAATGGAAGCAAAAGGAGCACCATGATGCTTTTAAGGAGGGAAAGAATAAATGGAAAGGGGGCAAAGATAAAAAGGTGTTAATTTTAGGTATGTTCTATGCTTAGAGAAATTTATTTCAATTTTCATAGTTAGCTCAATATCTTTTCTAGATTAGCAATCACATAAGCATTAAAGTAAACTCTAGATAGAACATAAACATAAATTGCAGAAGACAAGCCAAGACAAGAGGATACAATATGTGGCGCTAGCCAGGGACAAACCCCAATGTGGGGAAACCCTTGATCAATTCTTCTTGTATGTTTTTCAATAGTTCAACAGAGAGAGAGAGAGAGAGAGTATGTTTACAACAGAAGTCAACACTTTGACTTATCCAAATAAGAGCATAGATCATCTCTAAGAAGATGATATATGAGATCAGTTGAAGACATGCTGCTTCAACTGATTCTCCAAGGTGACTCCTTCACCTATCGTTGTGTTGCATTTCGTCATCATGTTGCACCTCACCGTGCTGCACTATACTGCACCCATCATCACTACGCTGCATCTCATCATGCTTCATTAATCATGACTGTACCCATCACTATACTGCATTATGTGCCATTGCTGCACCATGTTTCCATACGGACCTATGTGTTGGCTGCATCTTTCTTGCTTGTTGTCCCTTGCTTGCTTGTTGTCTCTAGCATGCTTGTTGTTCTTAACATGCTTGTTGTTGCATGCTAGCTGTAACATTGCATGCTTGGTGTATTTGTTGCTAAGTACCATACAACTGTCCCAATGTTAGTTAGATGTCCCTTGCATGTTTCTCTCCTTCAGAGATAGATGCTCCTGCAGTCCCGGCAGTGCCCGATAGTTCCAGCAGTTTTGGTTGTTCTCGACAGTTCCGGTAGTTCACAGGAGTTTTGGCTGTTCCTGGCAGTCTCAACAGTTCTTGATAGTCTCAGTAGTTCTCGACAATTCCGACAGTTCCGGTTGTTCCCGGTAGTTCTAGCTGTTCCCGACAGTTTCGACAGTTCCCTACAGTTTCGATAGTTCCTGACAGTTCCGGCTGTTCCCGGGAATTCTTGGCAGTTCTGGTAGTTTCGGTTGTTCTCAGTAGTTCCGATTGTTCCCAGCAGTTACGACAATTCCCGACAATTCCGGCAGTTCCGACAGTTTGGACTGTTCCCGGCAGTTCCGACTGTTCTTGGTAGTTCCGACTTCTGCCCTCTGCATTAACCTCCCCGGTTGTTCTGGTAGTTCCCGGAAGTTCCCAGAAGTTCCAGCTTCTGCCCTCTACATTAGGGCAGCGTTATCCCTTAGGATCACTCCTCCTACTAAAACCCAAAGACAAGTAGAGAGGAAGAGATCCCAAGTGTGTTGAAATGACTTGAAGGCCACCTCTATTTATACTAAAACATTGAGCACAAGTGGGGTTTATTTGGTTGCTGGCTGACCTTGACGATTGTTCCATAACACAAATAAATTCACATCTCCATGAATACTTATCGGAATCGGATGATCTTTAGATCAATCCTACACCTCTCGATGAGAGGGATCCAAGAAAGATATCATCTTCCATTAATAAGATGACCCACATGGAGTTTGGTCCTAGTTGCCAATTATAACACTCCCTCTCAACTAGGGAGAACTCCATTCTCTGATCCATATGTCCAACTGTACTATCTCTGCCATCAGTGCCCTGCACTGCTCTGCTCTGCTGAACCATGAATAAGAAGAATTGATCGAGAATGTCTCATACCATTCTCTATTGAACCAAAGTTAGTTTCATCTGAAGAGAGTGTGTCACATCACTCTCACTGGCCCGAAGTCAGTTTTATTGATCCCAGATCAATATCACAAGAGAGTGTCTCAAACCAATCATACTGATCCCAGATCAATGGAGGTCATCCTGGCATAGGGAGTATGGTAGATACATCGATGTGTCCATCAGTAGTACTACTATGGTCCCTAATCCCATTTCCCTGCTCATTGATCAAATGAGAGGTACTTCCCATGAGTCCCAGACTGCATGGGTAGGATGCCACGACAAGAGAACTAATCATCCTGTCCACAGGAGAACGAATCATCTTTCCCCATAGTCGCCACGGGAGAACTAATCATACCGACCCACAGGAGAACTAATCATCTTGTTTCATAGTTGCCATAGGAGAACTAATCATCCCGGCCCACAAGAGAACTAATCATCCTGTTCCACAGTTGCCATGAGAGAACTAATCATCCCAGCCCATAAGAGAACTAATTATCCTGCTCCATAGTTTCCACGGGAGAATTAATCATCCCGGACCACGTGAGAACTAATCATCCTGTTCCACTGTTGCCATGGGAGAACTAATCATCCCGGCCCACAGGAGAACTAATGATCCTATTCCACAGTTGCCACGGGGGTATCACAGGGGAAGGTTGAACCTATCACCCTGTACATGGTGCACCACCAGGGGAGGGTGAGTCGCCCTGTGGTCGTATGTTGCTCCAGTAAGTACCCCAAGCCCCCCAGAGCTCCCAGAGCTCAATGCATGCAACATGCAGGACCCTTATAAGAAGGTCTCTCAACGAATCTAAGCTGTTCAGGAAAGTCACTGTTATGAAACCAGCTCACAAAAAGATAGAAAAGAGAGATCCACGCCTTAGAATTCAGCCTCTTCGAGGGGGCAACCTCCTTTACATTACATAAATGAACAATTCTTGGATGATACAAATGACAAAACCTTCTTTCTATATATAGGAGTCTAAGGAGTCACAATATAATCCAGCCGACCTAACAATAATAATATAAAGCCACAAAAATAACAATAGAGGGATTCTATGGGGCACAGAAATAACAATATGGGGGTAATAGGGGCACAACAACATAAATAGGGGGTATAACTACAATAGTAATGGGCTAATCACTAGTATTATAGGGACCCAACATGCCCCTCTCCTTCAAAAAAGTGTTGTCCTCAACGCTTGAGCAGTTCTGGATACTTCTGCATAAAATTCTCATCATCCCATGTGGAATCTTCAGCGGATAAGTTCTTCCACTTGATAAGATACTCTGAAATTGATCGATTTCGTAGCTGTCGAGTTCTTGTTTCTGTGATTGCTTCCGGTTCCAATATAATTTTTCCTTCCTCGTCAAGTTCTGGCAATATTGTTTGAATTGGGAGCTTGTCACCTATAATCTTCTTTAAACATGAAACATGGAAAACTGGGTGCAATCGAGAAGCTGCAGGAAGCTCCAGGAAGCTCCAATTTGTATGCCATAGTACCGATCTTTTCCAACACCTTGTACGGACCATAATACTTTGGTCATAATTTATTATCCTTCTTAGCTTGCTTTAGGGACATTTGCTTATATGGTTGTAGCCGTAGGAATACCCAATCACCTACATCAAAACTTCTTTCACTGCGATGTTGATCTGCCTGTTGTTTCATTCTATTTTGTGCCAACACGAGATTATCCTTTAAGAGTTGGAGGACTTGTTGTTGATGTTCGATGTGATGTTCCACTGCCTGAACCTTAGAATTTTCTCTTAAATATGATGTGATGGATGGTGGTTGATACCCATAAAGTGCCATAAATGGGGTCATTTTTGTTGATGTATGGAAGTGTTATACCACCATTCAGCCAGAGGCAACCATTTGACCCATTGTGTCTGTTTATCAGATACAAAGCAACGAAGATATCCTTCCAAACATTTGTTTACTATCTCAGTTTGCCCATCAGATTGAGGATGATAAGATGAGCTATGAGCTAACTGAGTACCAAGACAAGAAAATAATTCTGTCCAAAAATTTCCAGTGAAAATGGGATCTCTGTCACTTACAATAATCTTTGGGTTTCCATGTAGCTTTTGAACTGTTTCCATAAATGCAGTAGAAACTGTACTGGCTTTAAATGGATGTGATAATGCACAAAAGTGTGCATACTTGGTAAGTCTGTCAACTACCACCATGATGACACTCTTTCCCTCAGACTTGGGTAAACCTGTGATAAAATCCATTGAAACCTCCTCCCAACGTTGGCTTGGAATGGATAAAGGTTGTAATAGACCTGATGTCTTAATTGTTTCAACTTTATTTTGCTGGCAAACCAAACATTCCGCCACAAACTTTTGAATATCTGATTTAAGGCCATCCCAAAAAAATTCCTTCTTAACCCTGTGGTAAGTTTTTAAAAATCCTGAGTGCCCTCCTAAGGGAGAAGTGTGCAATTCCATAAGAATCTTTTGTTTTAGCTGGGAATTCTTACAGAGGTATAAGCGATCTTTGTACCATAACGAATCATTTTGCCAGCTAAATGTATCAGAAGTACTGGAATCTTGTTGTAGCTTTTGAATAAGTGCCCACACTTCTTCGTCATTCTTCCATTCCTCCCTTGCTTCGTTTATCCAATCTGGTTGGATAATAGAAATGGCACACAACAATGCTTCCACATCCTCATCCTTTCTTGAGAGTGCATCTGCCACCACATTTTGCTTCCCTTTTTTGTAGATGATTTCAAAGTCATAACCCAACATCTTTGTGACCCACTTTTGTTGCTCTTCAGAGGATAATCTTTGTTCTAAAAAGTATTTAAGGCTATCATGATCCGTTTTTACCTTGAAGTGTCTTCCCATTAGGTAGGGTCGCCATTTCTTAAGTGCATGGAGTATTGCCAACATTTCCTTCTCATAAATAGCTTTGCTTAAAAACTTTCCCTTGATTGGACGACTTTCAAAAGCAATGGGTCTTTCATCTTGCATTAGAACAGCACCAATTCCATTTCCTGAAGCATCACATTCCACAATAAAGGTTTTTGTGAAGTCCGGTGTAGCTAAGACCGGTGCTTGGCACATTGCCTCTTTAAGATGTTCAAAGGCCTTTGTTGCTTCCGAAGTCCATGAAAATGAATCTTTCTTCAATAATGTTGTTAGAGGTGCTGCTATTCTCCCATAATTCTTAACAAACTTGCGATAATACCCTGTCAACCCAAGAAATCCTCGCAGATGCTTTATGGATGTGGGGATTTTCCATTCCTTAATGGCTTTAATTTTGCTAGGGTCTACCTTAACTCCTTCATGAGATACAATATGACCCAAATATTCCACCTCCTGGACTCCAAAGAAACATTTGGATCTTTTTGCATATAATTGTTTCTCCTCCAATAGTTGTAACACCCTGTCAACATGTTCAACATGATCCTTCCAAGACTTGCTGTAGATTAGTATATCATCAAAAAATACTAACACAAATTTTCTAAGGAATGGTTTGAAAATTGAATTCATCAAACCTTGAAATGTTGAAGGTGCATTGGTAAGGCCAAAAGGCATGACCAAAAATTCATAATGACCCTCATGAGTTCTAAATGCCGTTTTTGGAATGTCTTCAATCTTCATTCTGATTTGATGATATCCCGAACGAAGATCCAACTTGGTGAAGTAAATTGATCCATGCAATTCATCCAGTAATTCATCAATAACAGGAATGGGGAACTTATCTTTAATAGTGAGCTTGTTGAGCTCCCTATAATCTGGACACATGCGCCATGATCCATCCTTCTTGTGCACCAATACTACTGGAGCTGAGAAAGAACTTTGACTCGGTTGAATTATACCAGCCTCTAGCATTTCTGCAACCATACGTTCAATTTCACTTTTTTGGACATATGGATATCTGTACGGCCTGATGTTTGGAGGAACACTTCCTGGAATCAGATGAATAGCATGATCATGATCACGCATAGGTGGGAGACCTTTGGGAGTCTCAAATACCTTGGAATGATTGTCCAGGACTTTTTGGAGATCTGGAGAAATAGATGATTCCAATGTGGAAACATCTAGCGAACATAATTGTGCAATTACACCTCTTTGCTCTTTTTTTAGAAGCTTTGTCATGCTATTAGAGCTGATTATCTTTCCTGGTTTCCCTGCAATACCCCTTAATTCAACTTCCTTTCCTTCCACAAAAAATTTCATGAAAAGTTCTTGAAAATTAAAAGCTATTGTACCCAAGGATTGTAGCCATTGGACTCCTAGTACAACATCAGCACCTCCCATTGGAATGGAAAGCATTGGGCTAGTCAATACATATTCTCCCATGGATAGCTTGATATTATGGCACTTTCCAGAACAATTTATTGTTCCTCCATTTGCAATCATCACTTGACACTCTGGTGCTGGATATAGGAAGCAATTCAATTCTTTTGCTACCCTACAATGAATAAAATTGTGGGTGCTCCCTGAATCAATCAACACTATTACCTTTTTCTTCTTGATTTGTCCTTCTATCTTGATGGTTTGAGGAGTGGTAATTCCCGCCAATGCATTACAAGATATGGTCGGATTTATTTGTTCTTCATCTAGGCTTTGTTCCTGGAATATATCCTCTTCTTTTGACCTTTCTTGCTCCTTTTCTTCTTCTTCTTCACAATCTATGTAGAATAATTTCTTCTCAGCACACTTATGACCTTTTGTGTATTTGCTATCACAATTGTAACAAAGCCCTTTTGCTCTTTTTTCTTCCAATTGTTGTGGTGTCAACCTTGTAGGTTGTGGAAGACTATGGGCAACAACACTTCCGTCTTTATAGTTGTGAATGGTATGCTTCCTAGTTGCCATAATTTTGCTTTCCATTTTTCTTGCTAACCTGAATGCCTTCTCTAATGAATCAGGTTCCCAAAGGCGCACATCATGTTGGATATTATCCTTTAAAGACCCTATGAACACATCAATCCTATGCTCCTCTGGAATATCTTTTACCCTTATGTTCAATTTTTGGAACTCCTCAATGTGCTCCATTATTGAACCCTTTTGTTTGAGACTTATCAATTGGCTAAAAAAAGTGTTGCTTTTTGTATCCTCATAATGTGCTATCAATTCTTCCATAAAAATTGCCCAAGTGATAAATTGTTTACGAGAACAAAACCATTGATACCATACAAACTGATTTGGTTCCAAATATAAAGTTGCCATACGTACCTTTTGTGTGTTTTGCACATTATTGAGATCGAAGAATTGCTCCATCTGTAATATCCATGTGGCGGGATCCTTGCCATCAAACTTCCTCATATCAATTTTTGGAACATGGTGAGTCTTCGATCCAACATTAGAGTCTATGGAATCATGATTAACATTTCTTTTGTTCTCATCATGAGTTTCCTTTAATACCTTTTCACCATTAGTGACCCTTTCTTGTAGCAACTTCTTCAATTCTTCTATGTCTGTCTTCAAATCTATCTTCAAATTTGCCATCGAATCCTCCATCTTAGCTTCCATGCCCTTTATCTTAGATTCCACGCTATTTACCTTAGCTTCTGTTAGCTTTTGTGAGCGTGACATTTGTTGCACTTGTTCTTGTAATTTTGATATATCATGTAGCATTTCTTCCTCTTCTTCATGAGTCATGCTAGAGCTTTCAGGTTCCTTACTAGGTGTTTGCATTTTCTTTCCTCGGGGCATCAGTTACCGATAATAATGCTTTACTATGCCCTTTGAATTCCGTTAAACCAAGCTTACACAAAAATTAAAAAAAAACTACACACCTTTTTTCACTTTATAGAAGCCTGATATTGAATCTGATGTATCTCTGTAATTTCGGATCATCCAATTCTAAAATTGCTACCTGTAGTAGCCTTTTGCGTCCTCTTTCCAATGCCACAAGTCTGAGCCAAATTGGATTCTCCAAGGAAGAGTTATGTGAAATCTCCCACAGTGACTTGCTTTTAGACTGGTTCAGTAGAGCGAACTTGTACGACGTGCCACGAGTCCCTGTTTCAACCTTTGAATCTGAAACACACATACAAGAAACTACAGTCCGTCCTCTTTCTGTACCTTCTTACGAAATTTCAATCCGATCCCCAGAGAGAAAGTTATGACGATTTTCCCCAGGTCACCTTTTTTGAATGTAATTCAGGAGTCTGCAAAAAGACCAACTTCCTCAGATCATATCTCCGCAAATATCGCGCGAAAAGCTCTGAAATTCGGACCCAAGGTTCAGCGCGATTTCTTCTCAAATGGGTTTTTTTTGCGACTTCTGAAACGTCACAGAAAAAAAGTTATAGCGAAAATGCCACGATGACCTGTTTGGAGCAGCGAAACCCTAGAATCCAAAGCTCTGATACCAAATGTTATGAAACCAGCTCACAAAAAGATAGAAAAGAGAGATCCACGCCTTAGAATTCAGCCTCTTCGAGGGGGCAACCTCCTTTACATTACATAAATGAACAATTCTTGGATGATACAAATGACAAAACCTCCTTTCTATATATAGGAGTCTAAGGAGTCACAATATAATCCAGCCGACCTAACAATAATAATATAAAGCCACAAAAATAACAATAGAGGGATTCTATGGGGCACAGAAATAACAATATGGGGGTAATAGGGGCACAACAACATAAATAGGGGGTATAACTACAATATTAATGGGGTAATCACTAGTATTATAGGGACCCGACAGTCATAGATTTGACCTTTCCCGAGGCTTTGACAAAATGTATGCAACCTGTACATCAGTCTCAATGTGATGGAGCCTCCTCACTCATCGACTTACCATATCCCAGATAAGGTAGTATCTGATGTCTATTTGCTGGAGCAATCATCGATTACGAGATTCCTCAATAATCGAATCTCCCCTCTGGTTGTGACAGAGAATCACAGTGGTATTCATCATGTGTACAAACAACTAACTGAAGAGATTCCACAACTAGGCAGCTTGATATGAGATCATACTCGTAGCTATTTATTCGGTCTCGGTGGTGCTTATAGCAATCGACTTCTGCTTCCTGCTCATCCATGATATCGAAACAGAACCCAAAGAGAATCAACACTTAGAAGTGCTCTTGAGATCCTCCACACTGCCTGCCTAGTCAGCATTCGAACAATCATGCAGCTTCATATTTCCAGTAGTGTGTCTCAATCCATGAGAGATTGTGTCCCGAAGACATCTCAAAAGATTCTTGGCACCAATCCAGTGAGGCTCAATCAAATATGAGCTCACCATGCTAACTGCAAAACATATATCCGGACGGAAGTTCACCAAGAACATCAATGCAAATGAGTTTATGAAACTCAGAGGCATTTCCCAAGTTTGGTTCGGCATCACTACCATATAACCTCTAAAAGTTAAGATCCACGAGGTAGTCGCGGGCTTGCAGTTTTACCTTTCCACATCCGAAATCCAACTCCCTCTTACTTTTGCAAATGAGAGGGTCTGCCCCTGTTAGAAATAGGTCGTCTTCAGAAGGTGCTGGTATGAGAGGTCTATCATCCACAACCTTCAAACAATGGTTTGGATCGACTTCACTCTTAGTGAATCTCAACTTCATCTGATAGCTATCAATCCTCTCATACTACACCCGGGGTGTTTTGCTTCAAGCCATAAAGGGATTTCTTGCATCGGCATACGTGAGATTCCTGATCATGAATCTCAAACCCCTGGGGTTGTTCCAAGCCCGTGGACCTGCTACATGAGGGGAATGGTCCCCTTGTAAGATTTTCCTTCGGTACATCTCAGACATGTATTTTCATGTTCTTTTTGAATTCAGGCATCCCTGTCACCATCTGATTCACAGACCTCCAGTGCTATGTGTCAATGGACATGGTCCCCAGTGGACTTCCTGCAACTTGATACAACCCTGAACTCAAAAACATCTTTGAAAATTCTATTTTCAAACACATACCTTTCCATCGATGAGTGCCACCCTTTAACCTTTAACTTCCATTGCCGAAATGGACACCAAGTTCTTCTTGCGATTAGGTACATAAAAGAGATTCTGTAAATGAATCGAGTTACCCTCATTCAATTGAGGGGAAACATTCCCTACACCCTTTCCGGGATAGGTGGCATCGGCTCCAAGTATAATCCCACGATTATTTCCATCTATACCAAATTAGAGAGTGCACCCTTCTATCCGATGAAGTGCACAATCAATAAGCCAGATTCCCAAAGAATCCGAAGGAGAGGGACAATACAAGATAACGCTTCTTTATCTTATCAAAAACAACATTTGATTCTTCATACCTGGGGTTCCTTGCTTTCTTTGAAGAGTCGTCCATTCCCTTGATAACCTGCATTACCTGTCATTCCTTTGATCATTGAAGATGTCCCTGAAATGATTGTTATCTTTATCAAGAGATGTGTCTCTACCATTTAGACACTCCTTCGCATAATGGCTGAACTTATTGCAACCAAGGCATCTGTCTTTCCTTCCACCCTTAGATCTGGACTTCCCAATGAAGTGATCTTTAGATAGGCCATCAGAAATTTTTGTTGCGCCATTCTGATAATATTCTCTTCTTCGACTTCACCCTTGGTGAATTTGAAGAGGGATGAGGAACCCATTGATCCTTTTGTCCTTTCCCAACTGTCTTTAGTGATTGCTCTGTCACTCTTGCTTGGGCTTTGTCTTCACCTCAGCTCTAATACCATGTTAATTTTAGGTATATTCTATGTTTAGATCAATTTATTTCAATTTTTATAGTTAGCTTAATATCTTTTCCAGATTAGCAATCACATCAGCATTAAAGTAAACTGCAGATAGAACATAAACATAAATTGCAGAAAACAAGCCAAGACAAGAGGACACAAGACGTGGCACTAGCCAGGGACAAACCCCAATGTGGGGAAACCCTTGATCAATTATTTTTATATGTTCTTCAATAGTTTAGCAGAGAGAGAGAGAGTACGTTTACAATAGAAGTCAACACTTTGACTTATCCAGATAAGAGCATAGATCATCTCTAAGAAGATGATAGATGAGATCAGTTGAAGACATGCTGCTTCAATTGATTCTCCAAGGTGACTCCTTCACCTATCGTTGTGCTGCATTTCGTCATCATGCTACACCTCACCGTGCTGCACCATACTGCACCCATCATCACTATGCTGCATCTCATCATGCTTCATTAATCATGACTGTACCCATCACTGTACTGCATTATGTGCCATTGCTGCACCATGTTGCCATACTGACCTATGTGTTCGCTGCAGCTTGCTTGCTTGTTGTTCCTAGCATGCTTGTTGTCCTTAGCATGCTAGTTGTCCCTTGCATGCTCGTTGTAACATTGCATGCTTGGTGTATTTGCTGCTAAGTACCATACAACTGTCTCAATGTTAGTTATATGTCCCTTGCATGCTGCTCTCCTTCGGAGACAGATGCTTCGGCAATCCCGGCAGTTCCCGGCAGTTTCGGCAGTTCTGGCAGTTCTGATGTTCCTAGCAATTCCGGTAGTTCCCAGTAGTTCCGATAGTTTCGGCAGTTCCGATTGTTCTCGGCAGTTCCCAGCAATCCCTGCAGTTCCGACAGTTCCAGTTGTTCCCAGTAGTTCCGGCTGTTCTCGGTAGTCCCGACAGTTCCCTGTAGTTCCGACAGTTCTGGCCGTTCTTGGCAATTCCTGGCAGTTCCGACAGTTCTCGACAGTTCTCGCTATTCTGGCAGTTCCCGACAGTTTCCGGCAATTCTGGTTGTTCCCGACAGTTCCAGCTTTTGCCCTCTGCGTTAGCTTTCCTGGTTGTTCCGGCAGTTGCCAGCAGTTCTAGCTTCTGCCTTCTACATTAGGGCAGCATTATCCCTTAGGATCTCTCCTCCTACTAAAACCCAAAGACAAGTAGAGAGGAAGAGATCCAAAGTGTGTTGAAATGACTTGAAGACCACCTCTATTTATACTAAGACGTTGAGCACAAGTGAGGTTTATTTGGTTGCTGGCCGCCCTTGATGATTGTCCCATAACACAAATAAATTCATATCTCCATGAATACTTATTGGAATCGGATGATCTTTAGATCAATCCTACACCTCTCGATGAGAGGTATCCAAGAAAAATATCAGATTCCATTAATAAGATGACCCACATGGAGTTTTGCCCTAATTGCCAATTTTAACAAAAGGCATCAACCACGACAAACTAGTGCAAAGATCCCAACAACCATTGTAACATTGACGGTCATACAAAAGAGAAGTGTTGGAAGTTGCATCCATAACTTAACCTAAAGAACAAAAATAAAGATTCTAAGAAGAAGAACCTCATGGTCACTAGTCTGAACAACCATGTTGAAAGTAGCTTGAACATGGATGAGAAGATCGTTTGTAGATCAACATAGAATGAGGTGAATTTAAGTAGCCTTCAACAACAGGAAGAGAACGGAAATCCCATACTCTTTCATATAAAGATATAGGTCAAGAAGACAAATTAATGCTATGTTTGACTCAAGATCATTGGTGAATCTCATTGCAACAAAGCTAGTCAAAAAATTGGGATTGAGAGTTCATTATCATCCAAGTCAATATCCATTGGGATGGCTAAATAAGGATGTAGAAATAAAGTTAAAAATAAAGAGAAAAAATATATTTTCTATCAATATTGATTTTATTGATGAAGTAGAACAAGATTTAGTTCCCATTCATGTATGCGGAGTGGTGTTTGAAAATCCATATATGTACATGCGCAATGAAATCTTCATGTGGAGAGTCAATTAGTACCACCTCATTGATGTAGGAGCATTCAGCCCAAGGAAAATCATTGTAAATAGTTTTTATAGACATATTGGGGCACTACAACCCCAATCACATATGTCCATAAACCAAGGGCTTCTAAGTCCCTAAAAGTGTTGTTTCATACCCTAAAGGAGCAAGGTCAGTTGATTACATCATCTCCCAGAAGTTCTCCATGAAAAGCTACTCAGAACTGGTCAAAGCAGGACCATACAGACTGCCCAGTACTAAAGGTGAAATGCATCTCACCTGCCACATGCAAAAAGTGTGATGCATATTGGAAAGCCCTTCTATAGGGTGCGATGAGCGAGAGCAGACAAATGGCACAAGTAGTTTGCTAGGTGGAAACCCAGAGAATATTCTAGAAATTGCTCATTTGACACTTGCCTCTCTGAGTTCGCCCAGGGATGAGTAAGAGATCTAAAATCTCCATGTGGAACCAGGAACTATCATAGAGATGACACTAATCAAAATTCCAGAAGCTGACTCACCACCCTGCAAATATCTATAAATGGATCCCTCATCCAAGAGATCCAAAGGTTGGAATTTGGTATTTTGCAAAGAGGTGCTGCTGGTTTCTCTTTGAAGACATTGTTGGGTGATCTTGCTTTGTGTGAGGTGAAGAGGGCTTTCAAGTTGGGAGGATGGCGCTGAGTCAGACCAAGTGGTTGTAATCCTCTCTTCTACGACTTTTACTATTAAAGCTATTTGAGTTTTCCTCCATATTCTTGTGTATCTTTGAATATTGTGTTGATATATGCATTTTTATGGTCAATATATATCTGATCCTATATTGTTTACAGTGAAAGATCTCTATGCTTTGATGGTATTATGCTGCTATGAATCTACAGGTGCTCTTTGAAGTGGGACAAGTAAGGAAGCAGTGGAGAAATTTTGTCAAAGGGGAAAGGAAACAAGTAAGGAGCCAAATGGAAGACTGAGGTTGGCACTCTCTGCTTCTTTCTCGTCTCTCTCTTGTAACGGAAAAACAAGTGACTTTAATCTGTTTGTTTCTAAGATAGCTACCCGTCTTAGTGGGACTAGCAGCTCTGAATAGACATTAGGTTTCTCGATAACAAAATAGCGACTCCGCTGGGGACCGATTAGTTTGATTGCTTGTCTCTATTTGTTTGATTCATAAACCACAGACGGAGCCTGAAGTCAAGCCAACTAGCCTTCAAACTGCATTTTCTATGCAAGTGCAAAGTAAATCAACGCTGCTTCAGTCAATCTCTGGGTTTGTTTATAAACTAAACAATTGACTTGCAAACATCTTAAGTGCCCTAGAGGTAGCTTGAGTAACCTCATTAGATCAGCCCTATACTTTGTAGTTACTGACTATCATTTGTTCGGCCTAAACCCCTGAACTAAACTGCAAACTGTGACCAAAATCCAAGTTAAAGTCTTGTTCCTTGACCATCGCACCCTCTCCTTTAGGAAAACTGGATGCATTGCACCTCCCGTGTGTAGTAGGTGGGATGCATCCCTGTTTCCCTGTGTTACAGGTGCGATGATCAGACAAGACTAGATCTGCCTCCAGATTTTGGTTTTTCTTCACTCTCTTCAGTTTTATTCAGGAGTTTTTTTATTTGTGATCAGTAGACCACTGTTGAAACCCCCTTTCTTTGCATCATCCAACCTCTATTGTACAAATAATTGTGAATTTTTCTATGTATTTTGCACCATTTACAGTTCTCTTTTACGAAGAAGTAGCTTAATCGAACTGTCGTCTTTTGATTTGGAAGTGTCACAAGTGTCGTTCTCAGTCAAAGAAAAGAACCCTACTGTTCTTGATAGTCGATTGTACTGTTACTCTTGTATTTGATTTGAATTAGTAGTATTTCAAGTGTCGAAAGCAGTTTTCAATTCAAATTTTCCTTCCTGTCGTTTTTTGAAAAGAAAATCGTTAGTACTGTCGCTTTGAAAGAAGAAATAATTTAGATTTGTATTTAGCATTCTTTTTGTCATTCACACATTAAGAAAGCGGAAAACAAATACATGCACGTGCATTTGCATTTAGGCTACTTGTTGATTTTGATTTAGGACAGTGCATCTAGTGTGTGATCTCTGCTCTATGTTGAAAGGATTTCATTTCTCTTTCCTTAGTAGCTAGGATTTTCATTGCAAAAAGAAGATTAAACCACTGTTTATCATCTTAGATTGCATTTTAGGAATTGTATATCTACATCACGCGGTGAACTTGAAAGGCAAACTTCTTAAGAAAGATCAGCTATAAAATAAATTCAATGAACATAAAAATGCTTTGGAACCTAACGCACAACATCTAGAAGTCTAGGCTAGAGACGTATTCTGGTGTCGTAAAGCATGATAACTATCGCTTTCACCGTAGGCTGAGTGATTCCTCCTCTTTGAGACGACAAGTGTCAGTATGGACCTGTGCTCCCACGTACCGTCGAGTATATATTGGGATACCACAATAGGCTATATCCTTTATCCTTAGGAAGCCGTGTCTACCGCCCTATCGATCGCAATGCACTGAACACAACATTCGGAAAGATTGACTGTCATACCGTAAAAAGTGTTCTGCAGTTTTGCGATTGGTTTGGTAATCCCTCTGTTTAGATTTCTAGAGTAGTCTCTTTCGTTCCTTTTTAGACTCCTTAAAGGAAAAGTTCCATCTGAACACTTGTAATTTCAGGCTCATTAAAAATCAAAGGCAATTAGAGTCATTTTTAGCTTTTTCTCGACTCTTAAAAGGTGAAAAAGCAAGTTGTGTCAAAGCGTCTAAAATTTATTTTAATCGGAATAACGTCATTGTTCCCTCGTTGGTCTTACGTTGAAAAAATGGAGTCCACCAACCATGGATTTCCCCTTGGGGGAAGTCCTAGTCCTTTCTCCTCTTGGGGAGATGTTGGCACACCTCATATGGCCACATTGTCCCTTCCAGCACTGACAATTGGCTTGCCGGTATGGCTTTTCTCGACCTCTATTGTTCAAAGCACTGTGATTCTTGAACAATCGAATCAGTAACTAGATGATACCAGAGTTCCCCCCCAACCTTCTACTTCGTTTGTCTCTCCCTCTCCTTCTTCCTCTTCGCTTGGTAAAGATAGTAAAACTAAAAACCAAGTAACTGAGGAGAAGAATAAGGGGAAGGAGAAGAAGAAGAAGGAGCCAACAACAAAAAAGGGCAACCGTGCATCGTCTAGGGAAAATCCACACACTGCACCGTCCAAACCTAAATCTCCATGTGTCATTTGCAAAGGAGATCACTATCACCGAGATTGTCCTTGCCCATGGATCCTAAGGGACTGGTCTCCTCGCTTGCACAATCCAGTGTCGTCAACCTCTGACGATCATGTTGAAAGTACACCGTCAACTAGTGAAAGCAAAGTCACCGGACAAAAAGGAAAATCTAAATTTCCCTACAGACTGTGTGAAGGCGATTATGCCCTCCACCGTTGTCCCTTCCTAGATGAAGCTAAAAGAGTCTTGGATAATCGTCCTGTATCACCGCAGCGACTCCCTCCTGGGTACAAGAAACTCTTGCCGAATCCATTGCTAGTTGAAAATCCAACTGACTAACCTTTGGAGTTGGTTGAAGCACCTATCATTGAAGATAAACCCTCTGAGTCCACATAGGACCAAAGTCAACAGGTGGAGACGGCAGTAGACCCCATCTTGACTTCAGAAGATTTACCTTCAGATGATACAATCATCGAAGAAAATGAGAACGACACCGTTCAAATTATTTTCGTAAACATAGACTCCGATGAACATGGGGGAAATCTGCCCATTCCTTTACCACAGGAAGTAAATTCGTTAGAGTTGTATCCGATCGTTTATTCGGTCCCACCTCCAAGCAACCTAGTCGTTTCCTTCGATTGGAATCTACTAGGCAGACCTCGCTTACCATCTAATGTACCATTTCGAATCATAGTGCAAACTTACAAAATGGTCATGGTTGGTACCATCATAGATGAAGGGGCTTCTGTAAGTATCCTTTCCTCAACTGCTTGGAAAGCACTTGGTTCGCCATCGCTTTTGCCTAAGATGTGATATCTGACAGGCTTCGATAAAGGAACCAGTCGGCCGTTAGGGATCCTTCCAAGTTTGCCTATAACTTTGAGAAGGAAAACTATTTATCTGACATAATGGTAGACCAAGGACCTTTAGATTACAATCTACTCCTTGGGCGCAACTACATTTATAGCATGGGAGGCATTGTCTCCTCACTCTTTCAAGTAATGTATTTTCCGCATGAAGGCAGAGTGGTCCAGCTCGTAGACTAGCATTCATTCCCCGATTCACACATAGCTAATAGTCAAATGCCATCCCTAACAGGTCTTTTTGCACAAGGAATGTCTCATCAATCTCTAGTTCGTCCACCTGATGAACGCAAGTGATTCGGTGGTTGTGACTAAAACCCAGGGGGCATGCACCTTGGTCTGCTTTGGCAGTAAAACTTTAGGTATAGGGTAGGTTTCCGCAGAGGATATATGACTGCTCTGACACACCCGTCCATTTAGGAAAATGGGATTAGACCGGAATAAAATACCTCTGTTAGAAGGTAGGTGTTTCCCGATAGAACAAATGTTTTGTCTGCAAATTGAAGGGTAACCTAGAGAAGGTAGGCCTTTCCTGATAGAACAAGTGTTTTGTCTGCAAATTGAGGGGTAACCTAGGAAACTCTACTTCACTATACCTGGGGGCATGCAAACCTTTTTGCATGAAAGTGAAAAACGACCATTTATTTTCTTAGTTTGTAGGTTCTTAACCCTTTAAACTCATAGGATTGGTCGTTCCTAGCTTACATAATGAAAGGAGTCGGAGCATAATTTCGAATGGTGCAAGCTCCCTAAAAAATGAACCTATCGATGAGACATCCTTATTATACGACTGGCACGAGCAGTTTTACGCGAAGTTCAAGCTCGTTAAAAATTAAACCTAGCAATGAACATATGTTCCACTAGAGTTTAAGCTCATTAAAAAAAAAAATGAACTCACCTCCGGTAAATAACCCTTGTGAATGCATTTTCATCAGCTTTTGAGCCTTGGTCGTGTTCTTACCATCACCTCCACTTTGTTGTTGCCGATCATTTGCCTCCATTTGATTGTTTACCGCTTTTGAGGAACAACTGTGACGAGTGATCCTATTAGCCACCTTTTTACAATGCCGTGATTGGAAAGTTCCAAACCTTACCTGGAACCAGCTGCTATCTGAAAACATTACTCGTTCCTCAAAAAACGAGTCTCCTTTAAGCTCTTTTCATCTGACTCATAAAAAAGGAAAAGATTGCCGAGCAATTGGCCTCTCCAGCTCGTTAAAGTGATTGGAAGTGCTATACCTCCTCTAGATTTTATTTTTTTTGGACCTAAGGGATTATTACACAAAAAGATCGAGCGTTTGTCTTGTTCGGTTCATTAAAACTATTGAAAAGTCATCCCTTTCAAAATGCTTTATACTTTTTCAGACTTAAGGGATTATGTTACGAAAAAGGAATATTGGAGTTTTCTTTCCGTCTCTTTTCAGACTCTCTAAAATTGAAAAGAACTGAGTTATCCTTGTCGTTAAACTCGTTAAAACAATAGCGACAAACTTGTCCATTCAAACAAGAGCGAGTTTCACTATTGCTAGGCTCGTTAAAACATAGCAACGGGTTTGCCCGAGGGGAAAATTATAGAACAAGCATATGTTATCCTCCTCAAGCTTGACAAAAATAAAGAGGTACTAGTCAGAAATGACTAGGGAAAATTGGGAAGAAAACTTGAAGAAACTTTATTGGTAGCAAGTCGCTCTTGAACATGACACTTTCACTCCATCACCATGATTGAGTTGGGTTGGGTCACTCCATTCACCAGTCATATCACCATTGGTCCACCGTACCATCCACTTTTGGGGTTAATGCTACCAATCCATTTCAGTGTCGCCGATATGTTCAAGAGAAGTCGCTCAGAGAATTCACCTACCCAGCTTGTGTCTCATCCGCTATAATACCTTCATGTTTCATTCTTTCATGACTGCCACCCTGAACCTTGTATCATCATATCGTTTTCACCTGTACAAAATCATTTGCTCTGTTCCGTGTCTTAGATGTGGGATCCATTAATGCCCTCCTATGACGGGTCACTTCTTGTCAACATCAACTCATTATCAAAGAAGCCGACCTAGGGACAACCCTTCCAATACTTTGAAGCTTGCATGCCTTAATGACAAGTTTCTCACTTCCGACGACAGGTTTACACTAATAGCCTTCGACCGAAAGATTTTGCGTGGTGTTCGACATCAACTCATGTATTCACACCACGTGAATTGTACTGCAGTACCTTGAGGGTCATTAGCATCATCGGTGATTCCTCTCACGTCTGTTAACAACTTACATCATTGGTTGGTAATCAGGCGATGTCCTTCCATGTTCAACATTAGAACATCTTTTCACATGGATCGACTTGTACTTTCGGGCGAAGATTGAACAAGTTTTGAAGACCCCGGATCTAGTTTCATCCATCCGGGCTGCGATATAATCAGGAAAATAAAGACATCAAATGTACATCATTGCTGCACAGATAATCATCCAAACTAAGGGATGATGGCTCTACCAGAATTGTCTGCACACAGACGATTGTCTGTCCTATGTACATGAAAATGAATTTATCAAGCTGAGCATGGGAATTCCTGCCTCATCTAGATCATGAAAATATTATGAAGATAATGTATTGTATTGTATCTTATTACAGGTCACCTTCCAATGCGAAAAACCTCGGATCCTCATTATAAAGCATTTCACCCAACATCAAAAGATTTACGACCTCATGTTTTAGGGGGCAACTGTTATAGACATATTTGGGCACTACAACCCCAATCACATATGTCCATAAACCAAGGGCTTCTAAGTCCCTAAAAGTGTTGTTTCATATCCTAAAGGAGCAAGGTCAGCTGATTACATCATCTCCTAGAAGTTCTCCATAAAAGCTACTCAGAACTGGTTAAAGCAGGACCATACAGACTGCCCAGTATTAAAGGTGCGATGCATCTCACCTGCCACATGCAAAAAGTGCGATGCAAACTGGTATGCCCTTCTATAGGGTGCGATGAGCGAGTGTAGATAAATGGAACAAGCAATTTGCTAGCTGGAAACCCAGAGAATCTTCTAGAAACTGCTCAATTGACACTTGCCTCTCTGAGTTCGCCCAGAGATGAGTAAGAGATCTAAAATATCCATGTGGAACCAGGAACTATCATAGAGATGACACTAATCAAAATCCCAGAAGTTGACTCACCACCCTACAAATATCTATAAATGGATCCCTCATCTAAGAGATCCAAAGGTTGGAATTTGGTATTTTGCAAAGAGATGCTGCTGGTTTCTCTTTGAAGACATTATTGGGTGATCTTGCTTTGTGTGAGGTGAAGAGGGCTTTCAAGTTGGGAGGATGGCGCTGGGTCAGACCAAGTGGTTGTAATCCTCTCTTCTACGACTTTTACTAATAAAGCTGTTTAAGTTTTCCTCCATATTCTTGTGTATCTCTGAATATTGTGTTGATATATGCATTTGTATGGTCAATATATATCTGATCCTATATTGTTTACAGTGAAAGATCTCTATGCTTTGATGGTATTATGCTGCTGTGAATCTACAGGTGCTCTTTGAAGCGAGATAAATAAGGAAGCAGTGGCGAGATTTTGTCAAAGGGGAAAGGAAACAAGCAAGGAGCCAAGCAGAAGACTGAGGTTGGTACTCTCTGCTTCTTTCTCATCTCTCTCTCGTAAAGGAAAAACAAGTGACTTTAATATGTTTGTTTCTAAGATAGCTACCCATCTTAGTGGGACCAGTAGCTCTAAATAGACACTAGGTTTCCCGATAACGATAATAGACATAGGGGGTCATGCATTTTTGGAAATAGTTTCCTAAGTATCAAGTTAATACAATATTTTAGCCTTTAAGTGTGATTTAATTAGATAATGGGAGAATACGTAAATACTCTCAAAACAAATAAATGAGCACATGAGTAGTTCCATGATCGTAAGAGCAAGAGAGAGATTTTAGGCATTAAAGGGAGAATAGATGTGGACTGTTGAGCAAAACAGGGGACTTTTTTGTTTTAAAACATAAATCTGCCACATATGTATGCATGTAACGAGTTTTAGGGCTTTTGTTAAAGGATAGGATCAGGTCCTTCATAGTAATCCAATCCAAAGTTCCCTATAAATATATGTAAGCCTACGAGCAGAAGAGGGGGCCACTAATAGTAGAATCAGGCCTATGTGTATGTGAGTATGCGAGACAAGGAGTCTCGAATGTAGTCCTGATTTTATATTAATAAATGCAAGATTAGTTCCTGGCTATGTCAATATGCCTAAGAAGCATTTCATGTGTGATTACAGTGAATTCGTAGGCTCTATATAGGTACATACATAATTCTGAAGGACACAGACGGAGAGAACAATTCAGAAAATCGAAATGGACCATCGAGTTCCATTGAAGCATCAGAGAGGCGCTCTGGAGTGAAAGAGAAGCTGAAAGCTCGAGGAATTGAGTTCAGAGGAGTAGTTGGACTGCGAATGAGCAGAAGGCCAGAGCCTTTAAAGAAGCCAAATCACCAAGAAATTAAAGAAATAGCGTAACTTTCCAAGTAAAAGGGACGAGCAGAGAAGTCCAGAATGTTAGGATATTCCGACACATAGGATATAGTTAAGTTCAACTTGGTCTAGTATAGAGTTAGGTAAAGTGTCTTTCTTTACCATTGTACATTTTGTAACTTACAATCCGACGGTCACGATATGTAGTGATCCGACGGTTCACTCTCACCTCGGTATTACCGACACTTGATCCGTGGCTTGACACCCGATTGGTCCATGAGTTCTATTTAAAGCGCATGGAGGGTCATTGTTCGGGTAATCCGTGCATGAGAGAAGCTTATGTAAATTTTCATTCTTTGATTAATAAATTGCCTGTAGTACCCACGTTGGGACAGGCCGTGGACTGTTTCCCTCTTTGAGGGTTTTAACCACGTCAAAAATACTGGTGTATTGATCTGTGATCTGGTTGTGAGCGGTGTCCTTTTGGTATTCTTTCTGAGGAACTTACCCTGTAAATTCCTACATGGTATCAGAGCTATTTGAGGGCCGCGTCCGTTGGTGATCCAAATCTGAAGCCGGTAGAACTGCATGCGGCTATCGTTTCCTAGATCTGCTGTTTCTGACTGCTTTCGGGCCGAGAGGACTGCTCTGTTGCATTCGGAGCATCTGTTCCAGTGAGGAACCCCTTTCGTTTCACGCGAAAAGGTTTCCGGTAGCCCTAGCTGCGTCATTTTTCAGATCGGGAGGTATACAGTGTTTTTTGCAGTTTACTGTTATTTTCTCTCTGCTTATTTCGGTTTCGGTTTATTTAGCCTTTTTTTTAACCGGATCTATACCTTTCATTTCTGCGTATGCTCTTTGCCCTGCGACTCTGTGCGATCTGGGCAAATCAGAAACATAAAGGAAGGATTTTTCTCATGCGTATGCTCTTTTCCCTGCACCTTAGTGTGATCTCGGAAAATCAGAAACATTGAGAAAAATATTTAGTTTTTCGGCTAAAGCTAACTTTGAGATTTTTTTAAAAAAATATCTAGTTTTTTGGCTAAAGCTAACTTCGAGCCGCAAGGTTCGTTTTTCTTTGCATATTCGTGTTGGGTTTTGTGTTTTGTGTTTTGTAGGGAAAAAGAGCTTTCTCAAGGCAAGCACGCAAACCAAGGCCCCCCCCTCTCTTTCTCTCTCTCTCTCTCTCTCTCTCTCTCAAATTTTTTGTATAGATCAATTGGTTCAAAGCTATTTTAAGAGAGTAGAGGTCTTGGGTTCAAGTCTCCATTTTGTGGGGGCGGATTTTTTCATTCCCGCACATTCGCGCACTTTGCCGGCAACTTCAACAATTTTTTTTCAAAAAACCATAACTTCTTCATCCGGAAGCCTTTTTCAGAGCCGTTTTTTTTAAAACCGCCTATTTTTTCGAGATCTATCCATTGGAACACTTACTTTCAGCATCTTCATCTTCAGTTTTTTTAAAAAATGGAAAGTCCATGCCAAGTCATTCTTGCCAGCACTAACTACTTCCAATGGGTAGCCTACATGGAAGATTTACTTAGAAGTAAAGGTCTCTTCAGAATAGCCACAGACCAAGAGAAGAAACCAAAAGATGAAGACAAGGCCGCAAAATGGGAAAATAGACAAGATCAAGCACGTGGTTTGATAGGGATGTCTATTTCTCCTGATCTTAGATTCCATATTGCAGAACTTGAGACTCCTCATGAAGCATTGGAAAAACTCGCTAAAGTTTTTGGGATTAAAAATGAAATTAGAGCCCATCAACTTGAAAATGAGTTGCTTACTTTGGATCCTAATAATTTTTCTTGCATTGAAGATTTCTTGTCCAAATTCAAGACCCTTAGATATCTCTTGGAAGGTGTTAAAGTTAAAAAAGAAGATGGTAACCTTATTTATTCCATCCTTACTAATTTGGGACCAGCCTACTCTGTATTTGTTTCCACTTTCCATTCTACAAGGGAAGCTTTCATTTGTCAAGGAAAAGACTACAAGGCCCCTTCCTTTGACTCCTTTTGTGATTCCTTAATAAGAGAACAAGAAAAACTCTTACACCTTGGTCTTCTTAATCTTGGAAACTCTTCCACGAAAGCCTTAGCCGCCCAGCAGCAACCAAATTCAAAGAATCCTAAGAAGTCATATCCTAAAAAGAATGGTCCTCAGCCTCAAAATGAAAGATCATTTCAGCAAAATGATAAGACCAATAAAAACAAATGGAAGAAGACTGATAGACATTGTAACTTTTGTAATCGAGATGGCCACTTAGAATCTAAATGCTTTAAGAAGATGGAAGCCTTGGAAGCCGCAATGAAGAAACATAACATCCATGTGGAGCATACTTCAACTTCAACTTCCGGAATGGCACTTTCTGCATGTCGTTGTCAATCATCTCAGTCTGGTTATGCATTAAATGTATCTTCTTCTTCTCCTTCTCATGAGTGGCTCATTGATTCTGGAGCCTCTTATCACATGGCCAAAAACCAAGCCATGTTTTCTTCTTTAAATGATTGTAACACCAAAAATATATATGTTGGTGATGATAGATCTCTCAATGTTGTAGGGACTGGAACTGTTCATCTAGACAATGGTCAATTTAATGATGTATTATGTGTTCCAATCTTATCCTGCAACCTTCTATCTGTATATCAGATAACTCATTCAGGTGAAGGTAAAATTGTTGAATTTTCACCTCATGATGTTGTAATCAAGGATCTAAGAGATCCTAAACAGGTTCTAGCTACTGGTATTGCTGATGATTCCACAAGGTTGTATAAGTTTCACAACTTTGGGTCATCAAATCTTCCCTCAGTATTTGTTGCTCATAATGATGAAGTGAGCAAACTTTGGCATGAGCGATTTGGTCACTTAAACTATCGCTCCCTTCAGCATCTATGTAAAGAAAATATGGTGACAGGTCTTCCTATGGTATCTTGCAGAGATGGTGTTTGTTCCGGATGTGTACTCGGAAAACATCATCGGGACAGTTTTGACAAACGTGCCTCTTGGCACGCCTCCGCCCCTTTACAGCTTGTGCACAGTGATTTATGTGGTCCACTTCCTGTTGCTTCATTCTCTGGCTGCAAGTATTTCTTAACTTTCATTGATGATTTCTCCAGACGCACTTGGGTATACTTCTTAAAACTCAAGAGCGAAGTATTTAACACATTTTTGGCCTTCAAAGCCTTTGTTGAAAAACAATCTGGACATCAAATTCTTAAGCTAAGAACTGATAATGGTGGAGAATATGTTAAAAACACATTCATCAACTTTTGCACCGAAAATGGAATTCAAATGCAACATATTGTTCCATACACTCCACAACAAAATGGTGTAGCTGAAAGGAAAAATCGCACCTTAAAGGAAATGGCTAATTGTATGCTGCAATCTAAAGGACTCAGTCTTAGTTTTTGGGCCGAAGCAATTAATTGTGCAAATTATATAATCAATCGCACTCCTACTAAGGTTCTACAGAATATCACTCCAGAAGAAGCTTGGAGTTCCATTAAACCAGATGTAAGTCACTTTCGTGTTTTTGGAAGTGAAGCATGGGCCCATATTCCAGATGAAAAGCATAAAGCTTTAGAACCTAAGAGTGAGAAATGTACTTTTGTTGGATATTCTGAAGATGTAAAAGGTTATAGACTTATTCCATTTAAGTCCAAAAATGTTATCATTAGAAGAGATGTAAAATTTGATGAAAATAAATCGGCCTGCGAGCCTAGTCCGGCGGATGTGCCACCTCTTCCTATCTCTTCTACTTTTGAAAACATTTCTTCTTCAGATGATGAAAGTGAGGATGATAATCCTCCCCCACCTTCTCAGGATCCTCAACTTCCAAGATGGGTCCGTGCTACTCGGGATGCAGCAGGTGATCTTGCCAGTGATCCTACAGATCAACGACGTACACGTTCTCAGTTTGAAAGAGCCTCTTCTTTACTGGCTCAAGCTCCAGTAAATCATGATCCTGACACTTTTGCAGAAGCTTCAGGCCATCCACATTGGGAAGCAGCTATGAATGAAGAATATCATTCATTGATGACAAATGATACATGGGATCTTGTTCCTCTACCAAAGGGACGCAAACTTGTTAGATGTAAATGGGTTTACAGAACCAAGTATGGACCAGATGGGAAAGTTGATAAACATAAAGCTCGTCTTGTTGCTAAGGGTTTTTCACAGGTTGAAGGCATTGACTACACTGAAACCTTCTCCCTTGTTGCCAAAATGAACTCTATCTGCCTTGTTCTTTCCCTTGCTGCCTCTTTAAAATGGGAAGTCCATCAGATGGATGTTAAATCTGCCTTCTTGCATGGGGACTTGCAGGAAGAAATCTATATGGAACAACCCATTGGCTTCATACAAACAGACTCCAGCCTTGTCTGTCGACTTAAGAAATCCCTTTATGGTCTCAAGCAAGCTCCTCGGGCTTGGTATGCCAAAATGGATAGCTTTCTTTTAGAATCTGGCTTTTCTAGGTGTCATTCTGACAATACTGTCTACACCAAGAAAGTGGGCAACTCTCTTATCATCCTTGTTCTTTATGTTGATGATCTTATCCTTACTTGTAGTGATCCCAACCTTATAAACCATGTGAAGTCTAGCCTCAAAAGGAAATTTGAAATGACAGACTTAGGACACTTACACTATTTTCTCGGTCTTCAAGTCTTGCAATCCAAGGAGGGTATTTCCCTTTCCCAGTCCAAGTATGCTTGTGATATTCTTCGTCATTTTCACATGGAAGACTGTAAGCCAGCCCCTTCTCCCTTTCAGTCTGGAGTCAAACTTTCAGTCTCTTGTACTTCTCCTGAAGTTGATGCTACCTTATACCGTCAACTTGTAGGAAAACTCTTGTATTTAACCCACACTCATCCTGATATTTCCTTTGCTGTTGGCCTTGTTGCTCGTTTTATGCAAAACCCCCGTGAAAGTCATTGGAAAGCAACCAAAAGAATACTTCGTTATGTTCGAGGTACAGTACAATTTGGGATTCATTACAGTGCCAAAGCAGCTCCTCTATTAGTTGGTTTCACTGATTCTGATTGGGCTGGTGACCCTGATGATCGGAAGTCTACTGCCGGTTATGTCTTCACTCTTGGTTCAGGACCTATTACATGGGCTTGTAAGAAACAGGCTGCCATTTCTCTTTCGTCAGCAGAAGCAGAGTATCATGGTGCCGTGGAAGCTAGTAAGGAAGCCTTGTGGCTTCGTCAGATCCTATCAGAGTTTGGCTTTGAGCAGCAGCATCCAACCACACTTTGGTGTGATAATCAAAGTGCCATTCAGCTATGCAAAGATCCAGTCCAGCATCAGCGCAACAAACACATTGAACTACACATGCACTTCATCAGAAAGCTCATTCATGACCATGTTCTTGAAGTGCAATATTGTTCAACAGATGATCAGGTTGCAGACATCTTCACAAAGGCTCTCATAGAGGCGAAGTTCACTAAACTTCGATATATGCTTGGAGTTCAGGAAGTTGTCACTAAGGGGGGATAGGCTCTAGTGCCTCCTTCCTTCTCCTATTGTGTCATATTTGTAAATCCTTCAATCCTATCCCAAGTTGTTCTTAAGGGGGGATGTTAGGATATTCCGACACATAGGATATAGTTAAGTTCAACTTGGTCTAGTATAGAGTTAGGTAAAGTGTCTTTCTTTACCGTTGTACATTTTGTAACTTACAATCCGACGGTCACGATATGTAGTGATCCGACGGTTCACTCTCACCTCGGTATTACCGACACTTGATCCGTGGCTTGACACCCGATTGGTCCATGAGTTCTATTTAAAGCGCATGGAGGGTCATTGTTCGGGTAATCCGTGCATGAGAGAAGCTTATGTAAATTTTCATTCTTTGATTAATAAATTGCCTGTAGTACCCACGTTGGGACAGGCCGTGGACTGTTTCCCTCTTTGAGGGTTTTAACCACGTCAAAAATACTGGTGTATTGATCTGTGATCTGGTTGTGAGCGGTGTCCTTTTGGTATTCTTTCTGAGGAACTTACCCTGTAAATTCCTACACAGAATTAATACTCAGCAGCCGTTAGATCTTCAAATATCAACGGCTACGATTGAAATTGCAATCGCATTCCAAAAGTGCAAGGGACGGCGGTTACAAACCCACGATATTCCGATGAGCGATTGGCGGTATCGTCGATAATCCGATCAGCGATCGTGCAATCAGAGGTTCGCAGCGGAAGAAGTTAGGTGTGGGCAATGAGCGATATTTGATAGCAATTATCGGAATATTGGAGCTCGGACCCATCGGAGTTCGGCGCAACGGAAGGGTGGATTAAGTAAAGATCGGACCCGACGATAATCATAGTCACGGGTCTATATATATTTAAAGTCCGTGGATGTGTTAGGAGGGGAATTTCCTTTGTATTCCTGTATATTATCATGCCCGATAGTTTATATGGCGTGGGCTTTTTAGCGCTAAAGCATATGTTAACCACCCGATAGTCGGAGATTGGAGTCAAAGAGGGGTGATGGTTCATATGTATATGAACCATTGATATAGGGAGAGTGATTGCGATAGAGGTTTTAACCTCGAGTCCTGTTTTAAAGCCGTAATAAGGCAAAAAATGTGTTTTGGAAGTATTTCCCTTTGTAATTGGATATAAAGTGGAAAAGTGTCTATAGTGTTTTGGGTTAATATATGTGTAACCAAAGCATAGAAAATAGTAAGGTTATATATATATGTGGACTGTGGTTCTGAAGGGTTCATATTATAATCCCAATAGAGGATTCAGGCAGGGTGATTGGGTTCCGATTCAAAGGAACTGGTGGTGAAGGGCCTTAACCATATATAAATATGAAGTTTGACTCCTTTGTGAGTCTATTGCCTGGGACAATGGTGTTAGGCACTCTTATGAAATTTGTGGGTATGGGTGTGGGTGTAGCCCTACACCATTAGTGGTGTCAGAGAAGAATTGAGGTCAAAGAAAAATTACTATCAGAGCAAAAATAAAGCGGGGAAGATTTTTGCAAAAAGGAATTCGCACACAGGAAAAGGTAATGTGATGAATGATAACGACTAGAGTGGGAGATTGTAGTTGTTCCAGTAGAGGCTTGGAGTAAGCAGGAACAAAGGATTCCTTGAGGAAAGAGAAAGCAAGATTGCTTAGCGCAAGTTCTGAAGGAAAGAGGACTTGGAGACAAAACTGAGGACAATCTGTTCAAAGGACAGCTGGAATGGTGAAACAAGATCATGCTGAGATCTTGGAAGTGAGGTAACGTGTTCTGTTTTAAATTAGGAATGTGTGTTTTTTATACTAATGCACAGGTGACAACAAGAGAAATTGTGAGAAGAACATGTGAGTTCTTAAAGACAGAGTAAGGAGAATACTCTAAAGGAGAAGTGGCAGTGAACCTGAAGAATCCAACAAGAGATTGGACAGAGAGGACAACTGAAGTGTTCTCAAGAGAAAGTGAGAGATTGCAGAAGCCTAGAAGGAGCAAAGGTGTTGCTCAAGAAGAGGTTCCAGATAGAGGACCTGTGCTTACCAAAAGACTGAGTGAGGAGAGCTTAGTGAGGTAAGATTGCAGCTAGGAGGACTAGCTGTTGCAGAGGCTTGTTGCAAAAGAGCTCATGAAGAAAGAAGAGAAGAAGATGACTACTGATAGTCATAGCAGAGGTTCAGAGAGAAGCCACAACAGAAGATATGAGAAGAAGGATGCCAAGGCAAATGGAAAGAAGATGAGTCAAGAGGAAATTGACAAAGAGGTTGTTGAATTAAAAGAACAACTCAATGCATTAAAGAGAATGCTTGAGGAAAGCCAGAGACTAGGTTGGGTCTTGAGGAAGAAGCCAGTGGAATGGCATGAAATGCAGAGAAGGCTACAACAAAAGCAAGTGAAGTGGCTGAAGGGAAAACTCAAGGAAGTTGAGTTAGAAATGGAAGAGTACATTTGTAAACCAGAACAAGGAGAAATTTTGGGAAAAAGTGAAGATGAAGACTTGAAGACTGAAACTTCAAGTGAGGTCAAAGGGCCACGTGATTTTAAAACTAACAATTTGTGTATGATTGCAGATGAAACAGGTGAAGGACAATTTGTTGATATTGTCATAGAGAAGGAAGAAGATAAGTAGAATCTAATTTCTGTCTTGAAAGAAGATGAGATAGATAGATCTCATATACAGCTAGAGGAAGATATCAAGCAACCAAGTGAAGGGCTTGAGGAGATTGAAGAAGAGACTATCAAAGAATTTCTAAATCATCAACAACAAAAAGATATGATGGTTGAACCCTTAAGTGAGACCATAGGGTCTTATATTTTTAAAACTGATAGTTAGTGTATGATGGCAAATATTGCAGGAGAAAAACAACCATTTGAAGATATCTTCAGAGGAGATAAACAACAAGGCACTGAAGGCAAAATTGAGGAAGAGATTATGTTAGCTGAAAACATAGTAAATGATCATCAATTCACTATGATGATAGGCATAGTGGAGATAGCCATGGAAACTGTTGAGACAGACAATAGGGAAGAAGGACATCTACTGAAAGATGTTAAGAAGGAGGAACCCTATGCAAAGGATTTAACCTTGGGAAAAGGAACACTAACAAAGGAGTGTTTTGAAGAGGACGGACAATCTTTTGAAGATGTTGAAAGTCTGGAGGAGTACTCTAGGAGAAAAAAGTATAATGGAGAAGACCTCTTGAGTGAGGGAAGTAGTGATTTGCTACAGAAGAAAAACCTTGAGATTACAAGGGTCAAAGGAAGACAATGTTTTAACACTGTAACACAGCATGCAAAGGATGAAGCTGGAAGAGAGCATTGGAACAAAGTGCTTGCTAAGTGTGAAGAAGAAATTAAACTGCTGGAGAAACTGAAGAGAGAACCTAACGGTAGAACAGAAGCTACAGTTATAGTTTCTGAAGAAGAAGATGTGTCTCAAGTAGCCATGGAGACAGGAAGATGTAATAATTTGTTTGTAGGTTCATTAAAAACCATGAATGAGTATGAGCATGTGATCAAAGAGATTGAGCAGAGATTGTTTGAAGATGGTAAAGAGGTAGTAGGAATCAAACAATTTCAAAGTGAAGATAACCAACAATAGGTTAAAGGAGGAGAAGTTCACTACTATGAACCCAAGCAAGAAGACATCATTAGAACAGATGGTGTAGAAAAGAGACTAACTAACAGTCTCATGAATTTTTCTAATAATTCGAATCAACATACTGATGTGTTGATCGAGGAAGAAGAAATAGTGCAACAAACTGAATTGTTGCCAAAGGAAGATAAGGCACACCAGCCTTATGTTTTTAATTTTAACAAGTGTTTTGTGAATGCAGGTTTTGTTGCAAATGCTGGAGGAGATTTGGCACAAGTGAACAACCAAATAAAAGTGAAAGAAGAGAATTCTATGGAAGAATTCAATCCATGGAATAGAAAAATTAATTTGCTGGAAAGAGTGCTGAACAATCATGATTCAATCATGAAAGAGGGCAAGGATGATAGGGAGGCAGCAAGTAAACCAAAGGATGAAGCAAGTAAAGGAGAAGTTAGTAAAGCGAGCACAACAAAAGTTGAAGCAAGCAAAGCAAGAGTCAGCATAGGAGTCAGCATAGAAGACAACAACAGTAACTTCAAACAAAAAGAAAGAGGAAGAAGTAAGGAGCAGAATATGGACCAGCCCAAAGATATGCTGGACATAGAAATTGAAGAAATGTGGGTGCTGATGATGAAGCAATCCAAATGGATAAAAGTGATAACAGCAACAAGAAAGATCATTCAGAACTTGAACTTGATTGACAAGAAGAAGAAGACAACAAAAGTGCAGCAACAACAAAGGTACAAAGCATCTTAATAGTGACAGAACAAAGTATGGGATCTAGGAAGAAAAAGATCAGAAGGCATATGATCAGGAGATCATGAATATTTTCTACTTTGGGAGTCTGATGCAGGAACATTCAGCCCAAAGAAAATCATTGTAAATAGTAGACATAGGGGATCATGCATTTTGGGAAATAGTTTCCTAAGTATCAAGTTAATACAATATTTAGGCCTTTAAGTGTGATTTAATTAGATAATGGGAGAATATGTAAATGCTCTCAAAACAAATAAATGAGAACATGATTAGTTCCATGATCCTAGGAGTAAGAGAGAGTTTTTAGGCATTAAAGGGAGAATAGATGTGGACCATTGAGCAAAACAAGGTACTTTTCTGTTTTAAAACAGAAATTTGCCACATATGTATGCATGTAGCGAGCTTTAGGGCTTTTGTTAAAGGATAGGATTAGGTCCTTCATAGTAATCCAATCCAAAGTTCCATATAAATATATGTAAGCCTACGGGCAGAAGAGGGGGCCACTAATAGTAGAATCAGACCTATGTGTATGTGAGTATGCGAGACGAGGAGTCTCGAATGTAATTCTGCTTTTATATTAATATATGCAAGATTAGTTCCTCCCTGTGTCAATATGCCTAAGAAGAATTTCATGTGTGATTACAGTGAATTCGTAGGCTCTGTATAGGTACAGACAGAATTTTGAAGGACGCAGAGGGAGAGAACAATTCAGAGGATTGAAATGGACCATCAAGTTCCATTGAAGCATCAGAGAGGTGCTCTGGAGTGAAAGAGAAGTTGAAATCTCGAGGAATTGAGTTAAGAGGAGTAGTTGAACTGTGAATGAGCACAAGGCCGAAACCTTTAAAGAAGTCAAATCACCGAGAAATTGAAGAAACAACGTAACTTTCCAAGTAAAAGGGATGAGCGGAGAAGTCCAGAATTAATACTCAATAGCCGTTGGATCTTCAAATATCAACAGCTACGATTGAAATCACAATCGCATTCCAGAAGTGCAAGGGACGGCGGTTACAAACCCAGCGATACTTTGATGAGTGATTGATGATATCGTCGATAATCCGATCGGCGATCGCGTAATCGGAGGTTCACAGCGGAAGAAGTTAGGCGCAGGTAATAATCAATATCCGATAGTGATTATCAGAATATCAGAGCTTGGACCCATCGGAGTTCGGTGCAGTGGAAGGGTGGATTAATTAAAGACCGGACTCGACGATAATCATAGTTGTGGGTCTATATATATTTAAAGTCTGCAGATGCTGTTAGGAGGGGAATTTCCTTTGTATTCCCGTATATTATCATGCCCGATAGTTTATATGGCGCGGGCTTTTTAGCACTAAAGCATATGTTAACCATCTGATAGTCGAAGATCAAAGTCGGAGAGGGGTGATGGTTCATATGTATATGAACCGTTGATATAGCGATAGCGATTGCGATAGAGGTTTTAACCTCGGGTCCTGTGCTAAAGCTGTAATAAAGCGGAAAATGTGTTTTGGGAGTATTTCCCTTTGTAAATGGATTTCCCTTTGTAATTGGATATAAAGTGGAAAAGCGCCGATAGTGTGTTGGGTTAATATATGTGTAACCAAAGCATAGAAAAGAGTAAGGTTATATATATATGTGGACTGTGATTCTGAAGGGTTCATATTATAATCTCGATAGAGGATTCAAACAGGGTGATTGGGTTCCATTACACAAGAACTGATGAATGGGCCGCGACCATTTAAGGTCTAAATATTTGACTCCATTATAGAGTCAAATGACCTGGGACAGTGTAGATGCATTATTGTGTAAAATGCATACTGTGGGTATGTGCGGGTGGTGTTACCCTGGCATTAGTTTGCTAAATATGGTTTATGCCGGGAGCCTGCATCAATCATAGAGGATGGAAAATCGCTCACCATCAAGACACACAAGGGTAAGTGCAAAATTTCATTGGCAAGTGCCAACTAAGCCAAGAAACTAATTAGTTCTAACAAGTATGTTTTACTATTTTTAAGAGAAAATTAGTCTGTAGAAGAGTTAGTGAGAGTAAATTCATTCTTGAAGGGGTGTACTAAGAAATAGAAACAACAATTGGAAGAGTTTCAATAGGCATGCACGAATTTGTTCTAGGTTTCTAAAGGGCTACCACCCAAGAGGAAAGTGGAGCATGCGATCTAGCTATATGTGGACTCCCCATTGCTAATGGTTGGGTTGTACAAACAATCCATCATAGAAGCAAGTGAGGTGAAGAAGCAATGGTGGTAGCTACTAAAACGTGGTGTCATTCAACAAAGTACATTGTCATGTGGGTACCCATCATCATTGTGTGCAAGAAGGATGAGACTTGGTGGATGTGTATCAATTATAGGGCATTAAACAAAATTATGTTAAAAAACTCGTACCCTCTGCCTATGATAGATGATCTGCTAAATTAGTTGTAATAAGCCAAATACTTCACCAAACTAGATTTAAAGTCAGGATATCACTAGGTTCAATTCTGAGAAGAATATACCTGAAAGATCGCGTTCAAAGCTAGGAAAGGTTTGTATGAGTGGTTAGTTATTTCGTTTGGCTTGTATAATGCACTGGCTATGTTTATGAGGTTAATGAATGATATATTGTGCCCTTTCATAGATTTATTTGTTATTTCCTATTTGGATGATATACTGGTATATAGTGTTATGTGGGAGGAGCACATCTCACAATTAATGCAATTTCTAGAGACATTAGAGAAACACCAACTACTGGAAAATATCAAGAAGTGTGAGTTTTCATAACAGTCTTTGGTGTATGTAAGGTATGTGGAAGGTGGAGGAGAGTTGAAGATAGATCCTGCGAAGATGGAGGCTATCATAAAGTTGTCGGTGCCTACTAATGTTTCTAATATCAAGAGTTTTATTGGGGAAGAACAATAACTAAGTAAATTCATAATATTGTTATTAGCGGTTTCAACACAACTCCATGTCATAACAACAAGTGGCAAGAGTTTCCAGTGGGGAAAGGTTCAACAAATGGCCTTTGACGAGTTAAAGAAGAAGACCATTCAAACACCAATTCTAGTATTACCAAACTTGTAGCAACCCTTTGAAGTGGAGACATATACGAGTGGGTATGTTATGGGAGCGGTCTTGATACAAGGAGGAAGGCTTGTATGCTACCATTCTTAAGTATTTTATGGGGAAATTCTTAACTACCCTACCCATGAAAAAGAGCTCTATGCTTTGGTGTAAGTTGTGAAGAAGTGGAAACACTATCTGATGGGAAAGGATATAATAATCCACAAAGATCAACAACCACTACATTACTTGCAAGCCCAGAGT
The DNA here is from genome assembly GCA_031772625.1 of Pinus tabuliformis. Taxonomy (NCBI): domain Eukaryota; kingdom Viridiplantae; phylum Streptophyta; class Pinopsida; order Pinales; family Pinaceae; genus Pinus; species Pinus tabuliformis. Next base: position 83,277,023 of record CM062807.1, read on the forward strand.
TAGCTACAACAGACCAAGCATTACAAGTGGATAGGGTTTTTATAATAGTTTCATTTAGTGATTAAGTATAAGAAGGGAAACACCAACAAGTTTTGCAACATGCTTTTAAGGCCTCCCATATCAAATATCACAACATGGGAAACTTTGATGGACATGGAATCGTTCACCCATGATGGATACAAAGAGGCATATTCAGAGGATGATGAATTTAAGGAGGTGTTTCAAAAATTGCATAGCCAAAATCATGTGCATGATAGTGACAATATAGTTGACTACTATATCTAAGATGGGTTACTCTATAGGTTGGATACATTATGTGTTCTTAAAGATGAGTGATTGCAACTGATTAGATAGGCTCACACCTCCAAGGTTGCAATGTATTTTAATGTAGAGAAGACAATGACCAACTTGTAGAGGTAAGTGTACTGGCCCAAGATGTAAGAACATGTAGCTAGGTTCGAAAGAGTATGCATCCTTTGTTGTATCAACAAGCCTAGTAACAGGAAACAAGGTCTATATCATTCCTTACTTATACCCACTCATCCTTGGGAAAAAATTTCCATGGACTTTGTGGGATGTTTACCAACAACTAGAAAGAAGCATGACTACCTATCTATGGTAGTTTATAGGTTCAACAAGATGTATGTTCTAATGCTCTTTTAAAAGAAAATCAATGAAAAAGAAGCATCGAACTTGTTCTTTGGACAAGTTTGGGTGCACTTTGGGGTACCAAGGAGCATCGTTTCAAAGAGAGACAGAAGGTTTAATAGTGCGTTTTGGACTACATTGTGGGAGAAGATGAACATGAAGTTGAAGAGGTCTACAACATTCCATCCAAAGAAAGATGAGTAGACAAAAGTAGTCAACAAGACTTTGGTGCAACTTTTGAGGGGTTAAAATCAGAAACATTCAAATACCTAAGATGGAAATCTTGTATATAGACAATACTTTTATAATAGAGTAGTCCACACATCTTATGGTCAGTTCCCATTTGAGACTTGTTCGGGATATTTGCCACCTTCACATTTGGATATTGCATATGGGTAGCAAGGAGTGAGGGAGGATCTTACAGAGGATGCCTTAAGGGAATTTTTTTTTTGAGAAGATTAGGAAAATCCATATATAGGTGCAAGAGACACTGCAAAAGTCACATGAAAAATACAAGGTGAGCAGGTGAAATTTTAGGGGCTAATATTCGGAAGTGGGCTCCTTTTCCATGTTTTTTCCAAAAACTTGATTCACTAATTTCCATTTTTAAAAATGATTTGCTTAAATTTTATAGTATAAAATTATTTGACCTTATAAATCATCAAAATTTTATAGGGGCTATATAAAATCATTATAAATTTATTTATTTTTACAAAAATATAGCCAAAACATTTTACAATTTGTATATTAGGGATTAGTTAGATTCAACAGGGTTTGTAAACTTTAAGATAAATTTTCATCCTTAAAATTTTCCTTGAAGGTGAGGTATGATCAACAAAGATCAAAGAAATTGTTCAAGGTGGGAGAAAGAGTATGATTATAGTTGAATAAGGAGAGACTATAGGGTCTTGGTAAGAAAATCAAGGCTTTTCAATATGGTCCATTTGAGATACTAGAAAAGGTGGGAGATAGCACCTATAAACTCATGTGCATTTACTTAGTGGTGAATGTAGAGAATCTAAAACTCTATGAGCCTTCCATGCTAGATTATGAAGAGGAAAATGTCCTACCTTTCTATAGAAGATTTGACATCAATTGTTGAGGAAAAATTAAGGATAAAATTTTGTAGAAGAGGTCCAGAACTATGAAACGGGGGTAGAATGACATTTGGCAGATTGTGTTGAAATAACATTGTCCAGGCAATGCTAAATGGTGCAACCGACAGGCGGAGGAAAAAAATTCCCACCTCATTAAGTATAAGCTTTTGGGGAGAAAAAACGTCCCAAAATGGGGAAGTATGATCTAGATTGGATCATTATGTATTTTTTCATCCATCTCGATGCTTTTAGAGTCTAAAAGGTGGAAGAATCAACTCACAAGACCATTTTCATCGGCAAGACCCAATTTGACAAATTAGGGTATGAAACTTTTTGGAAACAATTTGAGTCATCAAACAATGTTTTTTAGGGGTTAAAACTTTTCCTCTTGAGCACAACACCTTTTTATGCTATTCGACACACAAATCTTTCCATTGGCATAAGAATTGCCTCAATCGAAGTCTGTATGTAAACATTATGCCACATCAACCCCCATTTTTCATGGAAAAGGAGTTAGCCGTGTGATCATGATGAAGAGGAATCTAGAAATAAAGAAATGCTAAACAAGTATCAAAAGGAATAGGGATGTGTGTGATTTATCAACATCAAAAATCCTAAGCAAGTAGTCAACATCACAACATTATGATGTTGAGAAGCACTTAAGACTTCCACCTTTGAATAAAACTCCAAATCACCTTGATAACTTGTAAGTTTATGTTGTTTAATAGCTTGGTCATTGGGAAGCATACCTCTATGAATAGATCTAAACCCCCTTCTTCCAAGAAACTGTCTTGAAAAAAATAGTCATTCTTCCCACATATGGATGGAGAATAAATGATTATAGTTAGGAAAAGTAAGCCAAGAACAGGGTAATTCATCATATGTAAAACAAAAACAAAGGTTCTTTGTAGTGCACCTATTTTGTGGCTCTATCTCTAGAGATTTCTTGGTATCAAATCATCTCTATCCCATCTTATGTCTCTATATATGCTTGTGCTCTTCTATATAAGAAATTCAAATTTTGTGATTCAAGTTCTCACACCTATGTAAGAATATATATAAAATCTCTTGATATCATTTGAAAATTAAAATACTCTCAAAAATGCTTTGGAAAGTTCTCTAGGGAAGGCTATTTTTCAACAAAGTTAAAATAAATTTATATGAACAAAATTTGATATAATATATGAAGATGTATGTATAATAAAAGATAGTCAATTGGTATCAACATAAACTAATATGTACATAGTACACTAGGCTAGCAAGAGAGACAATTACACTCTTACCTATTATCCTTCCATTAAAACTCCCTATTGGTAAAGAAAATATCACTCCACATAGTGGAAGTAAATGAAACCTTACTATTATCTAAATTATAACTTTATATATGTTAGCTCCACCATGTAAATTTCTTAGTAATAACCTTGATTTTCTAATGTATTTGTACATATTGGTTATATGGGTTGGTGAGTTGGATGATATGTTTAAGGGACAATGTATGTAACATAATTGATGTAAATCATATTATTAATTAAAATATACGATTAGCTGCATGAAAAAGGGACTAAAATAGTATAAGGATATGATTCTACGAGAGGGTAACACAATGGGGCTAAGGGAGTCTAAAGGGGACAAAGCTATAAATAATAATATTTGATTACTATCCAAAGCACCTTAAGGAGGAGCGTCATTTGGATTTGTGTAAAAGTGGTTGGGGAAGGACTTCTCCTTGTGACAAGTGTCAATTTGTAATCATGCATACTTAACCTTTTCCTTATGTGTTGAGGGGTCTTCTCATGTTCATTTTTCCATTCCAAGATACCAAATCCGTATGAATATCCAAGCTTTTTAAGGAAAACATGCCAAAGTGTTGAGTTACATAGAAAATTTGTGTAAGCCTACAATAAGAGCATCCTTGCTATCTTAGCATAGATATTTTCCTGGCCAGCTTGCATTGAAGCCTTGGTAGAGGGAGTTAACTTGAGGGACTACAATTGCATAGAAGAGGGATCCCCTCTTGGGTTAGGTGGGTTGAGGGGGAAAGAGAGACATTGTTTGGGATGGCTATTTAAGTGAGAAACCTAAGTGTTTGTGGGTTTATGGGCTGAGAGCAGAGCCATAGTTTTCCCGTGTGGTGTCATAGCCCCATCTTAGAAGTGGCCTGCTATTGACAGAATTGGAAGAATGGTGCCTAAGGTTGGGGCATCATGCTATGCTAGTAACTAGTTGTGCTTTTTAAAAAAGATAAGTGTACTACTCTTGTGTATGGTTTAATGCAATTAATTATGTGTGTAATATCTATTTAAAAATGTTGTTGATAATTCAATGTGAATGTTGTATTTTATTTCTTTATTAATTATGTTCAATATATGGCTTGTAGTATATTTTGTTATGCTTGCATGTTTGTTCATATGCAAGGAAAATTCATATTATGGTACAAGAGACTAAAATTATGAAAATTAAGAGCCAAGTTTATAAAGAAATTAAAACTTATGGTGTTCATAGTGGATTTGTGGTAGTGTGACCCAATCTAGGGAATGGTTAGGCACATTACAAGGCGGTATCAGAGTAGGTTACAATAGTAGTCTTGCATGGGCAAGTCAACAAGCGAAAATAGAGAAAATTGTGAAGGCAGAAATTTATAAAGTGGTTGTTTGCAAAATATTTGACAAATTTCCCTATGAGAAATTTGGGCAAAATTTGGGGTAAATTGAAGAAATAGAGACTTAGAGAGAAAAAACTCTAATTTTAATTTTTATTGACAAGCAAAAGTCCATAATTGGCCATATTATGAGTATAGAATGCTTTGGTGAAAATTTTGACAAAAGCCCCAATTTATGAGTTAAGTTCATGGAGGAAATCACCTAGAAGAAGTATAATTGGTAGTTTCGTAGGTCAATGGGAACCACACGTTCAATGGTGTGGTAGTGTCACAATGCAATATGGTATAGGGAATGTGGTATCCCATGGTGGTGGAATAGTTGGCTTGATGTGCAATTTGGTAGGGTTGTAGGGTCACATGAATTATATTTTGTTATAACAATGTCGATAGGGTGAAAGGAAATATCGAGACTTTTCAAAAATAGTTTTGATATTCCCCACATTAACCAACACCTATTAGAAAATTCCATGTGGCAAAAGGAAAACTGGGTATAAACCGTTGTATGGGACCTTTGGTGTCCTTAACAATTGGGAAACTAAAAGTCCTGATATGCCTAGGACCGTAGATCTAGCTAGAGTTAATCTCCATTATTGATGTATGGGGTTGTTGTTAATAATATGCAATTGCGGTCAAATTCCACTTTGGATAGCTCACGTAATGGAGATAATGATTTCATTGAATTCCTCTTTTCGAGAGGACCAAAAGTGACCTAAATATCATTCAAATCAGATAAGGGAAAGTGTACTTATGAATAAATTCCCACATGTGCATATTTGATAAGGTCAGCCCTAAAGAAAAGTGGACCACCTTGAAAGGATATAAATACAATTGTCGTCTACCTCATTTATACATAATGATAAGACACCCTTCTATCTCGGTTTTTGACTCGCACAGGTCTGAGGCTTGTCCACGGAGGAACAAGTTCGCTCTAAGGTGAAATTGCAGGGTCCGAAGCTCGCATCTTTGATTTAGGGTTTTGGGCCTCAGTTGCAGGCACATCATAGGATGAAGTCGACCCCAGTCGCTTGCACAGAAGCTCATACTTGTGACTGGAGTCTTCCAGTCGCATGAAAAACTCTCCATCCATGTGACTGGGGGTTTATAGTTTTCGCAGTACAGATCTGATCCAAATCGCTCGCACGCCATGCTTAAAGGAGCAACTAGGAAATCCATAGTCACTCGCATGACACCTCCTCTATGTGACCGATACCTAAAATATGAAATCTCAATCTTCCAAAGACTTCGCTCAGTGACTGCAGGGTTTAGCAGTTTACTGCAGACAGTGACAGTTCATTACAGACTTCAGAACCATATTTCTAAGTATAAGCATCGTTGGGTTCATTTCATGGATGTTGTAGTTTTTTTGTTGAATAATTGCATAGATGAAGATATGGATCATCGCACTCTCTTTTGTTGAATCATTTGATGACAATCTAAGAAGAAGCATAATTTGAAAGGGTTTTCCCCATAATGATTTTTTCCTTGGTCTCTGACCAATCTTGGTGTCTCTATGTGCGAATGTTTTTCTTCTATTGTTCTTTTATGTTATGCTGCATTGATATTGATGATATTTTTCTTTATACATAGTTGCATATGCTATTGAATAATGTTGTAAATCTGAATAATGTTATGATGTTATGGGGTGAACTTAATGTGTTAATGAAGAAATGCAATTATCAAAGAAAAAACAATATAGCCCTATGAAAAATTAACATGGTATCAGAGCTTGTGCTGAAGAAAAGTTATAGAGATCACCCCCATGGAGACACCTTTGATGGAAGCAAGAGAAGATGGAGGAGACCTAAAAGAATTTACGGTTTGAAGAAAACCTTAGGCAATTTGTGTATTAGGGTTTGATGGATATTATGAGGTCAAGGTTTGAGAGAAACCTTAGCTTATGGAAAGATGTTTAAGCACTTGTGTCAAATTTGATGAAGCCCAAGATGGGATAGTCTCTATTAGGCTTGATTGCTAATATAATTGGTTGAAATATTGAAGGCAACATTGTTATATGGACAATGGACAGTGATGGCTCTTGATTGACTGGTTCAAGAAGGAGATGGTCATCTTTGATTGAAGATAATTACTTTTCGATTTATGATGCTTCTTTATGTATTTAATTTTCTGATTATTGTTTGATTATTATTTATGATTCCTGCATATATATTTATGAGATTTGATAAGTGGATCCTTCTTGAGGATCATGGCTAGTGTAGGAAGAGGCATATGATGAAAATGTGACAAAGCGTTACAAGTTGCCTATGTAAAATAAGAAGGTACACAAGTATTTGAATACTACAAAGTATGAATGGTATATTGTTTCAAAGTTATGTTTTAGCTACAATATTGATAGTAAGGTGAGTCCTAAGGTATGATGAGAATGTCTCCTTCTCAAATCGTTCATGCATGCATATGAAAGTGTTTTGGATTCATGGTTCCTATGGTGAAATGATGCACTTAGTAGTAAGCAAGTATTTTATCCTTTAGACATGATGAAATTCTTGATTCTATGAAGCCACTTAATATTGATCTTTGATATAGTGGTATACTTGATGTTTGAATAACTTCTATCATTTGAACATCTTGATCCCATAAAGAAGGCTAGCGCCTTGATTCTAGTAGATGGTAACATGATACTATTGATATTGTTTGTGAAAAACATGGTAGTCATGATGATAGAATTATAACAATGAGATTGATATTTAGGATCTTTTGTTGACCATGGTTATGTTTTGACGTGTTTAGTAATTATGGCATATGGTAAAAATTGAATTCCCTGACCTGATGGATTGAGTTATGTGACAAAGAAGTAATGCATGTGATCATGATTCTTGAAGTCTACTCCTATTAACTCTTTGACACTAACCCTTCATGACAGATTGATGTCATGATGAAGTAGCTGATGATAACATAATATAACCATGATAAATATGTGATATGGTTTGAATTTATGATCTAATAGATCTGCTGATGCATGATAACATTATAGATAGGTTGATGGCATGAATGAAGATGACTGAAGTGGATTCCCATTCAGAGGGAGAACCTCTCCATAAGATCCCTTCTCCTATTGTCATTTGCATTATATACTCTTTACTATTGAAGTATGATTTATGGGCATGAATAGAAAAATATCTGACATTGTTGATCTGCAACAAAGTTCTAATATGAGGTGAGAGAGTTTTCTATTACTCTAAGCCTCAATCGCATGGAAGAATTCCTGCAGGTGCGACTATAGTCTTCTAGTTGCATGAAAGCAAGCTCAATGGTGTGACTAAGGCACTGAGATAGTTTTGAGCTAGGGTTTGGCAACTGGGAAGCCACAGTCAATCACATAACATCTTTAAGGGTGTGACTGCAATCTCCCAATTGCACAATAAAAGGCCTATGGGTGCGACTATGCCTGGAGGACACAAAAATGAAGTTTTGTGCATGAAATCAGATGTTCACCTGAAATATGTCAATCCTACAGACATGACGCAGACAATAGAAAGATATGTGAGCAAGAAAGTTTGAATGTTTACTATAACATGAATAAAGAATGAACTTGTGTTTGCAGGTGATCGGGACATGCATATGTCATCATGTTTGAAGTTTGTGCTACAAGAGTTTGACATGATTTGGCTGATTGATATAGATAAGCAGTGTTTGGATTTTTGACATGATGCTTGATAATGACTTAGAACTTTGACTTGATGTTGATATATGTTCTGGACTATAGATCTCACTATGATAGTGAATTTGGGATTCGACCTGATGACTAATGATTTGATTTATCGACTGATGATTTTCATTGATGGCAATGCTATGTGGGCATAATGAATTTCAATGACTAATATTGGTATTCGATAATGGCTTTGTATTGGCCTCCTCGTTCCTAGCACAATGGTTGAAGTATTGATAGTTGTGATTCAGTGTAAAGTATCTAACAATGAATGGATGTAACCTACACAACTTATTCCTGGTGTATGCATTTTCATCTAGTGACTTATATTATGATCAAGAGGATGACTTGATGAAGTTTGGTTTGATATTGCTTATGACAACTTGTTGGCAAGACAATAGATGAAGTCATGACTTGATAAGAGCTCTACCAGAATTAGAGGATTTTTGAGGTAAAAAATGGATCTCCTAAGGAAAATGTACAATAAAAATTCACTTTATGAGAACCAATCACATTTTAGGAAATGACATCATCCCCCATGGTTGAGGTGACATTGCTTGAGTTAAATGCACTTACTTGTAACATTCTCAATGGTAGATAAAAACTCATGGTTAACCATGATAGTGCTCTAAGTACTTTTAAAGTTGTAAACTAAAGCACTCATAATAAAGGTCATTTCACACTTTTTGAATAAAATATTATTATTATCATTTCATATATTTTGAAAGAAACAATGCATATCCCTATACAATCTTCATATCTTTATACATTTTCAATAAATGTTATATTTGTATATTTTCATATATTTATTTTTAAATTATACATTCATTTTATTTGATTTAATACTACAATTTCAAATTAATTATAAGTTACCAACTCATAAATATAAATTAAATCTATTTCTATTTTTTTTTTATACCAGTCAATTGAGGATTATATTAATATTATATATTATTATATATAATATTATGAAAAATAATCTAAATATAATAGAATATATATTATATTCCTTTTTATATTATATATTATTTCTTTCTATATTATAAATTAAATCAATTCAATATGTAATATAAAATTAATACATAAAATAATATATTACATTTATTATATTATATTATTTGATTTTTATATAGTATCTTAATTACATGCTATTATATAATCTAATTGTATAACGTAAATAATATAAATTTTAATTAATAGTATATTATACAATTAAGAATTTATGAATTTATATTTATAATTTATTTTAACTTATTTGGACAAATGCAGTAGTTGTTTAATGATAATGATTTTTTCACGAAAAGTCATTTTTATTTATAGTTACATCAACACAATTTTTTTTTTATTAATTTTATTTTAGTAGAACTTTTCAATTGAATTTAACGATGGTTAGATGGATTGTGGTGCAAAAAGTGAATTGCAAATTCATAAATATTATTTTATTATTTCCTTAGGAGACCTATTTTAGATCTCAAAATTCCCCTAATGTCACTTGGTCTAAAGATTCTAATACTGTGATATTGTGATGTTTTGATATTGGTTATGATATCTAAACTTTGATGAGCTGACTTAGTTGATTTGATTGTACAATATTTATTTATGTGAGGCTAAGCATATTGGTTTGAAAAAGTGTTATGTTTGCAGAGAGAATTGTATGAAGCAAGCTCCCTGATCTATTTATGTCCGCATTGACAATTATTTTGTGAAGCCAAGAAGATGTGTTGATCCAAACCTCTATTTCAGATGTGTTCCAAGGTATGCCTTTGATTTTGGTTTTGGTTTTATATACTGATGGTCTACTATTGATAGGTAATGATCCTTTGATGATCAAAGTAAGATGGAGATGGATTCTAAAGCTCGAAATAATGAATCATGACATGATGAATTGATTTCTAAAGTCGGGAAAAGATAATCTATATTGCGAAGCTATTGAAGAAGTATTGGAAAGTGGAAATGCAAATTTTTGGACACTCCAATTGAATTTCAAGATGTTGGAAAGAAATATTGTTGAACTCAACTTGGCAACCAATGATTGAACACCCATCTGTATATATATATATATATATGATGTGCATAGAAACTGAATGAGTTCATGATTGAGCAGCTTCACTCACATAGAGTTGCCATCGAGCACCCTTCAAAATATTTGCACGAGATGATCATTTTTTTATTTGGGATATTCTTCCTATGATATGTGACTGCATGGATGTATTGTTGATGTTTGGGATTATGATTGATGAGCACATTTGGGTGCTATCTTAGTATGAAACCCACCATGATATTTTTGGATGAGAGATCCATAGCTTTACACTCGATAGAGGTTGAGTATGATGTTGCTAGCATGGCTAGCTATGAGATAAGATGAAAAAGATTTTTAAAGAAATGTTCGAGAAAGTTTTGAATATGACATGGATACATTGCGATGACAATGACTGGGATTCGATTGGTAGAGAATCCCATATATAGCTCAGACTGAGATACCTACATATATTGAGACAATACTGTTGTACGAGACAATCATAGACTTGTGATTGACACCTCCTTAAGAGGGAGGATGACTATGGTATCCTTTTTGTGATATATATGATTATTTATGCTCTAATGTGATATTTGACTTGATAACCTGCATGAACAAGAGACTGATGTTATTTCTACATGATGATCAAGTTGATACCAGATATGAGTATGATGAGAGCAACACTAATCGAGGACATTGAGCCAACTCTTCCTCCCTGTTTGAGATCCCAAGGTGTGGAATTGAGACAGAGGGCTCCTGGGGTTGAGATAAATATGGACAATAGGGTCTCACCCTTATTTGTTACCCATAGAGTTGGAGATGAAGTTCCCCTATATTCATAGGGTTGGAGATGTTGCTCCCCTATTTGGTCTATGTAGAGTATACCCCAGTTGGAATCATACCTACAAGCGGGGCTTATTGGGAATATCGCTCCCTGTTTGGCCAATGGGTTGAGAGTGTGCTTGGGGTGTTCAACCCATGCCGATTATGATGCATGTGTTCTACCTCATGACTGCCTAGAGTCATCGATGGGATGATCAATAGGCAATATGATTGGGTTGAGATTTGCTCCCCTATGTGGTTTTGGGTTGAGAATGAGCTCCCCTATGTGATTCCAAGGTTGATATGTGATCCCCTGTGTGTTTGGATATCTTATTGCTTGATATGGGGTCGTAGTAGTAGCTACCCCATGATATTCCAAGATGAGAATGAGCTCCCTCATGTGGTTCTAGGTTAAGATGTGTTCCCTGGTGGTATTCTCTCTGATAATGATATAGATTGCAAATTTAGCTCCTCGCCGATAACCCCCCTAGGTAGTAGCCTGCTAATAGAGATTCCGGGTAGAATCTTGATGGATAGAGGGTGGTATATTGAACTCCCCTCCAATGTCAAAATTATTCTCCTTTTAGATTCAAGAATGTTCAACACATGATTAGAAACAATCAAGAGATAAGCAAGAATAAGAAAGAGATGAATCGAGATGAATAGTGATGATATGAGATGATGAGATACTTAATACTGGATGGGATAAGATGACATGATGACATGATGATCGATGGTCTAATATTGGCAGGTGGAATTCTCCCTAGTTGAGAGGGAGTGTTAAAAATATGCAACTGCAGTCAAATTCCACTTTGGACAGGTGACTTGATGGAGATAATGATTCATTTAATTCCTCTTTTCGAGGGGACCAAAATCGACCTAAAGATCACTCAAATAAGATAAGGGAAAGTGTACTTATGAATAAAATCCCACATGTGCATATTTGATAAGTTTGACCCTAAAGAAAAGTGGACCACCTTAAAATGCTATAAATACAAGTTCCCTATACCTCATTTAGACACAATGATAAGACACTCTTCTATCTTGGTTTTTGGATTGCATAGGTCTGAGGCTCGTCCTTGGAGGAACAAGTTCGCTCTGAGGTGAAATTGCAGGCTCCGAAGCTCGCATATCTAATTTAGGGTTTTGGGCCTCAGTCACAGGCACAACATAGGATGAAGTCAATCCCAGTCGCTTGCACAAAAGCTCGTACATGCGATTAGAACCTTACAGTTGCACAAACAACTCTCCATCCATGTGCCTAGGGGTTTAGGGTTTCCATAATTCAGATCTGATCCAAATGGCTAGCGTGCCATGCTTAAGGGAGTGATTGGGAAAGCCATAGTCGCTTGCATGACACCTCCTCTGTGCGACTGGGACCTAAAATATGAAATCTTAGTCTTCCGAAGATTTTTCTCAGTGACCACAGGGTTCGATAGTTGACTGCAGACAATGACATTTCACTACAAACTTCAGAATCATATTTCTGAATATAAGCATTGTTGGGTTCATTTCATGGATGTTGTAGTTGTTTTATTGAATAGTTGCATAGATGAAGATTTGGATCATTGTACTCTCTTTTGTTGAATCATTTGATGGCAATCTAAGAAGAAGAAGAATTTGAAAGGGTTTTCCCCATAGTGGGTTTTTCCTTGGCCTTCGACCAATCTTGGTGTCTCTATGTGTGAATGATTTTCTTCTATTGTTCCTTTATGTTTCATTGCATTGATATTAATGATGTTGTTCATTCTCCATAGTTGCATATGCAACTAAATAATGATGTAAATATGAATAATGTTATGATGTTATGGGGTGAAATTAATGTGTTAATGACGAAATGCGATTATAAAAGCAAAGAACAATATAGCCCTATGAAAAATTAATAGTTGCAATTTGCACACCAGATAATAAAGGCACATATTGGAACCCACCCCCCTATCACCATGGAAAATGAGAGGATATCAAGTGGTAGTCAAGCCTAAAGTGGGGCCAAGATAAAAAAAGATAAAGGATAAGGGAAGAAAAATAAAAGGAGAAGGGGGAGAAAGAGGAAAGATACATGAAAGAGGAAGAGGGGAGATAAGGAGAAGAAAAGGATGCAAGAGAAATTGGCCAGGATGACTAGGTAGGCCAAGTAGGTCTAGTTTCTAACATGACACCACCCCCGGGTGCTAGGTGGACCTAGTGGTCACATTAATGCAACATCAATAGGTCAGATCACTGAATACTTATTATTTTCCCCATGTCTTTTAGGTCATAAAATTTTAGGAGTGATTTTGAGGCCTTAAACACATTTTAGATGTATTTTGCTGATCACTGTGTGTAGTCTTGTTGATAGGCGGGAAAATTCTCTCATGCGATGAGGAGATACCACCCAATCGGGGCCCCAATTATACCCTTACTCATTTGGTGTGGTGGTATTCACCGTTATAAAGACACAGTTGCCTCTAACTAAACTAACCTACACTAACTACCTAATATAATGTAAACTAATGCTAATCTACTCTAATTATTCTAAATCTCTATTACTTCCTAAGACTTGTTTGACTGTTGATATAATGAAAGTTGGATGTTATCAACGATAAAGAAGGGAAGAACTACTAGATTGTGAATCCATGATGGACTTGTAGATGTTGGAGATGTAAGTTTTTCGTGACTGAAATGTGGGCTCAACCAAGCCACCTAAAAAATTTATGTTTTGATGAAAGAGCCAAAGGAAAATCTATATTTTGTGATTTTAAATATATTTATATGAAACTCTAATCTAAGATGCATAATATATCTCAATAATGAGAGTCAATCTATAAAAAATCACATGGCTATCAAATAATAGTTAATTAATCTAAGAATTCAAAAACAATCTGAAACTTAAATAAATTGTGAAAAAAAATACATATATCGATTATACAACTGAAACAAATACTTTAATATTCATAATAAGAAACCATTCTTTGATTTCATATATTACAACAGATAAAATCAAGAATGCATACAATAATATACAACATACACACTTTCTTTACCGAAGATGGACTCTATGAAAAGCCTCCAGGTCTTGCAAAATCAATCAAAATGGTTAATAAGAAATATCAGTGTCTTTTGAATACAAATTCATTAGACCAACAAATGCTTTGATAGAAAATTCTACTTTAAAGCATAAATATTACGCAGAAAGATGATTAATTTAAATAAACAAAAATAATCGAGAACTCAAATAGATGATTAATCATAAATACTTATTTCTATTATAAAACCAAAACTAGTATGCTGACATTCATATGACAAAATAATTCGCACTTAATGGAAAACATGGATGCATATAACAATATATAACATATAAAAATACATTTCACAATCCCCTAATCGACCAACAATCCCCTTTTCTCCTTGAGAGTCGTATATATATAGACAAAGTCTTTCAAAAATAATGATTAAATGTTTACAACCATTTACCCAAAACAAAATGTTAAATGTTTCTAAAATTTGTATACTTATATCTAACGTTTGTAAAATCTAAACATTATTATTTACAGAGAATCTAGTAATAAAAGATTCTTTCAACAAAGCTTCTATTTTATCGTGAAAATCATTATGGTAAACATTACAGTACTCAAAGATAAAAATGATTGCATGTGTAATTGGATGATAAATTAGCTAATGTAAAAATGATTGCATGTGTAATTGGATGATAAATTAGCTAATGTAAAGCAACTTTATGGATCATGTCCTGTAGAAAGATGTTAGTATTAATTATTCTATTTATAGTAGGGAAAGTATTAACACTTTTATGGAATAAAATTTATCTCATGAACAATCTTTCCAACCAAAATTAAATTGGATTACCAAAATTAGGTTGGAAACACATTAAAGATTGAGAAGGATTTATAGCCGTTAAAGCTTGAGAAGGATTTATGGTTGGTAGCATAGCGGGTAAGAATTATATGAGGAAATTTCTATCTCTGGAGCTTGTGGAAGATTATTAGAATTGATGGTATTATTAATTCTAAAAGAGACAACAAAATGATGAGGCATAAATGTTGTTTTAAATTGTAATGTTTTATTATATTGTTTTAAATTTCCATCAACTTGAAACAAATTAATTGGATTAACTAATGCATCCTTTTCCACTAAAACATTAGCATAGAAATATATATAATACCAACATAAACTATTACAAAAATAGAAGATTATAGCCATATGTAGATTAAATACGAGGATAAAAAATAAAAATACTTGAAATTAAATTTAAATCTTTACCTACAAAATGTACATTACTATCACACAACCAAATGTACATTTTTCATAGAAAATTCTTCTAAGAAAGTATTAGTTGAAGCAATGAAATCAAATTGAATATCATTGTATACTTATGAAGAATTTCCAAGATCATCCCATGCTTTCATAGGATTTTGGTTTCTGAGATCCAAATTATGATTGAAAAAACATAATTATTCTACCCAATTTAAACTATTTTGACTTTTAAAAGAAACAAAATGAGAATTCATAATAACATTATTTGTATTATGATATATTTCATCTTGTGCTTTAGATTCCTCCTTGGAACTAATGACATGATAATATAATACAATCATCACCATAGGGTGAAGTGTTTTACTGCCATCCTCATCCAAAGAATCTAAGAATCATCAGATGAACTGAATATACATGCATGTGATTTTCCAAAGTTATTTATGAAATGATCATTTATTATTTGATCAACCTGAACTGGAACATGGCTAGTTGAAGATTCATGATTATGCTCATGCATAGTAGTTCCCTCATATTTTGAAGTTGAATGAGTGTATGATGGAACTACTAAATGAAACGAGTCGATATCATTTGAATTATAATAAGCAAACATGTCAGGATATAGATAAAAATGACTATTTAAAAAATGTAATTAAATGCTTCTCTATTCTTGAAATGATCATATGTTTAGTATTTTGGTTTCTAGTTTTGATTTTGAATTATTCTCTTCATTACAAACAACGAGTTGATGACAATTTGAAACTATTCTGGTGGTGGGATTGATTTGAGCACACATCTTCACATCCCTGAAACTGAGCAAGTTTTAAAGAATTATCATTAATATTTATTGTAGCATGCATACCAACATAGTCTTTATATTCATCCTCATTATTCTATAATTGTATGCAGGAAAGAGAGAAAATGTAAAGAAACCATTTCATTAAGTCTATATCAGAAGGTTTGTTATTAATACAAAATTTAAAAGAAATTAATATAAATTTGATAAGAAAATATTCTATAACCTCACCTTCATATTTGTGTAAGCTTTCTAATTCCAAACATAATTAATCACATTCATAATCTTGAAAAGTATCTAGGAATTTATTTACAAAATATTCCCAGGAGTGAATTGATGCAGCGAGCAATGTTTCACACCACTTATTAACTCGGCCAATCAAAGTTAGAGTGAAATATTACACAAGACATATTCGTGAAACATATTAAGAGAAATACAATTATGGACAAGTTGGGAAGCATATTCAAATGTAACGATCTCACTCTCACCATCAAACTTATTCTTGGACAAGATTTTGACTATCTTTAATGGAGTAGTGCATGATGCTCATCTAGATACATATATCCAAATAGGAATTTGGGAAGGAGCCATTAGAAATAAAAATTTAAAGAGAAAATCTCCAAAGGGCCAGCTTGTGAGTTTTTCCTCCTTCTAGCGCCAATTATTGACATACAGGAAAATTCTCTCCTACAATGGGGAGATACCACCCTATCGGGGCCCCAATTAGACCCTTACTCATTTGGTGTGCCAGTACTCACTATTTTGAAGGCCTAGTTGCCTCTAGTTAAACTAATCTGCACTAACTACCTAATCTAATCTAAACCAATGCTAATATAATATAATTATTATAAATATCGATTACTACATGAGACTTCTCTAACTGTTGATATAATAAAAGCTTGTTGTTATCAATAATAAGGAAGGGAAGAACTGTCATATTGCAAATCTTTGACGGGATTGTAGATGTTGGAAATGGCAGTGTGACATAAATGTGGGCTGAGTCAAACCACATAAGGACTTTATGCTTTGGTGAATGAGCTAGGGGAAAATCTATGTTTTGTGATTTTAATATATTTATATGCAACTCTAATCTAAGATGCAATGAATGACATAATCTATCTCAATAATGAGAGTTAATCTATTAACAATCATAGAAATGTCATATGATAGTTAATTTATCTAAGAATTCAATAAAAATATGAAACTTAAATAAGTTGTGAAAAGAGAATACATATCTCGATTATAAAACCAAAAGAAATAATTTGATATTCATAACAAATTTTTATTTTTATTTTTATTTATTTTTTTTTTTTTTTACGTAATGCTAAATCTATTATATTAACAAAGAGGTGGTAAATTTACAACATGACCGTAGTCAAGCACCCTGCTCCTGTGGGAGGCAGTTCTATCCAGCACATACATATTTGAAAAGTGTCTGATATTGTTTCCCACGCAGGGGAATAATCTCTGAAGCCTGAGACAAGTCAAAAACTCAAAAAGAAAAGACCAGAGGAGAATGAGCACTGAAACACGAGACAGTAACAAAAAACCATGACCATTCCACCTTACATCCTTGCCCTGTGGACAGGGGCATTCTACAAAAAGAGAAGCATGGATGGCCTTCCTATTCATCAATGGGCTCTTCAGTAATTCGACACCAGCCCATATCAGGTGGTTCCTCTAACTGAGTCACATTCTGGGCATCAGTACCCAGATCTACCATCATCGGCTCCCACGCGCTGCTTCTTTGCTCATTAGTTTCCTGCTGAGGCGTGGTCTCCGTAGCCAGCTGAAAAGATGAAGAGGGGTCCTATATAGCCCTCGAATTTTCCGCTTGTGTCCGTAAATCAACCGCTAAACCTTCCTCCTGAAACACCATAGTAAAATAGGTTGTGATCCTGGGCCTATTGAGAGCACTGTCAAAGGTGAAAATGGCGGAGCCTGTGGCAGGAATTGGACTAGGTCAAGAGTCAGAGGCTCGAGACCTTCCTCTTCTATTGCGAGAAGGAAGCCCTCTTCTTGGAGGATGGTTCAAGTCGCTGGAGGATGAATTTGTTGGGGCTCTTCTCGCCTGCCCTCTGCGACTGCCTGCTCTAGGTCTCAATCGAGGCATCCTGCGGATGATAGTGGCCCAAATCCAGAGATTTTTCTGTGGGGCGATAGCTTGGATGCGGCAATGCCTCCCAATTGAGCCTCCTCTGCCAAGAATGAACGTGTTCTTTGGGTTTGCCAAGTCCCTGCGCTTTTGCTTAAACCAAAACCAAACACAGATATCAGATGCCAAGAGAAAAGAGCAGGAGGGCCGACTAGCAATACCTGAGCGATATTCGGGGAGGGGAGTGACCAGCCTCGCAGAGAGGACCAAGATAATTAGCACCCAGGTCCAATTCCCTGCCTTCTCTCTGAGATTCTTCTCATCCTGCCTCCGGTTTTAAGGTTACAGGCTTTGTCTTGGGAGTCGCCTCCCATTACTGCTCCCTTGATGGCTTGAGCCCTCCGCTGCGCACTGATGCGTGTGAAACTTAATTCCCTCACTGTGAGCCTGACGTTCCAGCCGAACCAGCGATATAACGTACCCTGAGTGATGGTCATGCAGGTGTGCCACGCGCTTTGAAGAATTTCCCTTCCACGTATCCTGTGCAGGTCGGGCAAGTGGCGATCCGCCCCGCCCATCCACTGTCTTATCACGTTAACTCCCGTCGCTAACACCCGCATCCGGGGATATTCATAACAAGATTAGTTGAGTTCGTATCTTGCATTAAATAAAAACTGAATGCATATAGTAATATACTACATTTTCATTACATAAGATGGACTATATAAAAAGCCTCTGGGTCCTTTAAAATTGATTAAAATGATTAATAATAAATATCAATATCTTTTGAATACAAATTCATCATACCAATCAATGTTCTAATAAATTTTTTACTTAGAAGCATGAATATTAGATAAAAAGATGATAAATTTAAACATAGAAATAATCCAGAACTCAAATAGTTCATTAAGCACAAATACTTATTTAGAATATAAAACCAAAACAAGTAGGCTAACATTCATAAAAAAATACTAATTCATTAAACTCAGTTTTCACACTCAATGGAAAACATGGATCCATATAATATTATATCACATATAGGGATCCATTGTACAAATTTGAGATCGCCAAAATAATTCCTTCAATTCTCCAAAATGATTAAATTAGTTCACATGAGAATCTCCTTCAATACATATTCTTATGATTGATGACTCTTTGGTCGATTGACCAACGACCCCATTTACTTTAGGAAAGACATATATATAGACAAAGTCTTTCATTATTACATATTTACAAATTTTTATTCCAAATAAAATATGGAAAATAAAACAAAGTAAAATTCACGAAACCGATTGAATGAGTCTCAATTCTTCATCCAATTGAATCAAGTTAGTCTCAATTCTTGAGGTACACGTTTCAATCTCTTTGCCTTTGAGTAATCTTGTCCAGCTAGTAAAGAGATTGGGAACATGAGACAGATGCATGAGATTGATATTAGTTAGGATGATCTGGTATTTCTCTGTTTTGTAATTCGAGGCAAACCTAGAAATATAGTTCATACATTCATATGGATTCTAAAAGTTTGTAATAGGGACAACTGAGAGTATGGATCTTTCTCGAAAAAATGACATATACAATTCTTCTTAAGGAGTTTGAAATTTTTTCTTAATTACAAGGCCAGTTAAAAGAAATACCCTTAGACTAACATCACGGAAAGAAAAATCATCTCTTAGCAAAGGGTCAAAATGGGGATCCTGGTAATCATAACTCGTAAAATACATTACTGATTTGAGATTTTCACTCAACATCTTATCAAAGTCATGTTTATAAAATGGAATTTAATACAAATACACTTCTTTCAAACCTTTTTACTCCTCTATTGCATGGCCTTTATCAAGAAAGTAATAAAACCAACGTTGATAGGGAAAATTTTCCAAAGTTCTTGGAATTCTTGGACAATAACTTGGTTATTCCTTGCATGGAAATTTTATTAGCTATTTCTCTCAGAGCCAATCCATTAGTAATAAGGGTGGGGAGTAGTTTCACATACAAAAATTCTGAAATGGGTAAATCTGTCTTCTATAAACTAGTGTCCAATGCCTTATAAAGCATTGTGAAGGTCATTGTTAATTCTAAAACAAGATATATCATGCAACAATTGATATAGAGGTGCCATAAAATGATCACAAATAACATATGATTTGCATACTAAAACCTAGAAAGAATAGAACAATATTGTGGAATAGGTAGTTCCTTTTTTGACCAAACCCATTTCAATGAAGGGAATGGTGAGATAGCTACTACAACGTCAAGGATATAAGAAAACATGCAAAAGGGTGGACCAAAATTTGGTGGAGAAGACAATAATTCTTTGATTTCATTGGTCAGATTATGGGACAATATATCTTCCCAATTAAATATTTTGGCCTTCTGAACAATGTTGTGAAATAGAGAAACCCATTCTTTTTTTAAATGATTTGGGTTTAGTTGGTCGTATAATATGGAAAACATGACTATCACCATGGAATGTGGGGATTCAAATCTCCCAATAGGATAAATATTATTAATTTTGGTTTTGAAGTCTTGAGAGTCAACAACGTATTTCTTTATACATTGGGTTGGCTCCATCTTATGCTTAATTAAGAATTTACTTTCAAATTTAGCTAGATATTCAACTTTAGCTAGAAGAAGTTTCTATAATTGCTAAGATATGTTGGTTTCATAAAGGATGATAAAGTCAAAATTCAAATACTCTTGAGTTGATTAGCTTATTTATATAATGACAAATTCAAGTTTGAGGAGATAAAAACTTGGAGGACATAATAAGAAATATTGAGTATTTATATGAGTAGAGCGATAGTAGAGCAACATTTGAAAGGACTTGCAAGGAAAATAAAAGAGAAAAATCAGAGAAAATGAATAGAGGCTTCAAACCAACGTCATATTTTAGGAGAATTCCTAATGTACATCAGCCAAGCCAAGAAGAACAATGTTAAGCCAAGAAAATAAAATCTTTAGGAAAAAGGGCAAGACTACCAATCAAATATTGAGGATGTAGAGGAAAACATTTGTTCAAATATTTCCCACATAAAGAATAAAAATGAGGACTATCCACGACCTTCAGGAAGGCACTACAATTGAGTACATGAGGATATATTCAACCTTGGAACATTGTTAGGTAGATCATCAATCACATGATTGACATGGAAGGTAAGATTTCAATCAACTTGTTGCAATTTCAATTGATCCAAAGGAAAGTCATAGATATATTGATCCACAAATATTGGGTAGTTTTCATTTAAAAAGAAGTAATATTTGAAGATCATGGTTGGTTTAGCTTATGGCTAGAACCAACTAGAACAATGAAATTGTCAGTAGCTGTCCCATAAATCTAAATGGAGTGGACAAAATTGTTAATTTAAATATCATTCCTTTGGGATCATGTGACATTCTTATTAGGATGGATTGGTTGGACAAGAATAATGTCCTATATTGTTACAATAAATAATTCACTTGTCATGATGATGAAAGACAATAAAGGAAAGTTCAAGATATTTCAAGACCCAATTCCAATAAGGAAATTTCATCTTTATAGCTAAAAAAATGCTTTAGAAAAATGTATCAAATTTATTTAGTTCATATGGAGGAGGTGGCTAATGATAAGGTGCCAAGTGTTTAAGACCACTCATCCCTAAAATAATATGAATATGTGTTTGGTGAAATCCCACGTTTACCACCAAAATGGGATAAATTTTGCCTGAATTTAGTGTCTAGAGCTACCTCGATATCCAAAACACCTTATGGAATGAACACATCAGAGCTTAAAAATTTACAAATGTAGTGTAACACACCGCCTACTATCCCTATCCCCTACTAAGGGTAGAAGGAGATAGTTACTCTGATGACCCGACCTCCAATGTCCAGTTATGGAAATGGGGTCTAATTTTTTCAATCTTTTTCCACTTCTTCAAGGCTTAAATGGATAATATCATTATGATCATCTCATTGAGGCCTTTCCAATGATATAAAATTTTCCTCTATCTAACTCCCGGATCAAAATATATGGCCGATTAAAGATTGGCTTATTATATTTAGCCATGTAATTTGACCTGCCACATGGCACCCACATCGCTACTCCATTCTTAGCCATATCACCACCAACGTGGCGATTATTCTCTAGCTGCTGACCCAATCATGTTATGTCACGTTATGTAGGTTCACCCCTTTCCATAGCTTGCATACATATACATATATATTACAAGGGAAAAACTCCCTTCCAAACATATAGGTCGAGTGACCACCTCACCTTGGGAATAAAATCCTAATGGTATTCTTGGAGTCCCCTATCGAAGCTTCTAGGGAGGAGATTCCGGGGTTACATGGATCCCACATGGACCCCTACTTCGACGCATCCTAACACCATTTGCTGTAGCCATGTGCTAGATCTCCACCCTTCCACATCGTCCTAACCTCTTCCATGTGTGAAGCATTCAAAACCGTCGGGGTTACGTGGAGTCCATGAAAGCATGAAAACCACTCTTCACAACTACATTAGACCCTTCCACATATACAACTTTACCTACGAGTGGGCCCCTCAGTTCCACATCACCCTAAGAATATAATCTTGGGAAAATTGTACCCAACACCTCATGAATTCGCTAGGGTAGAGGCGTCAGGCATTAGGGTTATTTTGAGGTCTAAAATAGGCCTCCCAAGAAAAATGTACAAACAAAATAAATTTTATAAGAACCAATAAGATTCAAGATCATGATGTTAACCATGGGGGATGATTCACCAATTTTAGAGTAAAAAAGTAAAAATATTACAAAATAATAAAATACTAAAACTACTTTTTCAACTTATCTCCCCAAGGTTTTACTCAAATTTTGAGTGGGAGTACTCATTGGATGCAAAATTTAATTCCTCATCCAAAGAGTACCCATGTTGCATACTTTTGATGGACCCTGCTATACAAAAAATGATAAATACATGAAAAAATGTGATTGCAATCATGTTTTACATGTATTTCTAATTTTTCTTGTAGTAGTGTCCATCAAAAGTATGAAACATGGGTACTCCTTGGATGAGGAATCAAATTTTGCATCCAACGAGTGTTTCCGCTCAAAATTTAAGTAAACCCATAGGGAGATAAGTTGAAAATACGAGTTGAAAAAATAGCTTTTTCTTTTTTCCCTGTATAATTTGATGATGTAATCTAATCTTATTTTATTATTTCCACTATTCTTTTATAATTTCCTTAGGAGGCCCATTTTAGACCTCAAAAGTCCCCTAATGGTGACGTCAGTGACCTTTATCGCCGAGCTAATGTCACACCCTCCACATGGATCCACTCCGGGAGTGCCATGTGTCACTGGATTATATGCCACTTATCCCCACAAAACCCTCAAATCCAACTGACATGTTTCCTCCTCCTAGGTTGCCACATCATCCTTAGGCCACATTTCCTGCCACGCTGGTTGTGGGTCCCACCAGTATTTTGTTTCATTGTAAAATGTTTTCGTCTTATAAATCAACTTGTGGTCCATCCAACGATGGGGAGTGTGCTTACTAATAAACAACAAAGATTCAATGAAGGTTTCCCTACCAACAAACCCCACTGTACCACATCGTCTTGGCGATTAAATCCCGACAGGACTATCGAGGCCTCCACTTGAAATCTCCAAGGTGATTCTTCCAAGACATGTGGACATTGCAAATATTTCCTTGACATCTATAGCTAGAATCTCTCCCACCTGTGCCCTTGGTCATGGCCGTTGACCATATGGTTCAGTAGGGGGTCTATCTTTTAGCCCCAGGTGAATGAACATATACACTTAAGACCTTGGCCTCAATGCTTCATCACAACACCTACACGCATGGGCTAATATGACTCGAGGGTTGGGCCTTTAACACCCTAAGGATCAATATCCACTAATTTCCATACACATGGTGGTAAAGCTCTATAGAGTTATCTCTCCTAAGATTATAATGTGTGCACTTACACAACCACACTATCCTTCTTGAGCTTAAAGAGGATTTAGCCCAACCTGCTATATATATATATATATATATATATATATATATATATATATATATATTTTCCCAAGGAAAAATCGTAATTTTATTAATGAAAACAAATTTGCATGTTGCAGTGCTTGTAAGAATTCCGTCATCCAATCCAAGACTGGTGATCATAAGTTCATACAAAAAAATAAACTAACAAATGAAGAGAAAGGGTTAACCTTTTCTACATTTATTCTTTTCTACCTTCTGCCATTCTCCTTGAGTTGGGGTGGATGATACAATAGCTAGCTGATTTTCTTCTTCTATTCTTGTAATTTCCTTATCTGAGTCAGAATTATCTGAGACATGGTGACATTTGTATCCTCCAAAGTCCTTTGTTTAAGGTATCCTCACTATCTGTGTCGCAGGGACCTGTAATTCCGTTGCTTCACGAGAGGCTTCCCCTTTCCTTCTTTTTCTTGTGTATTTTGGTTTTCCACATTGGAAATGGGATCCTTTTTTGCTTCATCCTCTTCCTCTACTAGAAAATTTGAGGGAAAATGCCATCCTTTGGGTTTCTTTCCTGGTTTCTTCTTCCTTTGCGACTATTTCTTGGCATCAGGGCATGTGTTTTGTAAATGTCCCATTTGTCAGCATATTTAGTATCTAAAGGATGTGTTCTCAAAATCTAGGAACCAAGTCCAGCTCTATTTGTTGTGTGACAAGTGGATGTGATCCGACAGGGCTTTACTGAGGTCCACCTCCACACATATTCGGGTAAATTTATAGATTCGTTCTTCCATTCTTTGTGTGTCTATCTTTATGAATCATCCTAAGAGGTTCCCAACGCATTCTAGAACTTGGTGATGCCAAAAATGAAGGGGGAGGTTATGTAGCCTGACCCAAACCGAAATTCTTGATACAATCATGGTGTTGGCATCAAAATCTAGGAACCACGGGATAATGAAAAGTCTTGTTGATCCCCAAAACCATGGAACTTCTTGAAGAACAAATTCTTGATCCTCCGATGATGAAAAGTTTACTATGAAGAAACCCTTGGAACAGAGGTGTACTTCACAGTTTGTTGTCCAATTTGAGAAGATCCAATGGAAAAGGTCCATTGGTTTTGGCAAGAAACTGTCAAATCTTCAAATGATGGCTTGTGATTCATAAGTTGTGTAGAGATTGTTTGTTTCCAGAAGATCTATAATCAGTTCTGGAACATGATTCAGTTGCTCCACTATAAAGGGATTGGGGATATTGTGTGTTTGTTTTGGATTTGTTGTAGTTGTTGGTTTCCCTTGGAGAATGTCTTTGAAGGAGAGACCACCATTTATATGTTCTTGATTTGGTTCTATACCTTTGGGTAAGCTAGAGCCAACAACACCTCCCGCTCCCTTTAATTTATTTGATCTAGCTACTTCGCCTCTCAATATCAAATTTAGGATGATGGTGGTTGTGAGAAGAATGTTGTATTCATGTAGACTCTGATCATCCTGCATAGATCTGCCATCACAAATTAGGTTTTGCTGATGTGATGGATAGCCCAGATTTTGCATGATATTCTACTTCATTTGAGAAACCTTATCAGATGCCTGCACCCAAACTAATGATGATTTACCATCAGGGGTCTTTAATTTTTTTTGGAAAAGGTCATGTTCTTTCTAATCTAGGGAGTCATGCATTTCAGGCTCTAGTTCAGTGCCATATGACAATTTTGTTTCCTGTAGCAGAGACTGAAATGAGGGCAAAATCTTCGAATGCAAGTTCCTTAATAATAATATTGTGATATCTATTATGTATGAGAGTAGATCCAAAGAAAATGGATCCAAAAACCTTGGTTTCATTCCTGATCCATTTTGACAGATAATCATTGCACATAAGATGGATAGAGATCCTAGATCTGGCATGGCAGATTCAAGATTTATTGTATACACCGCCTCGGTGATGGAGATCGATGTGTTGATTTCTGTCCATAGATTGAGTTCTTTTGGGAGTTCTTTTGTGACAAGAGATGGAGGCAAACAGGGCTTCATATCTATACCTTCCAGCCTCTTATGCAAATCTAGATCTGGCTTGTACCTGCATACCATTGGACAGACATTCAATCCTTCCCATAAAGCATGGGTGATTTAGGGTTCAACATTGATAATCTGTGCACCCCCAACATTTTTTTCAGAACTCCCAGAGTGTGTTATCACCAATGTGGATATCCACCCACATAAATCGTTGTAGGAAAGTCCGTAAGAGTGAAGTTGCGTTCTGCTGGAGTAGATCTGACCCAAAACAATAAATAAAAAATAAATACAAATAGTCCCATCTCTCTTACAGTCGGTAGGGGATTCAGAAATTGTTTTCAAATGTGATCAAAGAGAAACCCCAAAGAAGTATATCCTGTCTGACATATAACAGTGGATCAGGATCTATCCTCTAACATTGTGGTTAAGAGATGCAACCCCATATTCGATCGATGAATCAACGATCTCCTCAACTAAAGGGAGTAAAGAAACCCTAGCACACTCCATCATTCCCTAGTTCGCTACTCCCACCATCAAATTTCAAGTTCATAACATTTCAAAAATCTACAGCTCTCTTGGACTAAGAAAATCTACAGACAGAGGAAACTATGTTTCACTTGTAAAGAACCTTGGGCACCAGGTCATAGATGAATGAATGGAAAGGCATATTACATTGAGGTATTCTTTGATAGTGATCAGGAGGATGATATCGAGTTGCAGGTTGATGGGGGTGACCATGATACATATGCAGCGAGGGAACCACCTCCACCACCACCACCACCTAGAGGAGCACCTTTCACACTAGCTAGGGGAGTTCTTAATTCATTGCATGGGGTGACCAAATTTTTGACACTAAGGATCCAAGGCACAGTGAATGGGAACCATGTTTTAGTTTTGGTAGATGGTGGGGCCACCCACAACTTCATTGATGCACATATGGTTCAGAGGCGGGGAATTACTATATAGGAGTTTGAGGGGTTTTCAGTTCTTGTGTTGGGGGATAGGACCATGGAGTGTACCCGATATGTCCCCTCTTTGATAGTGACCATGGGGAACTACTCAGTGACTGATCATTTTTCTGTGGTGGATGTACTAGACATCAATGTGGTGATGGGTTTCCATTGTCTCTACTCTCTAGGGAAAGTGACTACTGATTGGCAGAAGTTGAAGATGGAGTTGGTGGGGCTAGATGGGACATTGGTGGTATTGAGGGGCATACACTCGTACCCACCACAGACAATACCAGAACATCGGATGGAGGCTGATTTGAGACATGGGGACTTCGCATGGGTAGTGGAGTTGAGGATTTCTGAGGTTGGGGGTCAGCCCAAGCCACCTCACCCAGATATTCAGGCTATCTTGGATAGGTAACTGACAATGTTTGGAGACATCTCACCAGGAAAAACACCTAATAGAGGATTTGAACACACCATTGAGCTAGAGCCAGGGTTACAGGCAGTCATTACAACCCCTTACAAACATCCCAAGGCCTACCAGGATGAGATCGAGTGGTCCATTTAGGATTTTTTGGCATTGGGGCATATAAGGCCCAATTATAGCCCTTTCACTTCATCAGTTGTCCTAGTGAAGAAGAAAGATGACATGTTGAATGTGAATTGATTATCAAGTTCTTAATAAGAAGAATATAAAGAACTGGTGCCCCATTCCTTAGATTGATGAGTTGATGGATGAGCTTGGATGATCCAAGTACTTCTCTCAAATAGACTTTCATTTGGGGTATCACCAGATCAGGGTGCGTGAGCAGGATATCGCCAAGACAACTTTTCACTGCCATTATGGGCATTTTGAGTTTTTGGTTATACCCTCTGGGATGACCAACACACCTTCCACTTTCCAATCCTGCATGAACCATGTGTTCCATTAGCAGCTACGGAGATTTGTGTTGGTATTCTTTGACAACATTCTGATCTATAGCAGAACTTGGGAGGAGCACCTATAACACTTGTTGGTGGTGTTACATATTTTGGAGGAGAAACAATTCTATGCCAAACTATCCAAGTGTGAGTTTGGGTTAACAAATATGCTCTATTTAGGGCATTTCATTGGAGAGGATGGCATGCGGGTGCATGAGGAAAGATTAGAGCCATCCAGTATTGGCTAATGCCCCGAAATGTGACCGAGTTGAGGAGTTTTGTGGGCATATGCACTTATTACAGAAATTTCATGAAGGGCTTCTCACAGTTGGCGACTCCCCTCACTGACTTGACCAAGAAGGGGGTATTCACATGGACATAAAGGGAACATGAAACATTTGAGCACCTCAAGGAGGTGATGAGCAGTTGCCTGGTATTGGAACTCCCCGATTTTACTCAGTCATTCACCTTGGAGTGTAATGCATCGGGTGAAGGCGTGGGAACCATATTGTCATGGTGTGGTCATCCCATTGCTTTTGAGATCTGGAAGCTCCTTCCGCATGAGAAGCTATACTCTATTTATGACAAGGAGATGTTGGCCATTATGCATGCATTGGAAAAATTTCCAGCAGTACTTGGTGGAAAACAGGGTTAGAGTGAATACAGATCACAACAATCTTTGACATTTTATGGGGAAAAGGGGGCTCAATGACGGAAAACATAGGTGGTTCAGAAGGCTCCAGGCCTACGAATTTGACATAGAGTATGTCAAGGGCAAGCACAATGTGGTGGCATATGCCTTGTCTAGGAGGCTGTCGACACTTTCACTCATGAGTATGTGTTAGGATTGGAAGGTGCAACTTCTAGTGGAGTGCTCCAAGGATCTGATGGCATGTGATATCTTCGAGGGAATTCATGGGGATGAGTGTTACAAGGTGATGGTCGATGTCATATACTATAAGGGGCACATATTTTTGGTGATGAGATCATAGTTGATGCAGATGATTCTTCAGGCAGCGCATGATTCTCCTTTATCTGGGCACCAAGGATTCTTGAAGACGTACAGGATGGCCTGGGAGCGTTTCACGTAGAAATTCCTCAAGGGGGACATGTTGAGACATGCATAGGAGTGTGACGCATTCCAGAGGAACAAGGGGGAGTTGACCCATCCAACTGGGATGATACAACCACTTCCCATTCTGAGGGGGAAATGGGAAAGCATTTTGATGGATTTCATTATAGGATTTCCCATTGTACAGGGTGAGGACTGCATTTTTGTAGTGGTGGACAGGTTGATGAAGTACACCCATTCCTTCGCCATCCCCACTTTGTATTCTACTTCGCAAGTTGTAGAGAAATTTTTCAGGGAGGTTTTTTGGCTGCATGGTCTTCCTAAGACCATAGTCAGTGACAGGGACAACCACTTTATGGTAGAATTTTGGCAGGAACTCTTTAGACAGGTGGGCACGGAGCTCACTCCTAGCACTAGTTACCATCCTCAGATGGATGAGCAGACCGAGGCAGTCAACAAATGGCTAGAATTGTATATGAGGAACTATGTGATGGGGCAACATGAGTGTAGATGAGGTGGCTTCACTTGAGAGAGTACTGCTACAACACCACCTACCACATGTCCATCGATATGTCACCTTTCCAAGCCTTGTATGGATATGATGCTTTATGTTTCACTGACATTGTTTTTGGAGACAACAATGCCCCAAAGTCCAAAGATTGGATACAAGAGAGTCAAGACATCATCAAGGCTCTCTAGGACAACCTACAGACCACCTAGAACTGGAAGAAATGATATGGGGTCAGGCACAAAGTCGAAAGGAGTTTTGAGGAGGGGGACTTGTTCTTCTTGCGTTTTTAGCCATACAAATAGTCCACGCTGAAGTAGAAGCGGGATGTGAAGTTAAAACCATGTTTTTATGGACCTTACAGGGTGATTAGGAGAGTATGAGAGGTGGATTATGAGCTGGAGCTTCCATAATGAAGCACGATCAATAATGTTTTTCACATCTCATGCCTCAAGAAGGTGCTGGGAAAACATGTGACAACTGCTACAGAGTTTCCCCCACTTGATGATGAGGGGTAACTAGTGCTAGAGCCGAAGGCCATTTTGGAGACTAGAGAGAGGAACTTGAGGAGTAGAATTATCAGAGAATATTTGGTACACTGGAAGAATTTACCAGATGAGGATGCCACTTGGGAGGGTGAGCACAAACTTCAACATTCAACATTGCAGTTTCTTGGGGACAAGCAACATTTGGGATGAGAGGACTGTAATATTCCTTCCTAAAATAATTTTTGCTAAAGGAAGATTCATAATTGTTAATTTTTGGATATTATGGGGGACCCATTTGTTTTTGGAAATAATACTTAGGAAAAGGGGAGGCTGAAATCACTTAGCTAGTGGAATGTGGGGGCCACCCCCTCATGAAATACATACCCCTTGGAGAGAAATTCGAATTGCTAAGGAAAGGAGGTTGAAATGATAAATGGAGGGACCCACATGAGGAGGCAAGGAGAAAATTCTAAATAGAAGGAGGATGGTAGTTGTTGGGGCTTTTTGTTAATTCAACTCTTTCCATTGTTGCTCAAGCTATTTAGCTGGGTTACAAGTGTTGCTTAGCACAAATTTTTCTAAGGGGAGACTTGCCCTTCTTTCGGTGGACTTCGAGTGCCACCCTAGGAAGGTAAATTCTACTACCATAGAAAGAGGTATTTGTGGATTCTTGGAGTGTTTTTCAGCCAATTCCCTCAGCCAGTTCATACTCCAGGGAGGATGCTGGAGCTATTTTGTGCCACTGATTTTAGCGAGTTCCCAGGGGTGCTGTGCCGGGAGAAATTTGGAGAAGTTTATTAAGGGGTATACCAACATTTGTGGAGAGTTTTGGAGATGGAGGTAACTGTCTTTGAGGGAGACGAATCTGTCAAGTTTGGGCCTGCGTAGGGGGTCATTGAACAAATATTTTTTGGTGTTGCGGCTTAGTCATTTGTGCTGGAAACTCATGGTGGAGTCTCTCTCCTGCTTCAGGAGCAATTTCCTGGAGCATTTTTACAGCATGCTTGGGGAGGAATAAGGAGGCTTTTTTAGCAGATTGTGCTACTGGGGATGTAGTCTTTGGCTAGGTGGGTGTAGCTCCAAAATAGGGTAATTATGGGAGGTCATAAATAGCCCAAACCCTTTCTAGGTCTTTGTGGGTTTGGTGAGAGGAGATTGGGGCTAATTTTTCACAATTTTCTGAGCACTAGAAGTTGGTCACATCTTTAGTTCTTCCAGCCAACAATGTAGTTCCATAAGGGCTAGCGTAGAATTTTGGGAGGGGATCCATTCTACAAAATTTGGAAGTTGTTATTCATCACCTAGGGCTTTTAGCTTGATTTGAGAAAGCCTAGGTGCATTCCTTCCATTTCATATTGTACTCCCTCTATTATATAATGAAATTGGCCCATTTTTGCATGTTTTTGGAGCATTTCTGGTTATCTGATCGTGTGTGCAATTTATTGTGTTGAATGTGTTGTATTTTCTTTGTTTATCACTATTAATATCCACTAGGAATATTACAGTGGTATCAGAGCTCAGATCTTGGCTCAGCCGTGGGATTTTTCTATGACCTTGGAGGATAGGAAAAACATGACTTACTGGAGGCAAAGATACTAGAGTAGGGAAAGAGATTTGGAAATCACCCTTGATATAGAGGCACCAGAACAGGCAGTGGAGGAGGTAAATATGGGGGAGCCAAGGAGTAAAGAGGAGGAAACATTTGAAAACCTCTTAAAGGCCCTAAATGATTTGGCCAAAGGGCAGAGGGAGATGTTGGATGAACTCAAGCAGTAGAATTGGGACAAGAGCTTGCATCGAGAATTTCTAATTGGGGAAACTTCAGGGGCTTCCCACCAGTATGACCACCATTCATTAGTGACTCACCCACAAGCTTTCAGTGGGCCAGCTAGGACTACTCTTCTCGCATTTTTACCCTAAGTACCTAGTGAGTAGGGTGGGTAGGATTAGATGCCCATGGGAGACTATTTTTGGTAATGGCCATCTATGGGAGATGATTTTCGATCTGCCCTTAACTTCAAAGATTTATGTCAGCTCAAGAAGTATGAGAAGGGTAGGGGCATAGGGGGTTCCAGCACGTAGAGAATAGAGCTATAACACACCGTCAAAAGGATGTACCTTCCCACATTCGATGGGTCTTCCAAGTGCATGACTAGGTCTTGGGTTGAGAAACTAGACATATATTTCTAGCTCAGCCGAATGGCAGAGGTAGAGGCCATCAAGATATCTACTTTACACGTGGAGGGTGAAGCCCAAAACTAATGGTTTCACGGGATGACTATGCTTAGGCGTGCAAGCGTAACCTCTTATGAGGACTTCACATGGAGTGTGATAGAGCATTTTGACCTGAAGGACCCAGAGGCCCACTTTAGAGAGCTCACATAGCTCAAACAGATGGACAACCTTGAGAAATACATATCAAAGTTTTTGAGGGTATTCGTGATGGTGTCGGATTTGTTAGAGGCTAGGAGGGTTTACAATTTTTTTTGAGGGGTTTCTTGAGCCTTTATGTGGGTTGGTGAGCTCTCATAGACTAGTCACACTATTGGAGGCTATGACGTGTACCTGAGATTTGTAGGATGCAATCCCAAAGACTAGGGCACCGATCCCACCATGCGCTCCTTTCCCTCCTAGGGGCCATGACACCAGGGCACTGACCCCACCATGTGCTCCTTTCCCTCCTAGGGGCCATGACACCAGGGCTCCACTACCAAGATATAACCAGGGGCATGGGAAGTTGGATGAGGAGACTTGGAGGGACCTTAGATGGAGGAAACTATGTTTCACTTGTCAAGAACCTTGGGCACAAGGTCATAGATGCACGACTGGCAAGGCCCATTACATTGAGGTATTCTCTGATAGTGACCAAGAGGATGATGTGGAGTTGGAGGTTGATGGGGGTGACCATGATACACATGCAGTGAGGGAACCACCACCGCATGGGGGAGCACATTTCACACTAGCTGGGGGAGTGATTGCTTCGTTCTGTGGGGTGCACAAATTTTTGACACTGAGGATATGAGGCACAATGCAGGAGCATCGTGTCTCAGTTTTGGTAGATAGTGGGGCCACCAACAACTTCATTGAAGCATAGATGGTTTAGAGGTGGGGCATTTATACAGAGGAGTTTGAGGGGTTTTAGGTTCTTTTCCTAGGGGATAACACCATGTAGTGTACCGGATATGTCCTTGCTTTAACAATGACCATGGGTAACTACTCAGTGACTGATCATTTTTTCATGATGGATGTACTAGACAACAATGTGGTGATGGGTGTCCAGTGGATCTACTCTCTAGGGTGAGTGACTAATGATTGGCATAAGCTAGAGATGAAGTTTGTTGGGCCATATGGAAAGTTGGTGGAATTAAGGGGCACACACTCGTACCCACCACATACAGTCTCGACACATCAAATGGAGGCCTATTTGAGACATGGGGACTTTGAATGGGGATTGGAGTTGATGATTTTTGAGTTTGGGTGTCAAACCAAGTCACCTCACCAACATATTCAAACTATGTTGGATAGGTACCCAATAATGTTTGGAGACATCCCAACAGGACGACCACTTGACAAAGGATTTGAGCACACCATTGAG
The DNA here is from genome assembly GCA_031772625.1 of Pinus tabuliformis. Lineage (NCBI taxonomy): Eukaryota > Viridiplantae > Streptophyta > Pinopsida > Pinales > Pinaceae > Pinus > Pinus tabuliformis. The sequence goes on from CM062807.1 coordinate 83,310,567, forward strand.
TTAGAGCCATGGGTGCAGGTGGTCATTACAACCCCTTGTAGACATCCCAAGGCCTACTAGGATGAGATCAAGTGAGCCATTCAAGAATTGTTGGCATTGGGGCATATCAAGTCCATTTCTAGCCATTTCGCTTCTTCAATTGTCCCGGTGAAGAAGAACGATGGCATGTTAAGGATGTGCATTGATTACTAGGCTCTTAATAAGAAGACTCTAAAGAACCAATACCATCCCAGATTGATGAGTTGATGGATGAGATTAGAGGAACCAAGTACTTCTCTAAGATAGACCTGCGTTCGGGGTATCACCAGATCAGGGTGCGTGAGAAGGATATCCCCAAGACAACTTTTCGCTGCCATTATGGGCATTTTGAGTTTTTGGTTATGCTCTTTGGGCTAACCAACACACCTTCCACTTTTCAGTCCTATATGAACCATGTGTTCCATTGGAAGTTGTGAATATTTGTGCTGATATTCTTTGATGACATTTTGATCTATAACAGAACTTGGGAGGAGTGCCTGCAACACTTAGTGGTGGTGTTACATATTTTGGAGGAGCAATAGTTTTGTGCCAAACTATCCAAGTGTGAGTTTGCGTTGACATAGATGCTCTATTTGGGGCATATCATTGGAGAGGATAGAGTGAGGGTGCATGAGGAGAATATTAGAGCCATCTAGGATTGAACAGTGCACTGGAATGTGACCGGGTTGAGGGGTTTTATGGGCATATGCACTTATCACAGGAAGTTCATGGAGGGCTTCTCATGGTGGGTGGCTTCCCTCACTGAATTGACCGAGAAGGGGGTATTCACATGGACAGAAAGGACACAAGCAACATTTGAGAACCTCAAGGAAGTGATGAGCAGTTGCCTAGTATTGGCACTCCCCGATTTTACTCAGCTATTCACCTTGGACTGCGATACATCGGATGAAGGCATGGGTGTAGTACTGTCACAAGGTGGTCATCCCATTGCTTTTGAGAGCCAGAAGATTCTTCCGTATGAGAGGTTGTACTCTATTTACGACAAGGAGATGTTGGGCATTATGCATGCATTGTCCAAATCTTGGAAGTACTTGGTGGGAAACAGGTTTAGAGTGAAGGTTTATCACAACAGTCTTCACCATATTTTGGGGTAGAAGGGCCTCAATGAAAAACAACAAAAGTGGATCAATAGTCTCTAGGCTTATGAATTTGACATAGAGTATGTCAAGGGCAAGCATAATGTGGTGGAAGATGCCTTTTCTAGGAGGCCCTCGACACTTTCACTCATGAGTATATGTTAGGATTGAAAGGTGCAAATTCTAGTGGAGTAATCTAAGGATCCAAGGGCATGTGAGATCTTGGAGGGCACTCATGGTGATAAGCGCTGTTGGGTGATGGTCGATGTCATCTACTATAAGGGGCACATATTTTTGGCATCAGGCTCACAGTTGAGGCAGAGGATTCTTCAGGAAGCACATGATTATCCTTTATATGGGCACCAAGGATTGTTGAAGACGTATAAGATGGTCTGGGAGTGTTTCATGTTGAAAGGCCTCAAAGGGGACATGCTGAGACATGTATAGGAGTGTGAGTCCTGTAAGAGGAGCAAGGGAAAGTTGACCCATCCAGATGGGTTGCTACAACTACTTCCCATTTCGGTGGGGAAATGGGAAAGCATTTCATTAAAGGAATTCCCACTATATAGGGTCAGGACTACATTTATGTAGTGATGGATAGGTTGACGAATTACGCCCATTTCTTCACCATCCCCACTTAGTATTCTGCTTCACAAGTTGAAAATTTATTTTTCAGGGACGTTTTTTGGCTGCATTGTCTTCCCAATACCATAGTCAGTGACATGGACAACCACTTTAAGGTAGCATTTTAACAGGAACTCTTCACGTTGGTGGGAAAAAAGCTCACTCCTAGCACTAGTTACCATCCTTAGATGGACAAGAAGACTGAGGTAGTCAACAAATGGCTAGAAGGGTATTTGAGGAACTATGTGACAGGGTGAAAATACTGCTACAACACCACATATCACATGTCGATAGGTATGTCACCTTTCCGAGCCTAGTATGGATATGATGCTTTATCTTTTGCTGGCATTTTGTTTGGAGATAACAGGGCCCCAAAGGCCAAATATTGGATATAGGAGAGTCAAGACATCCTCAAGGCTCTCTGGGACAACATACATAATGCCCAGGAATAGCAGAAATTGTATGCAGATAGGCACAGGGTTGGAAGGTATTTTGAGGAGGGGGACTTGTTCTTCTTGCATTTGTAGCCATACAAATAGTCCACGCTGAAGCAGAAGGGGGACAAGAAGTTACATCCATGTTTTTGTGGACCTTACAAGGTGATTAGGAGAGGAGGAGAGGTGGCTTATGAGCTAGAGCTTCCACCAAAAAGAAATATCCATAATGTTTTTCAGTCTCATACCTCAAGAAGGTGTTGTGACAACATGAGATAGCTGCTACAGAGTTACCCCCACTTGATGATGAGGGGCACTTAGTTCTGGAGCAAGAGTCCATTTTGGAGAATAGAGATAGGAAGTTGAGGAGCAAAATTATCAAAGACTATTTGGTACGCTGAAACAATTTACTCGATGAGGATTCCACTTGGGAGCGTGAGTACATACTTTAGCATCCGACATTGTAGTTGCTTGGGGAAAAGCAATATTTGGGAGGGGAGGACTGTAATGTTCCTTCCTAAAATATTTTTTTCTAAATAAACATTCACAATTTTGGATTTTTGGCTATTATGGCGGACTCACATGTTTTTGGAAATAATACTTAGGAGAAGGGGAGGTAAAAATCACGTAGCTAGTGGAATGTGAGGGCCACGCTCTAATGAAATACACATCCCTTGGAGAGAAATTTGAATCAATGCTAGATGGGGGGAACCACATGAGGATGCAAGGATACAATTATAAGTAGAAGGAGGATTGCAGTTATTAGGGATTTTTGTTAATTCAACTCTTTCCATTGTTGCTCAAGCTTTTTAGTTGGGTCACAAGTGCTACTTAGCACAAATTTTTCCAAGGGGAGACTCGCCCTTCTTTCAGTGGACTTCGAATGCCACCATAGGGAGGTAAATTCTACTACAATATAAAGAGGTATTTGTGGATTATTGGAGTGTTTTTTAACTAATTCCCTCAGCTAGTTCATACTCCAGGGAGGACACATAAGCTAATTCATGCCACTCATTTCAGGCAGTTCACAGGGGTGTTTTCCAAGAGAAATTTGAATAAGTTGCTTTAGGGGTAGACCAACATTTGTGGAGATTTTTGGAGCTAGAGGAAACTGTCTTTGAGGGAGTCGAATTTTTTGAGTTTGGGCCTGCGTAGGGGATCACTAGACAAAGTGGTGTTGGGGCTCATCCATTTTCTGCCGGAAACTCATGGTGGAGTCTCTCTCGCTTAAGGTAGAATTTCTCGGAGTGTTTCCACAAGATGCTTGGGGAGGAATAAAGAGGATTTTCTAGCATATTGTTCTATTGGGGATGCAGTACTTGGTTAAGTGGGCATAGCTCCAAAATAGGGTAATTCAGGGATGTCAGAATTAGCCCAAACCCTTTTTGGGTTTTTGTGGGTTTGGTGATAGGAGATCGGGGCTAATTTTGTAGGGGCACTAGAAGTGGGTCAAATATTTAGTTCTTCCAACCAACAATATAGTTCCACAAGGGCAAGCACAAACTTTTGGGAGGGGAGCCATTCTACAACATTTGGGAAGTTGTTATTCATCACCTGGGGCTTGTAGTTTGCTTTGAGTAAGCCTAGGTGCATTCCTTTCATTTCATATTGTACTCCCTCTATTATATAATGAAATTGGCCCATTTGGCATGTTTATAGAGCATTTTTGGTTATCTAATCGTGTGTGCAGTTTATTGTGTTGAATGTGTTATATTTGTTTTGTTTATCACTATTAATATCCACTAGTAATATTACAGACGTAACCATTGAGGGGTGAAGTAATTTGACATAAAATAATAGATAAATATTGTAATGTGATATAACCATTTATCAATGTCATAATGTGACATAATTATTAGGGAACATCACAATGCTACATTCTCCTTGAGGAACATCACATTAAGACATATTCATTGATAAATTTAATGTAAGTTTGACCATTATAAACATTGAAAGTGACATTACCTTAGTAAACCATTATTAAACATAAGCATCATGGTTAACCATGGATGCTTGACATAATCAACCAAGTCTGAACCATGGTAAAATTCAACCATGGTTAATTGTAGTCCTTAATGGTAAAGGTCAATCATGGTCATGGTCATAGTAAACCATAGTTGATGATGATCATGGTCAACCATAGAAATCATCAAGTTAAATGATGGACATGGTCAACTATAAACATGGTCAATTGTATACATAGTTTGGTCATGGTCAATCATTGTCAACCATAGACAGGGTCACAATGTGATGAACATTCTTAATGTTACATTATTACGAACATTCCTTATGTTGCAATGCTCAAGGTTGGCCATGGTTAGCCATGGTTGAGGTTAACCATTATTAATCATAGTAACCCATGGTCAGGTTCATGGTCAAACAGAGTTAACCATAAACATGGTCAATCATAGACATGGTTGAGGTCAACCATGCTAAACCTCATTCTAACATGATTAACCATAGTTAACCATGTACATGTCTAATCATGGTCATGTTTAAGCATGGACATGGACAAGGGTCACCCATAGTCCATAATGTTTTACTAAGGTTAACCATAGTCAACCATTGTCCTAGTCATGTCCATGGCATGGTAAACCATAATCAAACATAGTCAAGATCAACCATAGTCAACCATAGTTAAGGTGAACCACAATCAACCAAGGTCATAGGCATGGTCATGGTCATGTTTAAACATGCTCAACCATTTTCAACCAAGGTCAACTAAAGATAATAATGGTCAATTATGGTCTACCATGTTCAACCTTACACAACCATAGTCAACTAAAGGTCACCATAGTAAAACATGGTCAACAATGTCATTTATAGTCAACCACAATCGACATGGTTATCTATGTTCAACATGTTCACTCCTAATTAGCCATAGTAATTCATCGTCAAACAGGGTCAACCAAATTTAACCATGGTCAACCAAATTCAATGTTGGTAGACCTTGGATTATTAAAGTCAATTATAGTTACACATAATAAACCATGGCTAACCAAAGCCAATTATAATTAAACATAACCAACACAAGGTCAACCATGGAAAATTATTGTCTAACGTGGTCATCCATGATCAACCATAATGAAGATGTTTCATTATTAATTATCTTAATATGGTCAATCATTTTCAACCATCACCAACCATTTCATAAGTATCTCAATATTAATTTTATTGATATTTAAATTCAACTATATACTAATCCACTCCACCTACATCAATCATGAAACAAAAACAACCATGTAAGTAAAAGAGGCTGAAATACACTAATCGATTGTAATAGCCTTTTTTATTTTACCCCCATATTTGTAAACATGACTATGTAATGTTAGCATGGAAGCCATGAATGACCGAGACATTATGATTGTAAATGCATGAAATTAAATACTGTGATGGCTTATTGAAGGAGGTGATGACCTATAGATCCACTGTCTAAGGGAGAACTATATTGTGTGCCTTGAAAATACACAAACAAACCTGAATTTAATTGATGAAGCCGTTGCAAGCCATTCAAACCACCACCTAACAAAAATTGATGAGACATGATTAGGGTAGTGGGGGGAACATAAAATTACCCATCCCTATTCCCTCTTGTGGATCGAGGAGAGGATAAGACATGAGAGACAGGGAGAGAAAACATTGGAGAAGAGAGAAAACACATAGCTGAAGGTCTCTCACGAGGGTTCTTATTTTGCTGGTGAGTGGCTCTCTCTCTGTCTCACTAAGAATGGATGGCATTTGATGATGATATTGGAGAACATGGAATTTCTAGAGCAATGATAGTATAAGCCAGAACAAGATTGGAGTTGATTACTAAGACATTTACATGAATTGGATCCCTGAGAATTTTGGCATATCCCCTGTGAATTGTGTTAAGCAACTAGACTATGGGTCTATGCTTGTGTGGCTAGCGAGAGGCTCCATGGATGAATATACCATAGTGCTGCTTGTTGTATAACTGATAAAGCACCTAGAAAGGGAAATATGGGTCATTGTGGTGCTTGTTGAGTACATGATAAAACACCTAGATAGTGGAATATAGACCCTTGTGGTGCTTGATATGAATATACAAATGATAAACCACCTAGATAGTGGATTCTGACTCTTGGATTGAGAAATACCCCATCTAGACCTTGGGTGAATCCCTATGAATGAACATAGAAGGAAGAGTGGGTCATTATGGTGCTTTCTTCTAGAGGGTAGTTGATAAACTACTTTGATAGTGGACACCATATCTGAAGTGTTTAACCAAATATTTGGTGTGAATTTCCCTAGGAAAGTTCCCCTCATAAATTCGATCTGACTTGCGGTTGGTTAGCTGCAAGAAAGTTGCAGTGTAGTTGGCCTATGGTTGGGTGGAAAGTGAAAGTTCCAATTTCATTTTCCAACCATCTTAAAACATACAGATGAGTATAAATTCCATATGCAGTCATGAATTATGGATTGTGATGTTCCTTTTTATGTTTATGACTAGTGTAAGATCTTGTGTGTTTATGAATGTGAATGAATGCCTAAATTGTGAATTTCACTATTATGCTCATGATTAGCAATATATCTTGTATGTATATTGTTGTAATGAAATATTGGACTATTTTGTTCAATGATTTAGTTCGTGATTGGAATATTAACCTGCATGATTATGCTCAGTTAGCCTAGACTATGCTATTTAACACTATGTTTTATCATGGCCTCCATGTTTTCGCTCGGTCAGTATAGGCTATGTTATCCAACATTATGTTTATGATTGAATTATAAACTTGTGTATTTCATGTTTTTTTAATTGATAAAACATACCTATTAATATGTTAACCATCCTATAAGAGGTTGGTAGATTTGGAGTGATTGGTGTAATTATCCTTGTGCAACATTTCAATCCTATGTGAATTTGGAATTTAGGCCATACGCCTTTTCTTATTCCTAAAACTAGTGTTTTTTGGTGCCCCTGCTCTTGATATCAGTCATTACACATAAATTTGAGATTCAAGGCTTCAACCCCTTGGGCCATAATTCTTAGGGAGTTGGGCATAGGAAAGTTTCCATTTTTATTATTATAAAACCCAACGACTTGGTGTTATAATGGTTGACTAGACTTGCAAATAAGAGTGGTCAACTTATATACATATATGCATATAAGTATGGACCGACATCAAAGGAATGATGGAAAAACCTTGTCCCATCCGAACTATGACATGTAGTGGCTGTCAGACCCCTAGGTGGATTGAATGAACCTATTTTTGGAGAGGCCAAAGTTGATTGACCAATATCGACCATCAACCATCCGCCATAAAATTTATTTGCACGAGTGAGGCTAATGTAACTCGATCTAGCAGGATGTGTGTGACGAAGGGCCCCATTGGAGCTTCAGTCCTTTAGGCCACCAATTTTCCAAAGGATTTGTGTAGTGAGTGAGGCCAATGGAACTTGGGTTGGTGTGATGTGTGCCAGGAGGGCCCCATTCGACTCTTGGGCCTTTAAGCTACCAACTCTCAATAAAGTTGAGTAAGGAACAACACTAATAGACCTAGGTTGAGATGATGTGTGTCAGGGTAGACCCATCAAGCCCTCAGGCCTTTAGACCACTGGGTTCTCTAAATTTCTAAGTAGAGAGCAGGGTCTACAAACTTGATTGAAGATGACATGGGTTAGGTGGAACCACTCTTAATTTAAAAACTAGTGGCCTTCAACTGTTTCTCATGGAAACATTTCAATTTTCTATGTGACCAATATACCATGGCGTGAGTACCCTATGAACCCACATAGTGATGGCATGGTAGTGCTACAAGGGATGGGTAGAGACCACATGTGTGCCACATGGTGTCCTAGTGATGATATGGCCTTTTTTAATAGGCCAAACTTCTATCGAGCATAAATTTCAATTTGGTACATGGATCTATGAAATAATTATATTGCTAAAATGATATTGACAAGCTAAACACAAAGGTGGAATTTATTTTAATATTTGAAATCTTTGAGAAATGAGGTTGTCATAAACCCATCTTCATAACAAAAATTAGATATTGGGTCAAACGAGTAACACTCCCATAACCCAAGATGGCCCAAGGGGGTGGGAGGTGGTTACATTTTTTGGGGGCAGGTTTGTGTTGATGTTTGATCATGGAGGGTTGAGATACTTATTTTATTAGAATATGTTAAATGTTAGACAAGACAAATGGTTGGCTTTGATTAGTGAATTTGATTTTGAGATCGTGAATATTAAGGGCAACAAAATTGGGTATAAAATGCAATTAGTAGAAGTTTAAAAGTACATCACTTCATAGCCATGTTGACAAGGTTAATCCTCTCTGTGGACAGAGACAATCCCTATAGCTCAATGAGTGGGTCTATCAACAAAATTGACAATCAACTAGAGATCTTTGTAGATTATAATTGAAAAGTAAAACAAGAGAGATGGTCTACCTTGCTCTAATGCTATTCTGATTTCCTTTGTTGAGATCCTCGAACCGCTTGTGTCACAAACTTGTTCCTGCTTCTTTCAGCACTTATGTACCTGCACAAGTGATCAAGAGACAACAAAGCATGCGAAAATCAATACAAATCCAATAATAACTTACTTAGTTGATCAAGGAATGCCAAGCCAATACAAACATTAACATATATTTTGGGAAGATGAACGAGCAGTTGTATTATTATTTAAAGAATAAAGGGAAGCTTACAACCATAGCCTTGATGTTGAAAGGTTCTCCTTGAATGGTAATCCAAGTCCAAACCAAGAAACTCTCCAAACACTCCTTCTCTAAGTCTAATGAATAGCCTCTAAACACAAGCCTAGCATAGGGGTGCAAATGGACATAGATCAACCATTTGGGAATGGGCGAGGAGGGATTTATAGGATGGGAGAGGGAGTTAAGACTCCAAATATAGGATTAGGCCTACATCTCAAGGAGGTAGCTCATAGGGATGAGACCAAGAGGTCAAATTAAGAGGATTCGACCTCATCTATGTGAAACCACCTCCATCTCGCTGCTCTGGAAGCTTCTAGATCACAAAGCTTCTCATCCTCTTTGGGAAAACTTCCTTTTTGAGACCATCATGAATATGAAAGGGAACATAGCGATGCCATTGCTGGCTTAACATGGTGCAACATGCGATCATCACGGTTTTGAGCTTCATAAGAGCGATGACCCTCATTTTAGGGTTTTAAGAGCTATTTCTTTAGAGAAAGCTCCAGATATTTTCCAAGAAAAGTTAAAGGAGGGATTTGAACTATATACATGGATGAGTATACTGTATAATGATCATGTTTCAGGCACTTCAGGGTATGTCACAGGGAAGTGTAGGAGGCGTGAAAAAATACTGTGTAACAAGCCATTAGCACTTGTGAAATTGACACCAAAGAAGGGATCAAAGAGGTATTTCCACATGATGAAAAAATATCTAGTATATGAAGAAATGCTTACAATAGGAACTATAAGGAACAAAAATCAAGAATTACAAGCTCACTAATGATGGTATGTTTCTATTCTAAGATAAATGGTATGTACTCTGTGTAACCAACTTGAAGAAGCTCACAAAGAAATTGTATTATTGCCTAGAAATGAAGAAGGAGATAATTGAATATATTACTAGGTGCTTGGAATGTTAGCAAGTCAAAGTAGAATGCATGCACCCAATAGGATTATTATAGCCAATTCCAATTACTGAGTGAAAATGGGAATTCATATCCATGGATTTCATCATAGGATTTCCAAAGACATCCAAATAGGATGATGCCATTATGGTGGTAGTGGAGAAATTAATCAAGGAAAATCACTTTATAGATGTTAAGTCCACCAACAAAGCTATTGACATAGATCATATTTTTATGAAATAAATATTCAGATTGCATGACATACCCAAGAAGATCATTTCAGATCAGGAGACCAATTTTACCTAAATTTTTTGGAAAGCATTGTTTGTTGGCTTCAAGACTTGGATAGCTTTTAGCATAGCATATAATCCTCAGACATATGATCAAATAGAAAGGATAGATTTTTTTTTTTAAATACATGCTAAGGATGAATGTCATGCATCAACCAAAGAGGTGGGAAACATTATTTCCAATAGTTGAATTTTCATACAACAATGGCTACCAAGAGTCACTAAAGATGAGCACTTTTAAGGCATTATGGAAGAAAATGCAACACTCCAATTAGTTGGGATGACCCAGTAAATAGAGAGGTGTTAGGACCTGACATTTTGAGAGAAATGGAGCAAGAAGTGATTAATATCAGGTAAAAATTGAAAGCAACCCAAGTTACAAAAAAGAGTTATGCAAGCCAACAAAGAATCCATAAATAATTCCAAATGGGAGAAAATGTATATGTATGCATCTAGATAAGGGAGAGCTCACTGAAAGTGGGATCATGTCATAAATTAACACCCAAAATTTGTGGACCACTTCAGATTTTGGAAAGAGTGGGATTAGTACTTATAGACTAGCCTTGCCACCCATAATGAAAGCATACGATGTATTTCATATTTCTTTTCTTAAAAGGTATATACATGACAATAATCTTGTGTTTGATTGGTATGCGATACATGTGGAATTAGAGGAGGAATTCCAATCCAAACCACTATGCATCTTAGATCGGAGATAGTATATGCTCTATAATTGAGTAATAAAGAAGGTCAAAGTGCAATTTAAGCACTTTGGACCTGATGAAGAAACCTAGGAATTTGAAGACAAAATGAGGGAGCTCTACCCATTTTTGTTTAATGTATGGATGGATATAAAGAGTTTCAATTATAAAGCTCAATATTTTTGTTTTGTTTGTAGAACACTAAGGATAATATTCCTTTAATGGGGTGTGGTCTGTAACATCCCTTTTATTTTACCCCCATATTTGTAAATATGATTGTTTAGTGCCATCATGGGAGCCATGGTTGGTCAAGACAATATGATTGTAAATACAGGAAATTAAACTCTATGATGCCTGGTTAAAGGAGGGATGACTTATTGATCCACTATTTAATGGAGAACTAGCTTGCATGCCTTGAAAATTGAATAAGCAGTCTGAATTTAATTTTTGAATACATTGCAAGCCAATTGAACCACCCCCTATTAGGAATTGATGAGATATGATTAGGGTGGTGGGGACACAAGATAATTACCATACCCATTTCCCATCATGGATCAAGGAGAACCTAGGATGAGAGAGACACAGACAACATTGTAGAAGAGAAAGAATAACACACAACTTAAGAGCTCTCGAGGGAGAACATTGGAGAAGAGAAAGAAAAACACACAATTGAAGGGCTCTTGAGGGGTAGGGGTTCTTGCTTTTTTGGTGAATGGTTCTCTCTCTATCTCACGAAGAATGAGGGAACTTAATGATGATACTGGAGCACATGGAATTGGTAGACCAATGCAAGAAGAAGGAGGATCAATATTGGATCTAATTGCTAAGATCTGTGCATGAATTGGATCCCTGGGAATTTAGGTGTGTCCATTGTGAACTATGTGAGGCCACTAGAGAGTGGGTCTATTCATGTGTGGTCAATGGAGGGCATAATGGATGACTAAAACACTATGGCGCTTCCTGTATAACTGATAAATCACCTAGACAAGGAAATTTGAGTCAATGTGGTTCTTGTTGGGTAGCTAATAAAACACTTAGACAGTGAACGAAAAACCCCTATGGTGCTTTCTATGAAAAGATAGTTGATAAACCACTTGTATAGTGGATTCCAACTCTTGGAATGAGTGATATCCCATTTGGACCTTGGGTGAATCCTCGTGAATGAAATCCAAAGGAAGAGTGGGTCATGATGGTGCTTGGTACTAGAGGGAAGTTGATAAATTACCTAGACAATGGATGCCATCTCCTGAGTGTTTAACCTAACATTTGGTGTGATTTTCCCTAAGAAAATATCCCCTCAGACATTGAATCTAGCTTAGGGGTGGTTAGTTGTAAGACAATTGTGGTGTAGCTGGCCTATGGCTGGGTGGAGAGTGGAAGTCCCTCCTTCAATTTCCATTGATATTAAAACACACATAGGAGTATAAATTTCCTATGCATATTTGAAGTATGGATTGTGATGTTTCTTGTTATGTTTATGATTGGTTCAATATTTTATGTGTTTATGAATGTGAATGATTTCCTAAATTGTGAAGTTCATTATTATGCTCATGATTAGAAAGATATCTTGTATGTATTTGGTTGTAATGAGATAATGGACTATATTGTTAAATGATTTAGTTCATGATTGGGATATAAACCTACATGATTATGCTTAGTTACCTTAGACCATGCTATATAACACTATGTTTTATCAGAGCATACATTTTTGTGCTTAGTCAATTTCGACCATGTTTTCTATCATTATGTTTATAATTGAATTATAAACTTATGTATTTCATGTTTTATTAAGTGATAAATCACATGCCTATGAATATGTTTAACCATCTTGCCAGAAGCCAATAGAGTTGGAGTAATTGGTGTAATTATCCTTGTGTAACATTTCAATCTTGTGTGAATTTGGTGTTTAGGCCACACCCCTTTTATTATTTATAAAACTAGTGTATTTTAGGACCCCCACCCTTGTTACCATTCATAGAAAAAAAATTGAGATTCAATGCTTCAGGACCTTGGGCCATAATGTCTGGGGAGTTGGGCAAGGGCCAACCACCCTTTTTGTTTTATAAACCTAGTGACTTGGTTTTATAATGGCCACGAGGACCAGTGGAGTGGAGTGGTTTGTTTATATACATATATGCATATAAGAAGGGCCCATCTTGCCCCATCAAAATTGTGACATGTTGATTGTGCTAGGCCATCAGACCCCTACGTAAATTGCAATAAGCTATATGTGGAGAGGTTGAGGCTAATGGGACAATATTGGTTACCAACCATTGGCCACAAAATGTATGTGCATGAGCTAGGTCGGTGAAACCCACACTAGTAGGATGTGTGCTAGGGAGGACCCCATTGGGCCTTCGAGCCTTCAATCCATTAGTTTCCCAAAGGATTTGAACAAAGAGTGAGTCTGGTGGGACTCAGGCCAGTGTGATGTGTGTTGGTGTGGACCCACTTAGCACTCGAGCCTTTGAGTCACCAGGTTATTTGAAGTGATAAGTGGAGGGCAAGGTCTACAAACTTGACCCAAGATGACATGAGTTAGGTGGACCCCCACTTTGGGTAGTGACTAACAACCTTTGACCATTTCTCATAGCAACATTTTAATGCTATGAGTGACTAATTTTCCATGGTGTGGGTACCATATAAATCCCACATGGTGATGGCATCGCAGTGCCACAAGGGCTAGGTGGAATTCACGTGGGTGTCATGTGGTGTCCTAATGATGACATGACCCTTTTAATGGGCCAAAGTCTTAATGGGCATAAATTTTAGTGTGAGACTTGGATTGAGGAAAAAATTATATTGCAGGAAAACTCTCGATGAGCTTAACGAAAGTGTGCCTTTTTTTTTTTTAAATATGTGAAGACTTTGAGAAATGAGGTTTTTCATAACCCCATCTTCATAATATACCTTGGATATCAGGTCAAACGAGTAAGACTCCCACAACTCGAGATGGCACAAGGGGGTGGGAGGTGGTTACATCGATACCATTATGTTTTGGAAGGGTTTAAAGGTGTCGATTATTGTATATATCAACCACTTTTACTTATGTGATTGTTGCTAGTATTAACCTTTAATAAATCCATTATTAAAATAGATATATAGACTAATTTTATAATTTTTTTTATAAAACTTTATTTTATATTAAATTTTAAAAAGATACTTAGAATTAATGAATGAAGTATAATAAATTTTACCACCTTTAATAAAAGTAATAATGATTAAAATAATATTTTGTAGCTAACTATAAAAAGAAAAAATACTACGGTACAAAACCATGTAGTGTTAAATAACTAAAGAGTCTAAACTCTTAAAAATAGATTTTTTAATAGAAGCCATTTTCCCTTTTATAATAATAATAATAATCATCTAATTTTAATGCCACAACTAAGCTAGACACCAATTTGGTTTATGAGAATTGCTTATTTGTGGGACAAGGGACCCACCTCCACATAGTGATTTGACTACTAAATTCTATGAAAGTGTACATACTCTAAACCCTTCCGGATTTGAACTTGTGACCTCTTGGGAGGAAACACATGCTCTTAACATATTTATATTTATCTCGGTGTATGTGTATGTGTATGTATGAAATGAAAGTAATGATTTTGATTGGACAAATCCATTAGATGAAATATAATTATAACAATGAGTATCTAATAAATACTCGCTATCTAATATAATTATATTATTTTAAATTTCATTAAATTTTAAATATTAAATTAAATTTACAAATATATATATATATATATATATATATATATATATATATATATATATATATATATTACAATGTCCATATATAAAGCTTAAAATGATCCTATGATAAAGTATTAATCAAGCAAAAATGTCTTAGAAAAAGTGAGATAGTTGCAAAGCAACTAGTTCTAGCCTCTTTGAGCATCTATGTGAACAATAAGCAATCTGTTGTCACTACATGGCCATCACATCATAAGCTTGGACATGTAAGATTAGGAGGCGCATTGCCACATTACCTAGATTATCAATTGAAAATTTAAGCAATATGTTATCGCTACATGGCCATTACATCATAACCTTGGACATGTAGGATTGCAAGGCAGAATTCCCTCCCATGTTACTTTTACTATCAATTGAAAAATTTATTGCTTAGAACAAAGAGTTGTTCTCGAAGCTATATGTTGTAGAATTTCATGATGTCATATATGAAATGCAACACCCATATTGATCAAAACCGTTGCATGTGAGACTGGATAATTGAGCTAAAAGGGTCCACAACCTTGAGGCCTGACATTCTTGATAGGAATCATCCTCACCCCCCTATTGTATAACCCAAGTCCTAGTCATACATATCCAAACAATATGTAATCATCTATTCATTCATCATGAATCACCTTAATCATTTCATTCCATAAATTAATAAAGTGTTGATTGGTGTTGCATAGACCACCCCTATAATAGACTTGGTAACCTGGGAAAAAATGCTCTAGATGGCTTATATGGGGGAGAGCTTAAAGATCCTATGTTCATTTTCGAAGTCATTTCCCATGACCTCTATAAATGCCCATTTTGAAGGATTTGACACTTGAAGATTTCTCAAAGATCTTGCCAACACAGTTAGCACTACATTTATAAGATGTCTTGCCAACATAGTTAGCACTACATTTATAAGATATTCCATCCATTATTTATATACCTCTTAACACTATAATTGTCAGGGATTTGTTTAATAGTACGAATCAATCTTAAATTTTGGTGCTAAAGTAAAGGTTATATATAATATTGTATGACATGATGATGTGGAGAACGTGTTGCTGGAAGACCTTGAGCTTAGAAGCATTAAAGTTGCTTGAAGACCTTGAACTTAGAAGCATAAGTAAAGGTTATATATAATATTGTATGACATGATCATGTGGAGAACGTGTTGCTTGAAGACCTTGAGCTTAGAAGCATTAAAGTTGCTTGAAGACCTTGAACTTAGAAGCATTAAAATTAGTTGATATTATTCGAGCAACAACACTTAAAGCATAAACTTTGGATCCATATTCAAACATTAACCTCATTAACAATAAAAATGGGCTTAAAAATCGACAATCCCAATGCTTCTGCCAACATCGAGCACATGGATTACTCACTCTCTTCATTAAAATAACTCATAACATATGCTATTCATTAAATAAATTAACTTCAATATGTAATCCACTCTCTTCATTAAAATAGCTCATAACAGCACATGGAGTACTCACTCTCTTCATTAAAATAACTCATGACACATGCTATTCATGAAAGAGAGTGCTAACTTATGGGGAGGCTCTAAAAGTGAATATTGTGCGGTATGCATTACGAAGGAAAAGCACATGGGATTGTTTGATCTCTAGTCCAATCCTCTACTTTTAATTTAAATAAATAAAATATTATTTAAAAATTTAACTTAACCGTTAGCCATGACAGGTGGAAGATGGTGGTGCTGTGATGACAAAGACAAGTTTTACACGTGTGTCCATTTGATTGGCCCCGTTTTTCCAAGTTGTGGGAATCAAAATTCGACGTACATTTCCATCTGTCATGCCATGTTTTTTTTAAGGGAAACTAAGTAATTTTTTTCTTCATTACATCATGCACATGGTTATAGAGTCCTACATTGGACTACATTACACGGAACAACACACTAGTTGCAACACCGTATTTTGGTACTCCAAACTACAAGCTTTTAGAAGGATTAATGGATATTTCACTAGCTTGGTATGGTATTAGGCTAACATTTATATTATTTGTTAATTCAAATACGAGTTGGATAGATCTGGCAAAGAGTAGTTTTTGATGGATTGTAGATAATAGTTGCAACTTCAAGCTTCTTGTATTCCATCTTATAGAGTGGGGGAGTTTCATATATATATATATATATATATTAGAGTACTTAATGTTTTCTTTTTCTGGGATGGAATATGATGGAAATTTAAGGGGATGTTTATTTATAATTAATATGTTTCTCGCTTCGAAATCCAAATGGAGTTAGTGGTAATTATGATTATTATATGAAATTTAAATTATTGTTAGTTTAAAATATATTTGATATTTTAAATGGTAAGTAGCTTTGTAATATTGGTTATTATAGTATTTTTAGTATTTTTAGATCTAAATAGTATATATTTCGGAACATCATGATTATTTTTAGACATAATAATTGTTACAACTCATTCAATTGAAAATAAGATGGGTGCATTATGGTTTTTGAGTCTATACTAGTAGATGATAAAATTGTTAAGAATGACAACAATTAAAAGATTGTTATAAATGTAATTATCTCAGTAAATATTGTTGTTCCGTCTAGATAGGTGTGTAACAATAGGAAATTATGTAACAATGTCTTCCTATTTAAATGTGGTTATTCGAGAGACCTATTGAATTGTTGGAGAGTCATTGTTGAAATTGAATAATAAGAATTCCAATACCTTGCCCTTGGAGGTTTCCTTCACACATTGTCATGGTTTTACCACATAAAATCTCTGCCTAATTGTGTATGAATTCAGTTTCTTGTTTTTTTCATATATTTCTTTCTTAAATAATTATTTACGGGCTTAAATACCAACACAAATCCCCTAGGATCAACTTGGAAAATAAATTCAATAAATTACTAACACAATCAAGTCAAATCCATACACTCCCATTAGTTGCAAAGTAACCATCTTATATAGAAAAATATGTTTTTTAGAATTCATGTTTCCAGATTCACTCAGTTGTCCTTGAAACTAGACATGACCTTTAGACCAAGGATGAGAACTGCATTAAGGGAGCGACTTTAGGGAATTTGGTTTCTAGATAGAAGATTGATCATTCTATCTAGGACATGTTTTACCAATTTCAACCCCTTTTTCTAAGGTACTAATAAAAGTAGTTTGTTTTATATAGGGATTAAAAAGTTTCTTTTGTTGAGCATGGACATGCATCTTTTCTATCTTAGCTATTGGTTTGGCTCTTTGTTGCATTCATTACATGAATTAATGAAAAAAATATAAATTCCATATTATAATTATTGAAAGTTTAATATAAATTTTGGTTTTTCTATCTTTTGTTTGTGCATGCAAAATATAACTTCTTTTTGTGCATAACACATGGTGGGTTAGGGTTTGTGCATAACACATGGTGGGTTATGGTTTGTGCATCACACATGATGGGTCACGGTCATTAAATTCTAGTAGCATATGCCCAATATCAAACAACTAGTGAGTATTTTACCTATGAGTATGTATATTTGTTGAATTTGAGAAAATAACTCATATTCAATTTATATTCATTGAATTTAAGAAAGGAAATCATTAGAATAATGTTAAGATAACCAAAGACGTAAAAAAAAAGCATCATGCATTGAAGTTTGTAAGGTCCCACCTTACCAACAATCAGTATTATACTAAGGCTGACTCAAAATGCAATTTAAGTTTAAGTTTTTAAGACGTAAAAGTTAATGCAAGGTTATATATCTATATTTTTATTTTTATTGGTATTCTTTACACTACATACTAATTTTTACTAACTGACTAACCCATGGTAATATTAAACTTCTCATTAAGGCTACAGGGTCATGGTTCCTCAAGATCCAAAACTTACAACCATAAGTCTTAAAATCACATTCAACTTCTAACAGAGTGGTTTCCAATTATTATGAATTCATATGTGAGCTAACAATTACAACATTTCACCTAACCAATTTTCCTTCCATGGATTTTTACTTCAATGGAATCATCATGCTTATTCTTTGAGATATCTCTAAAAACACCTTGGTTGCAAATCCTAAATTTAACTAGCTGTTTTTATAGACAAATCATAGAAGTAATTAGCTACAACCATTGAAGCATTATGTCAAACAATTTGCAAGCATGAAATGTACAACCATTGAGGCATTTCGTCAAACACTTACAACCATAAGCCTTAAGGCAATTTCACCAAAATTAATTAATATGAATCTAAGATTACATAATTTTTTTTTCTTTGTCAGTAATGCCAATAAGTGAACCTAATACATAAGTAGAATTGTCATCCATCTTGATTGTTGCATATACAAAAACTTAGGCACATAATGACTATAAATATTTAAGAATTTTTACAAATAGCTCGCAGTGATGTAGCTACAACCATTGGGAATTTTGAACAACGGTTAAAAGTCACAAAACAATTGCTAACTATTAAACTATCAAACAAGCAGTCACAAGTTTATTAAACTATCAATGTATTAACCATTGATACTTTAAAATAATAATTCCAAGTTTATATAACAAACTGATTTCATAAAAAGAGATTACTAGGTAAATCACAACTACAAAAAAAAGCAACAAGACAAACCCCCAGGCAGCAACAACAAATCTGTAAAATATAGAAGATTACAAAACCGGATTCTGAAACTTTGTTTTTTGAAATCAAATTTGGGGCGACATGGCCATAAGTTATAGATACCCCCTAAAGTTAAAATAAATCGAAACAGAAATTCCCCGAAATGCGATTATTTAAAATCACAAACAAAACAAATTCATACTATCTCATTTATCCCTTTTGTCAAACATATACTCTGAAAACTTATCTACAACTGTAAAAAGAGAAGGAAAACCAAAATTTGTGCTATTAACATGTTTTCATAAAACTCATGGTAGCCTGAATGCTTCAACCATTAAGACATGATGTAAATCAACTTGCAATGAAACTGTACAAAAAAAAACTGACATAAAATAAACTATAGTTATTGCAAAATTCCTTCAACATTTACTATGCAGCATTTGATATAAATCTAAGTTTTAGTAAACAACCAGATAAGTAAAACCATGTAATGAACTACAAAAGAAAACACAATATAATGTTGTCAACATACCTGGAAGTGAATTTATACAACTCAAAAATGGGAGTATGCTCCAGCTCCAATATCCTTACCAACTCATTATGAACCACCCAGTTTTCCTCCCAACCATATCCAGGAAGAAATTCTCCCCCTGGAACCCCTGAGCTACAAAAGCTCACAAGCAATACCAAAAGACAATAGTAGAGAGATTTGCAAGGCAAACTAACGAAGCAAATTTTCACTTCCTCTCAATACCACTCATGACCAACCTCAATAGCTAGAGATCTTAGGATTTTAACAATAATTTCAGATTTATTATGGAAGCAATTGGCTACTCACCATGTCTCTCCCTCTCAGTATTTTCCTCAAGTCTCTTCCACTCTTGGCCTCCTAATCCCCGAGTGAGAATACATGAGACTCATATATAGGAGGAGCAACCAATGCTTGTCATAAAAGAGGAGTAATGTGCATGCATTGGATTCCATTTATAGGAGTGTAACTTATGCCATTAAGGAGAGGTATGCATGCCTTAGTTAAGGAGAGTGTAACATATGCATTAAAGAGAGCGTAAGAGGAATATTTTATGACATATTTTTAATGAGTGAAAAGGAATATGCCATTATTTGATGAGTGCATAAAATAGAGTATAATGAATTATTTGAGAGAGAGAGAGAGAGAGAGAGAGAGAGAGAGAGAGAGTCATGAAGGAGATGTGTGAATTGATTGAGGAGATAAAATTGACTTGTAATTCCTTTTTAATAATAATATCATAGTCTCATAAAAGATAATAATAATATTGAGGATTCAATCAAGATTGAACTATTAGGATTGATTAATGATAAGTTAATTCGTTTTTCTTCAACTCCGCTTGATTACCAATTTATGTAAAGTGATTTACTATTTTTGGAAAGTCGTGCTTGAGATGTTGGACTTGAATTTCTATTTTTACAAAGTCATTCCAGAATTGTGAGAATGAAATTTTATTTAAGGAAATTCATCCATGAGTGGTATTTTTATTCTAGAGAATAGGGATTCCGCACCCCTGTTTCATCCATCTTCGTGCCTTAGTAGATTGAGGACTCCACACCCTAATATACTCCAAATATCCAAGCTTCCACAACTTGATATTTTTAAATATTCAGGACTCCGTGCCCTAAATATACAAGACTCCACGTCTTTATCTTTCTTTGATTTAGGACTCCACGCCCTAATTTCCATGCCCTCTCATGTACTATGCTTTGAAACTTTGCGTTTCTCCTTATGGTACTAATTGTGAGCTTTTAACCATTTAATGGTTTGTTGGTAAGGCCTTGTTCAAAGACCTTCACACATTACAATCTCATAGATCAAAGGAATCAAATGAATTTCAGAATGAAATTAACTTAATCACATTTTACCCAGAATGGTGCATGGCTTCCTCAATCATTTTGGTTTTGAAGAAATAACTTCCATAGTCATTCATAATTGAACATCCTTGTTGGAAAATGACCAGATACCCTACCACATCTTGCTTAGTACAATATTAGACATATATAATCACACAAATCATGTATCATCCATAAATCATAATTAACCATCTATTCCGCATAACCATGAGAATCCATGGGTATATGTGTCTCAATCTTGGATCACCATCCATGTCATACACCTGCTTCATAAATCAGATACAAATAGAAAAAACATATGTATAACATTTTACTTAACCAAAACCATCTAATACAGATAATCAATGATGCCACATATAAGAGGAAATATAACTATATAAAACATTGTTCCCCAATCCAATGATCAATCTGTCATACATAAACATAAAAGGAAATATAACTATGTATGTAAAACATTATTCCTCAATCAAGTGATCAACCTATCATATATATATAACCCTTGATAGGAGTGACAAAACTATACTAGAAAAATAGGACACTACATACTCCCCCTCTTGGAGTAAACTTGGCTCGAAGTTTAACTAAACAAAAAAGGAAACTCAAGACACATAGAAGACGCATCTTCCCAAGTGGTAGAATTGGGACTGTACAGGTCCCATTGGATGTTTACTTTGTCTACCATGCGACATCTGAGCTGTCGAGTGTGATGGTTCAAAATGAAAACTGGCTCTGCCTTAAGAGTTCCTTCGTCCATTACCTGTAATTGATGCCAATCTAAAATGTGAGAAGGATCATGAACATACTTACGCAGTACCAAAATATGAAATACATCATGCATATGATGAAAGACTGGTGGTAAATCAAGACGATATGCCATAGGTCCAACCCTTTCGATGATCTCAAAAGGCCCAACAAATTGAGAAGAGAGCTTAGATCCTTTTCCAAACCTAATAGAGCTTTTCTGAGGTTTTACTCGAAGAAAAACAAATTCCCCTTCTTTAAAACTACGATCCACTCTATTCATATCAGCATAGCTCTTCTATCTATCTTGTTCCTGCTTTAATCTTTGCCTTATACGACACACTTATTCTTCCATTTCTTGAAGAATTTCAGGACATACTGAGATTCTTTCCTCTAATCTATCCCAACTTAAAGGTGTTTTTCATGGTCTTCCATACAATAACTCATAAGGTGCCATACCAAGGGAGCGATGATAACTGTTATTGTAAGTAAATTCCACTAGAGGAAGATAATCTTCCCACTTAGATTGTTGATCCATTACGTACATTCTAAGCATGTCCTCTAACACTTGATTTACTCTTTCAGTTTGGCCATCAGTCTCCGGATGATAAGCTGTACTGAAATTTAATTGTGTCTGAAGGGCTCCCTAGAAACTAGTCCAAAATCTTCCTGTAAATATAGAGGCCCTATTTGATATGATTTTCTTAGGAAAACCATGAAGTCTAACCACCTCCTTGATAAATACTTGTGCTATTTCAGATGCTTTGTAAGTATCTCTAACGGGTATAAAATGGGCACTCTTAGTAAGTTTATCTACCACCACCAAAATGGAGTTATGCCTTTTGGCTGTTTTAGCTAATTCAACAATAAATTCCATAGATATTGCTTCCCATTTGGACTCAGGAATGTTATGCAGCTACAACAATCCTGCTGGATGACCATGTTCTGCTTTAACTAGTTGACATTCCAAACATTTTGCCACAAAATTTGCTACATCCTTCTTCATGCTTGCCCAAAAGAAAATTTGCTTTAAATCAGCATACATCTTCTAGAATCTCGGGTGAGCCATATATGTTGCACGATGAGCTTCTTTCAAAATGAACTCACGAAGCCCATCTTGATCTGGAACTAAAGTATTTTGCATGAATCTCATCATATCATCGTCATCACAAGAATACCCTTCTACCTTGTTTTTCTTAGCCCCCTCCCCAAAAAGAGAAACTTTGACTTCCTTGCACCATTCATCTACATCTTGTGCCCTCAAGATGCACTCCTCTAAATCAATATTCAATGGAATTACTGAAAATATTCGTGGTCTTCGACTGAGTGATTCAGCTACTTTGTTCAATGTACCCTTGAGTAAGTTATGTCAAAATCATATTCACCTAGGAGTTCTGACCACCTTCCTTGCCTAGCATTTAGATCATTTTGAGTAAATATATGTTGAAAACCTCTGTGATCTGTTTTCAATTCAAATTTCTTTCCCACCAGATAATGTCGCCAAAGTCGTAAGGCATGAACTATAACTTCTAGTTCTAGATCATGGGTTGGATAGTTTTCCTCATGTGTCCTTAACTTCCTAGAGGCATATGCAATCACCCTACCATCTTGTGATAATACCACCCAATCCATCTTTTAACGCATTGGTACATACTATGAATGGTCTATCCATATCTAGAACCTTAAGTATCAAAGTTGTAGTCAAACATTGTTTGAGCTTGGAAATGCTTGCTCACACTCATTTGTCCAATTAAATCGTACTCCCTTCCTAAGAAATGAAGTGATAGGGCTGGCTATTTTGAAAACCCCTCCATAAATCTTCGATAGTATCTTGCCATACCCATGAAGCTATGCACTTCATGCACATTAGAGGGTGTTGGCCATTCTGAAATTACATCGATCTTTGCTGAGTCAACAACAATTCCTTCACTGGAGATAATGTGTCCAAGATAATGGATTTTTGATTGGAAAAAAAGAACATTTGGACATTTTTGCATAAAGTTTATTTTGTCTTAAGCATTGTAACACCAATCTCAGGTGTTGCTCATGCTCTTTTGGGGACTTTGAATAGATTAGGATGTCATCGAGGAACACTTGTACAAATTTGTCCAAGTAATTCCTAAATACACCATTCATCAAACTCATAAACACTCCTGGGGCATTAGATAACCCAAAAGGAACAACCACGAACTCATAATGACCAAAATGAGTTTGAAAATTAGTTTTGGAAATATCCTCTTCTTTAACTCTGAGCTGATGATATCTAGATCGAAGATCGATCTTGGAGAATATGGTGGATCCCTTCATTTGATCAAATAGATCATTAATGCGAGGAAAAGGATATTGATTTCTAATAGTACTCGATTCAGTTTCCTGTAGTCAACACAGAGCCGAAGGGATCCATACTTCTTCTTTACAAATATCACTGGAGCTCCCCAAGGTGAAACACTAGGTCTAATCATACCCCTATCCAATAACTCTTGAAGTTGCACTTGCAACTCACAAAGTTCAACAATAGACATTCGGTAAGGAGCTTTGGATATAGGTTCGGTACTAGGCTTTAGCTCTATGGAAAAGTCAATATCCCACTTTGGAGGTAAACCAGGCAACTCCTCTGGAAAGACATCAGAGAATTCTGAAAGGAAAGGATATTGTTCGAAGGATGAAAGCTCTCCCTCATTTAAGGTCATTACAACATACATTTGACATCTTTTCTTAAGACTTCTCTTCATATGCAAGAATGAGATAAGTCTTAAAGAAACAGGTCTCCTTTCCCCATGGATAACCATAGATTGGCTCTCATCACTCAAAAAATGAAAGGTTTTGCTTCAACAACTAAGCACAGCCTAGTGGGATTCATGCCAGCCCATCCCAATTATCACATCATAGTGACCAAGTGGCATCACATAAAGATTCACATTTGCGACACACACTCCCAAGTCTAAAGGGCACTCTTGCACTAAGCGTTCAACCTTTTGAGATTTCCCTGAGGCCATCTGAACCTGATCAAAATCATTTTGCTCTATCACCACCAATTACATTTCAATAAAGCATTAGGAGAAATAAAACTTTTAGTTGTGCCAGGATCAATAAAAATAGTAACAACCATAACATTTATCTTACCTGATGCTTCAGGCACTATAGACTGATGCTCGATCTGGCGATTTTGCACAACTGCATGAATCTTATGGGCTCTGCCCATATCTCTAATAGTGGCTTGTTCCTGCTCTGAATGTGCTTCAGTCTTCTTTTTAGGGCAATCTTGCTCATAATGAGGTCCTCCACAAGTCCAACATCCATTAGTGGGAGTAGTTTTCATAAATTTGACCCTTTTATTAGGTGATTCTTGAGTGCAAGCATTACTTTGTTGAAGATGTTGCCTTGGGTTATTTCTTTAGTTCTTAAGAGTATGATTCTTTTGAAATCCCTAATGATGTGAACCACCTGACTTATGTCTTACATATTGGCCTCCCCTTCAAGGAGGTTTCCCATGGAATGATAGATTTGGGGTTTTATCCCCCCTTTGTTCCCCAATAATTCTTCCTCAGCTATAATTGCTTGTTGCACTACCTCATGTAATGTAGTAGGCCTCAAAATGCGCACCTTTTCCTTTATAATAGGATTCAATCCATACAAAAACTTATTTAGCTTGAGGGCTTCAATATTTAGATGGGTAGCATATCTAATCAACTCCATGAATCGTGCTTCATATTCAAGGATTGTCTTAGTTCCTTGCTTAAGATCATGGAACTCATTCAATTTCCTCTCCAAGTATTCAACAAAAAGGTACTTTTCTTGAAATTCCTCTTCAAATCGTTCCCATGTCACGGTAGAGATGGAGTATCCCAGTTGGGATTCTAAGTTCCTCCACCATAGTAATGCACTCTCCTTAAGTTGGTATATAGCCAACTTTGCCTTTTGGTTTCTATAATAATTCCGCAACTCAAAACATAGGCACATGTTTTCCAACCAATCTTACCTGCCTCCCCTTTTTTGGTACCCTTAAAGATAGGAAGCTTAACTTTTTCCAACTCTCTATGTACATCTCCATCAGATGGTATTTCTTGCCTCTCTAATTGAGATGAAGAACCAAGCACTGAAGGATTTCCCCCAACCCTACTAATCAAGACTTCAGTCATCTTTTGGAAAGATAACATCATATCCCTTACTTCCTTGATGGATATTTGCTAAGATTCTTTATCTTGGGGAGGTGGAGATGAGACTTCCTTCCGCCTCCTTGATGTTTTCTCCACGATTACTTAACCTAACCAAGGAAAAATTTAGGTAAGTAAATAAATATTAGTAGGCAAGTCGTAGGTCCTAGAGCTTTAACCTGCTCTGATACCATATGTAAGGTCCCACCTTACCAACCATTAGTATTATACTAAGGCTGACTAAAAATGTGATTTAAGTTTAAGTTTTTAAGACGTAAAAGTTAATGCAAGGTTATATATCTATATTTTTATTTTTATTGGTATTCTTTACACTACATACTAATTTCTACTAACTAACTAACCCATGGTAATATTAAACTTCTCATTAAGGCTACAGGGTCATGGTTCCTCAAGATCCAAAACTTACAACCATAAGTCTTAAAATCACATTCAACTTCTAAAGGAGTGGTTTCCAATTATTATGAATTCATATGCGAGCTAACAATTACAACATTTCACCTAACCAATTTGCCTTCCATGGATTTTTACTTCAATGGAATCATCATGCTTATTCTTTGAGATATCTCCAAAAACACCTTGGTTGCAAATCCTAAATTTACTTAGTCATTTTTATAGACAATTCATAGATGTAATTAGCTACAACCATTGAAGCATTATGTCAAACAATTTGCAAGCATGAAATGTACAGCCATTGAGGCATTTTGTCAAACACTTACAACCATAACCTTTAAGGCGATTTAACCAAAATTAACTAACATGAATATAAGATTACATAATTTCTTTTTCTTTGTCAGTAATGCCAAGAAGTGAACCTAATACATAAGTAGAACTGTCATCCATCTTGATTGCTGCATATACAAAAATTTAGCCACATAATTACTATAAATATTTAATAATTTTTACAAATAGCTTGTAGTGATGTAGCTACAACCATTGGGAATTTTGAACAATGGTTAACAATCATAAAACAACTGCTAACTATTAAACTATCAAACAAGCAGTCACAAGTTTATTAAAATAACAATGAATTAACCATTGATACTTTAAAATAATAATTCCAAGTTTATATAACAGACTGATTTCATAAAAGTAGATTACGGGGTAAATCACAGCTACAAAAAAAGCAGCAATACAAACCACCAGCAACAAATTTGTAAAATATAGAAGATTACAGAACTGGATTCTGAAACTCTGTTTTTGCAATCAAAGTTGGGGTGACATGGCCATAAGTTACAGATACCCACTGAAGTAAAATAAATCGAAACAGAAATGCCCAAAAATGAGATTAGTTAAAATCACATTCAAAAACAAATTCATACTATCTCATTTATCCCTTTTGTCAAAGATATACTCTGAAAACTTATCTACAGTTGTAAAAAGAGAAGGAAAACCAAAATTTGTGCTATTAACATGTTTTCATAAAACTCACGGCAGCCTGAATGCTTCAGCCATTAAGACATGATGTAAATCAACTTGCAATGAAACTGTACAAAAAGAAACTTACATAAAATAAACTGCAGTTATTGCAAAATTCCTTCAACATTTATTGTGCAACATTTGATATAATTCTAAGTTTTAGTCGACAACCATATAAGCAAAACCATGTAATGAGCTACAAGAGGAAACACAATATGATGTTGTCAACATACCTGGCAGTGAATTTATACAACTAAAAAATGGGAGTATGCTCCAGCTCCAATGAGAGTATGCTCCAGCTCCAATATCCTTACCAACTCATTGTGAACCACTCGGTTTCCCTCCCAACCATATCCAGGAAGAATTTCTCCCCCCGGAACCCTCGAGCTGTAAAAGCTCACAAGCAGTACCAAAAGACAACAGTGGAGAGATTTTCAAGGCAAACTAAGGAAGCAAAATTTCACTTCCTCTCAATACCACTCATGGCCAACCTCAATAGCTAGAGATTTTAGGATTTTAACAATAATTTCATATTTATTTTGGAAGCAATTGGCTACTCTCCATATCTCTCACTCTCACTATTTTCCTCAAGTCTCTTCCACTCTTGGCCTCCTAATCTCCAAGTGAGAATACATGAGACTCATATATAGGAGGAGCAACCAATGCTTCTCATAAAGGAGGAGTAATGTGCATGCATTTGGATTCCATTTAGAGGAGTGTAACTTATGCCATTAAGGAGATAAATGCATGCCTTAGTTAAGGAGAGTGTAACATATGCATTAAAGAGAGCATAAGAGGAATATTTTATGACATATTTTTAATGAGTGAAAAGAAATATGCCATTCTTTGACGAGTGCATAAAATAGAGTATAATAAATTATTTAAGAGAGAGAGAGAGAGAGATGCATGAATTGATTGAGGAGATAAAATTGACTTGTAATTCCTTTTTAATAATAATATCATAGCCTCGTAAAATATAATAATAATATTGAGGATTCAATCAATATTGAACTATTAGAATTGATTAATGATAAGTTAATTCGTTTTTCTTCAACTCTGCTTGATTACCAATTTATATAAAGTGATTTACTATTTTTGGAAAGTCGTGCTTGAGATGTTGGACATGACTTTCTATTTTTAGAAAGTCATTCCAAAATTGTGAGAATGAAATTTTATTTAAGGAAATTCATCCATGAGTGGTATTTTTATTCTGGAGAATAGGGATTCCGCACCCCTATTTCATGCATCTCCGTGCCTTAGTAGATTGAGGACTCCATGCCCTCATCTACTCCAAAGATCCAAGCTTCCACAACTTGATCTTTTTAAATATTCAGGACTCCGTGCCCTAAATATACAAGACTCCACGTCTTTATCTTTCTTGGATTTAGGACTCCACACCCTAATTTCCATGCCCTCTCATGTACTATGCTTTGAAACTTTGTGTTTCTCCTTATGGTACTAATTGTGAGCTTTAACCCATCTAATGGTTCACTGGTAAGGCCTTGTTCAAAGATAGCACACATAACAATCTCATAGATCAAAGGAATTAAATGAATTTCATAATGAAATTAACTTAATCACATTTTACCTAGAATGGTGCATAGCTTCCACAATAATTTTGGTTTTGGAGAAATGACTTCCACAGTCATTCATAATTGAACATCCTTGTTGGAAAATGACCAGATACCCGACCACATCCTTCTTAGTACAATATTAGACATATATAATCACACAAATCATGTATCTTCCATAAATTAACCATCCATTCCACATAACCATGAGAATCCATGGGTATATGTGTCTCAATCTTGGATCACCATCCATGTCATACACCTGCTTCATAAATCAGATACAAACAGAAAAAACATATGTATAACATTTTACTTAACCAAAACCATTTAATAAAGATAATCAATGATGCCACATATAAGAGGAAATATAACTATATAAAACATTGTTCCCCAATCCAGTGATCAATATGTCATACATAAACATAAAATGAAATATAACTATGTATGTAAAATATTATTCCTCAATCAAGTGATCAACCTATCATATATATATAACCCTTGATAGGAGTGACAAAACTATACTAGAGAAATAGGACACTACAAAGTTGTAGAAACCATGACTAGTTGAAATTAGGAATTTTAAAGTATTTCTCAAATAGAAACTGAGGTGTGCCAACATAAATTAAGGTATGCTAAGTGATATTGGTTGAGCCACTTCATTCATTATTCTATTATATTTTTTGATTCTTGTCTCTTCAAGTATCCTTTTCCTAAGTCTCTTCATATAACACAATTTCATTATCTTTATATAGCAAAATTAAATTGTGATTGGCAGTGTTGTTTCTTACGATTTGAAAAATCAAGTTTTGTGGGTGGTTGAGGATGACACAATAGCTCCTTTTTGTAGGCATTGGAGGATGACACAATGGATCCATGCAACATGCATAATAAACTACATTTTTTTGTGGTTTTTCTTCATAAGCTACTCTTCTAAAAAACTTACAACATACCCTCAACTACATTCCTAGAAATTTAATTATATTTTCAGACATTCAATTTTGAGATATTAAAAAAAAAAAAGAAATTTCCCCTTTCTGTTTTTTAAACCATTCATTATTTTTGAAAAAATAAAAATAAAATAAAATTGCATACTTAAAGGAAATTAAGTCCCATCACCATGTTATCAAACAATGAAAAATCTAATTTTGAAATTTTTTATGAATATAAAAATCGATTTATGTTTTAAAGTAAATACGAATAATGTGTAATTTTCATAAATTATTAAATATTATTTTAAATTTTGGTAAATTAATAAGAGTCAATGGTTGACTTTTCACCTATAATCGTAGTCCCTAACCAGAAACCAGGACATACTTTGTTTTTATAATAACATAATATAATCTTTTATATAAATTGATTTGAAAATGTTACGAGGGGAATTTGTTACTCTCTAATTCTATGTTATTATTAGTCTCGTAAGAACTGTAACATTCACCTCAAGTTAAAGTGCATTGAATTTGCATGAGTTTATTGTGTTTTTTTCGCAATTTTGACTAAATTTCAAGAAAATACTTAATATTTTTATTTTTCATTGAATTCAAAAATAATTTCCTAATTTTATGTAAATCTTTTTTCTATTTTTTTATAAATTAAATAAGGGACATAATTACCCTGATAAAAGCTTTTATTTTTGATATTTGTCAATTATCAATATGGATCTTTTGTGTTCTTCACAAATTATTCATACAGCTCCAGAGATCCCCATTCAAACACCCTATCAAACACCCTATCGAGACTCAACTGTCCAAAATTCACTGCCAACATAACTATAATCACATTACACATGAAAAACATGAATTTCGTGCTACCAACTACTGAGCATCTATGGGGGAAGTAAATCTTATGTTCAAAAAATCAATGGCAGCCAGAGTGAGCTCCAACATAGGAAAACTACACTTGCTGCAACAAAAGCTTAGTGCAAAACTTTTTTGTTTAGCGATTTCACTTGAATTTCTTCATATAGAAAGTTGATGTACCAATTTACCCAAACAAGGCCATAGTTTTGGGGCTTTATCTCCTAGGGTTAGGTTTTTGGATGTTTAGGGTTTTCCATTATTTATAAATAATAAATATGCCTTCAAGCCTCATTGTAACACATTTCATAGGCATGTAGCTGCCAGATTTATTATCAGAGATAAATTACTATCGCCCGAGCTAGTCTTATTTCCATTATGTTTATAAGCATATTTTAGTGTTTAATTTAATGAAATGAAGTGTTATTTCACTTGAATTTCTTCATCATCATCATCTTCTTAGCCTTGAGCGTGTCCATATCTCCATAATTAATATTGCAAGCAAAAACTTTGATGGATTGCAAAGGTTGCTAAAACTAATGAGTCGAAAAATTAAATTTCTTTAAAGAATGACCTTTTAACAATCTAATTGCAACCAAAATTGTAGAAAATCACCGATTTGAACTCGTAAGAACAAATATCCCTGAAAATCACGGATTTGAGCTCAAAATTTAAAGGAATGCTTAAATACTGATAAATTTTAGCTCCCTATATCTCAAAAGCTTTGCAAACACAAATTTCACTCAAAATAAACAATGGAGACTCAATTCCTTGTAAAAAGCCACTCAGTAGACGAGATTTTCACTAGATCCGTTTCTTCCACTACAATGATGTTCAATTCATCTCCACAAGCACTTCACACCTTGAAAAAACCATTCAATAATGCCTTTGCTCAACTCCTCAAAATTTTTAGAAAAATACTACTTTCCAAGCTTCAAAAATTGAAACTTTCGTGAGCGTCTTGGAAAGGTATAATTAATTTTAAAAATAAATTAGCTTTTGTTATTTACAGTATTCCGTCCTTCAGTTTTACTTTCTTTCCATTATTCTTTTAGAATGGTTGATGTTTGTTTTTGTTTCAGCCCTTTCAGATCAATATATTAAATGGATATATTAAATATTGTCTGGCAAATATTGTTAAATCCTCATTCATCACCATTATTAGGCTCCCGTGGGCGTTTGGATTTTCAACAGCCTCTTGGAAAGTATAATTAATTTTAAAAATAAATTAGTTGAAACTTGTGGGAGAATACTGCGATATGGTAACGAATACCCAACAACAAGTTGTCATGTCTATAGATCAAATGGAGTGGTAAAACACCATGTAGAACAATGTAGACCATAACTTGGAGGGTTAATAGACCATGCATTGTGATTCCTATTGTCGTTCCCCTCCGGACCAATTAAGCTAAAATTCAATTCCAATTGACTCATTAGACAATGAACCAAACATCAATCTACATCAACTTCTGACTTTGTGTTCGAATCTCCTCGAGTCAATAGAAACTGTTTTATCGCTATAATGAGTAGTTGTCATTAGAGAAATTTTGAAGTAAAAAATAAGTCTCAAAACAAAAATTTACAATCAAAATCAACTTTATAAGAATCAATAGGATTTAAGATGACCATGGAGATGATTCAAAACAAAAAGGTAAAAAAAAATTAATAAAAAAATATTTTTTCAACTTACATATTTATGGTTTTACTCAAATTTTGAGTGGAAGTACTCATTGGATGCATAATTTATTCCTCATCCAAAGAGTATCCATGTTGCATACTTTCGATGTACCCTGTTAGAAGAAAAATGAAAAATACATGAAAAACATGATTGCAATCACATTTTTTCATGTATTTATCATTTTTCATGTAGCAAGGTCCATAAAAAATATTCAACATGGTTATTATTTGGATAAATAATTAAATTCAACATCCAAGGAGTGCTCCATCAAGATTTGAGTAAAATCATAGGGAGATAAGTTGAAAATACTAGTTAAAAAAAGTAGTTTTTTCTTTTTTCCCTTTAAAAATTTGATGATGTAATCTAATCTTATTTTACAATTTCCACTATTATTTTATAATATTCCTTAAAAGACTAATTTTTGACCTCAAAATTTATCTAATATAGATTTAGTCAAACAACAACAATGGAGCAGCCACCAGGCCTGGAATTTCAAATTCCCTCTGCCCGTCAAATGAAAATTTCATGACGTTTTTACATTTTACATGCCCTTCACTTTACGTTTTACGCCAATAAACCACCTTTCGTACTAATAAACTAAAATATTAGCATTGGATCTTCCCGCATTAAACTCTTTTATGCAATAATCAATAAATAATTCTATGTTTGATCATAAAGCTTCAAAGTAGAATCATATAGTTTTCACATAGATGCTAGTGAGCAGTGTACAACATCCGCAGTGTGAGCATGGTCATCCAAGCCTCCAATGTGAGTATAATACTAATCATCTTACACTGTATGATGTTGAAAATATAGTGAGATTATGGTAATTTACTAAAAGTAACATCTACTAGCATTTATTCATGCTTGACACAACATTCTTTAAACCAAATTACCAAATTTGTGCTTATAATTGCAAACTTTCAGACTTCACATAGACATATCCATCTCTAACAAAAACAAATCGTTGAAATATCAACAGGTGATCCCCAATCTGGAAAATCTTCAAGCAGCAGAAAACTTGAAGGCAAATATGGATAGTGTGGACTTTTAGTTAACCATTCAACTATAATTTTTCACCATTAAAGCAAGAGGATTGAACAATTACAAGTCGTTCTAGTAAATTTATCTTTGGGTTGACAATTGGATTATCCCAAATGATGCTAGAACATTAATTTAGGATTTTCTTACACAGATCAAGACTAGAGTTCAATCCATAAATTCTTCTCATGCACGTACAAACCAGATTGAAGCGATTTTCCTCATAAACTCCAAAATAAGGAAGGGAAAATTATAATCACTAACCTTTTTCATTTTTCTAAAAAGGCTCAGAAAATTCTAATCACAGGCCTTTTTCATTCTTCTAAAAAGGCTCAAAAAATTCATTCAAATCACGCACATTTTTCATTCTTTTGTAATATTTTATATAATCACACACATTTTTCATTCTTCTATAATATTTTATGTAGTTTTACCATTAACAACACATCTGAAACAATATACATCTGAAACAATATACAGATGACAAAATGTTCAAACATTTGTCAACCTGGAAACATTATTTTTAACATATTCTGGTCTATACATATATTATATATGAAAATTTTCAATCTCCACTCACTAACAGACTCAAATTCTAGTTTTATTACAATTTCCAGATCCAGAAAAATATGATCAGTTTGACTAAAATTAAAAAGAAATATTTGTTTTTCATTTTTTAAACTTAAGTAAATAAAAATAACGTCAAGCAAGCGGGTTCCTTATCTGATTATAGACAAGCGATATACATTCCTTGCCCTCGGAAGCGCAAGACCTTCAGACCTTTCTTTACTCAACTTTTTAAGCTTAGCTGAAAAAATACAACTGACACTAGTTAGTTTTCAAACTAGTTTTATTATAATTTCCAAATCCAAAAAAATAAGATGTCTCACTAAAAATAGAAAACAAATATTTGGTTTTCATTTTTTTAACTTAATTAAATAAAAATAAAAATACAACACAACAGTTAGTTTTCAGAAGTCATTTATTGTTGTGCACCTCACTACCATACTCAAACAAATCTAGCATTATAAAAGTCAACAAACAAAATAAATAAATTTAACGACACCATGCATCATTGTACGTGGGTAAAAATAGTGGAATCGTAGTCTATCATATTTATAGTCAAAATTTATAGTGAGACTATTTAAACAATGAAAACCATGCAAATGAAGTATAAATAAAACATTTAGTGGAAATTTTCCAAACTATAGTGTATTTCATTGAAATTCAAACTTTTTAGAGAAAAGACAAAAAAGTTTTTAGTAATAGATCATAATTATACTTCATTTAAAGTCAATCTTTCTAGAGAAACCACAAAAAACTTTTCAATAGGGATATCTTCACATAACCTGGAAGAAATTTCAAAGCTCAAGAATCCTTCTTGACTTTGTATCAGTCCATACCTCATATACTGCATGCCAATCAACATTAGATGATTCAGGTCCATTCAAAGATATTCTCATTAAAGCATCCAGTCTATCCAACCCTAACCTTGATTTTCTGATGTCCTTGATGATGTTTTGCTTAGAAAATCCCTTTTCACAATCTACTATACTTGCAGGAATAGTGAGCACGGCTTGCCATAATTGCATCATATTAGGATAAGTTTTGTGCCATTGTTTTGTGTTACGAAAGACTTTCCATGCTTCTTTCATAGAAAACCCTTACAAGCCAGATTTAATGAATCAACAAAAGGGTGCAACTCTCTTTTACAAGCTTTAACATAAAAAAGAGCTACAAATCCAACATCACTTGATATGGTATGTTGAAAATGTTGAAAAAGCTTTAAAAGCCAACATTCTGAATTTTTCTCGCGATTACGACGCTCTTCTGGATAATAGCAAGGGCTGAACAATTTTGCTGCATTAATAAGATGAAGGTCTGGAAATCTTTCATTTAAAGAGTCTATGAGAGTCTCTATATAACCTTTTATGAGTTGTTGACAACTCTCTTGTGTACCTTCAATACAAGGTTTCATAGATTGTTTCCTTGCTTTATTGCATTCAATATCCATGGCTAAGATAGAGGTGTATCGTAATTCATGTCTATCTACCAATGTCCCTTCATCTTTAATATCAATGTATCCATTTTGAGAATCACTTAAAAATTTTGAAAGATAAATTGTGTCTTCTGC
Source organism: Pinus tabuliformis (assembly GCA_031772625.1). Lineage (NCBI taxonomy): Eukaryota > Viridiplantae > Streptophyta > Pinopsida > Pinales > Pinaceae > Pinus > Pinus tabuliformis. The sequence continues at coordinate 83,346,056 of CM062807.1, forward strand.
AAATCTCTGTTTTCTCAAAAACCATCTAGATAATGTACGTATAGTTACTTCAAGAGCCAACCCAATAGTTGTAATGTCTACATTTTCTTCTTGAAAAGTCATATTCAACTTGTTCAATTCCCCTAGAACATCAACAAGCATATGCAAACAATATTGGATAGAGTATATCCGTGCCTTATCATACCATGATGAAGTTTTTTTTTCATTTTTCCACAAAGTTAAAATCGCTGGCATAAGCTTCACAAGCCTTATAATAACTTCCCCTCTCGATAACCATCTCACTAAATGTATTTGTAGAACATGAAGAACATCAATTTGCATGACTCTAAGAAAATCATTAAGTTCATTATTTCTTTTTGGGGAGTTTTGAACCCATGAATACACTTTGTTTGCAATTTTTTCAACATATAATAACTCAGGTATTTTCTTAGAAGCATCTGCTGCTGCTAAAGACTCATGATGAGCCACACAATGAACTGTAATAAGGTTTGGATTGTTCTTTTTAAAAAATGAAACAAGACCATTTTCATGTCCAATCATTGTTGAAGCTCCATATGTAGAAACAACTATCAAATCTTTATATTGAAGGCCTCTAACATTTATTGATTGATTGACACTATCATATATTGTTTTCCCTTTTCCATCCACTACATCATTGAGCTTCATAAACTGTGAGATAGGTGGACCAAGACCCTTCGAGTCTAAATATGTTGCATAAACGACAAGGTGTTGCTCTAAGGTTCGATCAATGCTTTCATCAACCATTAATGAGAAAAAAGGGCTTTCCATCATATTTTTTATCTGAATCTATTCAAGATGTTTTGATATGCAATATATAAAATCATTTGTAGACTTACGATTTGTGTATGAAGAGTACTGTTGAGACTTTGGCATATATGAAGTTTTTGCATCCATTAGAAATTTGCAAAGTTTCTCATACTTCGAAAGAGATAAATCTTCTTGACAGATGAAATATGCTACTTTCATTGTAGAAATCACTCTTTCCTTATTGACATCTTCAAGCTGTCTAATATGATTTGGAATTGGTTTCATCTTTGCCTCTAAAGAATTTATCCATCTTGCCTGCGCATCTTTATGCACCAATGATTTTTCATGAGTAACAAGAGCATCATGTTGTAATGTTGTGCAACCATTACTTAAACCCTATGGTCCATTCATCTTATATTTCTCACAATAACTACACTTCATAGCTATTTTATCATCAAACCTCACATAATTCAACCAAAGAAACTTATCTAACCATTCCATACGAAAGTGTCTTTTTGTTTGCACTTTCATTTTTGAATTATTATAAACTTCTTCTTCAACTTCATTTGTTTCTTCATCTAGATCATGGTCAGAAGAACTTCCAAAAATTTCATGTAATTGTTGTTCCACATCAACATTATGGGTTTCTTCACATGTTTTTAAATTGTTTTGAGTCTTGGAAGTTTTCCCTTTTGTCCATCCATACATTTCCTCAGTTGTAGCTTGTAGTTTTCTTTTTTGAGACATTTGTAGATTTGTAATCACCTATATAAAAAATACATACGAAAATTAAAGTTCATTAATCAGACAAATTGGCCAAGTTAATACTTTCTAATAATGGATATTTATTTATTACCTAAAAAAGCATAAACATTGTTAAACCCATTACCCAGAAAAATATTTGCTAAAAAAATATTAAATGTTAAAAAACAAGGTATTAACAATTGCATTTAAAACAAAAGAAATTGTTAAATAAAATTTAACTATTATATATAACTCAATTCAACAACCTCAATGGCTTTCACATGCAAATCTATAATCACGTAAAGTTATACCATCACACCTAATTATAAAATAAATTTATATTCATTTCAAACTATTTAAAACCAGACATGAATATTTGAAATGACACTCTCACAATTCTAAATTTTATTAATACAATTTTGTGAGTTAATAAATAAAATTAATATTCATGGGGAAGGTTTTCAAAATCTTAAAGTCATAGAAACAATAAGCTTTGGGATAGAATTTTTCAGCTCCCTTCTAAGATCACGGTTCTAAATTTTACTAATATAATTTTATGAGTTAATAAATAAATTATTATTCTTGCATAATGTTTTCAGAATCTTAAAATCACTGAAATGATAAGCTTTCATATACGAATTTAAGATTACGTTATAAGATGATGAATGATAATGAATGGTTTCAATTTTGAAGTTACCTCCCTGTAAATATAGAAAGGATGAATTATAATGAATGGTTTCAATTTTGAAGTCACGTCCTTGTAAATTTAGAAATGATAAGCTTTTAGATAGAAATTTCAGATCACATTATAAGATGATGAATGACAATGAATGGTTTCAAATTTGAATTTTGAAGTCAATCCCCTCTAAATTTCAGCCACTGTAAATTCAAAATCTTCAACTTCCTGTTCCACAAAACTACCAAATAACATTAAACCTCTTATCTAGTGCAATTTTGAAAATTAAAAATGTCAAATAACATAAAACCATAAAACACATAATAGATTAGAATACAAAAAATAAAATACACATTTTTTTCTTGAATTTGAGGGTTTATCGCTACCAACCTGAGCTACTCCCCAAGATGGTTGGAAAAAATCAGGCCTTAATTTACTTCAAAATTTCTTTAGGGGCTCCTTAAGCCGGTTGGAAGAAATCACGCCTTAATTTACTTCAAAATTTAGTGAAGGGTTGTATACCATATCAAAATATACATATAACTTGTAAGTATTTTTTAGGTTTCACAATAGCTAACTACATAAGTAAATAAAGCAACCAGGCCTTAATTTACTTCAAAACTTCCTTATGGACTGTATACCATATCAAATTTGACATAACTTGTAAGTATTTTTCAGTGTTACAATAAATAAAGAGTACATACCTTATAGGCTGATGCCACCAGTATAGCAGTTTTGAACGAAAAAGCATGCCATATTCAGAGACTAACAAATTCAACATTGCAGTAGAGTAAAAACAAATTCAAAAGCAACCATGTCTTAATTTACTTCAAAATTTCGTGAGGGGTTGTATACCATATCAAATTTTACATAACTTTTAAGTATTTTTCAGGTTTTACAATAAACTAATGACATAAGTAAATAAAGAGGACATACCTCATAGGCTGATACCACCAGTCTAGCAGTTTTGAACTAGAAAGCATGCCATATTTAGAGGCTTACAAATTCAACACTGCAGTAGCATAAAAACAAAATCAAAAGCAACCACGCCTTAATTTACTTCAAAATTTCACCATATCAAATTTTACATAACTTGTAAGTATTTTTTAGGTTTTACAATAAACTAATGGCGTAAGTAAATAAAGAGTACATACCTCATCCAGTCTAGCAGTTTTTAAGCATGCCATATTCACAGGCTAACAAATTCAACGCTCAACACTGCAATAGGGTAAAAACAAATTCAACAGTGAAGTAGGGTAAATTAAAAGATTGTAGGGATGTTATTGCTTTTCCCAATTAGAAAGAAGAGCAATCACAGAGGAAAATGTAAGACCATAAAACACATAATTCATCAAACCACTTATAGTTAGATGTGAAAGGCGAAAGTGGTAACTGGACCATGGTAAATTCTAAAGAAAAAAGTGGTAATTGGACCTTGGTAAATTCTAAACTGGACCTTGGTAGATTCTAAAGGCTAAAGTGGTAAGTGGACTAAGTGGACCCTCGTAAATTCTAAAGGCGAAACCCTCGTAAATTCTAAAGGCGAAAGTGATATTTGGACCTGGTAAATTCTAAAGGTGAAAGTGGTATTTGGACCCTGGTAAATTCTAAAGTTGTTTTGCAAGAAAGTGAAAGCCAATGCTAGTAAATAGGTCATTAAATTATGTCATAAATAATAAATAAATAAATAATTTTGATTAGATTTGACGTGCAAAAATTTTCACCAACCATAAAATATGTGCTGAAAATACGTCTTATAAGACGTCAATTTCCAGGATTGGCAGCCATGGGCTAAATCTCATTTCCTAGAAGCTCCTCCTTCCATTCTAGAGTGCACCCAAACAACCATGCCAACCCATCTGCAAGAACAACTAAAACAATACTTTGTCATTATGCAGACAAAGTGCATTTGCTATGAAATTTTACATAGATGAACCAAAATTTGATTAAAAAATTATAATAAGATCACAAAATGACACGTGTAAAAAAATTATATAGGAGAGAGCTGAACAAATTTGCAATTATTATTATTATGTTTGATGCAAGTTACACAATGTATTGCTCTGTTGTTCTATTAATTATTTAATCACATTGTTTTACCAATTATCTTTGGAGCTTTCTGCATACGAGCTTTCTTTGCTTGCACACTGCTTGTCAGTAGAAGTATAGAAGTTCTATCAGAATAATGAACACGTGAACTTGATGGATTTTACCCTACAATCGTCGATTCACTACCTTTCAAAGGGTATAATCCAATCCATTGTAGAGTTATAGGGTTCGGTGGATGCTCATGTGTTCTATAAATGTTATAGTCCTCTCACTGTTTCAATAACCATATTGTTCGAACTTCGCAATACATTGTCGTCAAGCTATAATCCTTTCATTGTTTCAATAACCATAAATAGTCTAATATTAGAGGCGATAGTCTCAATAGCAGATTAAGGGAAGCACAACACTACTAACACAACAAAAGTTATCCATTCACTATATTAAATATCCAGATACCTATATTGAAATACCTATAATATTAATAGATATCCACATATAGGTAATAATAAGGTATCTATGGAGTATAGTGAAGAGATTAAGCTGCAATAATGTTGATAGGTATTCTACTATCGAAGAAATTATACTGAATCCAGTGTGCCTACATATAAATAATAATAATCAATCAAAAATATCTTAAAGGCAGGAGCATGGTTTTCTGGTACAGGAGGAATTCATTGGGCATTAGAAGAGGATCTACCATATGGCGGAATTCATTGGGCATTAGAAGAGGATCTACCATATGGCTAAGCTTCAGGAAGATTCAGTTCTTCTTCATGGAGAATTTAAGATGGAGACTTTCCTCAGGATCGAGTATTTATATAGGTTTTGACTCAACTCTGTATGAGCTGGAATCAAGGCTTCCCCCTGCTCTGATCTCTTTTTTCCACTCAAAAGGCTTTTTCACGTGGAATAAGCTAATTAAATCATGGTCCTCTCAGAAGCCAGTTTGGAAGGATGGGGACGACTTATCCTTGCCCCTTTCACTCCGTCCTTTTTGGTTATCGGCTATCACAGGCTTTTCAAGCAAAGGCATTAAACAATCGGGTTCAAAGGATGAACTGATATGGTCACTTGAGAAATCCTCTCAATCTATCTGCATCAGAGATCTATATGCAGCTTTCTCATCCGGCCAGCCGCCTTCATCCCCCATCTTTCCACTCAAATTCTGGAAATCGACTTGTCCGCTCAAGATGATATTATTTTCATGGTTACTCTTTTCAAACAGGAATCTCACTTGGGAAGTTCTCCAAAGAAAGGGATGGCAGGGTCCGGGAAGATGTCAAATGTGTCAATCTGCAGCTGAATCAAATGCGCACATGTTTTTCCAATGTGCCTCATCTTCTAAAATCTGGTACGACTTGTCATTGATTTATGGTTTTTCTCACCGGGTTTTTTCATCTGTTCAGGATGGCTTCAAATGGTGGAGTGTTCAGCGTCCTATCTGGCGTTCATTATTCATTCTCACTTGCTGGTTTTTATGGAGATGGAGAAATGAACGCATTTTTCAGGACTCCAGGATACCCCTTGCCTCTATCCTGGTTTCAATATCGGCCTTCATGCCTCCTCCGGATTAATCTCAGATCTATGGTCTGTTTTTTTAGCATGTTCTTTTTGGTCTCATGCGTCTTCTTCTTCGCGGCTTATGTTGATCCTGTTCATTTTAGATCTATCTCGATAGATGGTTTTCACTTTCGCCTTCCCTGGAGGTGTATTATGTGTTGTTTTTCTCTGGTCAATATGCTGGTGGAAGTATTTGGTACAATCTGTAATTTTCCGCCCTTGTCCACATAACGACAATCATGTATTTAGATCTTTATATTCTCTTAATATAATCCATGATGATTTTCTCTCTGAAAAAAAAAAGGTATATATGGACTATAGTGAAAAGATTAAGCCGCAATAATGTTGATAAGTATTCTACTATCAAAGAAATTATATTGAATAATGTTGATAGGTATTCTACTATCGAAGAAATTATATTAAATCCAGTCCCAGTACTGCATTGGAAGTTAGGCTTCACCATTTTAAACGAAGAAATTAATAAATATGGAGTACTAGCTTCTTAAGCTGGGAGCAATTTTCAGAGATATTTTATTGGGAATTAATTACGTGAAATTAAAAGTATTTACGATTTTTATTTATTTAATTTTTAAATGTCCACTAGTTCTTATTTATTTATTACAATTTTTATTTATTTAATTTATTTAATTTTTAAATGTCCACTAATTCTTATTTATTTATTTTTATTGTTCTTTTACACTACAGATCAATTGTAATTTTCTATATTGGATTTAGAATTTGCAATTTAGAAATTCAGCCATTCAAAACTACACTTGGAAAATTTTAGCAATTCAAAGCTAAAATCAGCACTGCTGTAAATTAAAGGGAGATTTGGAATAGGGAAAAGAGCTTCATCCACGGAGATTTGGAATAGGGAAAAGAGCTTCATCCACGATGGTAGCAGATGAGGCCGTTAAGGCAATATTATGGCTAACGGTAATTATAGACTTATATGGTTAATTCAATACCATTAATAATTCAATATGTGGATTAATTAGTGATAATTATAGACTTATATGGTTAATTCAATACCATTAATAATTCAATATGTGGATTAATTAGTTATAAGTAACCCATTAATATGATATTGTTACTATTTTTTTTTTTTTTAAAGGGAGAGACTAGTTCTCAATCAGAAGCATTATAAGGCCCTCTTTTTTTAATTACAATATATGCATATCAGCCAAGCTGATAGCTGTCACATCGAAGTGATCATATAACCAAGGAGATTTGGAATAGGGAAAAGAGCTTCATCCACGATGGTAGCAGATGAGGCCGTTAAGGCAATATTATGGCTAACGGTAATTATAGACTTATATGGTTAATTCAATACCATTAATAATTCAATATGTGGATTAATTAGTGGTAATTATAGACTTATATGGTTAATTCAATACCATTAATAATTCAATATGTGGATTAATTAGTTACAAGTAACCCATTAATATGATATTGTTACTATTTTTTTTTTTTTAAAGGGAGAGACTAGTTCTCAATCAGAAGCATTATAAGGCCCTCTTTTTTTAATTACAATATATGCAAATCAGCCAAGCTGATAGCCGTCACATCGAAGTGATCATATAACCAAGTTGTCACATCCACATTCGCAGAATACGCTGCTGCGTAGCTACACCATAGGGGTCGAACCTGGGCGGGGTGGGAAGTAACCGACTTCCCCTACCACTGTATCATGCACTTGTCACTATTTAGATTAACGTTAATACGAGTATAGCTAGCTAAATTAATAGCGCTATAATTATTCTATTAGTTTACCACAAATAGGGTTATAAAGAATAATATAACCGCTAATATTTAATGGATAAATCTTTTTCCATTATTAACATTATTTATTAATTAATTATAAAGTAATAAATATCACTAGGGTTTGCGCAGGAATTTAGTTAATATTCATGCCCACGTTTTCTTATTGCAACCATGGAGAACATTGAACTTCCAATAGTCTTTGCGATTTATTTGAGTCTTGCTTTAACTATATTGTTTGTGAAATTTTAGTTATATTTTGAAAAAATTTGGTAGGGATTTTTGTAAATACAAGTTAAACTTGTTAAACTTCAAGATTTTAGGTGCTCCAAAGGTTTTGATAGTGCTAATCTATTTCCACCATCAAAAATATGATTCAAACACTTTTTCTACAAAAAAAAATTGAATTTTTTTGCCTTAACCATTTTTAACCATCAAAACAACTTTTGACCATCAAGACAATTACTCTGCCTACACTTATATTTCTCCAAAAGCCTGTCTATTTCACTACATAGGTTTATTTGTACGAGAACAGATGAACCACTCCCACTTTATTTTAAAACTTTGTACGAAATAATATTTTTGTTTAATAATGATATTTCTATTTTCGTTAGCCAAGGAATCATTGTAGGGAAGTACAAAAGCTCCACACAATTAGTTCCTCCCTCACAACGAGAATATATATATATATATAAAATATCGTTAAATGAAGTATGAAAAAATATGGCCCTATGTGGTCAGCAACATTGTGCGGAAGCTTCACACAATTTTTTCCTTTACACAATGAACAATTAAAACTAATTTATATAAAAGCCCTCCAAAAGTAGATTCCTTTCTAAGAGAATCAGTTGACACTCAACTTTCTCTATACAATGAACCATTAAAACTAAATTTCATAATAAGATTTCTATAAAAATCCTCAAGTAGATTCCTTTCCAAAAGAATCAGTTGACGCATCCGTTTCAAATATATGAAAGTGCTTTGCTATAAGTAGTTTCAAATATATGAAAGTGCTTTGCTATTGTAATAGTTTTATTCTAATTAAGTACGTTAGGTTAATATTGAGATATACATATACATATAACTAGTGATAATGATATATTGTAATATGAGTAATATTATTATTATTAAAAAATTTATAATTAGTTTTAAATATATGAAAGTGTTTTACTATTGTAATAGTTTTATTTTAAGTATGTTAAGTTAATATTGAGATATACATATATTAATAATTAGTGATAATTATACATTCTAATATGAGTAATATTACCATAGAAAAATGAGCATATTATACATATAATATAAGTAATTATGAAGTATAATGCATAAGGAAAAGGATAAATCTATGTTTGCATTTCAATGTACACAACATAGCAACAACAGATAAGATTCAAAAATCTATTTATAGTGTCAATCTTTTGGTTATTATTTGTAAATTGATTTGTAAAACTTGCATACTTCAAACTGATTCCTAATATGAAAGTACTTAACTCACAACGTATATTGAACAAGCCAGTGGTGGTGGCAAAGTGGCTTTGTGGAGGTGGATGTGGTTGTGTAGAGGAAACATGTGCAGAGGATGACTATGCATAAGAAAACATGTGCATAGGATGGCTATGCAGAGGAAGTTCTATGCAGAGAAAGTTATGCAGAAAGAGCTTGTGCGGAGTAAACATCTGCAAATATAAAAATACGACATTTCGATTTCATTAACTATAGTGATAAACATGAACTATGCTAGCGATTAATCTTGTTAATTTTTTTTTTTTTGTATACATGGTAGTACTCTCTATATTTACTTTTTGCAAAAATTTACAGTCAAATCCTCCGATCAGTCACCTGCCCGAAGGAAACCAGGTGACCATCAGTTAGCATTGTATGCACTCCAAAATTTAAATAAGTTCATCAAAACCATATTGTTTTTGCTAACCATTACACAGGTTCTTATCTTTCGCATTTCAAACAAAAACATTCAAAAACTAAAGATAATTAAACTAATCCTCATCAGAGGAAGTTATCGGTACTGTCGCCTTTTCTTTCGGACTCAACACCTTCCCTCTAGAATTCGACATCTTCACCCCTGGGCCTGGAAGCTCTCGTCCCTGGAACATTTTCCATTTTATCTCAGACAATGTCTACTCAATCTGGCCCAAAGCTAGATTATTCCTGTATGTTTGGATTTGAATTGTCGCCAACTCTTTCATAATTTCCCCCCGTACTGGGTTTGGTTCCTTGTTTCTTTCCTACCTGTTTAGCACTTCCCTTTACATATGTTCTTGGTGCAGGGTCATGGCGCGAGCTACAATGTGTTTCATTATCCAATATTGTTGCATGGTCCTGTTAAAAAGAGGTTGCTGGCCATTTGACGTACCCGGGTCCTGCAACATTCCTTCCCATTCATCCATAGGGAAGTCTCTACCTCTCAGGCTATTTCTTAGATCTCTTTCCCAGCCCCATATTTGGTCTCTGACCTCCTTCAGATTTGCCTCCATGTAGGCGTCAATTATTCTCTTCATCTACTCTTCGTTCGGTTTCCTTCCTTTTTTCTTCCCTGTGTCGCTTGCTCCTTCTTCTTTTTTAACAATCCTCTTGCTGCGCTTAGTTGCCATGTTTCTTCTCGTCTTCGCCTTGGCTCTCTTATCCTTGGAATGCTCTGTTTGAGTAGCAGTTGCGTCCTTACCGATGGTCAGACCTATCACATAGTAAACAGAAATGTCAGTTTTGGCCATTGAGGGTATATATTTGATCGGGGTATTTCTACCCCCTCTCATCATGGTTCTACTTCTGCATTTTCTTTCTCTTTGGTGCAGTGCTGAGGCCTCTCTAATTCTTTTAGTTTCAGGACCCCCATCATTCTGACTTGCACTATGTATGCTAGAGTTCTTTTCCTGGGTTGAGTGCTCCGCCTTTCTCACACGGTCACTCCTTTCTCTACTTGGCTTGCCTGCCCCTTTCCTAGGTTTGGTTTTCTCAGTTCCTGTGTCCCTATCTTGGTTATCTTCAGTTTCTCCTCTCCCTATGAGGTTCGCCCTATTCCTCCCTCGTTTTTGTCGGGTTTTCATTTCCCTCCTAATAGGGTTCAACTCAACAGGTTGAGTCTCTGGGCTGGAATTGCCTGATTCATCAATTCGGCTACATGGGTTATGGATGGTTGGGTCCTCCATGTCCTTTCTCTTCCTCACATTACTCTTATGCTCATCGTTCCCGGCCATAGTCCCCAAGGCTTCTTACCTGTCCCGAACTCCCTTATCTATATACTTGCTGCTGAGTTTCTGATGATCATCCCTATCTATCTTTAGGCCTACTCTATAATTCAAACTGAATATTTTTTTGAAGGATGGAGTGGGAGATTTTACATACCTGTCTACCTTGTTGCCCTGTTCTATCTTCTGAAGCTCTCGTTTGCTGTCTGTGCGTTCTCTCTCGCCACCTTCCTTCTTTCACGTCCACATGCAAAATGCATGGTTTCCCTCTGACTCTATCCCTTTATCATTCTCCTATCGTAATTCTACCACCAGTTGTCCACTCTTCCTTCCTTCCTTGGCCCGCCTTCCTTCCCACTTGCCTTGGGATGCTACCCATCTGTCTTGTCCTCCGTTCTTCATTTATTTCTTTCCTCTCCTAGCTGCTCTTGTTGTCTGTTTGCTGACTCTGCACTACCATTTGGCATCAACTTGCTGCCCCTTCTCGGTCTTGATGTCCTGCCCTCCCTTCTTCCACACCTTTCCATTTCTGCCCCCACTCTCCTCGGGTCTGTCCTTTCTCTGCCCCCCTCCGTCATCTAATTCATCTCTGTCCTTTCATCTGTCCTTTGGTGTTTCGTGGTTGATCTGTTCTATCCTGCCTATGCCTGCCCTTGTCCTTCTTCGCTCCCATCCACATCAGCTAAATTCTCTAAATGCTTACTGTGTTGCTTATCTTCTTCCACTGCTTGTATCATTTGTTTCATTTCCTCTTTCTGATTAAGCTCTTCCCCTCTCGCGTCTAACTGCTGCTCTCTATTTCGGCATCCCCTGTCCGTGAGTAGGTCCACCAGGGCATTTCCTCTCCTTTTCACATGGGATGGTATGGTGTATGCAATCTTCTGTAGTTGATGTCGTAATTCTGTTATTACCCAAGCCGTCCTCCAGCTTTTGCTCAACTTTTTAGCTATTGTTCCCTGCTATAGTTGTTTCACTATTTCTATTACCAGCATTGAGTCCCCTTCTATCTACAGACTTAGGTACCCTTCCCTTATTGCTATCTCTAGTCCAGTGTTTAGTGCATGGTATTTTGCTTCATTGTTCGTGGCGATGCCACAGTCCATTGCATAGGCCCATTTGATATTCCCTTCCTCGTATTTGAATATCCATCTTATGCCAGCCTCCCCTGGATTTCCTTTTGCCACACCATCAAAGTTTAGCTTGATGAACCCCTGTGGTGGGTTCCTATATTGTTCTTCGGCTCTTGCCTTGCCTGAATCATGTTCCTTCCCTATCCTGTTTGTGTTTTTGATTTTCATTTTTAGTCGGTTCATAATGCGGGTCTCTGTTCCTTCCATCTTCTAGTCATCCTCTTTCCAGTTTTCCAAAATTATTGTTTCTCTTATGTTTTTCATGGTTTGGTTCCATATTTCCCCTTTGTCTTTTTTATCTTCGTTGAATATCGCCCTGTTTCATGCCTTCCAAAGGTTCCACGGGAGAAACCCAATTGACAACTTCCAGGCATGGTTCAAGATTGTGTTGCGGTACGACTTGCTGCTCCACATCTCTATTGTTGTTTTTATACTCCCTATGTTCCTATCAGTAATCTTGAATAGTTGGTGGTGGTTTTGCCATAGGTTGTTACTTACACTGCAGGAGTTTGCAACGTGCTCCATGGTTTCTTCTTGGTTTTGTCATAATGCGCATCGCAAGGGCCCACGCGTCCCTTTCCTTCTCAATTGGTCCCAAGTTAAGGCGTGCCCATGCAGCACTGTCCAGGTAAAAAACGCCACTTTTGGCCAAGTTTTTAACTGCCATATTCTTTTCCATTTTTTATGTCTGAGTTTCCAATTCCTCCTGTCTTTATATGGTAACCTTCTGAGATATTAAATGTGCCTTTTATGCGTTTAACCCATCTTATCATATCTGATCCTTCTTTAATTACAATTTTCCTAGTTGCCAATTCTTTTTGATAAATTATCCATTGATCAGTTTTGGGTGCTTCGGGCCAGTTTCTCTTCGTCTTCCATTTTCTCCAGTAACTATTCTGTTCCACTACCTAATAGTTTCTTACGGCATCTTCCATTATTTGGGTTGTGTACTATTGGATTTCTTGGAGCTAAGGTTCCTGATTCAGAATTCCTCTCTGTTGCCACGTTTCCTGCCAAAAGTTTGCTTTGTCCCCCTCTCGGATTTCCCAAAAACCGTGGTCTCTTATCAAGGCTCTATTCAGGCTTGCCAGGTTTCAAATGGCTGATCCTTTCCTTTCTGATAGTGTTTATAGTTTGCCCTCCGGAGTCCTGGCTATCTCATATTTCTTTTCCCATAGCAGTTTCCATAGGTCGTCCCCTCCTTGAACCCATCTCCCCCATAATTTTGCCCCCATGACTTGGTTTAATAAGTATGGGTCTCTTAGTCCTAGGCCCCCCTCTGTGACAAATTTTCTTAACCATGTCCATGAAAGTAAAGCCCACTTTTTTGTTTTGTTTGACCCTTGCCACATAAATTTTTTGAATATTTGTGCCATTTTCTGGCATATGGTTTTAGGTATTGCTTGACTAGCCATCTGATATACTGGCATAGCTTGAAGGACAAATTTCAATAGTATAAGACAACTCGGGGTGTTGAGCGTTTTGAATGTCCAATTGTCCATTCTTTTTTGAATTTTCCCTAGCAATCCTTTCCAATTCACAATTCTATTCTGTTGATCACTCAGTTGGACTCTTAGGTATTTAGTTGGAAAATGTCCAATTTTGAACCTCATTGTTCTTGCTAGGAAGGCTTGGCTCACCCTTGGTGTGTTGAAGAAGAATATTTCTGTTTTCTCCTTATTTACCTCTGTTCCTGATGCTTTTGTGAATTCTGTAAGGATTTCCCCTAGTTGTTTTGCTTCCTTGAGATTTTCTTGACTATACATCATTACATCATCCACGAATTGTTGATGTGTAATGGTTAATTCTTCCCCCCATAATCTCAGCCCTTTGAATTCCCCTCTACTTACTCTTGCATTGATTAATTTACCTAAACCATCGGCTGCTAAAATAAACAAGAACTGTGAAAGTGGATCTCCCTGTCTTAGGTCACGGGATGGTTTAAAGGTGTTTGTTGGGGTTCCATTGAGCAGGATTGACATGCTTGGCATGGATATAATTGACATTATCCATGCTACCCATCTATCGTCAAATACATAGGCTTGTAGGATTCTTTGAAGATATTGCGAGCTGAGTTTATCATAGGATTTTGCTAAGTCAAGTTTAATCGACATTCCTTTATTTCCTGTCTTCTTTAAGGAATGAATCACCTCTTGAGCGATGACAATCTCATCCACTATCTGTCTCCCTTTCACAAACCCTGTTTGTTATTTTGCTATCAAATCTGGGAGTAGAGGTTGTAATCTTTTTACCATTATGGTAGCTATAATTTTATAGATTACATTACAAAAAGCTATTGGTCTGAAGCTATGAGGTTCCTCAGCCTGTTCTACCTTTGGTATTAATGCCATAAAGGTTGCATTCCATGCTGGATGCATTCTTTTATTGCATCTTGATTCTTCTAATGCGCTAACTATATCTTTTTTCATAAAGCTCCATGCTACTTGAAAGAACTCTACTGTAAATCCATCCGGGCTAGGAGCTTTATCTTTGGCCATTGTCTTTACTACTTCCTCTACCTCTTTCTCAGTGATTACCCTTAGGAGAGCTAGGTTTTGTTCCCTATTTACATTTTTTGGGATGTATTGACTTATCTTTGCTATCTCCTCTTCTCTGTTACTTTTCGACTCTGTCAGTATGCCCTTGAATTGCTGAATTAGGAGATTTTCCATTTCCTTTTTCTGGGTTACCCTATTACCTTGTTTGTTTTTTAGGGAGAAAATTCTATTCTACTACCTATGTTGCTGCATCGCTCTGTGGAAGAATTTTGTGTTCCTTTCCCCCTATTTTAACCACTATACCCTTGATTTTTGTCACCATATGATTTCCACATGTTTTCTTCTTTCCTCCAATCTAATTAGCACCCCTCCTTCTTATTGCGCAAGCTCCTCTGTTCTCCCTTCTGCTATTATTTTCTATTGTATCTTTTTCATTGCTATTTGGTGTTGTTCCTGGTCTTTATGTATGTTGCCAAATTCTTCTTTGTTCCAAGTATTAATTTTAATTTTTAACTCTTAAGTTTCAGTTGGAGTGTGTGCATCTTATTCTTTCCTTGTATTTCCTCTTCGCTACTCTACCACTATTTTTCCATCTTTTCTATGAGGGTTGGGTCTCTTAGCCAAAATGCTTAAAACCTGAAAGGTTTGTGCTGGTTTTGGTTGTTCATAGCGATTTCAAGTTTTATTGGCTAGTGGTTTTATCCTTGGCATGGTAAGATAGTTGCTTCATAGAATATATCTTTCCCAAGAAATTGTTCTGTTGCTAAGGACCTGTCCATTCTAGAGGCTATCTGCCAGCTGCCTCCTCTTCTATTATTCCAGGTGTATTTTCCATTGATAGTGTTTATATCAATCAATTGTAGGGCTGTCTGGGTTTCCCTAAATCTCTCCATATTTGAATCCACCTATTGTAGTCCGCCTTTCTTTTCCATTGTGGTTGTGATCATATTAAAATATCCTGCTATCACCCACAGTTTTTCTATGTGTCGGTTACCTAGTCGTTGCAACTGTGTTAGGAAGGCCTCTCTCTCTATCGGTATGTGAGGCCCATACACCACCGATACAAGGAACCATTCTTTATGTCCTATCATTCTAAATCTCCCTGAGAGAATCCTTTTCATTCCTATCCATAAGTCAACCATGACTTCTGCTGGATTCCACAAGATTGCAATACCCCCTGCACTCCCTTTTGAATCCAATGTCATGCTTTCATAAGAGGGTTTGATTTTTTTTAGAATTTCCTCCATTCCCCCCCCCGGTTATTTTTGTTTCTTGAAGCAACATAATTTGGGGTTTTTCTTTTTTGATCCTCTCTCCCAGGTACCTTTGCTTACCCTTGCTGTTAAGCCCTCTTATATTCCATGATGTAATAATCATTGGGGAAGTTGGGTTGTTTGATGGAAGACCGTTGAAAGTGGCACTACTCTTCCTGTATTGCCTAGCATTTCTCCCATTACTTGAATTGATTCCTGTAGGTTCTTCCTTCCTCGTTTCCCCCCCCCTTTCCCTTTGCTTTGATGTTCCTAGCTATTGTCATGTTGTGTTCCTAACTGCTCATTCATCCCTGTAGTTCCATGCTCCCATTTTTCTTTGTATTTTTGGAATGTTTCTTTGTATAATTTTTTATCCTCTTCTGGGATAAACCTCTCATCCAGGTTTCGCCACTTATCCAATAGGTTTTTTAGAATTTCCTCTTCCGTTGTTGGATCGTCTCCTTTATTTATGTCTATTTCCATTACTTCATTCTCCTGGTTTTCCTCCTTTTCTTTTCTCCCCTTTTTCTCTGTTTCTCCTTTAGCTTTCTACTTGTTGTTGTTAGCATCTTGATTTATTCTACCTTCCTAATTTGGTTCCTCTTGGTAGTCCATACCTCGAGTTTCTTCATCTTCTTCTTTTGTCTGCAATATTTCGAACTTGTTTGTCTCTTTTACTTTGGTTTTCTGTTCTTTCCTACCTTCCTTAGGGGTTTCCTTGGTAGGTCGTTTCTTGGTTTTGATTTCTTGAAACCCCTCGTTGTCTTCGGTGGTTTTCCACTGTTGCTTAGTCTTTCTTTCCTCTTCCTCTGCATTTAAGGGGCATTCCTTGAAAAGGTGTCCATATTCATGACATTTTCTGCATCTAAAAGGTATGTGTTCGTAGTCCAATGCCTGCTGCCAGACCTCTTCGTGATATTCTAGTTCAACTGCACCTGGTATAGGGTTTGCAATGTTCATATAAACACATATTCTTGCATACGAGGTATATCTTCCTCTTTTAGTTGATTCCGCTATCTTTACAAAGCTACCTATGGTATTCCCTATTCCTTTTAGTATCTCTAGGTCTTAGAAATCCATAGGTAGTCCAAACAGTTTGACCCATACAGGTGTTGCTAGGAATTTCTCCTTATCCGGATTATAGAATTCCTCTCAATACCTCATAAATAAACCTGCATTGGTATGGAAATATGGGCCATTTTCAAAAACTTTTTCTTTGTCTTGCAGGTTTGAGAAGATTACCGTAAAGAATCCTCGTGCTCCTGGCTTCAGTTCGATGTGGTCGCGTGGCTGCCATTTCTGTTGGACCCATCTTGTCAGCTCTTTCTCTGAGGGCTAGATGTCGATGAACTTGCATATCATTGCATGGTCTTTCATGTAACATCTGTACCTTTCAAGTTTGTTCATTGGAATAACAAACCTCGGTTTCTTCGCTGCGTAGGGTAGACATTTTCCTTTACTTCCTGCTTGCCAGTGTGCTCCCAGGACTGGTCCCAGTGTCCTTTGTCCAGCCTCTGCTTTGTTGTTGCTTGTTCCTTCTCCCATTGTTGCATCTCTATAGGAGGGGATCTCTCCCCTCCTAGTCTCCTCTGCCATTTTTGAGCTGCCTGTCCTCTTCTTTCCGTGCCTGTCTGTTTGTTTTCATGGTGTTCCGCGCTGCCTACCTCATGGCCGCAAGGTCATTAGGGTTGCAGAGCTCCAAGAATCCCTCATCGTTATCTCAAAATCCAATATAAATTTTAATCTTGTTAAAAACTTCATTCCATACTAAATATGCATTTAAATACATTAGAATATATACTTTAATATAACTTTTATATCTATCTATATATATATAGTTTTATTAATCTAAAAATATCTAATTTAATTTATTTTTTCATTATCTAAAAAAATTGAAAATCTATCATATTTTTGTGGGAAAATTGATGAAAAAGAAATTTTCATTAAAATATTCATAGTTTCATGTAATTATGCATAGTTTCAAAAATATTCATAGGTTCATGCTAAGTTTGCATAGCTTCAAAAGGTTGATAGAAGAAACTAACAACCTATGACTATTGGAAATTGCCATATTTTAAGATGACTTGGAAAAATGAGAAATTGAGTTCAAACCAAGTCAATGAGTAGGTGGTGGTAACACTTGCTTTATTTCATTCTTGTGCAATGCAAAGTTAGCAGGTACATGATGATGGAATTAGAAGTATAAAACCACATCTCCTTCTCTTGGTTTTTTCTTTCTTTTATCGTTGCTTCACTACAAACTCAATATCATATACCCTCTCCACATTAAATTGATTTTTTATTCAAAGATCTTGAAGCAAGCAGAGTATCCTCATGAAGTGTACATGCTTTCTCCAAAGCTAACGCTCATTAAATTGATTTTTTATTCAAAGATCTTGAAGCAAGCACAGTATCCTCATGAAGTGTATATGCTTTCTCCAAAGCTAACGCTAACTTGGTTTTCATGAGCCAGTATGTCTCAATAATCTTGTAATATTTTGTGTTCATCCTACATAATTTAAAGAACCCTAAAACCTAGATCTCTTTCATTATCTGGGCTCCTTGTGACTGGAAGTGTCTAAGTGATGGGATACAGGTAGGCAAATAGATGATCACGTCCCTCCTGTAATCACCCTATCCGTGTGTACATGCGCTATATTTTAATCATCCGATCTGAGTGTAGATGCACTATATTTTCATTGCGAGGTGTTTTTCTTTTTTCAAGTTAAGAATTTTATATTTATTAAGTTTAGAATTTTTTTTTAATTATTTTACATTATATTAATAATCTCTATTTAAGGTAGTTAAAAATAAAATTGAATTAATAATATACCAAGTTTAACATCTATAATATCAATAATTTAACATTAAATCATAAAATAGATTTTAAATTAATTTTAAAATTTTTATCTAATTAAATGGAATATTGTGGCTAAGTATTTTTTTAGATAGTTTTCATAAATATTTTAGGAATATATCTTCAATTTTGATAGTCTTACATAAAATGTTCAATTTCCTATCCAGTATTATTTTTGTATTGTACTGAATCTAAATGTGTTGCACAAATTGTATTGCAAAATTTGGGGTTTGTTTGAAAGGTTTTGATTTAGGTTTCTGGTGATTTAAATATTATATTTCACTAACAAAATTACAACAAACAAAGTCATCATGAAAACACTCAGATAGAGTCACTTGTATTAGGTGTCAAATGTTTGAATAAATTCCTAATGCAAAACGTAGAGGATCAATTTCATAAACAAACAATTCATTAATTAAATTCTCCAAAAACTTGAGTTTGCAAATGAATTACATGACTATTTATTTTGAAGGAGGAAAACTCTCAAATTCTTCAAAGAGATAACTCCTTCTTAGATATTTGGAGGAAGTTGAGAGAAATCCTCTCAATTCTAGGAATTTATCCTAACTACTTAATCCTAGCAATTTCTCCACAAAATCTATAATTTTCTAAAATTCTCCAAATTAAATAAATAAATAAATACAAAATAGAAGATTCTCTTGCGTCATACTACACGGGAGGAAAATATACATTCATATTTTTTGCTTATGAAGTTCTTCAATACTAGTACCATATTTTGAAATCTCTTTTGCTGTCATCCAAGCAACATCTTTGACTAGTTGATTCTTCCATTTAACCAAGTATTGAAAATACTATTCATATTTTTTGCTTATGAAGTTCTTCAACACTAGTACCATATTTTGAAATCTCTTTTGCTGTCATCCAAGCAACATCTTCGACTAGTTGATTCTTCCATTTAACCAAGTATTGAAAATACTTTTTATTCCTGGTCCTTTTAGCCAACCTTTTATTGATGATTGATTGAATCTGCTTTGCTGGTGCTTAAGGTAATTGTTTCTCCCAGTGAACTTTATCACTAGCCGGTGCATTTGTAGAATCATTTAATGGTTCCTTATAGGGATATGGATGTGAATGGTTCCTTAAAGGGGTATAGATGTGAAACAGTGAAGATTGGTGAAATGCCAGAGCCTTTAGGTAGTTCTATTTCATAAGCGTGAAATGCCAGAGCCTTTAGGTAGTTCTATTTCATAAGCATTCGAGGAAAATTTCCTCAAAATTTTCCATGGTTTGATCTTTTTCAATTTTAACTTATTATATTCCCCTTTAGGAAATCTTTCTTTCCTAAGATGTGCCATAAACAAGTGTCCAACATCAAAATCCAGTTGTCCTCTTTTCGAATCTACTCTTTGTTTATACTTGCTATTGCTTTCTTGTAATTGTTGCTTGACTCAGTCCTGTATTTCCTGCATGCTAACTACAAACTCTTCGCCATATGTACTTCTAAATTCAATTGTCTTCTTAATCTAAAATATAAGTCTAATCTCTTTAGAATCAAAGTGTTTTATAATGGTCTTCATAGCTCTTAAAATATGGAAAACCTATAAAGAAAGAAATGTCTTTTGTGTTTTAACATAATCATCATTATATGAAGAAGAAAAACTAATATAAATATAATCATAAACCCTTCATAAGAAGATTACAAACAATTATACTTTCCAAATTAGAGTCAATTTTACTAGTATATAATTACAAATAATAAAATGTCACATAACCTTTCATTAAATTACTTAATATTTTTCAAAACTAACCAGTATAACATGATGCATAATACATATAATATGACTTATTATGTTAATAAACTTACTTTAAATACCATAAATTTTAAATTTTTTGTATTTTATTATTAACCAATCATAATTAATTGAAAACAAGCGAATTCCTAGCTAGATGTGAAAAATAACATTGTCAATATTGACCCAAAAAATAACAACCACTTATTTTAACATCAAACTAAAATGATGTTATTTCTTAAATAGATAAATAATACTCTTATAATTATAAAATAAATATAATTTATTCAAATTTGAAACTTATAAATCTAGATATTTATAAAACTTTAAAAAATGTGCGAAACCTTAGAAGAAGCCCGCCTCCTTAAGGGTACATATATTAGACATATACAATATAGTCTCATCAGATATACAACATAATTGCATCATGAGAGTAAAACCAAGGTAAGGAGGTTATTATTAAACCCTCCCAACCATCGGAAATATCTTTAATTTATTTAAATTTAAAACTAATAAATCTCAATATTTATAAAACTTGTAACCCTAATATAATCTGACAACTGTACATTCATTTTCAAATTCTTTTACAAATAAATTAATTTTACCATCAGAATTTGGAAATCTTTTTATCTTAAAGCTTTAAAAAATCCAACCAAAGTACTCTGTTGAATATGAGAGCCCATCTTCTATAATTTTAGAATAACTGATTTGGCTTAACCATGGGCATGGGGATGCAATTACCCAAAAAAACAATTAGCCATATGAAAGACCATTATCAAGCACTGAAACGTTCTTCCTCTGCAAGCAAGGTGATATTGAAATATGAGCTCTTTGCATTAAGCAATTCTCAGGTTAAATCAACAGCTCAAGTGTTTGAAAGACCATTATCAAGCACTGAAACGTTCTTCCTCTGCAAGCAAGGTGATATTGAAATATGAGCTCTTTGCATTAAGCAATTCTCAGGTTAAATCAACAGCTCAAGTGTTAGAAAATAAAAATATATGTATGTATGTATTTACAGAAGTTTAGACAGATTCTCCTCGAGCAGAATTGTTGCAATAATCTTATAGACATTTTGTGTAGGGTGGAAACTATCCCAGAATACATATTTCGTAGCATCAGTGCAGGTAAAAGGGCTTGCCCTATTGCATAACACGGCCACTTCTAGTAGACCGGTGCCACAGCAGCCATCTCTTACTTCCACAAACCCTGTCAAACAGAATGTTAATTTTTTGTCAATGAGATTTTAGCAAAACTATGATTGCAGGTTTTGAAATATTTTGGAACGAATTTTAACACTTAACTTTACTCTTGTCCATTAATTTTCTGAAATATTTTTATTATTTAAACAAAAATGGTTTAAACTTAATAAATATATATTTTTATCAAATTATATATAATATATATAATTTTATTAAGGATATATTTTTATCAAATTATATATAATTTTATTAAGGATATATTTTATGTGGGTTTCTTTATTTCTATTACATATTTTCCGAATATTTCAAACCTAAGAAATATTAAATAATTAATTTAATCAATTAAATTCTAAAATATTCCAAAAATCCACAATCAACTTAACCTCAAAAATTTTATGCCTTACCATATTTCTGTGGAAACTGTATAATGTCATAGAGAATACTGTAAATATCACCATAGGCCATCTTCAGTCCGACGAGCTCAATGCTCAATGAGTCCACAGCTGCAATTAATTTCTGATTGAAGCCCATGGAAGCTTCATTATATTCATTCACGCATCCTTCGCTGTGTCCTCCCCTTATCGTTATCACCGAAGGCAAGCAACCTAAGGGAGGAACCCCTATGACAGCGAGTTTACGAGCACCCATACTGTATATCCACTGTATTTGAGGAAAAAGAAAAATGGTGTAAAAATTGGATATTATGGTAGACTTTTGGAAGATTTTAGAATTTAAAAGATATTTAAAAAGTATGCAAAATAAATTTGAGAATATTCCAGAAATCAAACATAAATTTGAAGTAAAAATCTATATTAAATTAGCAATAACAAGCATAAAAAACTGTGGGTTGCATGCCTACCCTGATAAATCCTGTGGCGATTTCCACCAGGAAATCTTCGTATTCTTCCACAGTGTACTGCGCCATTCTGATTGGATTTATAAAGTAATTGTTGACAAAGTCGTTGCTCCCCATGCTTATACCATAGATTGCTTCAGATAAGATGTAAGATGCAGCTGCTTTTCCCACTAGCTCTATCAGTTGGTTTTGATACTGGGTGAAGTACTCCATTTGTTTCCACAGAGGTATGACAGACTATATTCAAGTATGGCAGGATACACACCCGTCATAAATTGGTTTTTGCGTTTAGAAAAGCTATTTGCGAAGGTAAATTTAAACTAAAAGCTTAGATAAAATGCCACAATCTATTTTAAAAACATATATAGAATTGAGCTGGATTTACCTGTTAAACAAAATAAAAATTAAAGCAGCCTGGTAGTAGTAGCCAGTGATATTAGTAGTTATTCTGCTAGTGTGAAATTATGATAATTATTGTTTAGTGTGAAATTATGATTGGAAAATGGATAATATATCTTTCTTTAGGTTTGCTTTAATATTTTGAAGAAGCAGTGGAGAAATAATATAGACAACATTTAAGGGAGATTTTAGAGAAATAATAAAAAAATTATTATTTTATTTTGAGAAGTGTGAAAAAATAATAGAGAAAATATAACAATATTAGTTTTTATTATTTTAAATTATCTTTTTAGTGTGAAATTATGATTGGAAAATAGATTTTATATATATATATATATATATATTTTAGGTTTGCTGTAATATTTTGAAAAAGGCAATAAAAAAATAATATAGAAAACATTTAAAGGAGATTTTAGAGAAATAAAATATCTATATATATGTATATTATTTTATTTTGAGAGGTAGGAAGAAATAATAGAGAAAATATAACAATATTAGTCTCTATGGGCAGCAGTGGATGAAAAAAAACATGATAATGATAATTTATATTATTTTGGGAGGGGTGAGAAGGAATAATGCAAAAAAATATAATAATGTTGATTTTATTATTTTCAGAAAAAGACTAGGAGAAATAACTAAAAAAAAATAACAATGTTAATTAAAAAATATTAATACAATCAGTGATCGGAGGGGTGAAGAGAAATAATGGTGAAAATATATAATGTTATTCACAAAATATTAAAACAATTAGTAATATATATAATTATCGAGGAAGGGGGAGGACCAGGCTGAGGGAGAAATAATGGCCAAAACATAACAATATTAGTCACAAAATATTAAAACAATCAGTAATATATATAACTATTTAGGGAGAGAAGAAATAAGAAAGAAAACATAACAATACTGAAAAAAAAAATATGAAAACAACCCAGTAATTATTGAATTTGGGTGATATTGTGATTGAAAAATGATTGATATATATTAACTTCAGATTTAAGAAGTGCACTTGAATGTTTATATATCAACTTGCAACCTCCCACTACCTATGACACCAGAGAGTATTGGCCAATGAAAATAATATAAAATTGATTTTAAACTTTAAAATTATTAAATACAAATTAAAATTGATCTTAACATTTAAAATAAGAAATTTAAAATCATTAAATATATTTACAAATAAGGAAATATGTAGTTATAAATGTAAAGTGTTTTCATCTTAATAGAATAAAATTCTATTAAGGTAAGAATAAATGAGTGAATTTTGAATTTGTATAGGAATTATGATATTAATATAGTTACTTTGAAAGCTAGAGGCATCAGCCACTGCTGCAGGACTATTTGCTAAATGGCATAAGACTTGATGTCTACCAATAGCTAACTTACGAAACAGTGAGGAGAATAGCTATTACTTTGAAAGCTAGAGGCATCCGCCACTGCTGCAGGACTATACTAATAGCTAACTTATGAAACAGTGAGGAGAATACCTATGAATTCTATTTTTCAGTAATCTCATAAGTAATTACTCAATAGTAATCTGATAAGTAATTACTCAATAGTTTAACTAAGAGAGTGAATTTATAATTAAGTTAAGGAAATGTGAAAATATAATCAAGGATTTAGGCTTATAAAATGGAGATAATAAAACTATGCCACAATCTTTGATTCAGACTCTAACATCAAAATTTGAATAAAAAATATATTAATATATAAACTTACAGAAAATTTTGATTAAAAAAGAGGAACCCAAAAATTGAGGAAATGGTAAGAATATATCACTATCTTTCATTACTGGTGTAACATCAAAAATTTGATTAAAAGAAAAATAATATGCAAATTTATAAAACAAGTCGATACACATAACTATAATTTTCCCGAATGTTTCCTTGTAACTATATATGGTAATGTTACCAGAATTGTCGCGGTGACATTATCATATCCTGTCCCCGAGGATGCAAAGCTCACTCCAGTGATCAGATCTTCACTTTTGAGCTCAGGATCCAAGTAAGCAGGAAGAAGCTCTTTGATTCCCAGAGAAGAAGCTGCAAAGGACATGAAAAAAGAGTTAGCAACATTGGATGAAAATGTAAACCTAATACCCAATCTGCTAATTTTTTTGATCTTTACCTATATAATCCGTGACGATCTTTCCATTACAAAACCGCCCCGTGGGCTTATGACCATAGAAGTCCCTGCCATAGGGAGGAAAATCACTCTTGATAAGGGTGAAGACTTTGTTGTTGTTGCCTGGATCTACAGTGGAATCACCAAAAATTATCACAGCAGGTGCAAGAGGTGGTTGTGTGCCATTGCCTGGATATTCTTCTGAGGCTCCACACTGAACAACAAGTATGAGAAACACAAGAAGTTTGAGAAAAACAACTTGGGATGTTGCCATGACTACTTTGAATAAATTACACAGTAGAGAGGTTCTTGCGCCCTAGGCAATAGCCAAGCGTATTTAAGGAAACTATGTAATGACTCTGAATTATACTTCTCTGTAGTTTTTAAGATATTTTTCGGAATCTACAATGAACATAAGTTTAATATATTCAATAAATTTTCCGCATATTTTCTGGAATCTGCCATCGACATAAGTTCAATATATTCAATAAGATTTTTCCAGATTACATCTCTCAGAATTTTACCCAGAAAGGAATTTTTCTTTGATTTTGGCATTTGATCAAGAAAATTGAAGGAATTTTTCTTTGGTTTTTGCCTGTGATGATCTCAATGGAGCGTTTTGACTAGATCTTTCTCGAATCCAGTTTTCTGGAATCGCCCTGACACGAGTTTTTTTTTCAATCAATGCAAAGTAATCAATGTGCAGAGAGGATTCTCTCATTAAAGAGCATGCATGGGCGCTTCTCAACGGGTGTGATTTCAAATTTATGATGCCAACAAAGAAAATTGGAAGAAAATCAGTTTTACCCAATTATGACGCAGGTCTGGTGCGATTCTAATTAGCAGTAGGTTGTTATGTGGAGACAAGATTTTCATGGAGGAATTATGGCCAGAAGCCAGCCGGCTATTCAGATTCCTTCATTCATAGCTCTGGGTATCGTCAGACAGTTAGTTGCAGATCTATAGCAATTAATGGCGAAAAATGCTCTAGGATACAAGAATCTGATCAAGTTTTCTGCATCAGTTTTTTTATTTATTTCATCTGAGCGCCCATGCAGTGAGAATTACTCCAGCTAGAACGACGGTTTCATTCCTCGGTTGTGCAGGAGGAGATTGAACAGTGATAAACGCTGAAGTAATATTCTGTTAATTCCTTTCCAAAATTAGGATCTGCTCTTAAGACCAAAATGCAAAGCGCAGACACTCCCGATCTATCAATTTCTGTTTGGAAAAATGGATTTTTTTTAAGAAATTCACGTTTGACAATTAGAGCGAAGGGGATGTTATATTCATAGTAATCGTAAGTTTAAGTAACCACAATTTTTGTTTGCATTTATTAATAAAAAATACAAAATAATTCAACATAAATATGATTTATTTTTTAAATGGGACAAAGGCACTTTATATTTCATTTCAAAAACTGACATAAATATGAGGGTTTGAACCCCATATAAGTTTTAGCTATATAAAATATAAACATAGTAAACATATCTTCACTGGGTATAAGCATTAAAAATCCCATGTTTAGAGGCCATGAATTACACCTGAAAAAAAAAAAAAACCAAGCAACTAAGTAGGTTATATGTAGTAACCAAAGCATAATATCATATGAAATCCAAAAACGCATAATATTATTTGACATCCAAAAGCATTAGGAATTTCGATAAACTACATCATATATGGCAGAGGGAACACGTCATATACTCCACAACAACAAAGGAGCATCCCAGTGAGTACCCAAGTCCATACCCAAAATCTTAATGCCATAGAATTCCATCACTCCACAATGTCAGAGGAGCATTCCAGTGAGAACCCAGATCCATAGAACCAGACCATGTGCATAAAAGTATGCCCCCATTTATAAGTCATAAAACATAACCAGAGACTAGACCATCATGTTGAGGACAACATTGTTGCCACAAGAAAATTCCAAGACATAATATTTCAAGAGTTAACCAGATAGACCTCCCAAGTACCATCCAAAATCCAGAAATCCAGAGGACCAAAAAACCAAAAACATGTTACTCATTATGGTCTGAGAGCATAGTAGGGGACTGAACACTATCATTCGTTGGAGGTTTTGTTAGATCTCCAGTTGCAGAATGACAAAGAAAAAAACCTTCCATCTTAGACAGACGAGCATTAAAAT
This sequence comes from Pinus tabuliformis, assembly GCA_031772625.1. NCBI lineage: Eukaryota > Viridiplantae > Streptophyta > Pinopsida > Pinales > Pinaceae > Pinus > Pinus tabuliformis. The sequence continues at coordinate 83,373,033 of CM062807.1, forward strand.
TGTCTAAACAAAACCACATATCACGAAGCATTCACTTCATATCTTTCAAACCAATGAAAACATTGTAATTATTCACTTGTTTGTCTTTGAAGATAAGATGTAACATGGTTGTGAGCTCATGGTTAAGAGCCAAGGAACTCAAAAAATGGCACCTCCTCTGTCGAAATCTTCCAAGTGTTGGCAACCATTTCTCGTCCTTGGAGAATAATTCTGAATCAGAATAATATGGATGGTCTCCAACTTATGCACTCTCTAGGATGAGAATCTCTCGCTAAATTTCTAGGGGAACCACATCAAAAGCAGAGGATACTGAATCATAAGCAAAATGGCACACCCTTATGTACCCATAATCACTGAAACCTCCTCTCCAACTGCTCATCCTTTGTCTTGGAGGCACGAGGACAGAAGCAAAAAGACACACAACACATCCACTTAACAACCCACACCCAATGAAACTATATGAGGAATGAAGTGGAAGTTCGTCCAACTCAAACCAAAAAATAGGAAGGTTGTCTCCTACAGACCAAATAAGAGATCCAGTGCCTGGAATATTGTTCAATTCCCCACAATGAAGACTCATAACCCACAGAGATAACCAACCACCATAAAAACACTAAAATGAGACAGGATACGACTATCCTACCACAGAAATGTGTCTGAATGGATTCCTAGGCCAATATAGATAACCATCTAGAATTAGCTATCAACAACAACCCCACTACTAATTGAATTGGGAATTTGTCCATAGAAGACAAACAATAAACTATATATGCTAACATACCAATTTCCAAACATAGACAAGGCAAGTTTGAAAAATATACAATTAACTAGACCCATAAGTCCATATTCATTTGAAATTTCCTAAGGATGATGAGAAATATTTTTGTAATGGCTATGTGGCTCCAACAATACATTTCAAGCAATATTGTGATTTTTTTTTGTTTAAAATACATTTTTGAATGCATAAATAGATCCAACATATTGGCTTTACAGAAAACATCTATTAGAAATGGAACAATATTCATATATACATATATACATTTTGGTCAAAATCATATATACATTTGAAAAAACATGGAACATGATTCTTATCTATGGAGATTCTTAATATGTAAGTATACTTTGTCACAATACCATGGACCAATACTATGACTTATTAATAGTAAATGCCCCAAAACTATAAGTCATTTCATACGACATTATTCAATTTAATTAAAAAATAAAAATAACATAATTATTTGAAAGATAAATCTCAATCTTTGATTTGTGTATATTATTAAAAATATTCAAGAATATTTTATATAGGTTAAATTTCTACTATCTATCTAATAATTATTGATAATTAAATTAAAATTTTAGAAACATTCTAGAATAAACAAATCTATTAATATAATAATTTTTTTTAATTTATTTACTGATATTATATATCTATATATATATATATATATATATATATATATATATATATATATATATAAATATATAAACCATTAGGGAATATTGACCTAATACAATTGTGTAACGATGAATAGTAAAACCCAAACACAATATGCATTACATGGATAGGAATTTTATTTGAGATATTATTAATTTTAAAGATATTCATCGTCGTATTAAGAGGTACAGATATTCATGAGAGTAATAAAAATAGGATATTATGGTGAAAGTTCAATTTTGTTAATGAATTAATTAAAAAATAATGTTTTTTTTTTCTAAGTTAAGACTAATCTAAGTACCCACGGGGGATTTGAAACGGTGACCTATCGCAAGGAGTGCTTTAACAATGCACCCATTCACCGTCAATCCAAAGCCCCGTGGGCAATTAAAAAATAATGTTATAGTGAAATTTAAATTTTGTTTTTTGGTATTGGGTGAGATGGGATATTATTGGATCTAGAAGATGATGAGTTTCGGGATGATATGTTTTTATTGGATGAGGTCAAGAATTTATAGCTTCAAAAGCCTTGTGAAGGAGGTTAGGAGATCCAAGTTTTGTCCATCTGAAGAGAAGATGTGATATTCCGAGACCATGTAAATATTTAAATTTATTGCAGACCAAACAAACTATTTATTATTTTAGTTATAAAAACTATTTCTGTATTTTTTTTTTTTGAAAAGGTGAAATAGGAGTTATATGTAAGTATTGTTTTTACTTGCTAAGTAGTTAGAGAGATAGTTACCTGTCCCTAACTGATTTCTTGAGGATTTATTCAAGAAGATCAAGAGGATAGGGGTATTTGAGATCAGGAAGCAAGAAGCAAGAAAGGCAAGGAAGAAAATCTGTGCTAGTTTGTCAGACAATTTTCGGTGGCTACATCTGGTTAGGACCAGATAGCTGAGATTATTGATACTAAAAGAAAGAAAGGTTCCTGTAATCAGGAACAACTCGGGGGGAGATTCACTGATACAGTAATCTCAAGGTTGGGAGGCAAAATAGTGAGCAGGTCTAGTGGTAGACCAAATCTGGAAAACATCATAACCCAGATAAGTGAAAATTCTTGTATTAGTAAGGATAGAACATATACCTCTATACAAGTTTATGTTTGAAGCTTGCTAACAGATAATAGCACTCGACTGGTTAATTTATGGAAATTTGTAAGTATGTCATTTTGTATATCTATAAGAAGTAGATTTACTTCGTGAGAATTCAATAAGTAGTATAATTAAAAATTATAGTGTAAAACTAAAAAAAAAAAAACTGAGAAAGTTATCTTTTATACTCATGAATAACATAGTTAAGATTCCATGGAAAGAAAACTCAAAACTGATAGCGCATTTCGTTTATAACTCAGTAAAGTAGCATAGTTAAAATTAGAGTGGAAAATCTTACCAATGTATTGAATATAATAGAAAATTGAAGATTGACAAATACATAGCATTTATACCCTATGAATAATATTAAGGAAAAACCCTAAATCCCGATAGTATCAAGATATACATATAAATCATAGCAAAAACCAAAATACTCAATAGCGGAAATCTAGTTAGGAGTTCCACTTCATATAGGTTTAATCACAAAAATCTTGTACGCCAAATCAATACTGTAAGAGAGCAAAACCCTGAACTAGGGTAAGTAGATAGTCGAACACTGACAATCATTTAGCATTGAAATATATACTAGAATAAGAAATAAAGTAGAGTCTTGGGATCATCGAGATTTCTAAAAGATTTAAAAAATTCATAAGGCTGAGATAAGTAAATCACCGACTTTCTCTTTAAAATTTTACATAGTCAAGACTGTGCCTTTGCGGGACAGGCTCAGTTTAAACATCAACTCATTTAATGAAACACAGGCAAATGAGATAAATATAATCTTATCAAGAGACACAAAATTTACATAGTTGTTATTCCTTCCAGTAAAAATAGCTAAGTAACTTAGGAAAAATTCTTTACAACATCCATAGCCGGCCATACAAAAGTATGCAAAAGCAAACATCGCGGTGGTGCGAGGCTGCAAAAAATCCATGAAACAAAGGAGTTGGGCCAATTCCTCAGACCCCATATTTCTGTACTTATACAAAAATACATACCTCCCTCAGGGCTTAACATATTACAGACAATAAAGACAAATAAGTTAACAGTTTGTAAACAAAGTCCACCTCTAGGATCTCAGACCTGAGAAACTCTCAACAGAGCACAGTAGAAAGATTTAAGTACCTGGTTGTGAGAGGTTCCACCTTTTCCACGCGTAGAGGACCGAATGAGGGTTTCCCCCAGTCCACCACCTAAATCTTTAGTACCTATGAAGCCCTCCATCCACGCTGGATGGGTAACTGAAATTAAAACTCTTATAATACAACTGTAATAAATTTAAAGAGTGATAGAAGGGAAGTATTCAACCGAACTTACCCAATGGCAGTTGCTGGTAGAAACCCTCTCCGCGAAATTTCAGAACTAGATTCCAATGAAGCTGACAGAGAAGCCACAAGCAAACAATAGTCATACATGCTGCCGGAGAACAAGTATGGAGAACGAACAGACCTCAGCCACAAACAAAACCACTGTAAGAACCTGTGTATGGAAAGGAACCTTTGGTAGAGCAGGCGACATTCCTTCCCCAGAAGAGCACAATAACCGAACATTGTCGATACACCCTAGGCATAGAACCCGAAGGTTAACCATCGTCATCTAATCCGAGCCACATTTGTAGACCATCGATAAGGAGTCGATCTCGATGATGACAATGGAGTTGTACCGCAACAAAGCCTCCAGACCGCCACCTAGGCTGATAATAGCTGGACAACTTAAATATGCATGTAAAGGGCTGAGTGGTACAACCAGATTAACTTAAATGCACATGCAAAAAACTAGATGGTAAGCAATGATATAGGCTCAGAGGTCGAAATTATTAAAGAGCGACATTAATTGTAAACTCAGGCTTAGTCCTATTTTAATTAATACAAATCATAACATAATCTCGAGGTTGGTAAGTGGGCTTGTTGGCTCGTGTGACAAAACTATCCAAGGTTAAATTACCCTCAAAAATATTGCCACGAGATTACATACCTGTAATATGGTTGATCCAAATAATCATATAATAATAATAAAGAAATGACAACTGTCTAAAGTTATGCTGCTGTCAAAGTTATAGATTCTCCATGGTAAATAATCTTAGTTTAATTGAATCTTTTTATTATAATTGTTTTAATATGTGAATACATACCGCCCTTAGGGCTTAACATATTATAGATAGTAAAGACAAATAAGTTAACAGTTTGTAAGCAAAGTCCACCTCTGGGCCCTTAGACCCGAGAAACTCTCAACAGATCACAATAGAAAGATTTAAGTACCCGATGGTGAGATGGTTCTGCCTTTTCCACGCGTAGAGGATAGAATGAGGGTTTCCCCCAGTCCATCACCTAAATCTTCAGTACCTGCGAAACCCTCCATCCAAGCTGGATGGGTAACCAAAATTAAAACTCGTATAATACAACTGTAATAAATTTAAAGAGTGACGAAAAGGAAGTATTCAACCGAACTTACTCAATGGCAGCCGCTGGTAGAAACCCTCTATGTGAAATGTTGGAACTGGATTCCAATGAAGCTGACTGAGAAACCACAAGCAAACAGGAGTCATACATGCTATTGGAGAACGAGTATGGAGAATGAGCATACCTCAGCCACAAAGAAAACGACTGTAAGAACCTATGTAGGGCAAGGAACCTTTGGCAGAGCAGGCGACATTCCTTCCCCGAAAGAGAACAATGATCGAACATTGTCAATACACCCCAGGCATAGAACCCCAAGGTTCACCATCTTCGTCCGATCTGAGCCACATTCGTAGACCGTTGATAAGGAGTCGATCCTGATGATGACAATGGAGTTGTACCACAGCAAAGCCTCCAGAGCACCACCTAGGCCGATAACAACTGGAGAAATTAAATACGCATGCAGAGGGCCGAGTTGTATAGCCGAAGTAACTTAAATAAGCATGCAAAAAATCAAATGGTAAGCAACAATATAGGCTCAGAGGTCGGAATTATTAAAGACCGACATTAATTTTAAACTTAAGCTTAGTCCTGTTTTAATTAATACAAATCATAGCATGAATCTCGAAGTTGGAAGTGGGCCTGTTGGCTCGTGTGACAAAACTATCCAAGGTTAAATTACCCTCAAAATTATTGCCACGAGATTACATGCCTGTAATATGGTTGATCCAAATAATCATGTAATAATAATAAAGAAATGACAACTGTCTAAAGTTATGCTGCTGTCAAAATTATAGATTCTCCATGGTAAATAATCTTAGTTTAATTGAATATTTTATTATGATTGTTTTAATATGTGGATGTGTGACATAGGGTATCAGAGCGCTCAGGTTTCCAAATTGAGACCTCTAGAATAAAGAAAATAACAACCTCGGTGATGTGCATAGAGGAAGAAGGGAGTAGTCAGCATGAGGAGAACTGGGAATCCGCCACACAGGTCAGTAATGGGAGCAGGACCAACATCCTTTCAAGAAGGAAATCTTGAGGTATGGGTGCAATTAGGAGATGAGCCGTGAAACACCAATACAACTATCATGGAAACTATACAAGAATTGAAGGACGAGATGGCTCGGCTATGGGAAGATAATGAAAGACTGATGCAGGAGTAGGAAAAGATTATGAAGAGTCTATTTGATAGACAGAATCATCAGCCACTAGTCCCTAGCCCTGAGCACAGAAATATGACAGGAGAACAAGAGTTTCGAACTGAGAATGTGGAAACAAAAGGTGGCGAAGAGAATCATGAAGAAGAATCAGATAATGTGTCGGATCACAAGACACAGAAAAGACAGAAAATGGAACTTCAAGGGGAGTTTTGAAAAATAAAGCCTCCTCTCTTTGATGGTGAACAGGAAGAGGCAATAGAAGCATGGCTCATCAATATGAACAAGTACTTCCAGCTGTACAAGTATGACCATAATCTAAAGGCTCGTTTGGCCATTTTCTAGCTACAAGGAAAAGCCACCCTGTGGTGGGAGGAAGTAAAAACAGTTTGCGGAGTAAATGAACAAAGTATAACCTGGGAAAAATTTCAAAGATATTTTAAAGAAAAATATCTAATGGAAAGATTTTATGACGAAAAAGAAAAAGAGTTTCATGATCTCCAACTAGGCCAAATGTCCATGGACGAGTTCATAACAAAGTTTACATCATTACTTCATTATGTCCCTTACATACGCGAAGAAAAAGCAAAAGTACAATGGTTTATCAGCAGTCTTCCGTTGTTCATGAAAGAACGATTGGAGTTTGATAACCCAAAAACCATGGATGAAGTAATATGTAAGGCGCAGATATGCTACCAGCAAAACAAACCGAAGGGAGATATGGGAAAGAGATGGGCCGACAAAAAGGGAAGTAAATTTACTCCCAATCACAAGGGGAATAAGTGTACAGACAATAAATGTGTGTATAGAGGTCAAATAACTAGAATATGAGTAGGAATCAGCCCAGATTTAAAGTACCAGGCAAAAACAGGATGAATGAGCAATCTGGCAGAACTAAAATAGAATTAAATAACAGACCACCTGTACAATGTTGGGGATGTGGAGGCCCACATTATGTCAAAAACTACCCACACCGTAAAAGAGCTGATTAGATCTCATAGATACAAGAAGCATCTACTGTGGGAGAAGTGGCTAGAAGAATTCCTAAAATTAATGCCGCCCTTGAAGACCATCAGGCAGAATTTCAGCCAACCATGGTTGAATTCGAAGGTAAAATTTTGACCGAACCATATCCATTTTAATTGATCCTGGAGCTACCTTGAGTTATATTAGCCCCAAGATAGTGGAACAATGTAAATTGCAAGTTGTTAAGTTTAAAAATCCTTGGTTAGTACAACTAGCCACAGGAGCAAAAAGAAGAGTTTTAGCCAAAGTCAGTAATTGCCCTCTAATGTTAGCTAATTAGTCTATCATGGCAGATCTGAATGTGTTACCCCTGGGGTCATATGACATCCTTATAGGTATGGACTGGTTGGAAAAACATTGGTCCCTCATTAACTGTAAAACAAAAACCATTAATTACCGGGATGAGAAAGGAGAAAGACAAGAAATTCAAGGTATTCAAAAACCTTTGCAATTAAGGCCTGTAACAACTTCCCAATTAGCAAAGTGCATCAGAAAAGGCTACCAAGTTTATGCAATACAAGTAGGGTATGCTGACTCTAAAGAAAAAATTGTTTCATTAGAGAATATACTAGTGGTACAAAATTTTCTGGATGTATTTCCTGAGGAAATCCTGGGCCTACCCCCGAAAAGGGACATAGATTTCACCATTGAGTTAATTCTAGGTGCTGCCCTAGTTTCCCGAGCACCTTACCATATGAGCATACCAGAGCTAACAGAATTAAAAATGCATCTACAAGAGCTGCCACTTAAAAATTATATCCTTCCGAGTGTGTCCCCTTAGGGAGCTCCGATGATTTTTGTTAAAAAGAAGGACAAAACCTTGTGAATGTGCATGGATTACCATTAGTTAAATAAGCTGGCCATTAAAAATAAATATCCCCTTCCCCATATAGATGAGTTATTTGATCAGGTGAAGGGTGCAACTGTATTTTCAAAAATTGATCTCCGCTCGGGTTATCATCAGATCAGAATAAAAGAGGAAGATATAGCAAAAACTGCGTTCATGACTCGTTATGGACATTATGAGTTCGTAGTGCTGCCTTTTGGACTGACCAATGCCCCAACAACCTTCATGTGCCTCATGAACAATATATTTCATCAGTTCTTGGAAAAGTTTGTGTTAATATTTATTGATGATATACTGATCTACTCTAGAAGCATAGAAGAGCATAAGGAGCATCTTTGTATTGTTCTGCAAGTCCTAAGAGAACCCTAGCTATGCAATAAATGTGATTTCTTTAAGGAGAAAATCCAGTACTTGGGACACGTCATCACCAAAGATGGAATCACAGTGGACCCAAGGAAAATAAGGACTATCTTGGAGTCGCCAGTACCAAAGGATGTCGTTTATATAAGATTGTTCATGGGTCTAGCCAGATATTATAGATGATTTGTGGAAGGCTTTTCTAAAGTGGCGTATCCTATTACCTCTCTACAAAAGAAAGGAGAAGCCTTTAGGTGGACCTTTGATTGTTAAAGGAGCTTTGATCAGCTCAAACATCTACTTACCACTGCGCCCATTTTGAGCATCGTTGATCCCAATAAAGAATATGTGGTTTGTACGGATGCTAGCAAAGAAGATGTAGGTGGTGTATTAATGCAAGAAGGCAAGTTTGTAGCCTATGAGTCAAGGAAGCTTAAGGAGTACGAACAAAAGTATTCGGCTACAGTTTAGAGTTAATAGCAGTGATCCATGCCTTAAAGATGTGGCGACATTAATTGATGGGTAAGAAATTTCTGTTAATGACTAATCATCATACTCTAACAAATTACTTCAGAAAACCCACTTTGAATGCTAGGCAAGCTTGTTGGGCTTACTTCTTAAGCGAATTCGATTTCAAAATCAAACATTTGAAGGGAAAAGAGAATCGGGTTGCGAATGCCTTAAGTCGAAAGGTAAATTGTTTGTATGAGATTTCTTTCAGTGAATCACGAACTACTTTTTATGAGAAGATTCGTGAAATAACCATGCAAGATTTAGTATATAAACATTTATGGCAACAAGAATTTTTTTTGAACAACCATGAACAACAATTGGGATATGAGGTAAATTCAGAAGGATTGTTGATTTATAGGAAAAGGTTATATGTGCCTAACCAGAAACATCTTAAAAATTTAATTTTAGATGAATATCATAAGATTCCTTATGCAGGCCACCCTGGATACCAGAAAATGATTTCTGCCCTTAGAAAGGAATTTTTCTGGCCTGGTATGAAGAAGGAGGTAGTAGAATATTTGGCCCGATGTCTGGAATGCCAACAAGTAAAGGCGGAGCACCAACACCCATCGAGATTACTCCACCCACTGCTTATTCCTGAATGGAAATGGGAAACCATATCCATCGATTTCATTACCGGACTGCCCAAGTCTAAAAGGAAAAATGACTCAATCATGGTGGTAGTGGACAAATTGAGAAAATCTGCTCATTTCATACTAGTACAGTCAACTTATAAAGTGGTACAAATTGCTAACATTTTTATGAAAAACATCTTTAAATTACATGGAATACCCAAAATGATCATTTCTGACCGTGATGTGAAATTTACATCAGCCTTCTGGAAAGCCATTTTTCAAGGATTGGGCACAGAACTACACTTTAGCACTGTGTATCATCCTCAAATGGATGGACAGACGGAGTGAGTAAATCAAGTAGTTGAAGGCATGTTGCGAACTTACGTAATGCAACAACCATCTAAGTGGGAGGACTACCTGCACTTGGTAGAGTTTGCCTATAACAATGGATACCATACATCCTTACAGATGAGCCCCTTTGAAGTGTTATACGAGTGTAAGTGCAGGACACCCTTGAGTTGGAGTGGCCCAAAAGACAAGTTGATGCTAGGACCAGATATGTTAGAGGAAATGGAGGAGATGGTGAAAAAGGTACAAGTCAATTTGAAAGCCGCTCAGGACCGGCAAAAGAACTTTGCTGATTGCAAGAGAAGCTTCCAAGAATTCCAAGTGGGGGATCATGTTTACACTTGGGTACGAGCCAAGAAAAGATCCTTGCAATGGACCGGATGTGCTAAACTAACACCCCGATTCTGCGGCCCTTTCCAAATTTTAGCTTGAATCGGGCCAGTGGCTTACCAACTTGCCTTACCCAGCCATATTCATGTGCACAATGTCTTTCACATTTCTCTACTTAAGAAATACATTTATGATGCTAACCACAGACATTCAGGTAAAGTATATAATAAGCATTTTTGTTTGAATTCAGATTTATTAAACAAGCTAGTTGATGATTTAAAGTGTTTTATTGCTATTTATAGGTCGAACCGAAAGGCGAGTTCTTGGTCGAGCCCCTAGTTATACTCAATCAGAGAGAAGTAACGCTGTAGAAACGAGTTATCACCCAGGTTAAAGTGCAATGGCAGCACTATGGGCCGGAAGAGGCTACTTGGGAAGATGAGCAGGTTATGAAGGAGACCTTTTTAGATTTATTTTCAGAAAGAAAACATTGGGACGATGTTACATCTTGGGGGGGAAGATGTGATATCCCCAGACCATGTAAATATTTAAATTTACTGCAGACCAAACAAACTATTTATTATTTTAGTTATAAAAACTATTTCTGGAATTTATTTTTTTGAAAAAGTGAAATAACAGTTATTTGTAAATATTATTTTTACTTGCTAAGTAGTTAGAGAGACAGTTACCTGTCCCTAACTGATTTCTTGAGGATTTATTCAAGAAGATCAAGAGGATAGGGGTATCTGAGATCAGGAAGCAGGAAGTGAGAAAGGTAAGGAATAAAATCTGTGCTGGTTTTTCAGACAGTTTTCAGTGGCTACGTTTGGTTAGGATCAGATAGCTGAGATTATTGATACTAAAAGAAAGAAAGGTTCCTGTAATTAGGAACAACTCGGGGGGAGATTCATTGATACAGTAATCTCAAGGTTGGGAGGCAAAATAGTGAGCATGTCAAGTGGTAGACCAAATTTGGAAAACAACGTAGCTCAGATAAGTGAAAATTCTTGTGTTAGTAAGGATAGAACATATACCTCTATACAAGTTTATGTTTGAAGCTGGCTAACAGATAATAGCACTAGACTGGTTAATTTATGGAAATTTGTAACTATGTCATTTTGTATATCTATAAGAAGTAGATTTACTTCATCAGCAATTAGTAAGTAGTATAATTAAAAATTACAGTGGAAGACTGAAAAAAACTCACAGAGTTATCTTTTATACTCATGAATAGCATAGTTAAGATTCCATGGAAAGAAAACTGAAAACTGATTGCGCTTTTCGTTTATAACTCAGTAAAGTAGCATAGTTAAAATTACAGTGGAAAGCTGAAAGCTAACAAATCTTACCAATGTATTCAGTATAATAGAAAACTGAAAATTGAAAAATACATAACATTTATACCTTGTGAACAGTATTAAGGAAAAACCCTAAATCCTGACAGTAACAAGATATACATATAAATCATAGCGAAAACCCAAATACTCAAGAGCGGAAATTTAGTCAGGAGTTCCACTTCGTATAGGTTTAATCACAAAAATCTTGTACGCCAAATCAATATTGTAAGAGAGAAAAACCCTGAACTAGGGTAAGTAGACAGTTGAACATTGACAATCATTTAGCATTGTAATATATACCAGAACAAGAAATAAAGTAGAGTCTCAGGATCATCGAGATTTCTAAAAGATTTAAAAAATTCATAGGGATGAGATAAATAAATCACCGACTTTCTCTTTAAAATTTTACATAGTCCATACTGTGCCCTTGTGGGACATGCTCAGTTTAAACATCAACTCGTTTAATGAAACACAGGCAAATGAGATAAATATAGTCTTATCAAGAGACACGGAATTTACAGAGTTGTTATTCCTTCCAGTAAAAATATCTAAGTAACTTAGGAAAAATTATTTACAACATCGATATTCGGCCATACAAAAGTATGCAAAAGCAAACATCGCAATGGCGTGAGGCCACCCAAAATCCATGAAACAAAGGAGTTGGGCCGATTCCTCGGACCCCATATTTCTATACTTATACAAAAATACATACTGCCCTTAGGGCTTAACATATTATAGACAGTAAAGACAAATAAGCTAATAGTTTGTAAACAAAGTCCACCTTTGTGCTCTCAGACTCGAGAAACTCTCAACAGAGCACAATAGAAAGATTTAAGTACCCGGTGGTGAGAGGGTTCTACCCTTTCCACACGTAGAGGACCGAAAGACAGTTTCCCCTAGTCCATCACCTAAATCTTCAGTACCTTCGAAACCCTCCATCCAAGCTAGATGGGTAATCGAAATAAAACTCATATAATACAACTGTAATAAATTTAAAGAGTGACGGAAGGGAAGTATTCAACCGAACTTACCCAATGGCAGTCGGTGGTAGAAACCCTCTCTATGAAATGCTGGAACCGGATTCCAATGAAGCTAACAGAGAAACCACAAGCAAACATGAGTCATACATGCTGCAGGAGAACAAGTATGGAGAACGAACAAACCTCAACAACAAACAAAACCATTGTAAGAACCTGTGCAGGGCAAGGAACCTTTGGCAAAGCAGGCGGCATTCCTTCCTCAGAAGAGCACAATGACCGAACATTGTCGATACACCCTATGCATAGAACCCCAAGGTTCACCACCATCGTCCGATCCGAGCTACATTTGTAGCCCGTCTTTAAGGAGTCGATCCTGATGATGACAATGGAGTTGTATCGCAGCAAAGCCTCCAGACCACCACCTAGGTCCATAACAGCTGGAGAAATTAAATACGCATGCAGACGATCGAGTGGTATAGCTGGAGTAACTTAAATATGCATGCAGAAAATGAGATGGTAAGAAATGATATAGGCTCAGAGGTCGGAATTATTAAAGACCGACATTAATTGTAAACTCAGGCTTAGTCCTGTTTTAATTAATACAAATCATAGCATAAATCTCGAGATTGGAAGTGGGCCTGTTGGCTCGTGTGACAAAACTATCCAGGGTTAAATTACCCTCAAAATTATTGCCACAAGATTACATACCTATAATATGGTTGATCCAAATAATCATGTAATAATAATAAAGAAATGACAATTGTCTAAAGTTATGCTACTGTCAAAGTTATAGATTCTCCATGGTAAATAATCTTAGTTTAATTGAATTTTTCTATTATGATCATTTTAATATGTGGACGTGTAACAAAAGAACTCAGTGATAATGCTCTGATGGGTTCTATCAAGCGTACCCATGAATTAGTCTCCTTAGACTCTGACAAGGATGCCTCCTTAGATTGTTAGAACAATCTTAATGTAGCTTTGGTAGCCACATCTCCAGAAGGTTGGATCAAAGTAGCAAAGAAGAAAGGAAAAAAAAGACGCACTAGTGATCAACCCTAAGCTATGTGATTCCAATTTTTTTGTTTTTTTCGTTTTCTATATGTGTTTTGTACTTAGTTTCATGGCCATCCTTTGGCCTATTCTATCTATGGCCATCTTTAGGCCGGTTCTATCATATGGCCATCATATGCTGTCAATGTAAAACTTTTTATATTAATATAAATCTTTTTGTACTAACTTACAAAAAAAGAGATTGGACATGAACTTAGTGGGGTGGGTTGAGGACGTTGTCACCTTCCTCACATAGCACTGATGTGTCACCCTCCCACACTTTGTGATGAGATACGTTATTAATATAGAGCATGCTTCACAATGCCTTTAGGTTGGATTTTAGGGTAGAAGAGTTGGGCCATATGGCTATGATGTTTAGTGCATGCTCCACATCATACCCATTAGCAATCTTATTCCTAGTTATTACAACATCTATGGTATTGTTCTTTGTTGCCCTACATCTTAGTGAATCATTGGGCTATTAAGGGCCAACTACTTGGTTGATGTATTTCTACAATTGTCATCATCTTTTTCTGTGGTTTGTGAGTTGGTTTTTTCTATAGTGATTCGTAGTCTCTAACAAGTTTTAACACTTTTCTTTATATTTTTTTTCAGGGGCTCTAGCTCTGGCTTCTCTTCTTCTTGCTTGGCTCCTTTTTTTAGCACTCCATCTCCACTTCCTTCGTTACATTTCCTTTTTCGTTATCTCGAAGTGAAAGTTTATTAATTGTTTGTCAAAGTTCTCTTACGTCAGTGGTGGAGAAGGTCGAGGATTGATAGGAGCAATCCAAGCACAAGCATAGGTAGCAAGTTTAGCTTGCATCTAAATTGATCCCTTCGTCGTTCAAAAAGAAAATTGATGAATCCAAAGTCAAAGTAGTTGGGTAGTGCACTTTTATTTTGGACTCAAAAATTATGGGTATTGTGTTGATATGGGTTTCAGATGTTGGCCACACCACAAGCCATCAAAACCAATATTTATGTACCATACACATGTATTGGTGCATGAAATATTTTCCTTGTTAGATACAAACAATGATAAATAAGAAATTCTAATGATGCTACATGATATGGTGTTCTAGCTCAAAGATTTAAAAATTAGACTAGTGCACATTGAAGAAGCAATTGATCTTAAAACAACACCAAAACAATTGATCTTGAAACAACACCAAACCAACCTCATCAACCTCATCTTGATGCCCAAAAATTCATTGAGATTAATGCCTCTACTTCTACCTAGTCTTTATATGCTTAGCTCCCTACAACGTTTTCTATTTGTAGTAAAAAATCTAATGAAACTAATAAGCTTATACATATTAGTTTTTATAGACTTATTAATTTTTACAATGAGATACAATAGTTGGATCCTATAATACCTACCATTATTTCAAATTTATGCAAATTTATATTTATAGGATTATGTTATAGTTGGATCCTATAATACTTGCAATTATTTCAAATTTATATTTTATATGATTATGTTATTATTTTGGACATTTTCTTTTGACACAAATTTTTTTCAATGATTTAGCTTCACACGTGGCATACCATATAAACCAATGGTTACAATAGACAATGCCTCGTGTAACTAAGCGTTACAACACACAATGCCTTAATATAAATATTACGTGGCATGCCATATAAACTAATGGTTACAATAGTCAAGGCCTCATGTAACTAAGCGTTATAACACATAATGCCTTAATATAAATATTATTTTTTCGAACGAAGTTAAATTTTGTTGATGAATTAATTAAGGAAAAATAATAGAATGAATTTAATAAATATGTTTATCGATTTTATAAAATTGGTAATAATTTTGATTTTTTTTTCATAAATTGTTTTTAAATTTTTTAATTCTAAAATATTAATAAAATTTTATTATGTTCAAGTATTCTTGATTATCCCATGAGAATTGTCATCGTTTTAGTTATAAGTGCGGTTCATCATGGATTAGTTCGAAATATCCACCATCAAAATTTCTCACATAAATAATCTAAAAATATTTAACATAATTATTCTTCTCATTTAAAATTTTATTAATTATTTTTTCTTTAATTATATATATACTTACTCAACTTAATTTATAAACTAAATGATTTTTTCACAATATTTATTCTAGTTATTTTTAAAGAAAATCTAGCAAAAACTTTTAAAAACTTGTCCTTAAGTTGTTTAATATTTTAAACAATAAAAAATCATGTTCTTGCTTGAAATTATATATATATATATATAACATAAATTATTTTTAATTTTAGATTTACGAAGAGTTCAAATGGATCAAATCTCTAGATATGGAAACTTTTTTTGAGTGCAAATTTCGCATCTCTACATATAAAAGTATTCTCATTTTTAATTTAATCTATATGGAATATCCATGAAATATTTTTAACAGTAGTGATGATAGAGAGTTTAGTTATATCTCAAAAGTAATTATTATATATATAAATATATATAATTAAAAAAAATGTTATAAAATTAAATTAAAATAAAATATTTATAAAATATTTTGATTGTGAAATGAGTTATAGTTTTTGCCATGTTGTATTGATAAACTATGGTATTAACTCATTGTATTGTAATAAAGTCTATTTACAACTTAATCATATCCATCATAAAGTGCAGGTGAATATCCATCTTTAAGAATCTTTTTATATTGTAAGTTTATTGTAACTATTAAACTTTTATGTGTTTATTAATTAAATTTAATATTCTTACAAAATCATGATTTTAATTTATAGGGTAAAATAGATCTTAATTCATAACCACTATTTATATGTTATATATTTTAATATTATATGTATATTTTTCTTTTCTTTTATTCACAAATTTGTACATAATTTTATTAATAAAAATAAAAATAAAATATAAGAAATTGAATTTTATTATTTTTAACTTTTTATTATTAATTGAATTAACATTTAAATGTTTACACTCATTTAAGACATATTTCAATACGTTTCCACGCAACGATTTGACTGCTAAGTCTACAAAGGCATACATACTCTACCCCCCTCCGGTTTTGAACCTGTGACCTCTTAGGAGGAAACACATGCTCTTAACCATTAGGCCCACTCAAGCTATATACCAAACACTTGTTGATGGAGAGTTTTTTTTGTGTTTTTTGTGTTTTAATTATTTTATAACATTTAATTAATTAATTTTATTTTGATTAATATAAAATATTTTAATTTTAATAAGTCTAAATATTTTAAATATATTTAAAATAAATATTTTAATGTAAAGTTTAAGTAGATAAAGATTTCAACATTAGAATATAATATTGTTGTATATATTTATTATCTTATTAATTTTAGTTATTATATATATATATATATTTTTTAAATTAACATTTTAATTATATAATTAAATATAAAATAATTATATTTTTATTTTATATTTAAATAAGTTTTTTTCCATATTTTAAATAATAGAAGATTTTGAAATTGTGTTGTGAAATTTTAGTGAATTATAGTGAAAAAATCTATTTTGTCTATAAGTTAGACTAACTAGGTCGTTTTAAAAAGCCAAGTTCAATAGCAAAAACTAAATCTATGTAAACTAAATTCCAAAATAGAAAATCTTGCTTCCCATTTTTTGAAAAAAAAATATGAGAGTTGTTTTGTGCAAGTATATTTCAATGGAACATAAATTCATGAGAATCATTCTCAAATTTTAAAAAGGCAAGCAAGGTTTCCAAATTGGAATACATTTTTAAATTTAAATATAATAAATCAAAAAGATAAAATGGAAATGCCTCTACAAATGCCCATTAGCCTTCACTGTATCAATGCTGGTAATCTTTCATTAAAATTACCACTTGCTTTGTAAAGTAGATCAATTTTATGTGTCACTTTAAAAGCCAAGCTGGATAGCAAAAACTAAAACTATGTAAAATGACTACAAAATGCCTATATATTAATAAAGTAAAATTTATTTAAAAAAAATATGATTTAGACTTACCTTTATTGCAACGGCGCTCTACAATGAGTTTAGGTGGATGGATGAGCATTAGATGTGAGATATTTTATGGGTGAGTGTTGGATGTGAGATGTAAGATATTAATTCAATTTATTTAATATTATAACTTTGTTTTATAAAATTACGAACCAAAATTTTAGATAAAAGAAAGGATAATATACATATCACATTAAAATATTAACATATAATCATGCTTATAAATTAACATCCATTTTACCATATAAATTAAAATAATGATTGCATAACCATTTTTCAATTTAATTAATAAGCAGATACAAATTTAATATTTACAATATAACAAGATTTTTAATCATGAATATTTATCATGGATATTATTAACTTCTAAATAGGTTTTTTTACAATACCATGGGCCAATACCCAAAAGGGAAAAATAGAGAGAGGGAGAGGAGGGAAGAAAATTATAATACCATGGCCTAATACCATGGTTTATCAATTCCATGGGCCATCTATGCTTTTGATTATTATGTTATAGATCTAGGATTTTAGTTATATTGTTACAATACCATGGGGAAGTACCATGGCTTATCAATACCACATACCAAAAAACCATAACTTATTTCAAACCAAAACACTTTACAAATATTTTATTTTAACTTAATTTTATAACATTTTTTAATTCAATCTAAAAGAAAAAATGTTATAATTACTTTTGAGGTATATCTAAACCCTCCATCCTCAAGAGTACTAAAAATATTCCCACAGACTAAACCAAGGATAGAAGCATTTTAACCAAGGATCCCAGGAGGATAGATGCATTTTAAACAAGGATCCCAGCAAAGAGAGAAAACAGAGTGACTAACAATGATAGATGAAAGATAATGCATGATTCTTTTAAGTTTTTTTATTATTGTATTTTCTTTGACATGGTTGATCCAAAATATAAGTTTAATATTTTACAACCAATTATATATATTTTTAATTTAGATACTTTTTTAAATACAATATAATGGGGTCATATTTAAGAGAGAGAGTGAGAAGGAGGGGGAATACAGTGGGGGAGAGAGATAGAGGTGGGAGAGATAGGGAGAGAGAGGAAGGAAGAAAGAGAGGAGGGGGGAGAGAGGAGTAGAGAGGGAGGGAGAGAGAGATGAATTTGGAGGGGGAAGAGAGGGAGGGAAGAACAAAGACATTGAGAGATAGAGGTGGAGAGAGAGAGGGAGTGATAAGGGAGAGATGAAGATGGAATGAGGGAGAGAGGAGACAAGGGAAGGGAGAGAAAAGGAGGGAAGGGAGAGAAAATGAGAGGATAGAGATATGGAAAGAAGGGGAAGAGAGAGATAAGGAGACAAATATATGGAGGGGGGAGAGAGGGGGAGAGCAAGAGGGGGAAAGCTAGAAGGGGGGAGAGAGGGAGATAATGACAACGTTGGAGGGTGGAGAGAGAGTGTGTGTGATGGGGGAGAGACAAGGGGAGGTGGGAGAGAAAGGGAGATAGTAGAAGAAAATAGTTAATGGAAAATCACTTTCCATTATTCAATATTGTTAATCACTTTGCAATCAAATGCATTAATAGAAAATAACTAATAGGATTGACAATAAGAACAATAGAAGGAAATAATTTTATGTTGATAGCAATGAAGATTGTTTGTAATTCACTATATTCTTATTATTAACATTTTCTATTCTTTAGCATTGTTACATTGTCACTTTGCACTTAAAATTTTTATTTCATCATTTTTTATCATTCAAATTACTAACAGTCTCTCTCATCTCAACAAATTGAAGTAACTAAGCAAAATTAAAGTTAAATTAACCAAATTAATATTAGACATATTTAACATATTTAAAATGATCAAAATAATTATATGTGTATGTATGTCACTGAAACCAACCTAGATCCATCTTAATGCCGGATCTATAAGTGCCGAGAGGGAAGGTGCAAACCTTTCCTCAATTTTTGCACTAAAAAAGGGTTTGCACTTCGAGAGATTTGATCCCTCTCGGCGCTTGATAGATCTGGGGTTAAGATGGATCTAGGCTAGTCAATAATAGCCGATTGATGAATGAAGGTCCTAATTGTTGTAACCTAATCACTTTATGCGTGTAAAATTGATTGGAATTTTATGACTTTAAATATGCTACTTGAGACAATAATACCATGAGTAAAAACCTTGGGTTGTGAAAACCTAGAGTCAAAATGTTTAAATAACACAAAAACTACCAACGGTAAATTATACTGATTATTTTATATCAATTTTATTTTAGTTAATAATTTTTATTTTATTTTGACCAAGTCAAAATGTTAAACACTACATTACAACATCTCTATCATACTCGGTTGAGATCCTCTTACAATTAAACTAACTATTTTATTTCAATTTTATTTTAATTTTAACTTTAATTCTATTGTATTTTGACCAAGTCAAAGTATTAAACATTACATTACAACATCATTACAATACTAGGCTAGAGAGCACCTCTCGACGCAATAACCTTACAACATCTCTTACAACACCTTTGTCGATTTAGCTTGTCCATGGAAGAGAAGGTAGACTATGGGTATGACTGTAGTGACTGTGTGAACATCTAGTCTGATGCTCCAACTTGGAAACACATTGGGGCATAGATGGTGTCCCCTTAATATGGTTTTCAACCATGCCTCAACTTGGATCATATGACATGACGAACATTTCAACGAAATGTTTCCCTTAGCAGTTAGGGGTTTTTACGTTAATGTTGGCTTCATTTTCATGAGGTAGTAAATATTGTTACGAGATTTTTTCCTAGTAGTAGTTCATTTGGTATAATTTTCTCTCTCAAACTTTGGACTTCTAAGATTCCTTCCCCTAGTGGTCTGATTTCATTGTAAGAGTTCCCCATATCTACTAGAATGTAGAATTTGGAGTTATTACACATTGGTGGGTTATGTCGGGAATAATTTATTGCAAGATTTTCAGGCAGTGAAAGCCCATCAAGGATGGCAGGGCTCCTAGAAAAAATTCAATTGAGTTGTTGGAATGAAAACCCTCCTAATAAAATTCTCTTGAGGCCAACAAATAATGAGGGTGCGAGAATTCTTTAATCTAAGAAGACTAGGTTTGGAAAACAAAAAAACAAGGGGTTTCTGAAAATCAAAATGGAGGAAAAATTTTGACAAAAGGGGAGGAAAAAGCAAGGAATTAGAAACCCCTTACAAACTTGAAGAACCCTAGTGGCCAAAGGAAAAATTGGCTAAAGTAGAATAAATAAAAATGTGCCAAAATAAAGGTAGGTGTTCGCATACTGGTCTTGGGTGACGACATATAGATTGCAAAATTACTGACTATGGGAGAGAAAGTGTTAGTGGTGAGGCTTAGAGGACACTATTTCTCAACATATTATTTGAGTGATTGGGTGAACAAGGAGTGGGGAAATGAGCTTGAAAAATTCTTGATAGTAAGCCTCTTATCCAAGGGTTGGTTATTGCTATGTTTTGCATTAGTAAAGGATGCAACAATGGCTCTAAGGAAAATTTGGAGTATTGATTCCTTTCCCATTCTGATGAAGCATTAAACCCCTCTTTTTGATATCAACAGAAAAAAGTTTGATAGGGCCCTGGTTTGGGTCCCTTTTGTTGGACTTCCTAGTTTTGGATAATGGACATGTTCCGGAAAATAGGAAACCATATGGGAGAATTCTTGGACGCTAATATGTCATACATATCCACCAAGATACTATCCTTGGTGCTCATAATGGTAATTCTAGATCCCCATGATGGTTTATAGGATGAACTAAACATGTGCCATGGAGGTCCAACCCATCAACATGTGTTAAAATATGAAGGGAGCTTGTTTCGATGTCGAAGATAGAAAAAGTAGGGGAGCTTAATAAAAAAAAATTATTATCCCTTCATGACAAGAAATGGGTGGAGGGACAAAAACATAGGTGAGAAAAGAGACCTCAAGAAAAAACTCACAACATTGAAATCCTTGCCACTAATAGCTCAAAGGAAATTAGTCACACAAAACGAAGTACGAAGTACCCAATATCTAGATGCAAGGACCAAGACATTAGCTATAGCACTATTATATGGTTCACATGTTGTTAGTGTGGGTCCAATCCATTCTAGTACATCCATTTCTCCCCCCACTATATTTGCTATAATTTCCTCTTTTGATTGCTTGGTTATGGGGTTGGATCTCTCCTCTCTTGCACATTTCCATTACAAACCACTTAGGCCCCATACCCCTTTTGGGTTTGTTCTATACCATTTCCTTGTAGCTAGATTGTTCATCCCCTCACCCCACACCGCCCCCCCATCCCCCTCGAAAATATCTCCCATCTGATCTATGGATGCATCGTTGAACACTCTGTCACACTACAATATCAAGCCTAGATCATCCAAGGACCTCCTTGAGTCAAACTTTAGTGGTTTAGGGTCCTCGTCCCATATTAAGGCTTGCAGAAGGTACAGGGAAAGGAAATCGTAGCTATCCAAGGCCTAAAATACATAATGTATGGATGTTGTTGTGGGGAAACAAAATTCAATTTTAGGGGTGCTTAGAGTAGCACAAACCATGATACAATCGTCTCCATGATTATAACACGCTCCTCCCACATTTACGTAAGCTAACAGGTCCACCAAGGTAAACATGTGACGAAGAGTTACTATGATATGAATCAACTCCCCATGTATAGTTAAGGAAGTGGAATTGACATGAAAAGACCAATATGACTTTCCTCAGAAGCTACAGAACCTTCAGAGCTAACCAATCCCTTCAGGTATCGAACCCCTAAGAGAACTTTCTTTTTCACTGACCTAGAGCCTCAGTCACTCTCATGACAAGGAATGCATTCGAATAGGACCCTACATTCGCTCCCATAGCAAGGCATCCATGTGACTGTGGCCATTTTCAGGCAGTTCAGTGCCAGTGACCCTGAATTCTATGCCACTTTTTAAGGCCAAGACTCATGCCATTGCCCGTAACTGCATGAAACTTTAGAAATGATAAATAAAATTAAAACAAGGTTACCAATGCAAACACTTGAACAAGGAATTGATATGAACCCTACTATCCATGACATGAATTTTGTCAAACATATCATAAACATGAAATCTACAGGTCATAACAATATATCTGAACATAGGGATCTCGTACTTATCTGAGAATCGTCAAAGAGGACTGATATATCCTCATAGTAGCTGCATCGTTATCTATTAGGTCATTCATTCATTAAAATTTCATATACTAACCAAAACATGATGAGCGCCATACATCATACCTGTCATAAACATGCTTATAACCAAGAAATAACAAGATCTATATCAATGAGGAAACGAACATTAAAGACACATAATGGAAAGCACATTTAGTCATAAAATACCAAAGGAAAAGGAACTCTTATTAACATATTCAAATCCAACCAAGTCAGAGACTTCCACATACCACCTGACCATAGATTGGGCTGAACCAAATCTCCCTTTCAACTAATCACCCTCGTGCCATATTCCGAGCATAAATGTGGGATCTCATGAAACAAATCAAATGAAACCAAAGCAGGGCTTCAAGAGACCAAACCACCTCAAACCCCAACTAATGATTCCACCTCATGACCGAACATCACTAACCATAACCAAATCGGTCTCTACCCAAGTTGTCCAAGGCTCTAGAGTGTTTGTTCCAACCAAGGCTTCCAAGACCAGTATCTCAACCCACAGTTGTTGCTGGGCTCTAGAGTGTTTGTCCAACCAGGGATTCCAGGACTATTAGCTCAACCCATCGAGGGCTCCAGAGAGTTTTTCCAACCAAGGCTTCCAGGACTAGTAACTCAACCCAAGCTATTACAGGGCTTCTATAGCATTTGTCCAACCAAGGCTCCAGGAACTAGCAACTCAACCCACAACAATAAGGAACATGAGAACCAACCAAAAAACAACAGGAAATAAACCCACAACACCATTACTATCCAGGAAATGGCAAGGTTAGGAAAAACCATTGTCAATCCAGGAATTCCTCGATTCCAATGACAGATCATAACCAAGAACCCACATGCATGTGGCATGCATGCCAAAACTAGCAAGGAAATCATACATGCAACTCGGTACCTGCAAGTGAAAACCGTTGTAGCTGATGATCCCATTGGCCTCTTGTGATTTCTTGCTCTTCGTTTTCCTTCTTTCTCCAAATCCCAAGTATGCCAGACTCCTCCAAGAGTTCTCCAAGTAAACCGTAAGTGTCCAAGAGTATGAGAGATAGTAGAAAATGAGAGCTCCAAAACCGAACTGACAAAAGGCTACAAATTAACCCTCATAAGCCTTTTTATTAATTATGCCTCTATTTTCTTCATTTTCCATTATTTTTCCTTCATTTTCCTCCTCACATGCAACTTGTGACCTTTCACCTCCCTTTTCTCTTATTTTCCATTATTTTCATAAATAAAAACCAATAAATGTCTCATGCCTTTCCAAAGCCTTTTCCATTTCCTTTGCCAATTTCCATAGTCATTAATTAATCACAAGTGATCCCCATCACCATGTTTTTTCTCAACATTTAGCTTGGAATATGTGTCCCATGACCATGGTTATTATTTTTCATTTATTAACTTTATTACATGGATTTTTGATCGGGGTTGTTATAGAACGCTCACCCTTGGGGGAACACCTTCCTCAGTGTTCAATGACATCTACAACCCACAAGGCTATTGAAAAGAAAAAAATACTGCCCATGGAGCTTTATAACTTAGCTCATTGTAGTATTTACAATGATAATCCTGCTGCGAAGCAAACCAATATGAGAAACATAACAACATAAAAACCATAATGACAAGACACCCATACTGCTTATTGGAGCTTTATAACACAACTCATGGCGGTCTTTACATCCATATACATATATAAACATATACCAAAACATCACACCAAAACATATGCCAAAAACATTCGCTAAACCAACGAATAGAGAAGGATACATAACCTGCATATGATCAACCATCTCCCATTGACCTTCATTGGGCCCAAAGTGCTTCCATTGCACCTTAACCTGCTCGATTGCTCGGTTCCAGAGCATGAACGTCTTTCTCTGCAAAATGCACTATGGTTCCTAACTAGTCAATCACATGATCAACATCTTTAACATACTTATTAAGCAATGAAACATGGAAAACATCATGGACTTTCACTTTCAGAGGCAGTGCAAGTCGATAGGCTACTGGTACAATTCTTTCAAGAATCTTGAAAGGTACAAAAAACTGAGGTGTCATCTTGGCACATGATCCAAACCTCAAGGAGCTCTTCTTGGGCTTGATTTGAAAGTACACTTGTTCCCCAACCTGAAACTCCTTAAAAAACCTATTCTGATCTGCATAACTTTTTTGTTTGTCCTATGTTGCCTTTAGATTCTTCTTGATTACCTACATTTCCTATTCCATCTCTTCGAACATGTCGAGTCCTATCAACACAGAGTTAACTGGATCACTCCAGCTGATGGGAGTATTACAACTCTGTCCATATAGTGCCTCGAACAGAGTCATCCTCAATGACTCCTAATACCCATTGTTGTAAGCTAACTCAACCAGTGGAAGATACTCTTCCCACCTCCGCTCTTGATGCATCACATACATCCTCAACATTTTCTCCAATATCCCATTGACCCTCTCTATCTGTCCATCTATCTGTAGATGATAAGTTGTATTTAAGACCAGCTCTGTACCTAAACCTGTAAATAACTCTTTCTAGAACCTAGAAGTGAAGTTAGTGTAACAACCCTAGTTAAATATTCATGTAAAAAAATATAAGACCAAGGTCATGGGACACATATTCCAAGATGAATGTAAGGAAAAACATCCTAGTGGGTGTTAATTTCAGTTATTATGGCTAAAGTAAATTGGAAAAGGAAATGGAAAAGGCTTTGAAAAGGCAAAGTGACATTAATTGGCATTTATTTATGAAAATAAAGGAAAATAGGAGAAAAGGAATATGAAAAGTCACAGGTTCCATGTGAGGAGGAAATTGAAGGAAAATAATGGAAAATTGAATAAATTAGAGTCCTCATTAATAAAAAGGCTTCTGAGGATCAGTTGGTAACCTTTTTATTAGTTTAGTTTTGGATATTTCTCTTTATTCTCTCTCTCTTTCACTCTTGGAAACTTAGAGAATTATTGGAGTACTATAGAATTAGATCAAGGAAAGAAAAAGAAATATAAAGAAGGCAAAGGGAAGCAAAGATCAATTAAGGAAGAGCAGGATCAAGCAGCTACAACGAGATTACTTGTAGGTATTGATTTGCATGTGTGCTTTCTTTGCCAGATTTGGCATGTATGGTACATGCATGTGATTATTTGGTTATCTTTATATCATTGGCATGGCTTTTTCCATGTGTGACAGTGATTTTAAGCCTTGCCTTTCCATTTCACAGATAACCATGGTGTGATGGGTTCTCTTTTATTTGGTTAAGCTCGATTGTCGGATGGTTTTGAAACTGAGTGAGGCGGTCTCTGAAGAGGAACACAAGGCCTAGGAAGACCTATACTAGAGAAGGTGGTATTGTGGTAAAGCTGTATTTTGTGTACCTCAGTGGGCATGGGAATCCTTAACTAGTGAATGTAAGGATATAAGGTAAAACCTAGAGGTGTGTGCCCTAGATTAGGCCTAGGAATCCTTGGCTAGTGAATGGTGGGATATATTGTAAAGCATGGAGGTTGGAGTCTCGATAACTGGTGAATGGTGGGATATATGGTAAAGCCTAGAGACTAGGAGGCAGAAAAATTCCTCACGGTGTAGGCAGAGAAATCTGGTGGCATCCATGCTTGTTTATGTCCTAGTGATCCGGTGGGGATTGTGGTAAATCCTGAGGAACCTTGGATTGGTTTTGTTGTGAGTCCCACATTCATGCTTAGAATATGGCACGGGGGTGATTGGATGAAAGAAATATTTGGTTCAACCCAATCTATGGCTAGGAGGTATGAGACGCCTATGTTCAAAGATTGGCTGAAAGAAAGAAGTATGAGACCCCTATGTTCAAATGTGTATTTATGACTTGTAGATTTCATGTTCATGATATGTTTGACGAAATGTTTGTCATGGCTAGGCCTTGTGAGGTCTAGTTCTTATATAAGATTTGTATGGAAGGCTTTTTCTTATGTCATTCATGGTTTTGGAAAGTGTCATTAAGTTCTGGGTAGAGGTTTGGATCCTAGCCTGAAAATGTGGCTTAAATATCGCGGTCATTGATCCGAATTGGATCCATGAAAATGATTAGAACTCTATGACTATATCAAATCAGGACAAACTTCAAAAAACTTGTGAACAAAGAGCCATCAAGAAGGACCTCTGGAAAGTGGCAGTTTGTAGCCAGCAAGGA
Source organism: Pinus tabuliformis (assembly GCA_031772625.1). Classification (NCBI taxonomy): domain Eukaryota; kingdom Viridiplantae; phylum Streptophyta; class Pinopsida; order Pinales; family Pinaceae; genus Pinus; species Pinus tabuliformis. The sequence goes on from CM062807.1 coordinate 83,399,770, forward strand.
ACGATAAGGACCTCGGTCAAAGCAAGTTGACTGAGGCCCATGGAGACCGCGCAGGGCGCAAACTAGCAGTTAGGAAGTCTGGATCGGAAAACAGAGGCCGTTTCTGATGTGCGATTAGTGCTAATCATGCATCGCTGGCAAAAACCCCTCGAAATGGAAAGGTCCCCAGCGCTCGGTCACAAGGGAAGTCAAAAATCATGGGAAAAGCGCTAAAAGCGAAAGGCGGGTCCCGCGCTCCAAAACCAGTGGAATATCGGAGGCTTGTTGGGTAGTAAGCGGAATTGTCAGGAGACCAAGCGATGCCATACAGTGAACGATGCGTGTCCGACGAATGAGAGAGAAAACCTCTCTCATCGTGGGCTAACGTCCAAGCAAGTCAACCGTGTGATAAGAGTGAACACTGTAGGATTTGGGGGCTCTAGATCTAATGGTAGAGGTTGTGCCCAATGAGAAACCGGATCTGGAGGGAGAATTAAGCTGCGGCATATAAAAGTCTAAAGTCTGATTTGACCACTGAGTTGGCGGATGAATCATTACACAACGTAACTGAAATACCAAACTGTTTGAGGAAGAGCTGGCGCAGTTCGTGAGAGGACAAGTGGCCACTTCCCTATGAGACGTTACATAGTGGCGATGACGCAGAGGCAGGGAATTCCAAGCTAACAGCAGTAGGCGGTCTGAAGGGGCGGAAGAGGAAGCAAACAGTCATGAGACAAATTGGCTTTAAGCCATGAACAGACAGAAAACATAGGAGGGGAAGATAGAGCGCTGTAAGAAAGAAGGAGAAAGTGAGACAGAGAGATAGAACAAAGAATAAGCAAGAAGCAGAAAATAGAGAGCCAAGCTGACCTAAGGCAGCATCGAGCAGACAGAAGGCTTGAGAGGTTCAAGCAATTCCTTGTGAGGATATTTGTCGGGAACTGAGTACCAAATTGGACTCATCCCATTCAAGACCAGTTGAGGTTGAGACTTGGTAAGGAAGAGTCTGTGCACTCTAGTGGCTTGGGGAATCCAAGAACCACCCTACTAAGCATTATCTATTTCAGGAGACTCAAATTGAGCTCCTCATTATAGAAAATCTACTTTAAAGACACAATAAGAAAAGGCCACCACTGAAAGCTGGACCGGAGACGTAGCCCAGGAGGATTGGGTGAACTCCTTATTAATTTGTTGTGTTCTTGCATTTTCTTACTGTGTTTCTCTTACTGTTTTCCATTATCCAGTGTCTGTGTATTTTGCAATCTGATTGATCCGTTGCCTAAGATAACATAGACACACACCAACACATGAGTCTGTAATACCTTCATTCATTAATTAATTAACTGAGATCACTAACAAGTGATTTTCAGATCAAGTGGTATCAGAGCTTTAGGCTGTTAAGGTTAGACAAGCTTGTGTTGGACTTAGTTGTTGAATGCTAACTAGATCAAACCTCAAATTAGGAGAAGGAGAGTTGGCTGAAACTAATCCTGAAATTGGGAGAGTCTATCCTTAGAAGACAATGTTAGAAGAAGGTTCTATGTAGCCAGACCCTCAATTCATAGATAGTTTCCTAGCCATAAAGTCCATGGTAGAGGAAATGTATAGGGACTTTAGAAAACATAAGGATGAAGATTCATCAGGCTCCAAACAAGGCAAAGGAGAAGATTAGTCTCACTTCCATGACCACTCAAAAGGCAAAGGGAAAGAAGAAAGCTTTCTCACACCTCCTAATAGCCCGGAACATAGAAAGAAGGCATCTTTGATTAAACTAGACGTTAAATTTGATTTACCTATATATGATGGAGAGTTGAATGCAGAAAAGCCAGACAATTGGATTAGAAAGATTGATGTTTATTGCAGAGTATAAAGTATCAACTCAGACAAGAGCAAGATTCAGCTGGCAAGCCTATGCCTTGGAGGCACTGCCTTGGTTTGGTGGGAAGGCAGGACCCAAGCTGACATGAAAATACATGGTAAGACTATCTTTGTCTGGAGTGAATTTGTTTCTGCAATCAAAAAATAGTTCTATCCATTGGATTACATGCAACAAGCCATGATGAGCTGGAAAACTCTTCGGCAGTTGAAAGGGAAAAGTGTACAAGGATACACTCATGAATTTAGAAAGAGAGCATTGATTCTAGGAATCTCATTAGACTCACCTGAGACTCTGTTGAAGTACATTGGTGGTCTACACAGCTACATGAGGCACACTATCTTCATGTTTAATCCCACTAGTATAGATGAGGTATCTGTACAAGCTACTCATCTAGAAGCTAGAGGAAAGAATGGAAGTCCAGAAGTTGGGGGATCATCCCAATCCACTGCAAGCAAGAATAAGGAGAAAAGAAAGCACAAATGGAAAGCAAGGAAGGCTAACACTGCACAAAAAAGTAAGGCTTCATGCACTCACTGTAAAAAGGATGGGCATGATGATGAGCACTATTGGATTCTGCATCCGAAGCTAAGACCTAAGAAGTTCGAGGGCAAGAAGAAGAAGACTGCTGCAGCTATTCAAAAAGATTTGGGGTCAGAGTTAGGAGATGAAATAACCATTGAAGGTATAAAAGGTAAGAATTCTGAAGCATCTACTAGTAATTCTGCATAATCTATTATTAATGAAGAAAATGAGAGAAAAAGGCATGAGCTTTTCCATATTCGAGTTATTTCCAAACATCAAAAGGTTGATACTTTGTTTGATAGTGGCTCACGAGTAAATTTAAATTCTGAAGCAATTGTAAAGAAGTTGGGATTAGTAACTACACCTCACAAGAACCATACCCATTAGGATGGTTAAATGATAAAGCACAACTACAAGTGACTAGACAATGCAAACTCAAGTTTTCTTTTGGGTCAGCATTTGTAGATGAGGTTGAGTTAGACATAATTCCTTTGGATATATGTGGAATTGTTTTAGGAAGTCCTTACTTGTATGACAAAAAAGATATTTTCTATAGAGCTAAGAACAAGTATCTACTTGTTAAATATGGAATCGAATACTTTGTAAGAGCTCATAAGCTCAAGAATAATTATACTCTCATAAACGCAGGGCAGATGAAACGAATGATAAATTCATGCAAACAATTCTTATTGATGGTTGTAAAGGAAAAGAAACCTGATAAAACCAATGTATTTGAGGGCTGTAATGCTAAATAGCAAGCTGATTTAGAAAAGGTTGTTTCGGAGTATGATATCTTGTTTCAAGAACCTAAACGTCTGCCACCCAAAAAGGAAATAGTGCATGATATTATTTTGCAGCAAGATGCTCCATTGCCTAACCTTGGAATGTACAGGTTGTCTGCTTTAGAGAATGCAGAAATCAAGAAGCAGGTGCAGGAGTTGCTCGAGAAGGGGTTCATCAGACCTAGCACATCACCATGTGGGTCGCCAATCGTTTTGGTGAGAAATAAAGATGGCTCGTGGAGAATGTGCATTGATTACCAAGCACTGAATAAGATAACAATAAAAAATCGTTATCCCCTTCCTTGCATAGATGATATTTTAGATCAATTGAAAGAAGCTGTTTATTTTTCCAAGTTAGACTTGCATAGTGGATACCATCAAGTCAGAGTTGCAGAACAAGATGCATGGAAGATTGCTTTCAAAACAAAGCAGGGATTGTATGAGTGACTGGTTATGCCTTTTGGCTTAACTAATGCTCCTGCTACTTTCATGAGATTAATGAATGATGTACTCAGACCTTTTCTTGATGATTTTGTTATTGTGTATCTGGATGACATTCTGATATTTAGCAAAACATGGGAAGAACACTTAAAGCATGTTAAGAAGACACTAGATGTTTTGAAAAGAGAAAAAATTCATGTTAAACTCTCAAAATGTGAATTGCACAAAACATCTTTGAATTATTTGGGACATATAGTAGGGGGTGGTGAATTGAAGATAGATCCCTCTAAGGTGGCAGTCATTGTAAACTGGCCTAAACCCAAATCTGCTACAGAAGTTAGGAGCTTCTTAGGAGCAACACAATATTGGAGAAAGTTCATTTCTAACTTTTCCTCAATTGCAGCTCCCTTTCATGCTTTAACAGGATTGAACAAGGCATTTTAGTGGGGAGGAAAACAGCAGAAAGCCTTCGACACCTTGAAAGAAAAGATTAGTACAGCACCTGTACTAGCATTGCCCGATCTTCAAAGACCATTTGAGATCCAAATGGATGCCAGTGACTATGCCATGGGAGCAGTGTTGACACAACACGGTAAACCCATATGTTATCATTCTGAGACATTTAATTCTGCAACAGTTAACTATCTTACGTATGATAAAGAATTGTATGCATTAGTACAGAGTGTGAAAAAGAGGAAACATTACTTAATGGGCAAAGAGACAGTAATACATACTGATCATCAACCACTTCAATATCTACACTCCCAAACTAAGTTGCAGCAATCAAGACACTATAGATGGATGGGTTTTCTACAACAGTTTCATTTAGTCATTAGATATAAAAAGGGCATACACAATAAAGTTGCAGATATGTTATCTAGACCCATTATAAATGTATCTACTATACTTAAGCATAATTCTGTGTTACATGAGAGCTACATTGAACAATATGCTCAAGATATAGATTTCAAAGATGTATATGCAACTTTAAGTCAAGGAAAACAGGTAGAAGAATTGGATTATCATGTAAAGGACTGACTCCTATATCATTGTGGGAAGTTATGCATTCTACAAACTGAAAGAGTAAAGATAATATGAGAAGCACACACTTCTCTAATATCAGGTCACTTTGGGGTAAGTAAAACAGTTGCACAGCTGCAAATATTTTGTTATTGGCCAAAAATGAACGAGACAGTTTCTATATATGTAAGAGGTGTACTATGTGTGCTAAAAGCAAGCCCAGTAATAGAAAACTAGGCTTGTGAACTCCATTACATTCCTTCTCATCCTTGGGAAAGTGTTTCCATGGATTTTGTTGGAGGACTACCTAAATCTAGGAAAGGTCATGATTATCTGTATGTTGTTGTGGATAGGTTCAGCAAAATGTGTATTTTGATACCTTGTAATAAACAGATTACACCTGAACAAACTGTAAAACTGTTCTTTCAACATGTATGGGTTCATTTTGGATTACCCACTTCCACTGTATCTGATCGAGACACCCGATTTGTGGGGAAGTTTTGGTCAAGTCTGTGGGAACTAATGGACACCAAACTGAAGAAAAGCACAGTTTTTCATCCACAAACTGATGGCCAGACAGAAGTAGTCAACAGGACAGTGATCCAGTTGCTCAGGGGATATTGCAGCAAGCATCCTAAGCTTTGGGATGAACATTTATGTTATGTGCAACATACTTTCAATAGAGCAAAAAATTCTTCTACATAAAGATATCCTTTTGAGACCTGTTTTGGTTTAACACCAAGGTCTCCTTTGGATTTTGTCTTTGGTAAAGACACCATAGTTGAGGGACACAGTGATGTGGACAAGGCAACTAGGTTCATTGAACAGATCCAAGAGATTCACCAGGTAGTACAGGAACAGCTAGAAAAGAGCCAAGCCAAATACAAGGAAAGGCATGATAAGCATCGGATAGAGCATGGTTTCCAAGTTGGTGACCAAGTTTGGCTGTATATCAACAAGGATAGGATGCAAGGTGAGGGTAAAAAGCTAAAGCCTATCAGGTATGGACCCTTCAAGATACTTGAGAAAATTGGTGAGAATGCTTTTCGCCTTGATCTACCAGCTTACATGCACATCTACTCAGTCGTGAATGCAGATTGATTGAGATTATTCAAACATTCACTAATTGAGGATCCTAAAGAGCAGAGTCAATTGCCTTCTATTGATGACCTGTTACCTGAGTATCTTAATGAATTGCAGGAAGACATAGTTCTAGACAGGAAGGTAAGAATGATGCGTAGGGGAGATGTTGAGTACCTTAGAGTTGGGCTCAAGGGTTCAAAGATGAGTAGTGAAAAATGGATAGAGATTGGACAAGTGAGACAATTGTACCCTCACTTAGTCGATGCTTGAAGACCAACTTTTGGTGGTCCAAAAGCTTTTTTTTTAGTGGGAAGGCCATGATCCGAATTGGATCCATGAAAATTATCAGAACTCTATAACTGTAACAAATCAGGACAGACTTCAAAAAACTTGTGAACAAAGAGCCATCAGGAAGGACCTTTGGACAATGGCAGTTTGTAGCTAGTAAGGAATGATAAGGACCTCGGTCAAAGCATGCTGACCAAGGCCCATGGAGACCGTGCAGGGCGCAAACTAGTAGTTAGGAAGTCTGGATCGGAAAATGGAGGCTGTTTCTGATGTGTGATTAGCGTTAATCGCACATCTCTGGGCAAAACCCCTCTAAATGGAAAGGTCCCGAGCGCTCGGTCACAAGGGAAGCTGAAAACCGTGGGAAAAGTGCTAAAGGTGAAAGGCGGGTCCTGCGCTCCAAAACCGATGGAATATCGGAGGTGTGTTGGGCGGTAAACGGAATTGTTAGGAGACCCAGTGATGCCATATAGCGAACGACGCGTGTTCGACGAATGGGAGAGAAAACCACTTTCATTGTGGGCTAACGTCCGAGCAAGTCAACTGCGGGATAAGAGTGAACACCGTAGGATCTGGGGGCTGCAGATCTAACGGTGGAGGTTGTGCTCGATGAGAAACCAGATCTGGAGGGAGAATTAAGCTGCGACATATAAAAGTATGAAGTTCGATTTGACCACCGAGTTGGTGGATGAATCATTACACAGCGTAACTAAAATACCAAATCGTCTGAGGAAGAGCTGGTGCAGTTCGTGAGAGGACAAGTGGCCACTTCCCTGTGAGACATTACATAGTGGCGATGACACAGAGGCAGGGAACTCCAAGTGAACAGCAGCAGGCGATCCGAAGGGGCAGAAGAGGAAGCGAATAGTCATGAGACAAATTGGCTTTAAGCCATGAACAGACAGAAAACAGAGGAGGGGAAGATAGAGCACTGTAAGAAAGAAGGAGACAGTGAGACAGAGAGACGGAACAACGAATAAGAAAGAAGCAGAAAACAGAGAGCCGAGCTAACCTAAGGCAACATCGAGCAGACAGAAGGCTTGAGAGGTTCAAGCAATTCCCTGTGAAGATATCTGTCAGGAACTAAGTACCAAATTGGACTCATCCCATTCAAGACCAGTTGAGGTCGAGACTTGGTAAGGAAGAGTCTATGCACTCTAGTGGCTTGGGGAATCCAAGAACCACCCTACTAAGCATTATCTGTTTCAGGAGACTCAAATTGAGCTCCTCATTGTAGAAACTCTTCTTTAAAGACACAATAAGAAAAGGCCACCACTGAAAGTTGGACCAGAGACGTAGCCCAGGAGGAATGGGTGAACTCCTTATTAATTTGTTGTGTTCTTGCATTTGCTTATTGTGTTTCTCTTACTAGTTTCCATTTTCTAGTTTCTGTGTATTTTGCAATCTAATCGATCCGTTGCCTAAGAGAACATAGACACACACCAGCACATGAGTCTATAATACCTTCATTAATTAATTAATTAACTGAGATCACTCACGAGTGATTTTCAGATCAGTCATAGGCACAACACTGGGTGAAAAAAACTGCATTCGCTCCCTTGTAGGCATCAGGCAGTGTTGTGGAAACGTATAGGAGATCAAGGCAATGAAAAAAGAGGTTTAATTTAGGGTCTGGTCACTCAGAAGGGTGGTTTAGCCCTTGGGGGTCCTATAACACCTAATAGGGAAGTCATTAAGGGTTTTGGTTTGTCGATTCCACTTCCTTAAGGTGATCTAGGAGGTTGAATCATATCATAGTAACTCTTCGTCACATGTTTACCTCGATAGGATGGTAACTTGGGTAAATGTGGGAGGAGGGTGTTACCGAGTGGTATCAGAGCATGGTTCAACACTTGGACTGGATAGGTGGAATGTATTTGTTATGCGTGCATGTAGGTTGTATCTGTGCTTGTTTTATATTCATGGTAGTGGTCATTTTTACAGTTGTGTTGACATGTAGGAGTTGGTGATGTTGTTGTTAGGATGTGATTGTCATGATTGCATGTAAGTTGTATATGCATTTGTTATGCTAGTCATTGTCTATATGTTGTTATGCATGCATTGTCATGGTTATAGTTATGCATGTATGGTAGGTCAAACATGCATTGTGAGGTCATTGTATGGAATTAGGTCATCATGATGCTAATGTGTTGGTTGAGATAGAGCAGGAGATGCATATCATTAGAGCGATGTTGCAACACTGGACCTTGGGGTAAGAGAAGATCATCATATAGGTTTGTATGTTTGGCATGCAGGTATGTGGTTAATGGTTTTTATAAGCATTAGGGTTACTTATATGCTTGTCATTCTATTGCTATTATGGTTACATGTATGGTAAATGCTAGTTGATCAATGTAGTCATATGCACATGTGTCAGATAGTCATGAATGATAGTAACCTGTTGTTATATGCATTGTGGTCATATGCATGATGATTATGGTCATTATAGCTGATATCTTGATGTTATTATGTTTTGTGCTAATTTGGATTGACCTATGCATATGATTATGGTTATGAAATTTAAGTATGAGTTAATATATTGTGATATTATCTCATACTAATTTAGACTGACTATGCATATGTGATTGTTACGCATGAATGACAATTGTTTATGAGTTTATGATGTGAACATATGAGCTAGTTATTGTTATGGATATCATGACTTTATTTACATTTGAATTGATGTGTTGTGAAGTTATATCGTGCTAATCTAGATTATTGTGCAAACAAGATAGCCTCCCCTAAGATACATTAAGGTATTAGTTTGCTTATGTCGACTATTTGGTGTTTGAATGTTTTATTATGTTGTTTATTTGGCGTTTGAGTGTTTGGTGTCTATTATGTTGTCTATTTGTTGCTTGAATGTTTGATTAATTGCATGATATGAGTATGTGTATGTAAGATTGCATGAAGGAATGATCTTGTTTCAAGATGGTTGTACTAACACATTATGTGTTGAGATAGTTGATATGCACTTGAATGCAAGTGAGCTCTAGTTCTAGTATTATGATTAATAACTATAAGTTGATTGTAGATTATGACATGATCGTTCATCTTGGTAAAGATTGATTTCAAATTAATATATATGATGTCTTGATCTTTGGAACATGTGACTGACATGTGTGAGTATTTGCAGGGCGACATGCTTTGTATTAACGTGTCAAGGTAATAGTTGATGTGTTTATATATCTAACAATTGGGTGATGTGACAATACATAGTAAGACTCGATTGCAACAAGTTAAAAAGGTAAAAGAAAGGAATTGGGTGAGAATTCCTTTGGCTATGTTTGCAAGCCACAATTCCAAATTAATGAGTGCTTTGATTAACACAAGAAGTCCTCTTAACCTTGATTTTGTTTGACATCATGTGGATATGTGCTAGATTCATGCACATGTATTTGACATGTATAATAGTTGGTTTCTAGTTATAGTTGGACCCATCAATGGAATTGTAGTCGCTTGAGAGATGGTATGGATGTGTTTAGTTACAAGGTAACTTTCTTCATATAACAGGGTAAGGTAATTGATATATTTTTATATTTATTTATATATTGACGGTTGTGTGTCTATGGCAGTAGGATGTTGTGGATTGTATGGAAAAATTGTCTGCTATGAAATATTGAAGAAGGATCAGGTTGAGTTTTCCTTTCGAAGCTTAGGAACCATCGAGATTGAGTCATGGTTATGTTTTTTGTTTGTGCTTTTGGTATTTTGTGATTTGCTTTTCTTGATTTGCAGTTTCATTTATGTCTAGTGTATGGCCATACCTATTTGTTTGGGGTGTTGTATTGTTATGGGTTTTTCATGGTTTTCTTCTTGTTTATTTATTGTTCTATCCTTTTGTGTTTTGAGGGTCTTGGGAATTGGTTGGGAAGGAGGAAGTTAATGGAGCTCACGGAGAGATGAATAAAACCAAACAGGTAATGTAAGACCTGGATGAAGCTTGGTGTATGTAGAAGGGCACCTGAAGGGATGAATATGGCATCGAGTTCGATTAGTGGGGTCTATTGAGGTAAATAGGTTGTGGCAGGATAGTCATGAGAAAGGTAATAGGCAAGGTAGAGTAAATGGATTTGAAGTATCATATGACTTGGCTAGGTTGGGAACTATTGGTTTCAATGTTGTGCATGTTATGTATGGATAAAGGAAGTTATCTTAACCTTAACCTTATGATATCTAGTAATTATGTTGTGCTCATGATTATGATGATGTATATATATTTATATATGTATGTATGTATTCTTTTGTCTAATAGTGACATCAGGAATCATGATTTTTTTATGCATATTTTTATATGTATGTATGTCATTGTCTGATAGGGTCATCAAGAATCACTCTTGTGGAGGAATGATTGCCTATGCATATGAATGGCATGAAGAGGATCTTGGTTTATGAGGAATCAAGTGGGAAGAGTAGCCCTAGAAGATCTATGAGGTTAGTATCTTGTGGATATGGTTGATATTATGTGTTTGTACTGTGTCTACATTTATGCTATGGACAGACTATGATGAGGGATACATTAACATAGGGAAAGTAGTGTGACCTGCGACATGCTGGGATAAACATGTATAGTGGAAAGACACTAGAAGCAATATTTCCTGGTAGAGACAGTGTGGCTTCTGGTTGTGCAGTACTATTGTTGTGTATATGTTGTACATGATTTACCTGTTGTGTTGTGTGCATGTTGCATATGCGGTACTGTGTACATATAGTGTTGCATGCATGTTACATATATTGTAATGTGTACTATAGTGTTGTGTTTGTGTTGTATATGCAGTGCTATGTACATATGGTGTTGTGTATTTATAGTATATGTGGTGCTATGTACATATGGTTCTATGTACATGTTGTATATGTAGTATTTTGTACATATGATGTTGTGTGCTTATTGTATATATGGTGTTGTGTGTATATTTCATATGTAATGCTGGGTATAGATGGTGATATGTATATGTTGTATATGTAGTGCTATGTACATATGGTGTTGCATGCATGTTGTACATTTGGTGCTATGTACATATGGTGTTGTGTGCATGTGGTGTTGTGTAAATATTGTACATGTGGTGCTTTGTGCAGGTGGTGTTGTGTACATGTCGTGCATGTGGCATTATGTACATGTGGTTTCATGTACATGTCATGCATGTGGTGATGTGTATACATTGTATAGTGGGTGCGATGTACATGTGGCATTGTGTACACATTGTGCAGATGGTATCATGTACATGTGATGCTGTGTACACATTGTGCAGGTGGTGTTGTGTAAATGTGGTACTTTGTACATGTTGTACATGTGGTATTGTGTTCATGTTGTACATGCTGTGTTGTGTACATGCAGTACTATGTATGTGAATTGTATAGTTGTGGCATCGTGATTATTATATTTGTTGTGTTGTACTCTATGTACATATATATATTGCGTTGTACACTAGGTGTCAGTGTATTCATTGTGTTGGGTTGTACATCGGGTGTACGTGTATGTGTCATGATGTATACCTGATATAGGTGTATGTATTGTGTGGTGTCGTACGCCGTGTGTGGTTGTATGTGTTGTGGTGCAGACTATATGTAGTGCATGTAATTGAAGAGAAGAGAAGGAATTGGGTGCTTGCCAAGTTTGGTAACCGATTTAGTGTGTGTACGGAAAGAAAGAAGGGAGAAGCAAAAGAACTAATTAAAGGATAAGTATATGTATTTCATTTTGGTTTTAACTATGCATGTGATCTATGACTCTGATTTATGATGGTTACATGTGATTTATGGTGGTTGCATTTTGAGCTAACCGGATCTGATATGTTGATACATGATAATTTGATCAAAGATGCTAGTTTGACTTGTTGTGACAAGAAGTAAACAGGATTGCAAGTGTACCTTATTGAAAAGCTACCAATGAGGTATGATTTGAAATTATTTGAATTTTTATTGAATCTAATGGTATTTATGTGCTTGGTATAGGAAAGAATGGAAATTCCTGGTTCGGTGGTTGAAACTGACTACAAGTATTAGTAGCAAAAACACAAGGAATTGGAATAGGTAGCAGTATGCTAGTAAAGCACTTCAGGAGTAGGGTCGTTATGGGACACTAGTACCCAATAGTGTCCATTGATTTCCATGAGCATGCTATGACCGGTATGATGGTTTTGAGGCTAGGGATATGCCTTGGTTTTTTGACCTTCCAATGTGAGGAAACCTTGCCAAGGGATGGATTGCTGATAGGGGATGTCGAGGAACTTGGAAGGTGAGAGACTAGACAAAATGGGGTGACTGAATTACCCAAGGGACTGTGTAGCAAAGAAGGGAAGGTTGGGGATTGTATTTGTTTTGGTCATAAGAATTTCCAGATGGAATCATAAGCACATTGGGAGTGTGCCCTGGAACAATGAGCCGATAACTTGAGATGACAAGTGGCACAATATTGTGGTGCTAAACATTGGATGCAACTTTTACTTTGGCAGTGGATTTTTGACTTCTTGGGAAGGAGGTGAATTCTAGTACTAATTTTGAGGGTGGAGGTGTGAGCCTCTGAATTCCCTTGTTGCAGATGTAGGCATCACATCATTTTATTTTCTAGTTAAAGAAAATGTGCATATGTATATCATTGTAAATACTGTATTGTGCTGGATTTATCAAGCTCAATAGATAGTATGGTTATTTATTGGTTGAAGCAAGTGTGCATAAGTATATGTGGATGTTATCGTAAATACTGTGACGAGAGGTGTTATAAAGCTCTAGTAAACAATATATTTATCCTGTTTAAGAAATTGTCATTGTAAATACTACAACGAGATGTGTTATAAATCTCCATGGGAAGTATGTTTTGTTTTCAGTGGTTTGCTAGTTTATCGGTGTCATTGAACATCGAGGAGGGTGTTTCCCCAAGGGGGAGGGTTCTATAATAGCCCCAGTTAAAATTCATGTAAAAAAATATAAGACTAAGGTCATGGGACACATATTCCAAGTTGAATGTTGGGAAAAACATCATAGTCGGTGTTCATTTCGATTATTATGGCTAAAGGAAATTGGAAAAGAAATGGAAAAGGCTTTGAAAAGGAAAAGTGGCATTAATTAGCATGTTATTTATGAAAATAATGGAAATTAGGAGAAAAGGAAGATGAAAAGTCACAAGTTGCATGTGAGGAGGAGATTGAAAGAAAATAATGGAAAATTAAATAAATTAGAGGCCTCATTAATAAAAAGGATTTTGACGATCTATTGGTAACCTTTTTGTCAGTTCATTGTTTAAGATCTCTATCTATTTTCTCTCTCTCACGCTCTTGGACAATTAGAGAGTTATTGGAGTACTCTAGCATTGGATCAAGTAAAGAAAAGAAAGGTGTTGATGGTGCTGGACCCGCCAACATTTAGGGTATTTCCCCAATGTGAAGTCCCAATTAGACCTCACACCATTTGGTGTAGGAGTCCCATCCAATATAAAGGCCCAGTTGCTGAATTATTAAATATTTTCCTTGGCTCTAACTGTCAGCAAGAGAGAGGGGTGCAAAGGTATCTTTGAAAAGAAAGGGGGTTTGCCTGGTGAGTGTTTAGGGGCAACCGTGTCAGGGTTTTTCTATTGTAGAGCGGGGAGAAAAGTGATCCTTTAAGTGAGAGGTAATAGTACCACTCAAGAAGAGACACACATGAACCAGAAGGGTCCATCTAACACCCAACATAATAGTCCACATCGGATGCGGCGATTGTTACAACCAAAAAATAAAGAAAGTTATGTCTAATATCCCGCAGAATAGTCCACAAGGATGGGACAACAATATTAACCATTACAACATATTAGAAATGAGATAAGTACTAAAATAACCAAAACAGTTCAACTATCTTAGCACATGTTGAAGCAAACATGAAATACAAATATCCGTAGAATAGTATTACAAATATTCATAGTCCATGCATGAAGAACATGTTGGACTTGAAGGCTTCTACTATTAAGTAAAAGTTCCAAGACACATGTTTATAATGTACATCACTAGCCCCAATAGTGGAGCATTGGAGTCACTCCTTGCTCCTAAAAGAACTAGCTGATCTCTTTATTGCCTTACAGGAGGAGCCAAGGTGAAAAAGTCCTTTGCTAATACAATGAGGGGGTATATATAACCACAGGTGACTCGAGTACTCTCATGACTGTATGACTTCCTATGACTTTTAAACTTACATGACTCTATACATTCCATGTGTGTCCTTTGGACTTCCACTTTACAATACATTTTGAATACACTATACATGATCCACAATAGTGATGTGGCATTTGACCACTCATGACATGACATGACACTGCTGACATGGAATGATTGATGATGTGGCAATGTCAAGTCATTGTTGCTACTAAGTACTGGATGTCTTCTTGAAGATTCTTTCTCTTCATCTCTACATGGCTTGGTGATGCAAAATCTTTGATGATCTTTAGTCGTGGATGGTGGTTGCAAACTTGTGTCCCTTTTCTTTCTCTTGACTGATTAACTTGTGAGTTCAACAACAAGAAATACTTTAGGCCTACTTCCCTCTTTCTTTTCCTTCTCCATCATCTTTCCATGACCTGTTAGTGTACCTGTTCCTGCAATTCACTCATGAAAAGACGACATCAATCCGAAAACCCCCTAGTCTAAGATGATGCATTCTTATCCATCAACTAAGCCTGGGATAAGTGACAAGCTGGGAAGAGGGACTTAGTGACTACACAGTGCGTAGTTCCAGTAGTTAGGGGGGAGAGATTGAGATCTAAGACTATGCAATGCATAGCTCAAGGAGACTTGAAGGAAAAGACTGCGTATTTTCTAGAGACAGTGGGCTCAGGATAAGGGAATGGGCATTGGGAAAGCTAACTGTGCAGTTTTGGATGTCAATGGAGGCTAGGCTTCTGCGCATTGCGTAGTTATAATATCCAAGGGAAGAGCTTGAGGCTTGAAGATGTGAAGTGCGCAGTTCAAGCCATGTCGGGGGAAATAACTGTGCAATTCTAGGGGTCAAGGTCAGGAGTCAAGCACATGAATTGCATAGTGCAACAACCCTAGAAGAGAGGGACTTCACATTGCATAGTATCAAGTAGCAAGGTCATAGATTAGAGGGCTGAGACTATGTAGTGCACAGTTCAGTTGGGGCCCGGTAATGATAAGTTGCTCAGTCGGGAAGATTTTCTAAAAATGGCTAAGTGTGGGATAAGTGATGAATTGCGACTGACCTTGATTGATCACATACTTAGCATAATTTGATGAAAAAAAACATAGATCATTTGAACACATGAAAAAATAATTTCCCTCTGTGTGACTTCCTTATGACAAGGTAAGGTGAGTGTGACGATTAAGATAGACTTTAGGACGAGCGTGATGACACTTGTGCGACAATGGTCAAGACTTTGTGTATGAGTGTGGCAGATGTTTGCATTGTTAGAAAAACTCATATACACAAAGACTGACCTTTGAAACCATCATAATAGGCTTGCAAATATTGCATGACATCTAAACATGCCAAAAGACGACAGTTAACCCAACATGCAAAAGGGACAAAAGCACTACAAAGAAAGCTCATGAAATGAGCTCTAGCATTTGCAAAAAGAATGTAAAATACCAAGGAAGGATCCGAAATTGAGTGTAAGCCAAAATTTTGGAGGGTGTTGCAACAACTACAACACTACACTGGTTGAACTCCAAATTCTCTTTCTTGGCTAACTTATTCTATGTAGGGCCTTGGTTCTTCAAGGAGTATTGATTCATCATGTAGATTATGTTGTCCTTCCCACTTACCCCACAAATAGACACAATCCCCTCTATACCTTCTCGGTTGAGCACAACATAAGATTCAACATAATCACTATGTTTTGAGTTGAGAAGGGTAGTGTAGCTCACAAGCTTAAGATTTTCAGAGTATAATTTTTCATCTTTGGTGTTGCTCCACTGCTAGGAGGCTTGGAAGGTAACCTGATGAAGTCACGTAGGAACACAAACATTTCTCCACTGTCAGCGTGTTGGGTTGTGTTATATTCTTTCCACGACTAACCTACGTAGTTAAACGGGGGGTTAGAGGGGGGCGGTAGCCCCCCTTCGTTGCGTCGATTGTGCAGCGGGGGGGTCACAGGGGGGGCGGCAGCCCCCCCTGTCCGAGGGGTTTGAGGGGGGCGGGTAGCCCCCCTCTACGGGGTCCGGGGCAACGCCCAGGAAAATTTTTTTTTGGACCCTATATTAGGTTGGGCGAACCTACCTATGGTTTTGTGCATGATTTTCGCACATGGTATTGGACGCGATGGTTTTTCGGTCCATGGTATTGGATGCTTCGGCATGTATAAATATGTATTGTAACATTGAAAGGAACATAATGAAAAATCAAGCTGGTAGTCCCGGTTTTGGGATCCAGGGAAAAATCTCTGTGCATATGTGTTTTATGGGTTATGCTCTCACATTGTTTATTTTCTTTGTTTAAGAATTCGTATGCAGGTAATTTCTGTACAGGGTTAAAACCTACATTTGGTATCAGAGCTGTTTTGGCTTCAAGGGGATGCCTTTGTTGCTGAGGGGTTTCGCTCGGGCCTGTGGTAGACCCTGTTCAGTGGGAGATCTGCGAGATCGATTCTGGTGGTGAAAGAAGATGGCGAGCAGTGGAAAGATCGAGATTGAGAAGTTCAATGGTCAGAGTTTTGAGTTGTGGAAACTCAAGATGGAGGATCTGTTGGTCGATAAAGATCAGTGGATCGCAGTAGATCCGGGTACTAAACCATCGGGAGTGACCGATGAAGAATGGAAGAAATTGGATCGGAAGGCAAAGAGCACAATACGATTGTGTGTCTCAGATTCAGCATTGCTGAATGTATCAGGGGAAGCTACGGCAAAGGCTTTGTGGGTCAAGTTAGGGACTTTGTACCAATCTAAGTCTCTGGTGAATAAACTGTTCCTGCGGAAAAAGCTGTATAACCTAAGGATGAAAGATGGAGACTCGGTGACAGAGCATCTGAATGCGTTTAATACTGTGGTAAGTCAATTATTATTTGTTGATATTAAAATTTCAGATGAAGATAAGTGCATCAGTCTATTGTGTTCTCTATCAGATTCGTGGGATAGTCTGGTTATTGCAATAGGTAGCAATGCAACTGCTTTGCAGTTTGATGAAATAGTCTCAGCCTTGCTGACGGAGGAGATGAGACGGAAGAATATGGACAACCAGAATGGTGATGCCTTATCTGTACGAGGACGGTCCCAGAACAGAAACAAAAATAAGTCATCGAGTGGGAGATCTAAATCTAGAGGGAGATCTAAATCTCCAGGAAAACCTACAAAGGTGGTGTGCTGGAAATGCGGAAAGGAAGGGCACTTCAGAAGGGATTGTAAATCTAAAGCTCCTGATAAAGGAAAGGGATCTGATGATGCTCCTTCTGCAGAGGCGAAAACCACCTCAGATGAAGGTGGGGATGTGTACTTGGCTTCTTCAAGTACACATGTAGATCATGAGGCATGGTTGATTGACTCAGGTGCATCCTTTCACTTCACTCCCCATAGAGAGTGGTTCTGTGAGTATGAGAAATACGATGGTGGTGATGTCTTCTTAGGAGATGATAGGAAGGCTAGAATCATTGGTCAGGGAAAAGTAAAGTTGAAGTTGCAAGGTGGAAGGGTTAGAACACTTCCGGGTGTTCTACATATTCCTGCATTGGCCAGAAATCTGATTTCTGTAAGCAAGTTGGATGATGCAGGTGTAAAGACAGTGTTCGAGAAAGATACCTGCAAGATGGTTCGAGGAGCACTGATATTGATGCGGGGAGTTCGGACTGGAACTCTGTACAAACTGCAAGGTAGCACTGTTGTTGATGGGTGCAATAGTTCTATGGTTCCTGAAAATGGAGTAGAAAATCTAGTGGTCTCTGGAGAGAAGACCATGTTGTGGCATCAAAGGCTTGGACATATTGGAGAGAAGGGCCTTCGAATACTTCATAGTAAAGGTATGGTAGAAGGTATGAATGATAGCTCTCTGGATTTTGATTTCTGTGAAAATTGTGTGTATGGGAAGCAGAATCGAGTGAGTTTCCCCTCTGGTGGTAAGAGGACGAAACAGATATTAGAGCTTGTGCATAGTGATGTGTTTGGACCTGTGAAGGTTCCATCACTGGGTAAGTCTGTGTACTATGTATCATTCATAGATGACTTCTCAAGGAATACATGGATATATTTCCTTAAGAAGAAATCTGAAGTCTTTGACAGGTTTAAAGAATTTAAGGCTCTGGTGGAAAATCAGACAGAGAAGAAGATAAAGGTGCTGAGGACAGATAATGGTGGAGAATTTTGCAGCAAGGAATTTGAAGAATTTTGTAAGAAGTGTGGTATAGCACGGCAGAAGACTACTCCATATACACCTCAGCAAAATGGAGTCGCAGAAAGAATGAACAAGACGTTGATGGAAAGGGCAAGAAGCATGCTCAGTGGTGCCGGGTTAGGACAGGAATTCTAGGCAGAGGCGGTGGATACTGCACGTTACCTGATCAACAGATCACCCTCATCAGCGTTGGAGGATAAGACTCCACAAGAAGTATGGACTGGTAAGAAACCCTCTCTTTCACATCTAAGGGTATTTGGATGTGATGCATATGTACATGTTCCAAAGGAGAAACGAACCAAGTTGGATAGTAAATCTGAAAAGTGCATCTTTATTGGGTATAAGGATGGTTTAAAGGGTTATAAGCTTTGGAACCCAGTCACACGGAAGGTTGTGTACAGCCGAGATGTGGTGTTCAGAGAGGTAAAAGATGTTATTCAATCTGAAGTCCAACCAAAGGAACCTGAGAAGATAGAGTTTGAGCCAAAGGAGGAAGAATCAGACTCTGTAGCAGAGGAGGAATCAGAAGATGAAGAGCCACAAACTCCGGCTGTGAGAAGATCAGGTCGAGAAAGAAGGCAGCCAGAAAGGTATAGTCCATCTTCTTTCAGTTCAAATTTTGCTTTGTCTGTTACTGATGATGATCCCAGAACTGTGAAGGAAGCAGTGGATTCAGAGGATGGAAAACTCTGGAAAGAGGCCATGGTTGATGAAATGGCATCTTTGCACAAAAATGAGGCTTGGGATCTGGTAGAGTTGCCGGCTGAAAGGAAACCCATTGGCAGCAAATGGGTGTTCAAGAAGAAGACTAATGCAGAAGGAAAGGTGGAGAAATACAAAGCTCGGTTGGTAGCAAAAGGTTATTCCCAGGTGCCGGGAATTGATTTTGGTGATATTTTTTCTCCTGTTGCCAAGGTAGCTTCTATTAGATTACTTTTATCTGTTGCTGCTGCTTTTGATTTTGAGGTAGAACAGATGGATGTGAAGACAACATTTCTTCACGGGGATTTGGAAGAGGAAATCTACATGAGGCAACCTGAAGGCTTTGCGGTGAAGGGTAAGAAAGAACTGGTATTCAAGTTAAAGAAGTCTCTATATGGGTTAAAATAGTCACCAAGGATGTGGTATCAGAAATTTGATACATTTATACGGGGACTTGGCTTCACCAGAAGCAAAGAAGATCATTGTGTGTATTTTAAATTAATTGGTGACCGTGTTATTTATCTGGTCTTGTATGTGGATGATATGTTGCTGGTTGGAAATGACAAAGAAATTATCCAGGATTTGAAGACCCAATTGTCCTCCAAATTTGACATGAAAGATCTTGGTGTTGCAAACTATATTTTGGGCATGGAAATTAAAAGAGATTGGGCAAAGAGGAAGCTCTGGTTAAACCAGAGGAAGTATGTCAAGACAATACTGCAGAGGTTTAATATGCAGGATAGTAAACGGTGAAGGTTCCTATTCCTGTAGGTGTGAGGTTATCTGCTGAACAGTGTCCCAAGACACAAGAAGAGGAAGAGGACATGTCCCGTGTTCCATATGCAAGTGCAGTCGGTAGCCTGATGTATGCAATGGTCTGTACTAGACCAGACATTGCACATGCAGTGGGAGTATTGAGCAGGTTTATGTCAAAACCTGGGAAGGAGCACTGGACAGCAGTGAAGCGGGTTTTCAGGTATTTGCGTGGCACTAGTGATTATGGTTTGTGCTACCAAGGAAGACCAGGATTGGACAGAGTGTTGGATATTCATGGTTTTGTTGATGCAGACTGGGCTGGAGATCTGGATCACAGAAGATCTACAAGTGGGTATGTGTTTAACCTATTTGGAGGTGCAGTCAGTTGGATGAGTAAGAAACAATCTGTAGTGGCACTATCAACTACAGAGGCAGAATACATGGCAGCCACTCATGCAAGCAAGGAAGCAGTTTGGTTGCAGAGATTGTGTTCAAGTATGGGGTTAGTACAGGGAGCTATAAGAATAGACTGTGACAGCCAAAGTGCAATTTTCTTGGCAAAGAACCCTGCTTATCATTCAAAGACAAAGCACATTGATGTTCAGTATCACTTTGTGAGGGATATGATAGAAGACAAAAAGGTGTTGCTGGTAAAGGTGGACACTTTGAAGAATAATGCAGATGCATTGACAAAATTTGTGAGCTCTCAGAAGTTCTCTTGGTGTAGAGAAACAATGGGTGTTTTAGGGCTGGAAAAATGACTAAGCTCTCCTGTGGAAAGAAAACAACAAGTGGGAGATTGTTGGGTTGTGTTATATTCTTTCCATGACTAACCTACGTAGTTAAACGGGGGGTTAGAGGGGGGTGGTAGCCCCCCTTCGTTGCGCCGATTGCGCAGCGGGTAGCCCCCCTCTACGGGGTCCGGGGCAGCGCCCCGGAAATTTTTTTGGACCCTATATTAGGTTGGGCGAACCTACCTATGGTTTTGTGCATGATTTTCGCACATGGTATTGGACGCGATGGTTTTTCGGTCCATGGTATTGGATGCTTCGGCATGTATAAATATGTATTGTAACATTGAAAGGAACATAATGAAAAATCAAGTTGGTAGTCCCGATTTTGGGATCCAGGGAAAAATCTCTGTGCATATGTGTTTTATGGGTTATGCTCTCGCATTGTTTATTTTCTTTGTTTAAGAATTCGTATGCAGGCAATTTCTGTACAGGGTTAAAACCTACACAGCGAGCCTAGACAATACCTCGACAGAGATGCTTGCTTCAACTCTTTGCATAGGAAGCCTTCCTCTTATTTCGCCTTTATTTATTTAAAAAGGAACTGTGCATTGACACTTATTTATTTTGGGGTAGAAGAGGGATCCTGATTATTAAGAGAAGAAGAGGTTGTTCCTTTAGAGAAGCATATAGAGACCTCTAATTTAGGTTTTCTCGTTTATATTTTTTCCCTTCTTCATTTCTTCTAGTTGGCTAATCTTGAAGACACGGAAATAGAAAAATCGAGTATAGGCATGAGGTTTCCGAACTAGACATGGGTTCATGGTTGGACCAAAACTCTCCTTACGGATGGATTGTATTTTCCATCAGAAATTCATCAACCAAAAGATGTAACCAAGACAAGGATGACAGACAAAAGGCTAGAGAAATGCTGAAGTGTCACAAGACTCTGTATAGTTCAGCCACACACATGCTTATAAGCCACAACATGTTCATGCACAACACTTATTCACATAAAAAAAACCAAAACAAAAATCAAACAACAAAAAAAAAACAAAAAAAAATATTATGTACAGTGTAGGGTACAAACCCAGATATTCATTGAAAATATTATTTCCAGTCTTGGCCATTAACAAGGAGAGAGTCAATCTTCCCGTCAAGTGATTTAAGATGATAAGTGTGCTGGCCAAGCTTTTCTTGCACCATGAATGGCCCAATCCATAGGGACTGAAACTTAGTGTGTTTGCCTTTGTCCTCGTGGGATTTATCCCTCTTTAAGATTAAGTTACCCACACTAAAGTTGTTTTTCCCTACAAAATCCTTGTCAAACCACCTCTTGATACGATTATGGTGAGGTGAATTTTTTTCCTTTGCTTTCAACCTTTCTTCCTGTAACTTATGAAGGGTATCCATCCTACACTGAACTAACAGGCATGTCTTACCTTATGATTCATGTGAGATTTGGAGAGTAGGAAAGTATATGTTGGGCGAGAGGATCGCTTCTTTTCCATACAACGAGAAGTAAGGGAAGGTGTTCAAGGAAGGTTTCGACATGATTCGGTCAGACAATAAGGCATTTACCAAAGCAAAGTGCTAGTTTCGATGCTCACATAATATGGTCTTTTTGATAATGTAGATTAGGTTCTTATTCATGGATTCAACAAGACCATTCCCCTACAGATAATAATTAGCTAAATGTTTCAATATAATACCATTTTACAATGCAAAATCCTAAACATTAGGGGACTTTTGAGGTCTAAAATGGGCCTCCTAAGAAAAATGTACAACCAAAGTACAATTTATAAGAACCAATAGGATTGAAGATGATGATGTCAACCATAGGGGATGATTAACCATTTTTGGAGTAAAAAAGTAAAAAGATTAAAAAATAATAAAATAATAAAACTACTTTTTCAACTCGTATTTTCAACTTATCTCCCTAAGGTTTTACCCAAATTTTGAGTGGGAGTACTCGTTGGATGAAAATTTAATTCCACATCCAAGGATTACCCATGTTGCATACTTTCGATGGACCTTGCTACATGAAAAATGAGAGATACATGAAAAAACGTGATTGCAATCATGGTTTTCATGTATTTCTCATTTTTCATATAGCAGGGTCCATCAAAAGTATGCAACATGGGTACTCTTTGGATGAGGAATCAAATTCTACATCCAATGAGTATTTCTGCTCGAAATTTGAGTAAACCCATATGGAGATAAGTTGAGAATACGAGTTGAAAAAATAGTTTTTACTTTCTTCCCTCTAGAATTTGATGATGCAATCTAATATTATTTTATCATTTCCACTATTATTTTATAATTTCCTTAGGAGTTCAATTTTAGACCTCAAAACTCCCCTAATGGTCTTTGCCATGGGAACTATTTTGCATTATCGAAAACAAGTGAAGTAGGAATGCCAAACATGGAAATGATGTTCTACAACAAAAACCTAATGACTTCCTGATCATCCATCTTTTTGAGGGGAACTACTTCTGTCCACCACATGAAGTAATATGTGGTAGTTAGGATGTGGCGATACTGCTCTGACGAATGCGGGAAAATTTCCCCAATAATGTCCAAGCCCCACCATTGAAAAGGTTCTTCCACTACAATGGGCTGCAATGGGGTGACTGACTTTTTGTTTCCGCAGGCAAACCTTTGACAGATCAGACACTTGTAGGCATAAGCATGAGAATCTATGAATAATGTAGGCCAATAAAAGCTGGTCTGCATAACCTTATGCAATTTTGTGTTGCTTGCAAAGTATCTTCTGGCCGGTCCATCGTGGAGTTCACGCAATACCTTTTCTGAATCACATGCTTCCAAACACTTGAGCAATACTTTGTTGTGGTGCTTTCTAAACAACACCCCATGCATTAAATGATAGGATAATTCTTTAAGTCTGAATGCCCTCTTCTGCTGTGTGGAAAAGTGGAAGGGCACTATGTTGTTCTTAAGGTATTGGCGCACATCTGTGTACCAAGAGTTTTTTCTTTTAGTGGGGGAGGCTCACTCAACATTGTACATCTCAATCTCCTGCTACCATCTTGAGAGATATTATTCTTCTTCCTTCGTGTTTACTGCTTCTATTTCTAGTCGACAAAGACCATGGCCCTTGATTGTGTGAACTAGCTTGATTTCTAGATCATATTCTTGCAACCTAGTCATCCAGTTTGCTCTCCTTTCACCCAGCTCTTGTTGAACAAGAAACGATCTACCTGTTGGGTGCGAGACAAAGATAACATAATGATTTTTCAATAGATAGGGCCAAAAATTCTTTATCACCTTGTATACCACATAAGCATATTTATCCATGGCAGGGTAATTAATTTCTGGTCCTTGCAGACTTGTGCTCATGAAGGAGATAGGCTACTCATTATTCAATTCATCCTTCTGAGTGAGTACAATGATGAGAGAAGTGTCAGAGGCGAAAGTGTAGAGAAACAAATCTTTGTTGAAGTCTAGGTTGTACAATGCGGGTGCTTCTGCTATAAACTGCTTAATACGGGAAAACATGTCCTTTTCTTGTTTATCCCATTTATAAACTGCATCCTTCTTCACCATCTCCTATATTGGCTTGAAAATCTAAGCGTAGTCAGAGATGAACTTGTGGAGGAAATTGATTTTTCCCAAGAAGGGTTGCATAGCCATTTTATTCACCAGGAAGGGAATCTGCGTGATTGTCCTAACCTTGTCTAGGTCTAGCTTAATCCCACTCTTAGTAATAATGCATCCCAAGAGATTGCCTTCGGACACTGCAAAAATACTTTTCTTGGGAATTAAGGATATCCCGTACTTGCGCCATTGCTCAAAAATATTCTTTAAGTGGCGTATGTGGTCTAACCTTTGTTTAGAGAACACTATTATATCGTCAAGATAGACCACTGTGCTACGCCCATTTAGTCTGTGGAATGTGATGTCCATAACATGTTTAAATGTTGCACTAATGTTGATTAGCCCACATGGCATTTGTTTGAATGTGAACGTGCCCCACTTCTATCGGAATGTGGTTTTAAGTTTGTCAGGCTCTGCAACTAGAGCCTATTTGTATCCAGAATAACCATCTAAAGGGAAAAAATTTCAGACCCCGACACTATTTGCAATATTTGTTCCATGGACGACACATGGTAGTTGTCCTTGTTTGAGGCATGATTGAGATTTCAGAAATTTACACACAGGCGGATTTCCCCAGACTTATTCCTCACCGAGACCAAATTTGACACCCACGTTGAGTGTCACACTTGGTATATGATCCGTGCATCCAACAATTTTCTCAACTCTTTTTGAATAAGAGGCTCAAGTGTTGGATGTACTTTCCTTAACTTCTGTTGGAATGACTTGGCCCCTTCCTTGATCGGTATCACATGCTAAATGGTTTGCATGTCATAAGTCTTGAGTTCATCACACGTTCACGTGAAGACATCTTAGTACTACTTGAATAAGTGGATAAACGCTTTCCGCTCTTGTGGTGTACAACAAGTACTGAGATTGACATACTTCATATCGTTTTCTACTCCCAAGTTAATCTTCTCACGCAATAGTGTGGAACTATGGGTCTTAGCATTGACACATCTCTAGAAACGATTCTGCATGTCATACAAATTTTCCAATGATACCAAACCATTGGGGATGAAGTTTCCTTTTCTTGCACTATCTTCATCCTGCAATTCCTTTTTGTGCTCGTCCTCATCAATCGATGTGTCTTTGAATACATAAACATTCAAAATGAAGCACATTATTTTTTGGTCATCATCAAAAACACATAAATTAGTGATATTGTCAGCGATGGAAGGCTTATAAATAATTTCAATAGAAAAATTCTCCTTCAATGGTGACAACCTAGTAGCAACATTTTCTAATGCATCCGGGGATCTGTTATGCTTTCTTAGAACATAAATAATGTTGAAAGCTTGGAAATGTTAAATAATATGCCATACCTCTTGTTGATAACTTCTAAGGTTAGGTGACACACAATGTATGATATTGCGTACTTATCGCACCACAATTTCTAAGTCACCTACCACTTTCAAGATGGCAATGTCGGGGTCAATGTCTCTTTGTAAGCCCAAGATGAGTGCTTCATACTTTGTAGAGTTGTTCGTGCACTCAAATTCCAAGCGGCTAGAGATCAAATACTTTGTCTGCAATGGGTCTATTAAAATGCAAACAACTCCAGAGCCCTCCCATGTTTTGGAACCATCGAAGTAAAAAGTCCAAATATCATATGTACAGGGACTGGGAACTACACTAATACTGCTACAACTACTGCTAACTGTACAAAGGTCATTATCACCAGTTGGATAAGTAAGGAAATCCAACTATGTATCTGGTGGAATTGGGGATGGATGCACAAGATGGCACCCTATTTGGGTTTCCAAGAAGAAATTTCTGAAAAGTAATTATGCGGAAGCCATTGGTTCATCATGTCCGTCCAAAGGAGTGACAATTTGTTTCATATATATCTCTGATTCCACTTGGATCTAATTATTTCGCCCTTATACGGAAGCCATAGATGTGACCAATTTGTGGCAAAGTACCCCTATAGCTTGCTAGACCAGTCTCTACTCAACAATACTCTGTATGCTTCCAGAATGTCCACAATCACTATGTTGATACATTGGTGGAACCATCCATAGGATGATGAGCATATGATGACATCTCTGAGTTCACTAATCACATGAACATGGGTTCTGTCCAGCTGAATAATCCCTGCATCTGTTTTTTCCTATTTTGCATTGGTTTTCTTGGCAACAAATAATGGAATTACGTTCACCGATGCACGAAAATAAACCAAGCAATTGTGTACATTGAATTTAAAGATTTCGAAAGTTAAAAAGAAAGGTGGGAAAAGATTATTCGCATCCATTGTTAATGCATTA
Source organism: Pinus tabuliformis (assembly GCA_031772625.1). NCBI lineage: Eukaryota > Viridiplantae > Streptophyta > Pinopsida > Pinales > Pinaceae > Pinus > Pinus tabuliformis. The sequence goes on from CM062807.1 coordinate 83,426,135, forward strand.
AGTATAGATTCAAGAGAACTAGAAGACTTATCTGATCCATTTTATGAATAGGTAGCATTACCTGTAGAGGTTTTCCCAAGTGCCCGTAAGAGGATGTCTCGCTGGCTTGTGATATTTGTTAATTCAAACATTGAAATATTCACACAAACCTTCTTCATGTCATCAACTATGTTGTAGTCCACAGTGGGAAGAATAGCCAAAGTGTCTGGGGATGTAACTTGGTTTGTGGCTTCCAGAGTGATGGTTTTGTCCTTACTAGTCGTGGAAACACTTTTCATTGAGACTGCTTTCCTAGACTTTCTCTGAGTGTTTTGCACTGAGTTCACTGGTGGGTTGATTTTTCTTAACAGATTTTCTTTAAATTTATGCTTCAGTAACTCAATTGTAGTGGTTGGCCCTTGTTCTTAGATTGTATCGATTGGTTTGCTTCTAGGCCAGACCATCACTCAGAGGATTCTTATTGACAATACTCTTTTGGGCTATGAGTATAGATCTAAACATGTTTACTGCATGCTTGACACTAGGAGTTTCATTAGCTACAACAACTTCTTCATTTTCTTCTATAGGTTCAGTCTTCTCTTCAACCATTACCAAATCAATAAGTTGCGTAGCAAGCATGCTCATGGCTTGATTCCACAGTGGGCACGTTTTCTCTGAATGGTGTTCTTCATGGTACGAACAATATTGATTTATTCCCAAGTGTTCAATGTTCAATACAACATTGTATCTCTATATAGACTTTTCCAGTTGGTTGTTGCAACTTCCAAAAGTTGTATTCCTTCTGAACAGGTTGAATATGAGAGGCTTGCCACTCACGGCGGTCTCACTTGACCTATGTTTGATCTCTTCCATTTCATTAGATAAAGACTTGACAAGACAAGTCAAGATTTCAAGATCAGATGGTTCTTTCTCTTTAGCCCTGCTCATAAAGGCCTCAGACCTCTTACCCATGTCCTTGGAGTATTTTGTTGGTTCATCGTTTGAGACGATTGCGCACAAGTACTTCTCAACAACAATAGGCTCTTCATAATTTTCTGTTAGTGTTTGTTTCACAATTTTTTTTTACAAACTGCCTAATGCTTGCTGGCAAGGCATAAATGTAGTAATATATTGTGATGGAGTCATGCGGTTTCATGTTTTCCATAAATTTTTTCAAGATGTGATTGAAATATTTCACTTTTTCCTTTTGCTCCATCTTAAGGTTACCAATTCTTTCAATAACATGGGGGGGGGGGGTGGGGTTCTTATCATCAACAAAATTTTCAAGGAATATATTCTTAAACCCCCTCTAATTTTGGATGGAGTTTGTAGGAAGGCTGTGATACCACTCAAATGATCTACCATCGAAGGTACATCGGAAAATCCTACATGCACTAGTACAAAATGGCTAATTAGTTACTAAAAAAATGACTAAAATTTGCATATAAACGACCATTTTTCAGTCGATGACCAATAATAGTTAATTTACAGTATCTTATAATGCGGCCAAATTTTAGTTGTTTTTAGCTTAGTCATTAGTTGGTTGGCTCAATTTTATCGTATAGTAGTATATTTAGCCATAAATTTGGTCATTGATTTAGTCATTGATTTAGTCATTAATTGCCGCAATTAATGACCAAATATACAACAAAATATATTACTATATGATTACTTGAAAAAACCAATTAATAGCCAAAGAAATATGACCAAAATGTTGGTTGTGTTATAAGATACTGTAAATTAGCTATTAATAGTCATATATATGCAAATTTTAGTCGTCGTTTGAAACCAATTAATGACCAAGAAATATGACTAAATTTCGGTCGTATTATAAGATATTGTAAATTAGCTACTAATAGTTGTATATATGCAAAATTTAATCATCATTTGTAATAAAAAAATTATCATTTGCAGTAGTCATTTATCTTGTTTTGGTAGTTTCATATTCATTATATAAATGATTGATTTAGTAGTTTCTATTCATTTCATTTAATTTCATTAATAATCATTATAAATTACTAATTTAGCCATATATTCATTTTATTTGTGTTCATGATTAATCAATATAAACCACTAATTTAGTAGTTTTAGATTGATTTTATGTGTTCATTACTAAGCAACATAAATTAACTAGTATGATTTTGTGACTAAATTTAAAAAAAAAATGTGCATGTGCATCTAATATGAAAACACAAAATTACATATATTAATTAAAATACTAAATAATATCAAGTGCAAATACAAATAATTTCAATGACACAAATTTTATTATATAAAATGTTAAGTATTACAATATGAGTTTCCAACTTAATATTGGTTGGACTACAATTTACACATGAAATATTGTTTCATCACTTTAAAACCTTATCACTGTGTTGCCAAGGCAATGCAAGTGAATTCACCAACTCTGAAGACTTGACCATCAATTTCTATGTGCGTGTCTTATGTAGGATATTGTCTCTAAAGGTATCACTAGACTGTTTCTCTTCTCTCTCTCTCTCTCTTTTTGCATTTGTCGCTCCAATGTTATTGTTCTCCTCTTTCTTCAATTCCTACTTCTTACCATCAATACTCAGCTCCTTTCCGGAAAATGAAATAAGATACAATGCAGAGTTTAAGACATGAAATACGATGAAGGCTTGAATATGAACTAAAGTAGACTATAAAGATTTATACGACATATAACTCAACTTCAAGAATGTAAATTCCATTTTCCCTCATAAAAGCAAGAAACTCGAACAAGTTTTCTTCAGTTGGAAAATCGTGGCCATTATGTGGCCAAATGACCTGTATAAACAAAGAAAATAAAACATAACCATAGGAAAGAATACCTTAGTAACTTAGTATTCAATATTCAAAGAAAGCTTAGGCACAACCATGCCAACTAAGTTACATGCTAAAAAGCTCACGTTGTAGATAACTTGTGAAAACAAATGGAAAGAAAAAGACAACATGTAATAAATAATATATGACAGTTGGCTTGTAATGTACTGACTTGTGTAATAATTCATTCTGAGGAAGTTGAAGGATCCTTTTAACTGTTGAGATTGTTGCTCAATGAACCTTAGCAAACGATCACCAAACTTATCTCTCATTATAAATGGGTAGTCCCCTAATGTTACTGGATCGATAAACTTGCCATACAAAAAGTAATGGTGGAACAAAGCACTGTAAACAAATATGGAAAAATGATAATAGAAAATTTATGCACATAACAAAATCCAAAAAAATAACCAACCATAAAAGAATCTTATATTAAAGTGTAAGGACCTAAAACCAGACACAGGTAATACCATTCGAGCATGAAATCAACCGCTCTCTACGTTGCATTTTGGTCACCACGAGATTATGAATAAGGATAAGTCGAGTTGTGGACTAATTTAATCCCTATACAACCCTTTTGTTCCGCCTACAAATATTTTCACAACACTTAATCTCTCTATGTGGGTCCAACTAATAATTTAAAACATAGTTAACATTGAGAAGCTAGTAATGAAAACATAATGAATTTTTTAAATGCACACATTTCAAGTATAATAATATAATTAGAGAACTTCTAAGTGAAAAATACTTGCTTAGATTTATACCAACTTTGGAGCTATCCAATGTTGACAAGGATCAAAAGCTATTTTGCAATTTTTTTAGTTGGTAATGTAAATATCTCAAACTTCCAATGGTAAAGCTTATATGGGGATGCCTAAGAGGTAGGTCTAGTTAAAAGATGTCACAATAAAGCACATCCAAAAAACATTGTCTAAATTTTATTAAACAACAGAATGCAACAATGCACAATATAATAGATATCCACAATCCGGATTCTTCACAAACTACCTCTATCATTCATCCCCAACCCAATTATTACAAATATGCATAACTTTAGCTCCAAAAATAAAAATACTTTCCTACATGAATTCCAGTTGTCTTATTTCCATAATATTTAGAATCAAAATTAACAAACTAGCACAGATCATAATCCATTCAAATTAGGGCAACCCAAAAAAACCAATCACTCAATGAACAAATATTTTAATAAATTGGGTTACATGGATCTAAATAGGACTTTAAAAGGAAATAAAGAGAGAGTAGTGAAACACATCCACAACATTCTCAACTTGACAGGAGGTAGGGTTAAGAGTAGGAGTAGGGTCAAAAGGCAGGGTAAAGCAAAGGGGAGGAAACAAACATGTGTGCTTTCTCCCAATGCAATAGGAGGCTAGCAAAGATGTGTTTGTGACATCACCTGCCGATCCATGTATAGTTATGTCAAACACAAGCCATACATTAAGTATAACTCTTTGTTTGTAATTGAAATTCACAAGAGGCACATCAAAACTCTTTTCATGATTATGACACTCCTTTGTAATCAGATCAATATAATAAAAAATTTACTACAAAAAAATAGAATTAACATTGACTTAAAGAGGCTAAAATACCTTTTCTACTCCAAGTATTGATATTTTCATTATGGAGTTTTAAAGACTTATCAAATGCAAAACATCAACACTAACATCACCAGCCTCTACACCCTCAATAGTCACCAGCAGAACATTGTTGGCAACATCCCCAGTGTTCTTGCTATTGAAAATTTCTTGTCTGTTGGAGTATTGAAGGTAGATAGTTTTAGCCCATACCTGAGTTGGCTCATATGATGAAGCATAACATGAAACCATTGAAATTGCTTGATTTAAATATTCCTATAAGGCATCACAACAATAATCAAAACTAAGAAAAGTCATTATTGCTCGAGAAAATATTCCTATATGTCATGAGGAAATGAAATTTGTAAGAAAAAATATTAAGGTCAGATATTTCACCTATTATCAATCTAAAATGTTTAAGGCATGGTTTCCAAATATTGAAAAAGTTAATCAATGCCTCAAGCCCATGGTGAAAAAGACAATTAGAAAAACAGAAAGAGAACCTAGTCATGGGAAACACTTATAAATTCAAGTCCATTTTCATGAAATATCCACGTGACATCAGAGAGAAGACCAACATGATCACCACTACACAATTCAAGTCTCAACTCATGCAGATTGGATCAGATCAAACACTTCTTATCGCCAACCAGCCATATGTTCAGTTTGTCAAACAATTCAAGGGAACCCACCTAAATTGACCACAATTTATGTATTTGTATATATATTTATGAGTTTGTGTATATCGTTTCCTATTTGTGTGTTTATAACTATATATATAGATATATATATATATATATATATATATATATATATATAGATATATATATATATCTATATCTATATCTATATCTATATCTATATCTATATTTATATCTATATATATATATATATATATATGTCTGTGAGTATATATCCCTAAAATCTCATAATATATCCGTATTATTTCAAAATGCTTATATGAATAATGTGACATACCTCAGGGACCCTTCTCTCTATGGCTGCCTCCAAACAATGGATTACTTGTTGTTATGCTTCTGAGTTCACTGGGAAACCATCTATATGTTTGATGTAATACTCCTTCGCATCCAAAAAATAGAGGCATAAAGTCTAATTAGTACACTAAAAGAGAAATATGAGTAAAACAATTAAATACTTGATAAAAATGTAGTCTCTCAAAGTGGTGCATAAAAATCTATACATGATAAGCATCAAGTCCTTCGGCATCAACAATGCCATGAAAACTACATATTTTATGTCATTTAAAGTGCATACAGTGTCAAAAAAAAACTTTGGCATGTATTTTCACTTGACATTAATAAATGAATAACCTTTCTCAACTTAGTTTTGCAGAGTCAATGAAGGCCTAGGTTGATCACTCCTAGACTTTGCACTACCATTATGTGCTCTTTCATAGTCATGATCGGTCAACATCATTTGATGCATACACCTCTCTGTATGAGTAATAACCATAGAAACAATAGTCTTGACACCCAACTTGTCATTACCCCTCTTCAGAGAACTGCAAAGTTGAAGCTTTATCTTTGAAAGCCTTTCAAAATCATCAATTGGAGACCCAATAAGTTCATCAGTAACATACACCAAAACTACAACCCTTGTGTTGCGAGTCCAGATCTCAACCACAACAACATTATAATTAAGGTTTGTGAGACCCGAAAATACTTCAGAAAGCAAGCATGGCCTATCTCTTGTTGTTAATTCGATTATTATGAGTTCAACAACAACCTTTACTCCAACGAATCTCCTCATTGAAGGCAATAGGAAAGCATTAGTTCCTAGGGATTACAATTAGAATAAGTAGAATTAGAAAGGGATTCCTAAATGGAAAAGGGCACTCTTTGAAACTGTTTGTGGCAAGAGAGGTCTAGAAATACCTGTTGTATATACTCAATAACATGTTCATCTCTAACTTTGTTGCCATATTTGTCTATTACATGGAATATTGTCATAGAAAAAAATTAGGTTACATTGGATTTAGCAATACCAGTTGTGTTCTCTCAATTTGATTCATGGTTTTACAACTGAATCACTAAAACAAATTATGGTCCAAACTGAAAATTTACCATCCATAAACCATCCTCCATTAGAAGATATGTAAGCCTTAGAAATGGTAAGAATCAAGATGAAAATATGTCAGTACTTGTACCACTTCCAAAAGAATGCCATGCTTATTGGCACTATCAACCTGCAAGGAAAAGCATGATTACAATTCAAATCAATTTACAATTCAATATTTGATTCAATGAACTCAATAGACAAGTTTCATACTCAAAATTGGAAATACTTGAAGAATACCTTCACAAGTGTTGCATTTTTACAGGCAATGTTGTCAATTGAAACCCTGTTAGAAAGCAAATAGAATCAAGATAAATGTCAGTATGAAATTATGGATATCAATGCAAACATAACTCTGGCAACAAGACTGAATCAATATTTACACAACCAGTGCTTGAAAACCATTAAAACTAAACAAGCCAAGGAATCCAGATCCAAAATGGAAACTCAAATTGATTTTATAAATTCAATTGATGAATGATCAGTATTGCATTCTATTAGTTTACAGGACTTGTTGCAAGCTTAAGAAACACCCCCATGCTAACTTAAGCCTTCATAGGACTACTGCTCGGTGACTCTTATGTAAAGCTAAATTATAGAGAAACCATATCTGTCAACAACTCCCACACTTTCATTTACCTCCTCTGCGCAAAGTAACACTAGAGCCTACAAACTGAGCATTCACTACCATTGCAAACCAAGCAATCCATATCATCAGTCATCCATTCACAACTTGCAAAACCACTCCATTTTTGTAATTTCGAGAGATCCATTTTAACAAGAGAGTAGTTGAAACGAGATATTAATAGCTGATAAAAACACACAACAATGAACAAATAGGCCAAGTGAAAAACAACAGACCTTGGAGGATTCATTCTGATGATCAATTTCTCATATTCATCATTAACGTCCAAATAAGTCATCTAATGAATTTCTGCTGAGCTTAATAACCGAAATGCAAGATTATACGTGGCAACAAAAATGAATTCAATAGGAAATTATCAACACACATACATAACCTATGTAGCAGTCATATGCAAGTAATTGTAAGTGGGCATGAATTCAGAGATCGAATAAAAACCCAAACGAGGGAGAAAACATGCAGAATTACCTAGTATAGATGTACATTTTAAGTGACAACTAAGACAATGAGAATGCTCAAGTGGCTTAATTATTATTCACAATTATCAAGTTAGGAAGATCTAATGGAAGGAGTAGGGTGATATGATTTTTCTTTCCAGATATCAGATAAAAATTCAACCATGAAATTGGAAAGATCTTATGAAAGGAGTAAGATAATGGGATTTTTGTGAAAATTGGGTTAGACATTCCTTTTGCATTATGGAATAGCACATATCAAATTCACATGGTAAAGCATAATCGTAGTATAGTAGAGTTGTCAAAAATTTCTGCATTTATACCATCAGAATTTAGAATTAAATGAAATAAAGTTCAGCATAGACTCGAGAGCAAGATTCCAATGAAAACAAATGGGGAAAGAGGCTAATCATTATACTCTACAAGTTATCCTTTTCCATCTGGTTCATGGTGAAATCACAATGTTCTCTTGTTTAAATTGTATTTTTGAATGAAGAAATGGATTCAACACCCTAGAAAACCCCTGGGGTAGTTGGAACTCAACAACTTTAAATTACAATTTTCCTAATTTTTAACTAAATTTCATAAAAAAACAACCATCTAGACATTCTGGTAGACATCTTTTTCCCCATTTTCCTAATTTTAACCATATTTTTGTCTACATCTTTTCCCCATCTATATCTTTTTCCTTCCAATGTGGAACTCATATTGCAATTTTTTGATTTCTTCGCCTTCTTCCAGTGAAAGCCCATCCATGCATCTTGTAAATGTAAGCATATCATGCTCGTGTATAAACACAATAAGAAAAGAAAATATCAAGTTCATCAATCCCAAGTTCTATAACAATAACCAATGTGCCTTCTATTCAAAGTCGTTCACACTACCAATTTTAAACATGAGATACCTGAGATTAGAGGCAATCAAGGGTGTCTTTCCCTAAATTTTTTCAAGAACAGTTTGTGCAAGTTTCTCAATAGGGTTAGAAAAATTTAGATCTTCACAATTGTCACGAAAATGAATGTTCTGATTTGAATTAGAAAGGTAACTATTTGCAATATGAGAGTCAACATATAGAATAATTTGTTTTTTTAATAAAGGAAGCATCTTGTGCTTGTAGAAAGATGTATGTACAACAAACATTGCACAATACTCTGTTAGCCAAAATACAATAGTAATTTGAACAAAAAATAGTGTATGGAAAATTTTTCTTCCAAAACTTATCAAAAACTAATTATGGACTAGAATAATGTTAGTGTCTAACACACCTTTGACCATGACACTGGGGCCTTCTCCAATGGTTTCACATTTTTATGAGATTACATTAAATACTAAACAATGTGCACATATTCCTTTAGAAAATTAATAAAGTGATGAAGATAAAAAATGTCTTTGAATTCACTAGATCATCACAAAAATTTAAAACAGATGTGAGATTTGACATTTTTTTCATTGTTGAAAAAGCATCATATTTAACTATAGAAAATAAATAGGGAGAATTTATTTTCCAAGGGAATAAATAACCAAATTCATGTCACTTAGTATAGAGATTGTATTCACATTGGATCAGCTGAAAATAAACTGTTGTCCAAAGCGGTATAACAAGTATGACATTCATAATCCTTGCAATGGCGACCATATCACAAATCTGCAGGATATAAATTCTTTATAAAAAATACAATATATTTGAACCAATAGTTATAAAGCATGTTACAAGTACAAATTTTCATGCACTTACTCTTGTCCACATCTGATTCAATCCTCCATTGGCCTTGAAAAGTATATAACCATTATGTGGATGACCGGGTTTTGTAAATTAAAAAGTTTATTAAAGAAGTTGCAGTGAATTGCTTCACTGAAAATTAGGAACTACAAAAGGGGGAGTCTTTGTTGACAAAAAACAATAGCCTACTCTTGTGATGCCATGGATGATCAATGCATTGGAAAAACTCTCTACTATCAGGATTCACCCACAACTTGTCTGTCAAGTGATAATCCTGGTTTAGAACAATTAGATATTTCATAAATCATACTATATGACAGCCAATTCCTCAAAAGACAAGAAATCTGCAATTAAAATTGCATATTCCAAATTTGAACAAACAATTTTTCTTTTCCAATTTCATCAATTCACCATGCCTACTGAACCATCCACCTCTAATATATTAGATGATCCATTAATATTTGTAGGATGTTGAGTCTCCAATGTCAACACTATATTCAGACCAGAGCCTCCAACTGTCTTCATACTAATCAAAGTATCATAAATAATTTTAGAATATTTATATAATCAACAAAACTACTAGAACAACATTCATATAATATACAAAACATTTTAGAGAAGTATTTTATGCTAATTTTTTTTTGTAACTTTAAGGAAGCCTTAGACAACATCCATCATTCTCATTATTGTTTTTTCACTAATTACAATTATAATAGGTTACAAGGTTACACAGATTTGGAAAATGAATGAAAATATGTTTTTCCGATCCATAGCTACAGATGACAAGAATGTCCCTTTCATGTACAATTACAAACTACAAGGGATAAGCATACACTAGAACTAATACTAGAAGAATAATTTTATCAATCATTGGTTCACACAATATGTGGTTATAAGTAAGCAAACCTTAGGGGAAATCTCAATGTGGTCACTTGAATTAGCAAAAGAAACATTCATCTTTGTGGAAGAACAATATTCTCTTACATCCCTGAACAAGAATACAGTCTAATCTTCAGAACCAGTAGATATGTCTTCATAGTTTTCAAATTTGAGATAAATATCAAACATGTTAAAATCATTGCAACGATCACCATCTTCACAAAGGACAAGGTATTGCATGTGCGGATCCCATACCTGCAAATTACAAGAACAATAACACTCAGACAATAACATCTCCAAAGTATAAAAGGTTAAATAAACACATATATAATAACAAATCCTCTTTTGAATGCACATTCACAACTGTGTTACAATGTTAATTATCAATGAGAGACGTCAAATTTAAACAGAGCTGAAAATATTACCTTCATGTTGTACATTGTTATGATGTTAAACCTTACATCCATATGACTAAGCATAGTTTAAACTCTTTTACCATTCATAGGTAGTGCAAGTAAGAGGCACAAAATACCTTTAAATTGAAAAATATCAAGATAATGTAAGCACAAGTAGTTAATTGGGTTTATCTTAGGTGGTTGGGAGGAAATATTGTAATCTTCCCCACACCAGTTCAATTCCTACAAGTGACATGATGAGCTTTGTTGTAATGGCTTGGAGCCGTACTGTTGAGTCTAAGTAGTCCCTTGAGGACTGCAACATGTAAATTTCTCATATGGAATATAAAGATAATTATAATTGAAGAAAATAATGTAACTTGCCCATATGGAATATAAATATAGTTCTCATGGAAGAAAATAATGTAACCGCAAGCACCTTAACTAAACATTCAAAAAAGTTTCCCTATTCCCTTAATTTTTCCAATAAGAAAATTGGCTTCCTTTATAAGTTATGTTGAGTTGGTTCCCTGATATTGTTTTGAATATGTTTCAGTGATGAATTATGATGCTAGATAGAAGCAAGGGAATTAATCACAAATCTCAACTATAAGAAAATCTAAAATCACCATACATCACAAACAACATGATGATTTCCACCATTTAAAACAAAATTTTAAAACACAGATTAAATATTTTCCTTTCAATTGTTTTTTCTCCAGCATTGTGGACATGTCCATATATGTCCATATGCATATATCCATATGAAATGATGATAAATGGTTATGAAAAGCATCCATTTAATAAAAAAACACTTGGCTAATTTCACTAGCAACATTACAGTGCCAGAAAGAGTCCCCTTGCATGAATCATTCAATATTAACATCGGACTTGAGCTACTGTGCCTCTGGTTGAAGTGGAGAAACATATGGCATTTGTCATTCCTGGTGGTTCTGCTGCTGTAATTGTTGTTGTCCTTGAATTTGATCTTTTTGTTGCCTCTCTTGGTGTTGATTTTGTGCTTGAAAATCTTACTCCATTTGTTTAATGGGTGGAGGTTCCATGAGTTTAGACTCCATTTGAACCCGTGTCCAGTTTCAAGGCTGCACTTCTGGGTATTTTTGAAGTTGAGGTGAACCCTGAGGGGGCATGTTTTGTAAATCAAGAAATTGTTGAACTGCCAAATGATTTTATTTTGATTGCTATTCTACGGAACCATAGGTCTGCATAATAACAATTTAGAAGCCTACAAGAAAATGAATTTCAAACAAAAGCAACAATTCCAACCATGGAAATTTACAAATCTCAATTTTTTGGACCCACTACATGTATAACACACGAGCCTTAAAAAAACTAACTAAACTAGCCTACATGTAAAAAACACGAACCTAAAGCAAATATCAATAAAACAGAATCAAACTAGTGAAAAAATAGTAAAAATATGCATGAGATTGAACTAGAAAGAGATCGTTTAATTTTAAACATATATATAGTCAGGATCATGGACAATGGAATGAATAGTTTTTTCAAATGCCCTTGCTAAGATAATATGCATGCCATGCGGTGTGGACCATGGCCCCTGATGTGCTCATCCATTCACCTCAATTAAGAAATTCATTTATTAAAATGAGGACCCTCAGTTACCATCATATATAAAAATAAAATTTGTAGTATGAAGATACCTTCAGGTTTAGGTATTAGGTAATAAAGTGATAGTGAACTACCAAAACCAACACACTCTCACAACCATGAAATCGCTAGTAAGTAATAATTTTCAACCATGAACAATAGAAAATTCACCACAAATGAAACCCTAGATGAAGTAGATTATGTTTGATGACATTTGAATTGAATGGTCAACTAACAACATATCATATCTTCAAATCTAATTTCACCACGAGATCAAGAAGCCAGAACATACCACACTTAACCTAATTTCTTAGTTACAACAAACATCAAACTATGAATGAACAACTATAACCAGAGAATTCCAACATAAAATTTCTTCAACCATCTGAGGTTACATCAAGAGTTGGAGAGGTTTTTACCTTAGTCCTAACATCCTCTTATTGGAGCAATAATTCCCTTCTACAAAGAATATTATAGCAACAACATACAATGGAAATACTTGCAAAATCTTAGTCATCCATGCAAAATAATGAAGAAATGGAGAAATCCTATATTAAACTTGACCCTTAACTTCTTTCTATGAAGAGATCTACAACTAAGCTTGGAGGGAAAATCCATTCATCCAACCATGCCTTGCAAATGAGAAGTGCTCCTCCTTTTGTAGCTTCTTTCATCAACCACTTTCTAAGAAAATATTATCATGAATTCTCTACAAAGTTATGGATTCCCCTTTTCCTCCAAAACACAATTCTAAAATATACATAAGGTCTGGAAGCATCCTTGAAGGAGAGCGCTCATAGAGGTTCTTCTTTAGGATTGGGGAATGTGCTAGATACTTCCTTGCTAGTGTGTGTCAACTTCCTCACTTGGGTGGTCTTCAAGAATGACCATCCATAAGCTTAATTTTAACAAAATATCGATAAAACTCAAGAAAGGGTGGAGTGATCCTCAAATTATGCTATAATCCTTCCTTAAACAATGCATAGGTATGATGTGTTTTCTCTCTAGCTAGAGAATTATCTCAAATAAGGTATGTTGGCATTTCACCATGCCTTTATTTTCTTTGAAAACCCATAGAGACTTTCCATATTGGAGTGTTCCTCTTCTTTGGTGCATGTGACACTCCTCCAAAAATATTCTAAGATGATGGGTGCTCCTCCTAAGATGTATCTTTGACCTTCAAAGAAGAGTTTTAAATGCCACTTGTCACCATCTCATGAATGACACTCTCTATAAACCTCCCCATTACTTTATAAATCCCACTAGAATATGATTCATGCCTCCAAATATGTAGAAATTACTCATGTAATGTGAGATGGCGCCAAGTGGTGAGAAACACCTCCAAATATGTAGTTTTTCCTAGTGAAGTGTGAAATACATCAGAAGATGCTCCTCTATGGAAGAACATGTATCAGAATATGTAGAAAGGGAAAAATATGTCACCAAGTGCATCATATCATATTCTATTAGCCTCCACTAGAGTCGTCATCCCTCTTTAGGTGGAAATAATGATGGTATAGATGCAACCCATTCCATCCTGAATTTATGATAGCAATAAAATGTCTTTGTCACATCGTATGATCCAAAATGAAAATATGTTTGATGTTTTAACCGAACTCTAAGGCAATAAATACCAACCATTAAAAAATCTAGGATGCCATTTTTCTTCTAAAGAGCACTTGGTCAGGACCTTTATTAATCACTCAACTATTTTTCCATGAATATCCAATAATTTGCATCCATAAACCCCATTACTTTTTTCCTCTAATGTTAGTTCTTAATATCCAGTTTCTTGAGTTTCTATCTTTCTAGACATATTAGTAAAATCCATGTAGAATGTATAATATCGATGACCTTCTCCAGATCACAATGAATGAACATTACCATACTTTGGATTATTAGTCTTCCCAAGTATTAGGAAATTCCTTTGATTATACAAAAAAGGTTTCTCCAATACCACTTGTAGCTACTCCTAGAAAGTACCTATCTATGAATACAAAATCTACAAAAAAGTAGACAATGAACCAAAAGAAATCTTTTCAAGTCCAAAAAAGTGATTATTATCAAATATTGATAATTAGCGGATATAAAAGAATTAGAATAGAAAACAAATAAGTTTTCGGTGATTCAAAAACACACATGGAAATTATTATCAAATAACAGAGGAAAAAAATAAAACATGCAAAACTAAATAAAATACATTTGAATTCAAATTTTTGCAGATTTTCATATTGTATATAGGCTTCTAGAGCTGAAATGTGTAAGTAGGCTGAAATGTATGATGTCTCAGGTAGACACTCCGCCCATCGTCGGGGACAAAAGAAGATTTTTGAATAATGAAGCTTTTTAAATAAAATATTATTTTACTTTGAATGAGTGTTCAAATTAATCTGCAAGTATGACTCACTTGGATTTCTTCAAATATTGTTTGGGTTGAAAAACAATTACATGGATATCCACAAGATACATAGGCTTTACCCAGAGTAATTATTTTCCCTTAAAATTTATATTGTAGACTCCTTCCTTACTTGTTTCCAACCTAGTTTCAAATTTTCAACCACAGATATAAGCAATTTTTCAGTCTCTACTTTTGCAAACTACAAATTTCTATGATAAGGGAAAGAAACATTTTCTATTGAATACTTCAAGGTAGAATTCATCAAAAACTAAGTTTGATGGATCAAGAGGGAACAACATAGGTGCTTTCCCCTCTCTTGTCCATGCAGTCCCTAGCCCAAATCCTATTAGGGTTTTCACTGCATAGAGAGCTATGCATGTTGATAGCCAGATAGACAAGGAGAAGAATTGATATTGGGCTGAGAGATGAGCTCTTATGCCTGTGGCACATAGCATGGGATTGCTTTTTCATCAATGTTTAGGCAATTGGGGCAAGTATATATATATATATATATATATATATATATATATATATATATATATATATATATATATATATATATATATATATATATATATATATATATATATATATATATATATATATATATATATATATATATTTGTTCATAACTTGTGGGTTGTTGTTAGTGGCTTAGTATTACAGGAAATGACTTGCATTCTTACTTGTCATTACTGCCGCTTCTGGGATTCTTTCCTTTATGTGTATGGTGTTGAGGATAGCCCATGGAATTCTACAGGGAAATACTTTGCTTGTAGATGTTATGTAAGGTCCCCACCTGCTCCTTAATGTTCACAAGAAACAAACACTAAAAAATGTGATAAATTATACAAAGGATGTGAGTTGTACACAGACAAGTTGTGGCTATGAGTATGTGCAGAAGAGGCGTGAGTATTGATTTCTTATCTAAATGAGATTTTGGATGATGATGTTGTAGATGAAGGTGATCTTTGGAAAAAAGTTGTAATTTCAATATGGAGTGCTTTTGTATTTTAAATATGCTTCAAAAATTCAATTGATACAAAACTTGGAGTGCATAGAGCATGTTAAAAAAAATGTGGATAGCGGAAAGGTTGCATGCATACAAAGTGACAAAGAGAAGAAAAATAAATTTCAAGAATGAAAATGAGAGATCCAAGAACTTGCAAAGAACTGAGAAGTTCCAGACAAGGTCACACAGAAACAAATAAAAAAATACCCTTTCCAAGATCATAGACATTCATGCAATAGTAGTGAGAGCTTGGTAGAAATCTGAAAGGAAATCATCCCTTTATAAGTACTTAGACATCATGCAAAGGAGAAACACATACGTGGTCAGGAAGAATCAAATATCCATCACTCACAAGGGAGAGACACACGCTTGGTAAGGAAGAATTCCATCACTCATGAACTTCCACATGAGTGTGCAGGGAAAAACATACACTGAAAGAACAAATAGATCTGATTTCTAGCTAACGCTAAAAAACCATGACCATGAAAAACCACAACAAGGAAACCACGGTATGGGAGCTGGAAAAATGATTAATGGTCAATGCATCATAAACAACAACAGATAAACGTGAACCCTCACTGCCAAAGCAAATGGGATGCAACTGAATACCAAGGGTGTCATGGCCCAAACAATATGAGATCCAGGCCCATTGAGTGACCTACAACAAGAAATCCAATAGGAGCTAGAACCACAATATGTAGTTTACAGGTGAATGCAAAATGTCATCCCCGTCAAAATGTGACCCTAAGTGGCATTGTCACAAAGTACAAAGCCCCATAGAATTAGACTTTGGTTGTGCTATAACTAGGAGAGAATGTGGCACTTAAATTTTTAGATCATAATAAGTTGTTTCTATTGTGAGAACAAGAGGATTAGATGCATTATTTCCATAAGAAAATGATGCTCCAACATCACCATTATTTTCCAACAAAACACCTTCTCATTTGGCCTACTGCATGTCAGTGATGATGAAATTTTCTACAAGACTACTATTGCTGGTCTATTGCAATTTAGAAGCTGAAAGGTGGTGCATGCCTGGTGTTTTTACTAGGCATGCCACCAATGGTAATGGTAATGGAGACTATAAATTTCCCACTACAATATCAACAACACCTTGTGTTCTTACTTCCATGACACCACTAGCACTAACCATAATTAAGTTTTCACACTAAGAATTTCCCAAAGAAAATGAATTGTGCAAAAGGGAACTTAACTGGCTTTGGTGCAAAGCATTATAACCCAAAATCAATGATCTAGAATTCAACCTTATGTTTAAGAGAACTAAGAAAGTGACCAATGTCATGTTGCTGTAGTTTTTGAGAGGTGAGAGAGTGCAGAATGGGAAAAATCTAATTTTATATTATTGCTCCAGTATTCCTTAGGATGTAGTCTGGTTTCAACCACAACTCCACCTAAAACAATTGACCTTGGACATGTCAAGGGCTAAATGTTTCTACTCCATATGTCAGGGATGGAAAGATTGTGGGATGAGGAATTTCATTGTGATGCTTTTCCAAGTTGAGTGTTTTGCAACATCATGCACTAATTAAGACTTTGATAAGGGACCTATGAACCTAGAAACCAAGCATCAATGTGCATATTTTTGTGTAAGGAAAACATTCCACCATCTTCCCGAGAGAACAAAACTGATGTTGTTTAAGAGTGGAAGTGAAATGAACCCTCCAATAAAAGCACGGCACCATGCTAAATCTAAGGTATTTCAAATCACTTGCTCCCAATAATGTTCCCTCTAGGCTTAGTGTGGGTGGTGTAATCAACATACTAAGAAAAAAGTGCACTATTACTCCTCACATTTGATTAATAATGGTTGCATCTCTTGTATATATTTGGGGGAAGAACTATGGCATTGTTCTAGAAATACATCCTAATGAAAATACAAATATTGTTCCAATGAGTAGTGAGTGAAGAAAATATTGTGCCATACTTATGTTGTAGTTAACATTAGAAGTCAAGTTAGGCATGAATAATTGAGTTGTTTGTGCCAAAGGTTCTCCAGAAACAGTGCACATAAAATAGATCCCAATCATCACTTATTGTGCTAAAAGTGTAATTTCTCCCAAGGAAGCACCCATGTATATAATAAATGTGTAAAATGCCACCTTGGACATCAATTTTAGAAGTACTGGACTAAGAAGATGAATAACTTGCAGTTGTTCTTCCATAGAAGAAATGATTATAGCGAACGGATTGTGTCTATGATGAATGGATCTCAGCATCAAAAGAGCTCTAGTAATTTGAGAAGCTGCTATTGCAAATGGTGTTACTAACACTTTGGGAAGTCATACCAATTGGTATGACTAGTCATGCATAACCTCGAAGCTACAATATTATGCTTATCATGCCATTCATGTATATTAGATATCAAACCACTAAACCACTTGTCAGTTTACCATGAATTTTGAGGGTATGCTAAACCTGTTTTGGAAAACATTGGTGGGGGTTGGGCCCAACAGTTGGCCACCACATAATCCTTTTTAAAAATCAATAGAATACCATTTCAGACCCCCCCAAGCCTCGACATTTTCCATTGAACACATTTTTTGGGATGAAATAATTTAAGGTTGTCGAATTGGATAGGAATGGATAAAAAATTCTCAGAAACGTAAACATAATGCTCCATTATCTGGAAAGCACTAACTACCTCTTTCCATATCCTGGCTCTTGGCTAGTGTTAGAGCCTAGATTGACCTCAGGCTGAACGGAGGCAATCCTAGGACAACCACAAACCAAGCTTAGCCTGGTAGCTAGCCCTACCAGGTTGGGAGAGGGCTCTCTCCTTGTCAATCTCAGTTGAGATGACTGCAAATATGGATTTTAGGCTAGGTATGTTAGCTCTAGGGTTTTTTGATTGATTTTGATGGTTTTGTTGCTGGATCAAATGGAGTATGCAGCTTTGGGTCCAGGAAATCAAGTCAGAATTGCAGGGTGTTCTGTGGGGCAAGGTAGTTAGGTGTTTATGAAATTGGAATTGAGTGAGATGGTAGGTCTAAGACTGGTGAGGAGCTGAGGAGGGCATGCAAAGATCATGAGTCCTTTACAAATAGTAGAAAACATAAAAAACTAAATGGATTCCGAAGGCAGAACACTGTAACCAATGTATTCTACCTATCTATCTTGATTTCATTTAGTTAGAAGAATGAATAAGATTGTGGCATACATAACACATGAGAAAAACTAATGACAAAAGAAAAAACTATGCCAAAAACACATTACCACAAGTATCCCACAAAAATAGCTGCAAATCCTGGTTTATTTCCTTGCCAAACTGCTATAAAGATGTACAATGTAGCTCAGAGCATCCAAGAGAGTCCAACCTTTACCAACGAGGAAGAAAATACATAATATAGACATGAAAACAACCTATGCTAGTCATCAAGGGTCGAATCCAAGAGATAAGGGACTATTTCAACCATATCTAAACTAGGAACATGAATATAGGCAGTGGAACAACTTGCCTCTAAAACCATGGAAACTGATTCATTCACCCCCAAACCACCTCAAAATGATGAATCTACCCTTTAAGGTCATTTTACAATTACATTTACATAGCATAGCATCATTTAAAATCATAAATTCATCCAAGATGAGAGAAAAAGTCAACTTGTAGAAAAACTAGGCGAAATTTGGATTTTTGAGCAAACTGGTTCTATGCGTAGCGCCACCTGCCAGGTGTGTAGTGCCACTTCTCAGATGATTTTGGAGGCCTTCCCCTTATCCCAATTGAGCCCAAGATATCTAATTGGAAAGGTCTTCCTGTCTAGTTTCTAGAAAATCTTGAATTTTCTCATTTGGAGGTCATTTTCCCCCTCAAAAGTGGAATCTCCCAAGGCTGCTTCCTGTGTGTCCAAAAAGAGGCAGAGAGGCCATTTTTTGATGGTTTTTTGACCTTTAGGTGACCAAGTTTTGCTCCAAAATTGCTGAAACTTTCAGGGATTGATGTTCTCATCATGCTGAATCCAAATATGCAAACCATTTCTCCAAAAAGTCTCCCAATAAAAAGCGTAGCGCCACCTAATGTGATTTTCTGGGTCAGAAAATTTCAAAATTTCAAAATGACAAAAACTCACCAAAACTTGCCCAGATTTGGCACAAGGCATTCTCATTAATTACTTTGATGGGCTAGTGAGGCCTTAGCCAATATTTTTAACTTGTCATGCTCCTTTTTGCTCCTTAAGGCCTTCCTCAACCTTGCCTTAAGTTTCCTCATCCTTATATTGCATATTTTGTTTCGGGTCATATAGTGGTAGGCCATGTGTTGAAGCATCTTCTTGTCTCTATTGGCCTTCTCAAGCATCCCTTCAAGGTGTATATTGACCCTCTCAAGCCATGTTTCCCGGTCATTCTTAATTTTTTGTTCAATAGGGGTTAATGGAACATTGGCCTCCTTGATCTTTTGCCTGCCTTCCTTTATCATTTGTAACTCCATGAGGACTTGCTTATTGGTCAATTGTTTGTTTTCCTACTCTAGATAATTGATGATCCACTTTGCGCTCTCTAAATTGAATGACAAGGCTTGAATCTGAGCCTCTTTCTCCTTGATGATCATATCTTTAGTAATCTTTGTACCTTGAGTTTCCAAATCAATGACATCAACTCCTCGTGTCTCCTTATGATCAATAAGGTCAAAATATCTCTCTTGCCCATCACTAAGATCCTTCTCATGCATCTTTTTCTTGCCTTTGCCTTTACCCTTGTGTTGCTGCCCAACCTGTGCCTGTATAGCTGAAGAAGAAGGAAAAGCCCCTTCCACTCCTTGTGGAGATAGCATTTTCCTGTAGCCTCTAAAATGATAGCTGGTGAAAAAGTGAATGTGACTCCAGCAAGGTGTACCTCATTGTTATCCAAATGTGTCACAAACAATCTTGCTAATTCATGATGAGATTTTACCCTTTCCACCATTTCACAAAAACTAAAACATGATTGATGTCTGAAACAAGAAAGGGCAAATGGGTAGGCTTGCAACTCGCTCAAACTGGTGGGCTCCTCTCTGATATGTTTTCCTCCCTTATGAGGCCTTCTGCCCTGAGTGTCTCTCTCCCTGGAACTGTCACTATGGGTTTCTTCCTCCATTTCATACTCACTGTCCATCTCCATTGTTGTACTGCTGTTTCTCTTTGTGGTGACTGAAGAGTGGTGGATTGGTGAATGAAGGTAAGATGAGTATGAAGAGATTTTAAATAGGAAAGCAGGTGAGGGTGAACAAGAATGGGAAAGGGATGTAGGGAGTAAGTAGGGTTAGTGAATGATGTAGGGTTTGGGAGTGTTGTAGGGTTTGGGATGTATGGGTATAGGGTTTGGGAATTAGGGAAAGGTTTTTAGGGAATGATGTCTAGGGAATTATGGATGGGAGGATGGGATTTAGGGAAATAGTAAAAATGATATGGGACAACAGCAATGAGTGTATTTTTACAACATATGAGATAATTTAGTGACAATTAGGGTTTGATGTTTTGAGAGACAACACAACCCAAAAACTTATGCAACAATTCTTGTCTGCAAGAAAAGTGATGTTACTTACTTGCAAATGGAGAAATTTGGGAGTTTTGATGTGATTTGATGCAATTTGCAGCAATTTGTAGCTCAAATTCCAGGTGCGTAGCGCAACTGCTGTGCGTAGTGCCGAACTTTGGTGCGTAGTGCCACTTGTAGACCACTTTTGAAGGCCTTCACTGTGTGAAAATTGGACGTGTGATAGCTCGTTGGAAAGCATGTCGAGTCTACTTTCCAGAACATCTTGAATTTTTTAATTTGGAGTTCATTTGCCTTGTCAAAAGTCAAATCTCCCAAGACTGGTCAAAATGTGTAGAATGAGGCTGCCTAAATGTAGAGTGTTGTTACAGTCAACTTTTGAAGGTCTTCCTCAACTCCAAATTGAGCTGATGATAGCTCATTGGAAAGCTCTTGGTGTTGAATTATCATTTGACTCATCAAGAAAGTCATTTGGACATTTCATCTAGGAGAAATATTGATTTTCCCAAGGTCACTCCAGAAGTGCATCAACTCTCTTGAGGAAACTGTATTTTTGACATTTCTCTAAAACCATGATACTTGTGTAAAAACTGAAAGAGGTTTTTATTCTTGGGCCAATTATGGACAAAAACCTCTCTTAATTTTGTCAAATTCATCTTCTATTTCTCAGAAACATAGTTTGAAGAAGAAACATCCCTTATGTGGAACAGGGGATTTGTAAAAATGAAGGGAAATGAAGGGGATAAGGGGCTTCTAAATTTTTGAGAAAATTTTGAAGAATAGGGAGGGATGTTAGGAAGTATGGGAAAGTGGAATTTCACATATTGAGTGAGGGCAAGGGGTCCAAAAGGGAAAAACACAGACCTAGCCTAGAAAATTGTTAAATTATAGCAATAGGCTAGGGTTTGTGGGAAAATGATGAATTTGAGGGATATTAGTAATGGGAAGTGTTTAAGAAGGTATATTAAGGATAGGGGAAATTTTATGAGCATCAGGATACAAGTTTTGTTGATGATTTGACCATCCAAGGAAAAATTACCTTCAAAACCCTAGGAGAGGGAAATGAGCCTTACCCAAGTACAACTGAAGCACGAACAAGGTGTAAAATGCCCCATTGGAACCTGAAATGATGATGACAACTTTTTGAATGATGGTACACTTGGCCGAATGGTGACATGGACCGACACTTGGAAAACTTTGAAAGGAGTGAAAACAAATCCTAGACCCAATACATAATGACTAAATTTTACTTGAGGACTCACTAAAATGACAAAATTTGACTTTGACACCCTAATACCACTTTATAAGAGCACATTTGATCACTGGTGGAAGGCTTCAAAGACTGACACTAATAGTTGGAATAGAAAATTAATGATGGAAAGAGGGTAATAATTGGGTCAGATCCCTAGCTTGGTTGCAAAGTGATTTTTAGGTTATCTGAGGAGCTGGTGAATCCTCTACATAATCAAAATATGAAATTTTTGTATGATGCCCCATTGCTACAAGAGCTACATTCCAGGAGGAATTATTGAATTAATGTAGAAGAGCTCAGTCTGAAAGGGATGACGACAAAGGAATGGGTGAGCTATACTCTTCTATTAGCAGACATTGAAATTAAATTAGAATAGGGTGAAGGATTAAGATATATTGGTGTGATTAAATAATCCTATGGATGGCTCATATAGAATTTTTTACTCATCTCTATTCATGGTAGAATCACAACCAGACTAAATTTTTTTGTGGTGAAAGATACGAAAGTGTTCTTGATTTTTTTTTTTTTGGTTAACACTCTCTGATAAAGTATGATATAATTTAGAGGAGGTCCCAACACGGACCAAACATATGTATTTTATGTAAGGAACATGAAGAAATTATCTATCTAGTGGTATGCCATTTTACTCTTGAAATATGGTGTGTTATAGACACACTAACTGGAGGAATTGGCAAATGGGGTTATATTTCAAGAAGTTTCTACCACTCCTTTATAAGTATACCTCCAAATCCAATATTGTTTTGATGACTGCACGATCACTCCAAAGCAACAAATTCCTGGGTAGATTGAGCCCCCAAATATTGATGAGACAGTGCCTTGGGGATATTTTGATGGTGCCTTGCAAGGAAATCCAGGACAATGCAGTGTTAGGCGAGTCCATTTTATTTTTTCGACCCATCAACTCTCTTTTTCAATGGGGTTGGGAGATGGATAAAAAAATAGGGCCAAGTTCTATGCATTCTTAACACTCCTCATAATTGTAGTGGAAAGATGTATGACTAATTTATAGGTATTTGGGGCGTCTAAGGTCATCATAGACTAGATGATTGGTGAAGTACACTTTCAAAACTTGGAACTCCAAGCACAGGTGGATCAAGTATAGGAATGGGGAAGCCAACTTACCTTTTCCTCATTCTAACATGTCTTCCACTATCTTAACACTGTGGTGGATCATATTCCTAAATAACGGGTCTTCTTACAACTTAGAGTATTAAAAATGCGCGAGTTCAAGTAGGGTGTTCAAACTAAACACAATCTTGGTTCTTTCTTATAGATTTTACATCCTTGTAGCTGTGAAGCTTGTGACTTTCTGCAATAATTTTAAAATATATTTTGATATTATTTATGTAAAGGCATCATTCCTTATTCAAGTTTTGATGTATAGTTAATAGAGTTTCCCTAGTGGATCCTATTCAGGATCATGGAAATTTTTATACTTTCCTTTATGTCACAAGCACTTGTTGAATGTACAATATTCAATCTAAAATAAAAATATAACACTGTATAACCAGCGCTTGTGTATTTGGCATCAGGGTAGACTTTATCAAGTAGCATTCCTACTTTTGAAAATCCATGAGGAGGCTTGAGCATTACATCATGAAAACTAGAAATTTTTTTGTCTATGAGCTACCTTCCTTTAATTCTCAAACTCACCAAGAAATGCATCTCATTTTGACTTGAAGACAATAGAGAACATCCAAGGTCATAATTTTTTTCCAAAATACCTATAATGAAATGGCATTGTGCTGGATCTGGCACTACTGTGCATTTTTCAATGACATAATGTGTAAGGGAGTTACCACTACCTATGAATTTTTCAAAAATTCACAATCAAACATAATTAAAAAAAAAGAATAAAATTAACATGGAGTTTACACTCTACCCTGAAAGTGAGAGCAAAGCACCTTTACAAAAGAACGTTAAAATGTAAATTACAATAACTTGATAAAAACTTCTCCATTTTGGATCCACCACCATTTTGTTGAAATGTTATGCTATTTATTTTATTTATCTCTGCTTTAGAGAGAAGAAGCTTTAGCGACATTATTTTGTAAAAATAAAAAATAAGTTAATAACCCACTCAACATCTATATGCCATAATGGGAAGAAAGGAATAAAGTGTGAACAAATCATATATGTACAAGGTTAGCAACTTACCACAATCCTAACTAATGGCCAAAATGACTTAATAGATAATCACTCTTTACATATCCTAAGCTTATGAGAAATTAAACTCAATTTTAACATGACGACAATGTTTGGAGACACATGAGCTAGAATCAGTAACTTTCTTTGAGATCAATGAAGAAAAGGGTGGTGTAGCCATACTCCCAACAATGCATTTCAAAAATATTTTTTTCACGTTAGTAAGATAATGTCCTAAATTAGTATGAGTTTTGTTCAATTTCAATAGCAAGGGGGCTTGTAACATTGGAAAGGCCCAAATTTCAAAATGGCTTGACAAATATAATATCGTTTTGGTTTGTGAAGCAAGCTTGAGTATCCAATATTACCCATGTGTTGACCCATCTACCAAAAAGATTTCCCAAGGGCCACTAATCCACTATAAAGGGCCTATATCACTTCATATAAAACCTTATTTTAAATTTGTAGGTGTTAAAGTTGGTAACTAGGGAAAAATTCCACTTGGGCAGCTCAATTGATGGAAATGATTATTGCATTGAAATCCTGTTTTCAAGAGGACCAAAATAAACCTAAAGATCACTAAATTTGGACAAGGGGAAATATGTTTTTGAAGTGAATCCCACACATGTGCAAATTTTCAAGGTCGGCCACATCATCATGTAGGCTCATGAAGCCCAACATAAATGTCTTTTGACCCTCATCGATTCATATGAATAAGAGAGATCCCCACCTTCATTTGGCATCATCATCTCACAACAAATTATTCTCTCTCCTCATCTGATTTGTTCATACACCTCATTGGGCAATTGTTCTTTTCACATGTGTGGATGAAAGGAGGACGAATTTCAGCCAAAATCAGGAAGTTTTCTAAAGTTTGACAAAGCGTTGACTAGTGTTGACTTGGGTGTATTTGACCTCCTTTCACTGTTATTTTTGTGGGATATTTTTTGTTTGGGAGGTTGCACTATTTGGCATAGAAACTAAGAATTTTTGCGCACTTTGACCTATGTTGACTTTAGGCCTGTTTGACCGTGGGGTGGAATTTTGGTTAACCAACTTTGATTGCAGATTTGTTGGTTGTTTTGGGTTGACTGTTACCTTCAAGAGAGGCCAAGTTCCTCTCTCCTTTGATCAAGTTGTTTTGGAGAAGTTTGACTAAACTTTGACTGTTTTTGAATTTCTAGTTAGGGCTGATTTGATTGTTGTTGATTGAGAGCAGAATTGCAGATTTGACAAGGCTGCTTTGGACAATGATTTTGCAAGTCAAATTTGAATTTTTGTTATTATACTCTCTCTATATGCTAAACATGTGATATTTATAATAAGAAGATTGATCAAGGGTTTTCCCCATCTTATGATTTTTCCCAGGCATTAGCCAAATATTGGCATTCTCTTGTCTTGGCTTATCTTCTGCATTTTATTTATGTTCTATCTACAACTACTAGCAATGTGATTAATGGTTTATGTGATTGATATTTGAAATTAAGTGGAAATTATTATTGAACTAATAAAATGACATTGAAGAAATTTTTGCAAGCATAGAACATACCATTGTTATCTAAAATGAACATGGTTTGAGAGCCTGGGTGAAGATAAGCCTAAGAAAGAGAGAGAAAAGAAATCACTAAGAGATCTGTTGGAGAAGAATATTTGACAAGTCTCCATGGCATCTACATCTTACTTGAAAACTTAGGAAAAGTTCAATGACAAATATAACTATCATGCATGGAAGATGACTTTAGATCTGGCTTTGGATGAGCATGAAGTATTGGACTATGTGCAGGGAAACATGGAGACTCCTTCAAATTCACCTGCTACTGTGAAAATGAAGTATAGAAAAGGTGAGGTCAAAACAAAGAAAAATTTTATTAACTCCATCCAAAAGCATGTGGTTGCATATATTTATAATTTGGGAACTTCTAAGGAAATATATGATAAGTTGGTTGGGTTGCTCAAAGTGAACAATGCAAATCAAATTCACTTTCTCAAGAACAAGTTGAAGGATATCAACATGGATAAAGGGGAGTTTGTCCAATCCTACTTCATGAGAATAACTAAAATCAAGAATGAATTGCTATTTATTGGAGAAGTTATTGCTAACAGGGAGCTTACTCTTATTGCTCTTGGAGGTCTTTCAAGACCATGGGATGAATTTGTCACGACCATTCTCAACAATGACATGATACCTAGTTTTGATGAGTTAATGACTTGATGCACTCAAGAGGAGATAAGGATGATGAAGAGATATAAGACCTACAATGGAAATGAGCCTACTACTTTCTCCGTTCATGTGAAAAGGAAGAATTATGTTGGTTTAAGGAGACAGGGTCAAGGATCTAAGAAGGGATTCAAAGGAGGAAGAAAAGGTAGGTGCTACAACTGCAACAGGTTTGACCACTATGCTAGAGAGTTTCCTCTCAAGAATAATTATCCAAGGGATGATGAAAACAACAAAAACAATTTCAAATGCTCTCCAAGACTCCAACCATCTCGTCAAATCTACCAAAAAACTCCCTCAAAACAACCCTGCAAAAAACTCTTTGAATTATCCTCACTAAACCCAGCTCAAGAATTGTAAGAGACTCGAATGAATAGTGTGGGTGAAATAGAGGGGGTGGGGGTGTTTAAATAGCTTTAGAGGGGGGGGGGGTTAGAGTAGCATTAGAAACTAGGAAAAATAATTAAAAGTTAAAAAAAATATGTTTTTTTTTATTCCCAGGGTTGTGTGGCCACGAGCCTTGTGAACTGGTGGAACCAGTCTCTGAATTGGTCTGGACTAGTTCGGTATTGAACTAGTAGGTTTGATGATGACACTGGCCAGTTCAGTACTGAACCGGTCTTTTCTGGTTCAGACCAACCGGTTTCACCTGAATGAGTTTGGTTTCGGTAACACTAATTTCTACAATGGAATATAGAGGCTTCAAGGTAGAAACCATTGATGGAAACGTACATATTTGGTAAATAAATTATAAAGATGCATTTAGTCTTGGATTTAGGATTGATGGCCTCTATCAAGTTGGAGGAATTCCTTTGGGATCTTTGGTTAGTGATAATTCTCTTCAATGTGAATTATGGCACCAGAGATTTTCCCACTTACATTACAAAGCCTTACCTAGGGTAAGGAAGATGGTCACAGGGATGCCCAAATCTAATATGAACCATGAAGGAGTTTGTTATGGATGTACAATTGGGAAACATACAAAGCGACCATTCCATTGTAGTGAAAGCCAGACAACTAATATTCTTCAATTGGTCCATTTTGACCTATCTGGTGCCCTGCCCGTAACCTCATTGGGAAGATACACATATTATGCAATCTTTGCGGATGACTTCTCACACAAACATGGATCTATCTCTCTTGAAGAAGAATGAAGTGTTCAAATGGTTTTGTTCTTTTAAAGAATTGGTGGAGAATCAAACAAGGAAGAAGATCAAGATATTAAGGACCGACAATGGAACTGAATATGAATCAAATGAATTCAATGATTTTTGCAGAGAGGCTGGCATTAAGAGGGAGATAATTGTTCCATGCACTCCTAAGCATAATGGATTTGCTGAAAGGAAGAATAAAAAGTTCATGGAATCCACTCGTGCCATGCTCCATGATTAATGTGTATTGAAATTTCTGAATTAGTCACCGGAGATTCCACAGTAAGAACATTTTTCTGCCAACGTTTCAAATCCCAACCGGGATCCATCATCAGGACAACTTGAAGCTTGATAGAAGAAGAGCAGATTAAGCAGCTCTTCTTGCTATCTTAGCTCTAGTCTTTTCGAGTAAAATGATTTCACTCCAGGTATCCCCTCCGTGTAGGGAAATGATTCTGGATTTGAGACCTCTGTGGGGCAATATTTTTGAATTAGTCACCGGAGATTCCACAGTAAGAACATTTTTCTGCCAACGTTTCAAATCCCAACCGAGATCCATCATCAGGACAACTTGAAGCTTGATAGAAGAAGAGCAGATTAAGCAGCTCTTCTTGCTATCTTAGCTCTAGTCTTTTCGAGTAAAATGATTTCACTCCAGGTATCCCCTCCGTGTAGGGAAATGATTCTGGATTTGAGACCTCTGTGGTGCAATATTTTTGAATTAGTCACCGGAGATTCCACAGTAAGAACATTTTTCTGCCAACGTTTCAAATCCCAACCGGGATCCATCATCAGGACAACTTGAAGCTTGATAGAAGAAGAGCAGATTAAGCAGCTCTTCTTGCTATCTTAGCTCTAGTCTTTTCGAGTAAAATGATTTCACTCCAGGTATCCCCTCCGTGTAGGGAAATGATTCTGGATTTGAGACCTCTGTGGTGCAATATTTTTGAATTAGTCACCGGAGATTCCACAGTAAGAACATTTTTCTGCCAACGTTTCAAATCCCAACCGGGATCCATCATCAGGACAACTTGAAGCTTGATAGAAGAAGAGCAGATTAAGCAGCTCTTCTTGCTATCTTGGCTCTAGTCTTTTCGAGTAAAATGATTTCACTCCAGGTATCCCCTCCGTGTAGGGAAATGATTCTGGATTTGAGACCTCTGTGGTGCAATATTTTTGAATTAGTCACCGGAGATTCCACAGTAAGAACATTTTTCTGCCAACGTTTCAAATCCCAACCGGGATCCATCATCAGGACAACTTGAAGCTTGATAGAAGAAGAGCAGATTAAGTAGCTCTTCTTGCTATCTTAGCTCTAGTCTTTTCGAGTAAAATGATTTCACTCCAGGTATCCCCTCCGTGTAGGGAAATGATTCTGGATTTGAGACCTCTATGGTGCAATATTTTTGAATTAGTCACCGGAGATTCCACAGTAAGAACATTTTTCTGCCAACGTTTCAAATCCCAACCAGGATCCATCATCAGGACAACTTGAAGCTTGATAGAAGAAGAGCAGATTAAGCAGCTCTTCTTGCTATCTTAGCTCTAGTCTTTTCGAGTAAAATGATTTCACTCCAGGTATCCCCTCCGTGTAGGGAAATGATTCTGGATTTGAGACCTCTGTGGTGCAATATTCTTGAATTAGTCACCGGAGATTCCACAGTAAGAACATTTTTCTGCCAACGTTTCAAATCCCAACCGGGATCCATCGTCAGGACAACTTGAAGCTTGATAGAAGAAGAGCATATTAAGCAGCTCTTCTTGCTATCTTAGCTCTAGTCTTTTCGAGTAAAATGATTTCACTCCAGGTATCCCCTCCGTGTAGGGAAATGATTCTGGATTTGAGACCTCTGTGGTGCAATATTTTTGAATTAGTCACCAGAGATTCCACAGTAAGAACATTTTTCTGCCAACGTTTCAAATCCCAACCGGGATCCATCATCAGGACAACTTGAAGCTTGATAGAAGAAGAGCAGATTAAGCAGCTCTTCTTGTTATCTTAGCTCTAGTCTTTTCGAGTAAAATGATTTCACTCCAGGTATCCCCTCCGTGTAGGGAAATGATTCTGGATTTGAGACCTCTGTGGTGCAATATTTTTGAATTAATCACCGGAGATTCCACAGTAAGAACATTTTTTTGCCAACGTTTCAAATCCCAACCGGGATCCATCATCAGGACAACTTGAAGCTTGATAGAAGAAGAGCAGATTAAGTAGCTCTTCTTGCTATCTTAGCTCTAGTCTTTTCGAGTAAAATGATTTCACTCCAGGTATCCCCTCCGTGTAGGGAAATGATTTTGGATTTGAGACCTCTGTGGTGCACTATTTTTGAATTAGTCACCGGAGATTCCACAGTAAGAACATTTTTCTGCCAACGTTTCAAATCCCAACCGGGATCCATCATCAGGACAACTTGAAGCTTGATAGAAGAAGAGCAGATTAAGCAGCTCTTCTTTCTATCTTATCTCTAGTCTTTTCGAGTAAAATGATTTCACTCCAGGTATCCCCTCCGTGTAGGGAAATGATTCTGGATTTGAGACCTCTGTGGTGCAATATTTTTGAATTAGTCACCGGAGATTCCACAGTAAGAACATTTTTCTGCCAACGTTTCAAATCCCAACCGGGATCCATCATCAGGACAACTTGAAATTCTTGTGGGGATAAGTTGTTAACAATGTCGTATATGTTCAAAATAGGATTCCTCATCAAGCATTGGATTTCAAGACACCCGAGGAAGTTTTCGCTAGTAAGAAACTTGATGTTTTTCATTTTTGAATCGTTGGCTTTCTTGTAATATACTTTCATGAGCCTAAATAGAAAAGGAATAAGTTGTAATCTTTTGGGAAGAAAGGTAAATTCGTTGGCTATAGTTAAAATTCAAAGGCATATAGAATCTATGTACATGGTTAAAGAGACGTGAAAGTAAGTTGTGATGTTATCTTTGATGAAGAAACAACCCTTGGGAAAGACAAATATCCCCCCATCTCAAGGAAGGACGATGAATATGACGTTTCCTAAAAACAAGATGAACCTTTGATGGATGAGCCTATGCCTGATGTTTATTGACCAATGTATCCTATTAATCCTCCTCGTACTGATTCCTCTACCTCAAGGAAAGGACCACTATGACTCAAAGATACTCTTGAAGATGCTGAGAGACATTCTTCTCCAAGAGGGACATTTTGTGAAAGTAAGAAGTTGAACAGGTATCGAGGGTACTTGGCTGCCATGCGTATTATTGTTCAAGTTGAACATTGCATGTTCGAAGAAAATGTAAAGCATAAAGTATGGAAAGATGCGATGAATGAGGAATATGAATCAATCATGAAGAATGATGTTTGGGACGTGGTGCCCAGACCTAAGGAAAAGTCTATGGTCACCTCCAAATGGCTTTACAAAATTAAACATGGAGCTAATGGAAGTGTTGAAAAATACAAGGCTAGGTTCATTGCTCGTGGCTTCTCTGAAAAGTAAGGAGTGGACTATGATGAAATATTTGCACCGATTTCTCGATACACCACTATTCGATCTATAATTTCTCTTTCTGCCAATCAAGGATGGAGCCTACATCAAATGGACCTCAAGACTACTTTCTTGCATGGCTCCCTTAAAGAGGAAGTCTACTTGGAACAACCTCAGGGGTTTGAAGTACAAGATCGAAGGACACATGTATGTAGGTTGAAAAAAGCTCTCTATGGGTTGATGCAAGCGTGTAGGGCTTGTTATGAGAGGATTGAAAGTTATCTTATGAAGCTAGGATTTACAAGGATCTATATTGATCCTAACCTATACTTAAAGGTTGAAAAGGACATGCCTCTTATTTTTGTCCTTTATGTTGATGATCTCTTTCTAATAGGTGCAAACCCTCTCATTTATCAATGCAAGATGGAGTTGACTTTTGAGTTCAAGATGAAGGACCTAGGACTGATGCATTACTTCCTAGGCCTAGAGGTCTGGAAAAATCCAAGCGAGATTTGACTTTCTCAAGGAAAATACATTGTGAAGCTGCTAGAGAGATGTGAGATGGTGGATTGCAAGTCTGTGTCTACTCCGATGGAATTCAACTTCAAGAAGATATGTGGAAGTATTGTTGGGCCTGAATTAGCAAACCCTTATGAGTATAAACAACTTGTGGGAACCTTGATGTTCTTGGTAAACTCTCGTCTAGACATATGCTTCGATGTAAATGCTTTGAGTCAATTTATGGTTTAACCTCATCACATACATTGCATTTCTATTAAGAATCTCTTGAGATATCTTCGTGACATAATCAACTATGGGCTCAGATACACTATCGTGAATTTGAGGATACATGGATATTCTGATGTTAATTGGGCTAGAAATGTGGTAGATAGAAAGAGAACATCAAGATACTGCTTCTCATTGGGGTTTGCTTCAATTTCATGGATGACCAGGAAGCAAAAATTGGTTTCTTTAAGCACCACCAAGGCCGAATATATTTCTCCTAGTATGACCTATTGTAAAACTGTTTGGTTGAGGAAACTCTTCAGTGATCTATTTGAGCAAGTGTTGGATACCACCGCGATCTATTGCGATAATCAAAGTGGGATTCACCTTTTAGAGAACCTCATGTTCCATGACCGCTCTAAGCATATTGACATCAAGTACCACTTTATTTGGGATATGGTACAATGAGGAGCAATGAGGCTTCACCACATCAAAATTATTGAGAAAATTGCTGACATTCTCACGAAGCCCTTGGGGAAGGTTAAATTCTTAGCCTTCCGAGAGAGACTTGGAGTCATGGAAGGACCCTCCCATCAATATCCTGCTTGAGTTGAACACTGAGCTCTGGGAGCTCTTGGGCACTTGGGGTACTTCTTGGAGCTATGTGTGACCATAGGGTGAGTGGTTCACCTTCCCCTATGATACCCCATGGTGATATATGAGATCATAGGGTGGGTCGCTCACCTTCCCCTATAACTGATGATATATGAATATGATAAGTGGTTCACCTTCCCCTATAGCTAATGGTATATGCATAGGATGAGTGGTTCACCTTCTCCAATGGCATATGAGCAGGATGAGTGGTTCACCTTCTCCTATGGATGCCCCAACATACATCCTACCCATATAGTATGAGACTCATGGGAAGTACCTCTCATCTGGCCAATGCGTTGGGAAAAGAGGATAGGGAATATAACACTATAGATGTACGCATTGTGTACTGTCGTACTCCCTATGTCTAGGATGCATGGTGTTCAAAAACTTGATCTAGGATCAAATCCGATTCGGGTTCTACCCCTGGATTAAATTTCATCAATGGAGAGTGCCAAGGTCTTGGGACTCACTCTCGATCAATTCTTCTTCATTATCTATATCAATGTTTAGTAGAGTTTAGACAAGATGCAAATATTTTTCATGATGATAGGATGGCATGATGATGGATGGATTGGTTGGTGGAATTCTCCCTAGTTGAGAGGGAGTGTTAATATTGTCAAATAGGGCCAAATTCCACTTTGGAAAACTCAATTGATGGAGATGATAATTGCATTGAATTCCTCTTTTCGAGAGGTCCAAAATTGACCTAAATATCACTAAATTTGGACAAGGGGAAACATTTTTTTGAAGTGAAGCCCACACATGTGCAAATTGTCAAGGTCGACCACATCATCATGTAGGCTCATGAAGCCCAACAAACATGTCTTTTGACCCTCATAGATTCATATAAATAAGAGAGACATCCACCCTCATTTGGCATCATCATCTCAAAACACATTCTTCTCTCTCCTCATCTGATTGGTTCGTACACCTCATTGGTTAGCTGTTCTTTTCACACATGTGGCTAAAAGGAGGACGGATTTCAAGAGGCCGAAATCAGGAAGTTTTCTACAGTTTGTTGAAGTGTTGACCAACATTTACTTGGGTGTATTTTACCTCCTTTGATTTTGATTTTTGTGGGAGATTATCTATTTGGGAGGCTGCACTATTTGGCACAGAAACTAAGAATTTCTAGGCACTTTGACTTGCATTGAACACATGCTTGTTTGACTGTAGGTGGACTTCAAGTTGACTAACTTTGACTGCATATTTGTAGGCTATTTTGTGCCGACTTTACCAGCAAGAGAGGTCGAGTTCCTCTCTCCTTTGACCAGGATGTTTTGGAGAAGTCTAACCAAACTTTGACTATTGTTGACTTTCTGGTTAGGGTTGATTTGACTGTTGGACTAAGAACACAATTGCTGATTTGACAGGGCCATTTTGGACAGTGATTTGGCAAGTCAAATCTCACTTTGTATTATTTTACTCTCTATCTACTGAACATTTGATATTTATAATAAGAATATTGATCAAGGGTTTTCCCCATCTTGGGGTTATTCCCTGACATTAGCCAAATATTGGTGCTCTCTTATCTTGGCTTGTCTTCTGCATTTTATTTATGTTCTATATATATTTATCATCAATGCGATTAATGGTTTAAGTGATTTATATAGGAAATTAAGTGGAAATTATCATTGAGCTAATAAAAGGACATTAAATAAATTATTGCAAGCATAGAACATACCATTGTTATCTTAAATTAATAGTAGGTGAACTTATGACAACCACAACACCAAAGCAAGCTAGAATGTTTGTCAAATAATTTATTTTGGAAAGATACTTCCCATTATCACTATGCAGCAAGTATGCCCTTTCCCAATATGAGAATATCACAATGCAATGTAATTGGATTACGGAACTCTAAAAATATACAACTAAGAATTGATGGTTGAGGATTGTTTGTTGTTCTAAAGTCAACTAGGACCTCAACTAAGCTCTAACCACTTAAGTAAGTGGAAGAATTCACGCGAGGTAGCAGTTGGATAAACTAATGAATCGGATGGTGAGTGGGAAGGTTTTTTATGGATCAAATGGTGAGGAAACAATGCATGAAAAACGTGCTGAAGGCAGTTTCAAATGAAAAACGACAGAAAAACCAGTGAGGGTGGACAAGTAACTGCATCAAACTACAAACTCCATAGCTCATGCGAGAACCATAAACATGTGTTTTTGGGATTGCTGAAGGGTCTCTTCCTAAAGTTATGGTCCCAGAGGGAGGAGATGAGGCCGAGACACTTGTGAACAACCTTATGGTGATTTTTTTCTCCTAGCTACCCTGTAAATTGAAAGAAGACACAAATGGAAGTAAACTATAGCACAACCCATCTACTATACGCTATTGTAATGGAAATGTAGCTCCCTAAGAAAATGAACAAAAAATCCATAAATCTATGCATGGTGCTGTAATGAAAGTGCAACTACTTAAGCAAATAAACAGAAAAACAACAATCTACTTAAGCAAATGAACAGAACCAGGAAGCTACTTAAGCAAATAAACAAAACTAGAAATCTATGCTAGCATACATGTACAGTAAAGAGGAGCTTTGGCTGCTGAGGTTGGGCCCTAACCCAAGAGCTTCAACCCTCTAAGTTAACTCAGAGATGGCTCAAAACAAAACTCATCTTTATTATAGAAACCATGGATTAAAAAACAAATTGTCACAAGTCTTGCAGCTTAGAAATAAAGTAGAGTTTTATAATCAAAATCCTGATCCTAATGAGGTCCTGAGCCTCTCTACTTATACATATGATAAACTGGTTTCTGTCACTCTCACTTGCTCAACTGTCTTCTAGTCTTCAAAGTGATGGTTTTTTGCACTTCGATGATGGAGGAATATTCGAATGGACGGGTAGTAAATGAGGAGGATTTACCTCCTATAGTTACTCTCCCTCGTCCCATTCGAGTTTTGACCAAGGTCTTTGTCGTAGTTCCTTGCTTTTACCCTTTATGCTTGCATTTTTCCTTGCTTTTATCCTTTATTCCTACATTACATGCACATTAGAGCACAGAGCAGAATATCCAACTGAAACTCATATCATAAACAAAATATAATCAAAAGTATGCAATAAGTTGTGAGAATAGTTGGTTTGACTAAGATAGGAGGTGAATTAAGGCCAATTAAGGCCCATATAATTAGCCAATGATGAGGCTTATCAAATCCCATCCCAACAGAAAATACATCCATCTATCCATGAGAATCTCTAACTATATATGATAATTTTTTGACACTCCTTTAGATTTAAGTGTTGGGGA
The DNA here is from genome assembly GCA_031772625.1 of Pinus tabuliformis. Lineage (NCBI taxonomy): Eukaryota > Viridiplantae > Streptophyta > Pinopsida > Pinales > Pinaceae > Pinus > Pinus tabuliformis. Next base: position 83,462,109 of record CM062807.1, read on the forward strand.
AACTTTCCTGCAACCAACTAATTTACAGTATCTGCAAACCATGAGGATTTTGTAGATAATGAAAAGATATTTTCATTAAGAAAGATATCTTTTGTAGGTGGTTTGTTATCACTAGATGTTAGTCTAGAGAGAAAATAAAACACCACATTTTCCTTCACTAGTTCGTTCAATATGGTAATGTCATATTATTACAATAACAACAACCATATAGTGACTCTGCCATTCGTAATTGGTTTATTCATTAAATAATTTATAGCTACATGGTCATTCTGTAAAAATACTAGATACCTTGTGATATAATGTCAAATTTTGGTTATTTTATGAATAACAGAAAGGAATTATTTTTCAGTTTTAGTATAGTTCAATTCCACCGACAATAGGTTTTTTCTTATGAAGTGTATTACATATGGATCATTTCATTCTAATTTCTCTAGAATACTTCTAACAATTCTATCTGATGCATTTGTAGAGATATGAAAAGGGAGGAACTGATTGAGTACTCTCAAAATTTGAGTTGGAGACACTTTAGATTTTAGTTCTTCAAATGTATGTTGGCAATCACTTATCCATACAAACTTGATATTTTTGTTAAGTAAGAAAAATAATGGATGGTAAATTTGTAAATGTTTTCAATGAAGTGTCTATAATAGCTAGCCTGTTCTAAGTAGCTTTGTATCTCCTTTTGTGAGCGTGGAGTTGGAAAATTTAATATTACCTCTATATTTTCTGAATCCACTAGAATACCTTTAGAATACATACGATCCCCCAAAGAAATGTCATCGGTCAACATCATTGGAAATTTTATATTATTGAGATAAACATTAGTCCCCTTACAACTTATCAATGTATTTCCCAAGTTAGCTAATTCTTAGTTAAATTCATCACCATATGTTGTAAAATCATCCATATATATTTCCACACAATCATGAATTAAATCATAAAATATACCTATGATTTATTTTTTAAAAGTGGATGTATCATTGCACAATATGAATGGTAGAACATGGGAGGTTAATGTTCACCATGGATAGGTCAATTTGGTCGTGTCTTGGTCCTCGAGTGCAATTTGGATTTGATTATAACCACTAAATCTATAAAGGAAAGAAAAGTATTTCTTCCCACTTAAGGTATCTAGAACTTGGTTGATAAATGGAAGTGGGACATAGTTCTTGTCTATCACTTTATTGAGATATCTATATTCCACTCAACTTCTTCATTTTCTATTATTTTTTGGTACAATGACACTAGGGGAGACTCATTTACTATCAAAAATAAAATCAACTGCAAATAATTTCTGCAGTTCCTCCCTAACTATGGCCCCAAATGTTGGATTCATCCAACATTGGGGTTAGTAGACGAGCCTTGATGTGTGTGTGTGTGTGTGTGTGTGTGTATTGAGATGGATCCCCTTTATATTAGAGTATTCCCAATAAAAGGCATCATTATACCTTTGCAACCTTGACCAATTTTTCTTTTTAATTCCCTGTTAACCCCTTTTTGATGTTCAATGTTTTTTCAAGGTTTGATTTCAATCTCTCCATGTTATATTCTTGTTTATTTTATATTGAGGACTAATGTTCTAAAGATGAAGCATGTGCCCAAGTAATAGAATCCTAAATTTTTGGATGTAGAAAGTGTTCAACAACATGTGCATTGGAGGAAGCGGAAGAGGAAGCAATGAAATCACGAATTTCTTCATCCTTAGTATATTATGTGATGGTGAGATAATAATCAATATAGAAATCCTAATGGACTATGTTATATGGGATTTATGATTGTGGACAAAAGTATCTCCTCTAGGTTTGGTGGCTAACTTAGAACGATAGAGAGACAAGGAACCCAATGCTTTCCTTAAAGTAAATAGATGACATAAGCTAAGAAACTATGAGAACTATGTAGTATCCTCTAAATACTCTATTCAATAGATCAACATGGTATTGAAATATATGAAATAAAAACATCACATATAGGAAAGCTGAGAATTATTTACATGAATATAAATGGAAAGAGTTTACAACCGTTGATCCAGGTGGCTCCAAACACATGCAAAAGTCCCAGAGGACTTAGAAAGGGTTAAAATTAAAAGTGGTCAGATTGCTCCCAAAACAATACCAGATTGAGGTGCTCGTCATCCTGATTCCAACAGTGCAAACGACACTCAAATCTGAGCTTGTATGAGGGAGAAAGAGCCAGTCAAAGTTGCGATTAAAGTTGGGTTGTAGGCCACGTTTAAGTGTCCTACAAATTCAATGTCAACCGACGTGGGAACCTAGCTCCCGAGAGCAGGAGAAATTGTTGCCTCTTTAATTTGTCTAATAACCCTTATATTAGACAAAATCGAAAAATATCTTTATTTGATAAAAAAAATAAAAAATAAAATATATTAAAGAAGAGGTGAGCCATGACCCCCGCCACCTCCATCGGGACCCAAAACCATATAAAACAAATTTTAAATTAAATATTGGTCGATGGCCATGACCCTGCCGAACCATCCAACCACCCACCAAACATTAATATGTATTGCGTTGGTATGGGCGGGCCACCGCAAGTGGACCCGGCCCACACCCCTACCCACTATGTTATACACAAAAAAATGTGGAGCTGGCAAGGATTGAACCCACCCATCCCACGTGGCATGGCCCCCACCGAGTGGCCCCATATGGCATATGCCAAAACAAACCAACAATGCTGATGTGTCACACCAAACCAACACCGTCAATAGTTAATCAACGACATACCCAAATCAACAAACCACGCCCTAATAAAAAAATGTACACGTGGATTTTGTGGGGAGGCAGGCTTTAATCCTGCGACCTCCCCTTAACAAAATGACCATTTTTCCAATGCGCGAGTGGCGCTCCTTTGGAAAACTCCGCCCAACCACATTTATAAAAAGCCTTCTTTTCAGTGCGACCGGAGGAGCGGATTTGAGAGCGGAAAAGCCAGCATGGAAATCAACATATTAATATTTTATTGCAATACCATGAGAGATAGAACTAGGAGAGGAACCTTGACACACTTTTCGAGACACATTTTTAATTAATTTCAGGTGAAACTTGAGCATGGAGTAGAGGTAGGTGGAACCATGATTGAGCACAATTTTCAGGAGGGAAAAATTTTGCTAGCGCCCAAATTGGACAAAATTTATGTCGATCCTACACCTCTCAGCGACGCGAACTTGATGGTGCAAACATAATTTTGATCTGAGCAACAAATATTCACTTTGTCAGAATTCAGAAATTTGACAGTCGATTTTACACTCTTCGACGCCATGAATATGATGGTGTAATCAAATTTTCCATTTGATCATTCTATTTTTTGGCCACTTTTCAAAGTGGAGTGTAGGTGTCAGCATTCAACGTGCAATTAGTCATTTCCATGAGAATCAAAGCCATGAGATTGATGGTGCAGCGAGATCCAGCATTTTATCATCCTCTTCTTCAGATAACTCCTTGATGTGAGGTATATGCAGTGTGATCATGTACTTCTTTGTCTCTTTGCTTGAGATGCATTGTGCTGTATAGATCCCTGTTTGATGTTTGATGTGGGATATTGTTTTGTTCTTGATGTGAGATGTACTTATTTTCATGTTTTGATTGAGATCCCTTTGTTGTCATGTTGATAGGATACTCATGTGTTGCAAGTATGTTTGAATTGACATCCCTTTGATGCCATGTTGGCGGGATGCTCATTATTAACATACGTGAAATTATTTCATGTTGATAGGAGTCCTTTTTTTTGAATGAGAGTTCTTGCATCGAAACATCTCTTGGAGCCACTCCTGCGTGAGGGCATATTCCTTGTATGATAGAGAAAACACATGCATATACATCATTACTCTTTCCAACACTTACTGTAGCGGCCTACACCATCTTGACATCGTGGCCCGGAGACATAGTCCCTCCTGGATGAACTCCATTATCAACGTCTTGTGTTTTATGTTGATTTCCTTCTTCTTTACAACATGCATGTATGTTCCTTTATGCTATTTTAAATGCAATTCTAATCACATCATGAAAGAAAAATATCTTGGTTAAATCCAGGAGTCGAGTTAACTCAGATCAAGTTTGGTATTAGAGCAGTTTCTACGTGGATGTGAATTGCGAGCGTGAATAATGGAACGTGCAACGATGGAGGATAAAATTTCCCAAAAGGTGGAAATAATGTATGAAGCTATACAAAAGGAGACAGAGGAAAAGAAGCAAGTGCAGCTTAAGTTGTGAGCCACGGAAGAGGCCCTGGAAGAACTGAAGCACAACAACCAGAATCTTCAAAAAGAGAACGTTGAATTGAAGATGCTTCTAAATGAAGAGAAAGAGAAAAAACAGAGGTTGCTACAACAATGGCAAGCTAAGGACGAGGCCTTGGAAAAGCTGCAACGTGACCCATGTGAAGTAAAAATTAATTATTTGAATTCATGCATGTGTCCTGATGATGATTTCATTATTTTTGAAAATCATACCACATGAATTGGCTCCAAACTATTGAGGAAAATGGGGTATGAAGGAAAACGCTTGGGCATTAATGGCCAAGGCATTGTCAACCCCATCAAAGTAGAAGAATTACCCCGTCAGGCAGGACTTTTGTATGTCAGGAAAGAAGTTGGGGAATCCGCCAAGACAGACAATGAACCACCAACAATAGATGATGAGCAGCCCTCATCAGTTCTTTCCAACTCAAAAAGGAAGGTAAAAGATGTTGATTTCCCTTCAGTTTCATCTTCACATAGTATGATTTCTGTTGGAGATGTGGAGATACCAATTATAGGGACAAACATGAGACTCCTTACCAGGATGAGGTACAAGGGGGAAGAAGAACTTAGTGTTAATAACCAAGGCATAACTCAACCATTGGAGGTTGTGCAGAGACCTCGATTTGTAGGCTTGGGATACATCGAAGGAGAATGATTGATGGTGTTAGATGTTTCCGAGACATCGTTGAAATTTTCAAGGAAAGAGAATGATGGGAACACATCACCATCATCCCATGGTAGTGCCCATTGTAGGGAAAGAGCTGAGGCAAGATCTCATTGCCATAATGACACCAGAGGAAACAAGGAAAGGTATAACCAGTCTCAATATTCGAATGTTCATTTCAATTATAATCATGTTGTTAATGATGGACATATTAAATCAAGGCATCGAAAAAAATGTACCTTTTGTGGATAACATAACCATACATTTGTTGAGTGTTAGAAAATAATAGCAGCACACAAAATGATGAGGCATGAAAGGCATTCTCCACAGTAGGGGAAGAAGCATGTTAAGAAGATCTGGAGGAATAAGACCTATTTCAGTCACTGCAACAGAAGTGGTCATCAAAGATCCACTTTTTGGAGGCTCCATCCAGAGTAGCACCTTAAAGACAAAGCGTTGGTGCATGAACCAGATGAAACGATTGTTTAACCAATGACTGTGCCACAAGGAGGTGACCCATTCACCTTGATAAGTGAGAAATGGTTCTTCTAGGCATGATAGAATGTCATGGTCTTATTTTTTTCCAATCATGTGTTGCATTTTAAACTGTAAAAGTGATGATGTGTTTTCCATCACTTGTTAAGCAACAATGATGTCTAGTCTTATTTTGTGTTTCATTTTAAACTGTGAAAGTGATGCTGTGTTTCCATCACTTGTTGAAGCAACAATGATATGTTGGCCGTATTTTCATAGCTGGGGTATTGTTTCCATCATGATGTAAAACTCATGGCAAGTATGGGATGCTTGGGTCATTAGTGTGATGTAGGTAATGTTCTCTCTGTGGATAGAGGCAACCCCTCTAGCCCTAGAGTGGGTCTAGTCATAGCAAGACAAAATAACAACTAATTTCCTTAAATGGTCATCATTGAAAATACCTACCTCAAATTGGTGTTTGATGGAGCTTTCGTTGTACCGCTTTGGCTATCATTTCCTTTTCCTCGATGAGCGATTCACTTGAAACAACACAAGAGAACAATATAACACATAATAGAGTACAACAATGAACTATTCACTTATAGAGTCAAGGAACCATAAGCTATCAAATGTATTTTACACATGATATAGGAAATCACCATTGATTGTATTAAAATGAATAAAAGCAAAGCTTACAACCAAGCCTTGACGTTGCAAGCTTCCTCGAAGGGTCCAGCCAGTATGTTTCTTCAAGCATTCACTATCAAAAGGGTCTCCCAAGAGGTTGATAACTCTCTCTCTCACTCAAAAGCACTAGTACAAAACTAAGTCAATCCACAACCAATTGCTAGACTGTCAATAATTCACACTACAAACTATCAATCTCACACCAAAACTAGCTAATTTGCTCAATACCAAAAAGTAGCTAATCATAGCAATGGGAAATGATTTTATAATAGGAGGAGCCTCCATAAATGAGGGAGAGGGAGATTATCCCCAAGGGAGGTTTCTCAAAAGGCAGAACCACCATCCCAAAGGAGGAAAGGTGAACTTCCTTGACCCAACAACTAGTTCCAGAACCACCCAGAAGCATTCTGTTTGAACTAATTCGCCATATTTGGGTCATCACGAGTCAAACACTAGGACTCAGAGATGACGTCGTGGGGCAATAGTGTATTCAGAGTTATCGTTGCAAGAAGGATATTGAGGACTTGTGACGAGCCCTAAAATCTGACCATCGCAGAGAACAGATGTACCCCTGCGACGATGTCACGACGTTCTAGTTCATTACAGGAAATCGTCACAGGCAGAATGAGGTTTACTTGCGACGATCTTGAAACATGGGTAAAAAGGGTCAATATTTAGGATTAAAGACCATTTGTTAATCTTCTTGAATGATTGGGAAGATATGGACACATTTATTTGAGGTATGACACAGAGAAGATGTCGCTCAGGGATTGATTTTATCCAGTGACAAATTGTTGTGTAATAGATGCCCCCTAAAGCATGAAGGCTGAGAGAGTGGGAGGGGTTAAATTCTTTACGAAACCATAACCGAACCAAAACACCATCGCTAAGAACTTGCAGGCACAAGTACAATTGATATCTCTGACAGTGAAAGAAATACATGTAGTCTAGGCATGGGCGCAACCATCCAAAAGACAGATAGAATTGGTCTGTGGTATGGACGTAGCCATATAGTCGATAAGACAATATAAAAAATAGAGGTATGGTCGCAGCCATCTAGAAAGACTTAGGTATGGTCGCAGCCATCCAATCAAAGAGTCATGTATGCAATCATGAACCAATCCACGTAACCTGAATTTATGTAATCTTAATCCGGGGTCTCGAATCCCAACCGATCATAGTACAATTTCAAATATGTGAATAGATGTGCTAAAGTCGAGCATACTAGAAAGTCGCTTGATTACCAGCCAATGATGTAAACCATTAACAAGTGTGAGAGAGACCACCAGTAATGTCAATGGTTCTCAAGGTACTGTCAGTACAATCCACAAAGTGTGAAGAATGATCTGGAGTCAAACACTTGTGGAATCACCCGATCGAAGACCAATAATGCAAGCCTATTGTCGAGTGCGAAGAGCTTGCCATTGCGGCATGCAAGCTTCAAGGTACCTGAAAGGAATCTCAAGATCAACTTCCTGGATAATGAATTGATGACGACTGGAAGCGACCCGTCGCAGGAGGGACATAATGTTTCCCACATCAATGACACGAGACAAGGAGCAAGATGAAGATGGATGGAACATAGAATCAAAGGAGGATGTAAGGGTGTAAACTGCAGAAGGATTAAACTCTTGAACATATTGGTGACACGACTCCAAAATGCAACAACATTTAGGTACTAAGGGATTGAAAGTCTGGCGGAGACGACAAGGATCAAATGGAATGAGGAAAAATGACAAACCCAAACCCCGAAAGGCCAATGATGATGTGAGGATATCCCAAACCCGGTGAGAGGCAAAAGTGTTGATGTTCAAGAGTGACTAGTTGCTGTAGGTAACCAACGTAATATTTCCAAAATTTTCCCCCACCATTGCTGGCGAGTACCCCAATTATTTTTGAAAAACAAGCTTGGAGGGGTTAGCAGATGCTTGCGATATAAGTTCTTCCTTCGGACAAATCCAACCTAGTGAAATTTAAACGAGCCCTAGGGAGGAGAAGCTCGGGTCTCATCATGGTGACGAGTCCAATGTCGTCAGGGTTTAATGAGTCCGACATAGGTAAAACTCGGAGTCTTTTTCATGTTTAGAGAGTTTGAAAAAGACACGAAAAAGAAAACTCTAGGTGGGCCCTTTTCGCAAATTTGTGTCTCTCAAGCCCGAAAAGGTAGAAAATGAAACTCGAGAGAACCATTTGACCATTTCGGTCATGGAGTATTTTTCTTAAATAGTGTTTCTAGTCCGAAAAAGTAGAAAACTTACTAGAGACATGACGTTTCATAACCAAGAACGAGCTCGAAATGACAAGGGCTCGGCCATCTTTTCATTTTTAAATGGTTGGAAAAGAGCTGAAAGCAGACCTCCATTTTTATTCTCTTTAACGAGTCAAAAAGGGAAAAAATACTCGGCAATATTTTCATCTTTTACGAGTCAAAAAAGAGCTTAAAGAGGACTCGTGAGAAATTTTCGTGGTATTTACCAAGCATGTATCGATCAGTACCCGCATCTGACACACTTGTTCCTGCACAGAGAAACCCAAGCATAAGACCCATTCCACAAGGATACATGATTAATGTTCGAAAACCTAAGTCAAAAACCCTAAAAACCATAACCAAAACCCTAAAAACTATAGTAAAAACCCAAAAAACTATAGTTAAAGCCCTAAATTTAAAAAAAAAAGCTATATAAGGCATATGGTAAAAACATAATTCACTTTGTTTTATTTTTAACCGTGGTAAAACTCCAAACAACGTGTACCTTGTGAAATTGGGTGTCGATTTCCAGAGCTATGGTGATTCATTGCGTTCCAAACCTTCTCCAAGTAAGTATTTTGCCTTTTCCTTTGTGTTTTGAGTGCATTTTAACCGTAATTTCAATGTTTTGGTTGAGTTTGGGAAGAATTTTTGTTTCAAAAATTTGCCTCGGTCATCGCAGATTTTCCCCGTGGGGTTGTGACGACCGCGAATTCCAAACGGGCCAAAATCGGCATCGTCGCAGGAAAGTGATGTACCCCTACGATGATCCGAGAAATTGTAAACTGTTCAAATTAGACTGTTGCAGTTGTTTTAGAAACAACTGCGACAAGCACAGAAAACACAAGAAATGCATTTTTACATCATTGTGGCATATGAAAATGGATCAAACAATTTCTAATAAGAGAATGTTTGTATGTGCAGGGTGCAAAATGGCATTTTCGTGGCAAGAATGCACACATGATGTAGATGATGAGAGAGGGGAAACTGATCCTCAATGCTTGTAGGTCCTCCGGAATTGTGGACTGTTAAAATTCTTCCTAACGCCGCTATTGAGAGTGCAATTAGACCTCCTAGAATTCTTAATTCGATCATGCAACCCAACAGAGGGTAAATCAATCATCTGAGGGTAGGAGATTGAGTTTGACTCCACAGATATATATTTTCTCACTGGTTTATCACGATGAGGGGAAAAACACCACATGGGTGGTGTGCGAATCATCGGAGAGTCCTTAGACATGTTAATTGCATGAGCGTGCCCAGGGGCACGAAAATCACCCACTAGCGGGAAGTTACAGATTCCAACAATGAATGATCTGTCACTGTGTGTATTGTTGTTCACGATCACGAGGGCAGTTGGTTCTCAGGCTCAACATGAGGCAACTAAAACACAACTGCAATTGGCTTTAGATTGCCTCAATCCCACTATGTTTGACTGGGCAGAGGCAATGTCTTTGAACATGAAGAATTAGCTGACCAAATGCTAGAGAGGCGAAATGAAGCAGTTTGGGTACGGTTCGATTTTGATACTACTCATGCTGGACCAGGTACCCATACTTCAGCTACAGGACATGCGAGTAGGGTGGCCCAGACCACGAGAGACCCGAATCACTCGGTGGGCCCATGTGATGTCGTGAGGAGGTGGCGGCCAGCCGGTGTCATGGGGACCTAACTTCATGGAGTGGCTACATCGTCAGCAGGTGGTGGTTGAGGATTGGTCCTATGTAGGGATGTATTTTAGGGGAGACCCGAACATTCTACTTCTGCCTGGAGAGTAGTGGGATAAGAGAGGTAACATACTTGGGTTGACCCCCAAACTTTTATATTTTAGTTTTTTATTATTTTTGAATTTTAAATGTATATGCCCTAATAATTATGCTCAACTTTTGCAGATATCAGACTTGAGAGACCGGTGGGTCTCGCTCCTATGGCTCAAAGGGAGAAAAGAGAGCTTGCCTTGCCACCTCCAGGTGGAGATGCAGAGGAGGAGATAGCCCGGAACTTGGAGGGTTTGACCGAGGGGATCCCTGACTACAGAGGGTTTGAGGAGATCTCGAGACAGTACCAACAACACACTACGGGTGTGTCGAACAGGATTCATAGACTGCTTAGACGAGTAGTTCGGGCAGTGGTCTGCTATAGAGAGCAACACCCAGAGTAGTCTCCTAGGTTTCCTTTTCTGGTGTTTTGAGAGACATGTGTCTCAGATTGTAACCTAAACATACACATGATTTTTTGGACATATATATTATTTTTTGAGCACCTCGGTGCACAACACAGGATATGCATCTATTTATGTCCCATGGTCTCTGCTTGTTATGTCTAAATGTTTGTCTATGATTTATAATTCGTGCAAATATTTCTCTAACACATAATTCACTAAATGCATCAGTCAGTATATTTCACATCTGCATAAAGACAAAAGACACAATAAGCAAGAAATCACTTGACACACCAAACCAAAAAAGGGTACATTGGTGCATGGGTTCATTTTTACACAAGCTTGAACCAACAAACTATGCTTGAATAATATTCGCATGCCCCCAACGCAATAATCCAATCGAGCCACATGCCCCCCAAGCTTCATTACATTCAACGAGGTGGATGTAATGAAGGTTCAGTCGTGAGATCTAAGAAGGACTCGATTGACAAAAGGGAAGTGTTTCATTTTTTAACGAGGTTGACATAGTGAAAGAACTATCCTCAAGACGCCTTGATTCATTTTTTAACGAGTTTGACACAAGATCGGGAACTATGGTCCACACCCCTTGTTGCATTTTTTAGCGAGGTTGACATAGGAACAAACTATCCTCGAATGCCTTGTTTCAGTTTTTAACGAGGTTGACACAAGAAAAAACTATCCTCGAATTCCTTGTTTCATTTTTTAACGAGGTTGACACAGGAACAAACTATCCTCGAACTCTTGTTCATGGGCCATATGAGAACATGACTCCCAAGAGGTCTTCACTAGAAGGAAGAACCATGCTCTGGGAGGAACACATGTCATTAGGCACCAACGACAGATCGGGTTCCAATGCCCCCAGTACATGATGTACGAGACCATCTGCATGATCATCAACAGAGGCAGAGATGGAATAGGTAGCCACATAATTGACCTGTGGTAGGGAAGGTACTGCTTGCGAACAAGAACTAAGAGGGGATGATGGTTGTACAGGAGGTAGCTGGTGACCAAAGAACGACAACTTATCTATAGTCACAATTCTTCCGTCGTGAGGAAAACAAACCACACGGAAAAGTGAAGAAACAAGAGCTCCCATGACATAAATATAGTCATGGCCAAGGAGAAGACTGAAATCCAAGGCACCTTGGACAAGCATTACGTATGGTCACCAACTTGTGATGTAGGTGATGTTCCCTCTACAGACAGAGGCAACCCCTCTAGCCCTAGAGTGGGTCTAGTCACAACAAGACAAAACAACAACTAATTTCCTTAAACAGTCATCGTTGAAAAAACCTACCTCAAACGGTGTTCGATGGAGCTTTCGTTGTATCGCTTCAGCTATCGTTTCCTTTTCCTCGATGAGCAATTCACCTGAAACAACACAAGAGAACAACAACACATAATAGAGTACAACAATGAACTATTCACTTACAGAGTTAAGAAATCATAAGCTATCAAATGTATTTAACACATGATATAGGAAATCACCATTGATTGTATTAAAATGAATAAAAGCAAAGCTTACAACCAAGCCTTGATGTCACAAGCTTCCTTGAAGGGTCCAACCAATATGTTTCTTCAAGCATTCACTCTCAAAAGGGTCTCCCAAGAGGTTGATAACTCTCTCTCTCACTCAAAAGCACTAGTACAAAAATAAGGCAATCCACAATCAATTGCTAGACTGTCAATAATTCACACTGTAAACTATCAATCTCACACCAAAACTAGCTAATTTTCTCAATACCAAAAACTAGCTGATCATAATAATGGGAAATGCTTTTATAAGAGGAGGAGCCTCCATAAATGAGGGAGAGGAAGCTTATCCCCAAGGGAGGTTTCTCAAAAGGTGGAACCACCATTCCAGAGGAGGAAAGGTGAACTTCCCTTACCCAACAACCAGTTCCAGAACCACCCAGAAGCATTCTGTTTGAACTAATTCACCATATCTAAGTCGTCGCGAGTTAAACACTAGGACTTAGAGAGGACGTCGTGGGGCAACATTGTATTCAGAGTTATCATCGCAAGAAGGATATTGAGGACTTGCGACGAGCCCTAAAATCTGACCGTCGTAGAGAACATATGTACCCCTGCAACGATGTCACGACATTCTAGTTCATTGCAAGAAATCATCGCAGGCAGAATGAGGTTTACTTGTAACGATCTTGAAACATGGGTAAAAAGGGTCAATCTTTAGGATTGAAGAGCATTTGTTAATCTTCTTGAATGATTGGTAAGATGTGGACACATTTGTTTGAGGTATGACACAAATAAGATGTCGCTCAGGGACTGATTTTATCCAGTGACAAATTACTGTGTAACAATTTACTGGTCATGTAAGTCAAGCATGTAATTTGTAAAAACAATCTACTATAGGTTTGCAGAGGTTGCAGGTATTGGCTCATCGCTTATGGCTCCAAAGGACAAATGTGAAGGAGAAGGAAGGGTGACATATCAGATACTTGTAAGTGCAGACAGGGTACAAAGAAGTTGCAGATTATTTTTCATGCTTTTGGAGGATCAAAAGCTCCTTAGTGGGGAGGATTGATCCAGGTGGCTCCAGACACATGCAAAAGTCCTAGAGGACTCAGAAAGGGTTAAAATTCAAAGTGGTCAGATTTCTCCCAAAATAGCACCAAATCAAAGTTCTCGTCACCCTGATTCCAACGATGTGAATGACACTCAAACCCAAGCTCGTATGAGGGAGAAAGAGCCAGTAAAAGTTGGGGTCAAAGTTGGGTTGTGGACGAGGTTTAAGTGTCCTACAAATTCACCATCAACCGGTTTGGGAACCTAGCTCCCGAGAGTGGGTGAAATTGTTGCCTCTTTAATTTGTCTAATAACCCTTATATTAGACAAAATCGAAAAATATCTCTATTTGATAAAAAATAAAAAATAAAAAATAAAAAAAATATATTAAAGAAGTGGCGGGTCGTGACCCTTGCCACCTCCATCAGGACCCAAAACCATATAATTTTTTTTTTTAAATTAAATATGGGTCAGCGGCCATGACCCTCCCGAACCCTCCAACCACCCACCAAACATTAATATGTATTGCATTGGGGTGGGCAGGCCACTGCCGGTGAACCTGGCCCACACCCCTACCCACTATGTTATACACAGCAGAATGTGGAGTCGACGGGGATTGAACCCACCCGACCAACGTGGGCTGGACCCCACCAGGCAGCCCCATATGGCATACGCCAAAACAAAACAAAAACGTCCATGTGTCACACCAAACCAAACACTGCCGATAGTTAATCAACGACATACCAAAATCAAAAAACTGCGCCCTAATAAAAAAATGCACAAACATATTTTATGGGGAGGTGGGATTTGATCCCCCAACCTCCCCTTAACAAATTGACCATTTTTACCAATGTGCCAATGGCATTCCTTTCAAAAAATCTGACCAACCACGTTTATAAAAATCCATCTTTTTAGTGCGACCAGAAGAGAGCGGATTTGAGAGCGAAGAAGCTAGCACAGAAATCAACATATTAATATTTTATTGCAGAACCATGAGCGATGGAACCAAGAGTGGAACCCTGACATGCTTTTCGAGACAATTTTTTAATTAATTGCAAGTGGAACCATGAGCATGGAGCAGAGGTAGGTGGAACCATGATTGAGCCTAATTTTCAGGAGGGCAAATTTGTTCCAGTGTCCAAATTGGACAATCTTTTGTCGATCCTACACCTCTCAGTGACATGAACCTGATGGTGTAGACATAATTTTGATCTGAGTAGCAAATCTTGAGATGACTTGGAGGAGGGAATCTTTTAGGAATCTATGTTATGAAACCAGCTCACAAAAAGATGGAAAAGATAGATTAACACCTTAGAAATAAGCCTCTTCGAGGGGGCAACCTCCTTTACATTACACAAATGAACAAGATGATTCAAATGAAAAAACCTCCTTTCTATATATAGGAGTCTAAGGGGTCATAATATAACCAAGCTGACCTAACAATAATAATATAAAGGCACAAAATAGACAATAGAGGGATTATATGGGGCACAATAATAACAATATGGGGACAATAGGGGCACAACAATAATAATAAGGGATACAATGACAATAGTAATGGGGGAATCACTAATATTATAGGGACCTAACATGCCCCTTTCCTTCAAAAAAGTGTTGTCCTCAATGCTTGAGTAGTTCTGGATGCTTTTGTATAAAATTCTCATCCTCCCATGTGGAATCTTCAGCGGATAAGTTCTTCCATTTGATGAGATATTCCGAAATTGATCAATTTCATAGCTGTCGAGTTCTTGTTTCTGTGACTGCTTTTGGTTCCAATATAATTTTTCCTTCCTCGTCAAGTTCTGGCAATATTGTTTGAACTGGGAGCTTGTTGCGTATAACCTTCTTTAAACATGAAACATGGAAAACTAGGTGCACTTGAGAAGCTGTAGGAAGCTCCAATTTGTATGCCATAGTACCAATCTTTTGCAACACCTTGTATGGACCATAATACTTTGGTGATAATTTATTATCCTTCTTAGCTTGCTTGAGGGACATTTTTTTATATGGTTGTAATCATAGGAATACCCAGTCACCTACATCAAAAATTCTTTCGCTGCGATGTTGATCTGCCTGTTGTTTCATTCTATTCTACGCCAACGTGAGGTTATCCTTTAAGAGTTGGAGAACTTCTTGTTGATGCTCGATGTGATGCTCCACTGCTTGAACCTTAGAATTTTCTCTTAAATATGATGTGATGGATGGTGGATGATATCCATAAAGTGCCATAAATGGGGTCATTTTTGCTGCAGTATGGAAGGAAGTGTTATACCACCATTCAGCCAAAATCAACCATTTGACCCATTGTGTCTATTTATCAGACACAAAGCAAAGAAGATATCCTTCCAAACATTTGTTTACTATCTCAGTTTGCCCATCAGATTGAGGATGATAAGATGAGCTATGAGCTAACTGAGTATCGAGACAAGAAAATAATTCTGCCCAGAAATTTCTAGTGAAAATGGGATCTCTGTTGCTTACAATAATCTTTGGGTTTCCATGTAGCTTTTGAATTGTTTCCATAAATGCGGTAGAAACTGTATTGGATTTAAATGGATGTGATAATGCACAAAAGTGTGCATACTTGGTAAGTCTATCAACTACCACCATGATGACACTCTTTCCTTCGGACTTGGGTAAACCTGTGATAAAATCCATTGAAACCTCCTCCCAACATTGGCTTGGAATGGATAAAGGTTGTAATATACCTGGGGTCTTAATTGTTTCAACTTTATTTTGTTGGAAAACCAAACATTTCCGCCACAAACTTTTGAATATCCCATTTAAGGCCATCCCAAAAAAAATCCTTGTTAACCCTGTGGTAAGTTTTTAAAAATCCTGAGTGCCCTCCTAAGGGAGAAGTGTGCAATTCCATAAGAATCTTTTGTTTGAGTTGGGAATTCTTACATAGGTATAAGCGATCTTTGTCCTATAATGAATCATTTTTCCAGCTAAATGTATCAAATGTACTGGAATCTTGTTGTAATTTTCGAATGAGTGCCCACACTTCTTCGTCATTCTCCCTTGCTTCATTTATCCAATCTGGTTGGATAATAGAAATGGCGCACAATAATGCTTCCACATCCTCATATTTTCTTGAGAGTGCATCTGCCACAACATTTTGCTTCCCTTTTTTGTAGATGATTTCAAAGTCATAACCCAACATTTTTGTGACCCATTTTTGTTGCTCTTTAGAGGATAATCTTTGTTCTAAAAAGTATTTAAGACTATCATGATCCGTTTTTACCTTGAAGTGTCTTCCCATTAGGTAGGGTCGCCATTTCTTAAGTGCATGTAGTATTGCCAACATTTCCTTCTCATAAATAGCTTTGTGTAAATACTTTCCATTAATTGGATGACTTTCGAAAGAAATGGGTCTTTCATATTGCATTAAAACAACACCAATTCCATTTCCTGAAGCATCACATTCCATAATAAAGGTTTTTGTGAAGTCCGGCGTAGCTAAGACCGGTGCTTGGCACATTGCCTCTTTAAGATGTTCGAAGGCCTTTGTTTCTTCTGGAGTCCATGAAAATGCATCTTTCTTCAATAATGTTGTTAGAGGTGCTGCTATTATCCCATAATTCTTAACAAACTTGCAATAATACCCTATCAACTTGAGAAATCCTTGCAGATGCTTTATGGATGTGGGGATTTTCCATTCCATAATGGCTTTAATTTTGCTAGGGTCTACCTTAACACTTTCATGAGATACAATATGACCCGGATATTCCACCTCTTGTACTCCAAAGAAACATTTGGAGATTTTTGCATATAATTGTTTCTCCTCCAATAGTTTGAGCACCATGTCAACATGTTCAACATGATCCTTCTAATACTTGGTGTAGATTAGTATATCATCAAAAAATACTAACACAAATTTTCTAAGGGTGGGTTTGAAAATGGAATTCATCAAAACTTGAAATGTAGAAGGTGCATTGGTAAGGCCAAAAGGCATGACCAAAAATTCATAATGACCCTCATGAGTTGTAAATGTTGTTTTTGGAATGTCTTCAGTCTTCATTCTGATTTGATGATATCTTGAACAAAGATCCAACTTGGTGAAGTAAACTGATCCATGCAATTCATCCAATAATTCATCAATGACAGGAATGGGAAATTTATCTTTAATAGTTAGCATGTTGATCTCCCTATAATTTGGACACATGCGCCATGATCCATCCTTCTTGTGCACCAATACTACTGGAGCACAGAAAGAACTTTCACTAGGTTGAATTATACTAGTCTCTAGCATTTCTGCAACCATATGTTCAATTTCACTCTTTATGGCATAGGGATATCTGTACAGCCTGATGTTTGGAGGAACACTTACTGGAACCAAATGAATAGCATGATCATGATCACGAATAGGTGGGAGACCTTTGGGAGTCTCAAATACCTTGGAATGATTGTCCAAGACTTTTTGGGGATATGGAGAAATAGATGATTTCGATGTGGGAACCTCTAGCGGACATAATTGTGCAATTACACCTCGTTGTTCCTTCTTTAGAAGCTTTGTCATACCGTTAGAGCTCATTATCTTTCCTGGTTTCCCTGCAATACCCCTTAATTCAACTTCCTTTCCTTCTGCAGAAAATTTCATGAAAAGTTCTTGAAAATTAAAAGCTATTGTACCCAAGGATTGTAGCCATTGGACTCCTAGAACAACATCAACACCACCCATTGGAATGGAAAGCATTGGGCTATTCAATATATATTCTACCATGGATAGCTTGATATTATGGCACTTTCCAGAGCAATTTATGGTTCCTCCACTTGCAACCATCACTTGACACTCTAGTGCTGGATATAGGAAGTTATTCAATTCCTTTGCTATCTTACAATGAATAAAATTATGGGTACTTCCCGAATCAATCAACACTATTACCTTTTCCTTCTTGATATGTCCTTCTATCTTGATAGTTTGAGGAGCGGTAATTCTAGCCAATGCATTACAAGATATGGTCAGATTCATTTCTTCTTTATCTAGGGTTTGTTCCTAGACTATATCCGCTTCTTTTGACATTTCTTGTTCCTTTTCTTCCTCCTCTTCACAATCTATGTAGAATAATTTCTTCTCAGCACACTTATGACCTTTAGTGTATTTTATACCACAACTGTAACAAAGACCTTTTGCTCTTTTTTCTTCCAATTTTTGTGGTGTCAACCTTGCAGGATGTGGAAGGATAGGGGCCACAACACTTCCATCTTTATAGTTGTGAGTGGTAGGCTTCCTGGTTGCCATAATTTTGCTTTCCATTTTTCTTGCTAACTTGAATGCCTTCTCCAATGAATCAGGTTCCCAAAGGTGAACCTCATGTCAGATATTATCCTTTAAAGTCCCTATGAACACATCAATCCTATGCTCCTATGGAATATCTTTTACGCTTATGTTCAATTTTTGGAAGTCCTCAATGTGCTCCATCATTGAACCCTTTTGTTTGAGATTTATCAATTGGCTAAAAAATGTGTTGCTTCTTGTATCCTCATAATGTGCTATCATTTCTTTCGTAAAAATTGCCCAAGTGACAATTTTTTATGAGAGCAAAGCCATCGATACCATACAAACTGATTTGGTTCCAAATATAAAGTTGTAATACATACCTTTTGTGTGTTTTGCACATTATGGAGGTCAAAAAATTGCTCCATCTGTAGCATCCATGTTCCAGGATCCTTGCCATCAAACTCCTCATATCGATTTTTGGAACATGGTGGGTCTTCAATCCAACATTAGAGTCTATGAAATCATGATTACCATTTCTTTTGTTCTCATCATGAGTTTCCTTTACTACCCTTTCACCATTAATGACCATTTCTTGTAGTAAATTATTCAAATTTATCTTCAATTCTTCCATCTTATCGTCCATGCCATTTATCTTAGCTTCCATCTTAGTGTCTATGCCATTCATCTTAGCATCCATGCCATTCATCCTAGCTTCCATGCCATTCATCTTAACTTGCATGCCATTCATATTAGCTTCCACGCCATTCATCTTGGCTTCATTTACCTTTAGTGAGAGTGAAATTTGTTGTACTTGGTCTTGTAATTTTGATATATCATGTTGCATTTCTTCCTCTTCTTCATGAATCATGCTAGATCTTTCAGGTTGCTTACTAGGTGTTTACATTTTCTTTCTTCGGGGCATTAATTAATGCTAATAATTCTTCACTATTCCCTTTGAATTCCTTCAAACTATTTTTTCAAACCACTCTTATGCAAAATTTAAAAAAACTACACACCTTTTTTTTCACTTTGTAAGAGCTCGATATTGAATCTTTTGTATCTCTATAACTGAGGATCTTGAATATACAAAATCTCATCCCACAGTATCCCTTTAAGTCCTCTTTCTAACCCCACAATTCTGGTCAAGATTGGATTCTCCAAGGAAGAGTTATGCCAAATCTCCCACGGTGACCTGATTATAGACTAGTTTAGTAAAGCGAACTTGTATGACGTGCCACATGTCACTGTTTTGACCTTAGTACCTGAAACTGATACACAGAGAACTACAGGCCATCCTCTTTCTGAAACTTCTTATGAAATTTCAATCTGATGCTCAAAACAAAAGTTATGGCGATTTTCCCCCGGTCACCTGTTTGGAATGTAATTTGAGACTCTGCAAAAACACTAACTTCTTCAGATCATATCTCCAAAAATATAGTGAGACAAGCTCTAAAATTTGGACTCAAAGTTCATAACAATTTCGGGTCAAATGAGTTTTTTTTGTAGCTTCTGAAACGTTATAGAAAAAAGTTATAGTGAAAATTCCACGATGACCTGTTTGGAGAAGCAAAGCCCTAGAATCCAAACCTCTAATACCAAATGTTATGAAACCAACTCACAGAAAGATAGAAAAGATAGATCAACGCCTTATAAATAAGCCTCTTCGAGGGGGCAACCTACTTTACATTACACAAATGAACGATTATTAGATGATTCAAATGACAAGACCTCCTTTCTATATATAGGAGTCTAAGGGGTCACAATATAACCAAGCCGACCTAACAATAATAATATAAAGGCACAAAATAAACAGTAGAGGGATTCTATGGGGCGCAATAATAACAATATGGGGACAATAGGGGCACAAAAATAATAATAAGGGATACAACGACAATAGTAATGGCGGAATCACTAATGTTATAGGGGCCCAACAATCTAAAAGATTCCTGTAGCCCTAGATTTTCACTTTGTCAGAATTTAGAAATTTGACAGTTGATTTTACACTATTCAACACCATAAATTTGATGGTGCAATCAGAGTTTCCATTTGATCATTCTATTTTTCGGCCATTTTTCAAAGTGAATTGCAGGTGTCAGCATTCAATTTGCGATCAATCATTTCCATGAGATTCGATGCCACGAGATTGATGGTGTAGCCAGATCCAATAGTTTATCATCCTCTTCTTCAGATAACTCCTTGATGTGAGGTATATGCAATGTGATCATGTACTTCTTTGTCTCTTTGCTTGAGATGCATTGTGTTGTATAGATCCCTGTTTGATGTTTGATGTGGGATCTTGTTTTGTTCTTGATGTGAGATGTACTTATTGCCATGTTTTGATTAAGATCCCTTTGTCATCATGTTGACGGGATACTCATGTGTCACCATGTATGTTTGAATTGAGATCCCTTTGATGTCGTGTTGGCGGGATGCTCATTATTAATATATGTGAAATTATATCATGTGATAAGAGTCCTTTTTTTTGAATGAGAGTTCTTGCAACGGAACATCTCTTATAGCCACTCCTGCGTGAGGGCATATTCCTTGTATGTTAGAGAAAACACATGCATGTACATCATCACTCTTTCCAGCACTTAATGCAACAACCTACACCACCTTGACACCGAGGCCCGGAGACGTAGTCCCTTTTGAACAAAATCTGTTATCAACGTCTTGTGTTTTATGTTGATTTCCTTCTTCTTTACAGCATGCATGTATGTTCCTTTATGCTCTTTTAAATTCAATTCTAATCACATCATGAAAGAAAAAGATCTTGGTTAAATCCAGGAGTTGATTCAACTAGGATCAACCATAAATAGGTGTTGATCTTGTAGAAGAGCCCCCCAAGATTACTTGCTCTTTCCTTGTCATAATGTGAAACTCCAATCACCCTAAATGCATGAAATGAAACCTCTCACCAAAGCAACATAAGGGTAGAATCACTGTCCAAAATCCAACCTCTTGCATATGGAAGGCTATAAATATATAAAGAAGTGGGGAAAGTTGGGAGTTCTTATCCAGTTACCAATCTAAGGTTTTAGATCCACCTTTGATGGGAGGATGGGATCAAAGGGTAAGGGATCGAAACTCCAAAGTAGGGTAGGATAGGATCCAAATTTTTTATCTGAGGTAAATGGTTGTAACAAATTCTAGAAGTTTCTAGAACATGAGTGTCGAGCTGTAAAAAGGGTCTTTTTCACCTCTAATTACCTCACATTAACTTGTCAATCCAGGAACGATTTGTTATTTCAAAGAGTGTACTTAGTTTGAGGCGGTCATTTGTCAGAGTAATGCTAGTAGTATAGTGCTCAGAATACAAGAGTAAATGGATGCTTAAAACAAGATCTACTTATAGCAAAACACTTTAAAGCCTAAATCATGCATTCAGAAGACTAAGTAAATTATCAGTCAAGGGTGCAGTAACAATAACTCATCCCTCTGTAAACTGATGTAACTGAAGACAATCAAGGAACATATCATCAACCTGGGAACTAAATAATGAATGTTAATGCTCACTACAGTTTCATATCGTTCTGCACACCAAAGCAATGAGAACGCAAATAACAAGAACTGGAACAACAACTAGGAAATGCAACAACAACTAAGAAATGGAACAACAACTAGAAAATGTAACAACAACTGATTCTTATAAACAACAACACTTTAATTTACAGGAATAAGTGCAGCAATCGTATCCTACAGAAATCAGATAGCAATCTTTACTCTAGGAATAAATCGGACAGCACACGGAAATAAAACGAAAACTGATTAGTAAAGAAATATAGAACAGCACTTGGAACCAAATGTAAATGCACAATAAACTAAGATAAATAACACACGCGGCACACCTTAGTATTGAGAAAAATAGTAATCTGATTTTGGTACTACAAATATCAATCTTAGTTATAAAGAATAACGATTGTAATCCGTAATGGAACAACAATGTCAATTTAACAACAATCGTAATTAAGTATAAACCATAGATGAATACAGTAATACCAACTTAAGAATATTACAGCCTGGTTGCTCTGTAATTGAACAACAATAGCATTCTGTAAAGAACAGTACTATTACATCAATGACTTAAAGGAATAGTAATGTGTTATGAAGTCAGAATGAACAATACGACATTCCTGTTACAGAGAACGATCTTGTAAATATAACAGAGCTGTAATATAAAAATAACATAACACACCAGATTACCGATCAAAGCTGATAATGAAAACCACACACGAATTAAAGATAATGGTACAAGAGCAAGTGTTCCACCAGGGTCAGGCCCTTAGCCTCTAGGGATACACTGCTTGAGATTATTCTAGGATCAAAGATGGAACAACAACCAAATTTATATTAAAGCATCCAAAGGAAGTTACTATGGATCACTTCTCAACGAGAGTCGATGATCAAAGTTTTAAATACAGAGAAAAGTTACATAGAAAAAATAATAGCAGATCATCTCCCGGGCTAGCAGTGCTACCCTTTTTATAACAGCTGAGCGGAGATATCAATGATGCAAAAATAGTTAAGAATGTGATCCCTCACGATCAAAGGATCCTGAGGGATTCGCCAAACTGTTAATTCCAGTTATCCCCTTGTTCTCTTGTGCCAATTCGATATCTCCTTTTCCTTTCCTTGGCTAATATGTTTTAATTTAGATCGCCTTGTTTGCATATGGTTCCCCGCCAAAGGGACAGCAGTTAACTTGGCCCTGTCTTTTCCTTTGGAACGAAAATCTTTCGTTTTTCCCTTTTTCTGCATAAGAAAATGGCGATTATTAGTTATTTTGTGTTACAGAAAAATCTCATAGATTTTTCCATAATTTCTTATTATTACCTTGTTCATGATGCAAAGGGATTATGAGTTTTAAAGAAAAGATGACAAAATAATCAATAAAAACATACCTTCTTCAGTACTCCACACACCCCCCTGCTTACTCTTTTTCATGTCCCCATGAAAACATTGTAGTTGACATGTAAGGCAGTGAGAGAGTAGGCTGGAGATGAGATCTCATGTGGTGGTCTACAACCATGATGCCTAACTAGGTGTTCAAAAAGATGGCCTGTCTAGCCCTCAGGCATCTCATACAGGGCTTGGTACCCAGGTGCAGGGTGCCAAATAATCGGACTCCTGAACCTATATCCTAACCAAGATGGTCCTGCCCTCAAGATAAGTTCACCATAGAGGCTCAAGCAATCAGCGACTAACTTAAAGTTTTCATAATTAAATGGTTCCCTGAGTTGAATATTCGGATTAGAAATCTGATATCAAAATTTAGCAGCATCAATGGCAAGGTCTTTAATAGTGAAAAAGTATTATATTCCTTGCTGATTGATTGCTGTATGAATGGGTCCTAATGCTTCAATCATGCTTGGAGTCCTCATGAGATTCCTATGTTTCCTCCATAACTGCACTGGATTTCTAGGCTCAGCTCTTACCCATAAGTCTAATCCGTTTATTTGTCTTTGGAAGGCATTATAGGCTTTAAGCCATTTAATTTGATTAACTCCAAATGAAACAAATGCCTGCAGTTGGATATCCCCAACGAAAGGGCCAGGGTTCTACTCTGTCTCTTGATCTAACACAAGGTTATGCAGATAGAATTCACATAGTAGTCTTTGAGCCTTTACTCCATAGTGCTTACAACAATTTATAAAATCATCAATAGTATTAATTTGTATAGGGGCTCCTGCTTTGACAGCCTTAATTTTCAGTTGCAAATATCGTTCCATTAAACAAGGCATAATTTTTAGCAGGGGCTCTACATGCTAGGATGTCAGTGTACAAAGAGCATAAGGTATCCATTTGTTTGATAACTACATCTAACCTATGAGTTACCTTTGCGACTTTCTCTTTTTCCTTTCGCCATCCTTCAAAATCTTGGCTTTATGATAGATTGACATTCCTTAGCTGTTGTTGTAATTCTTCATACTTTTCTTGAGAAACCGTTTGTTCTGTGAGTTTTTCTACTACTTGCTGAGCTTGCATCAAACCCTCTCATAGGGTTACTATCCTCGGATCACTTTCCCACGTAGTAGTGGCAAGTGAAAGATTTAATTGAATCTTTTTATTGCATCGCCTCATGTTTATAATTTGCATTCCTTTAGAGGACTGTGCCTCTGTCTGAACTTCTTTGTCACAGGCCGATATATTGTTTGTTTGCACTTCAACATGGGCAACAATTGAATGTTGTTCCTTTTGCTTTTGAATGGCAATCTGCACTTGAGTCCTCCTTACCTTTTTCTTGAGGGGTCTTGCCGGAGTGGTTGCATGTCTTACCCCCGAAGTCCTTTTTCTCTCTTTCTCATTTTCAAAACCCTGATTTGTTGTCGAATTCGTGCTATCATATTCAACAATCTTTGTTGTTCTTTTCGTAATTGTTTAATTTCTTCTGTTTCCTTAGAAGGAACAACTGTCTATTTACTCGGGTCTGGACCGTTATCTTGGCCAATTCCCTGGTTTTCTTCTTGGGATGCTCATTCGCTATTTTGTTCAGGTTGCTCAGGAGTAAAAACCCTAGCTGGATCTATTATTTCCTGGGTGACTTCTTTTTCCACCCCTTCTTCTTCCTGGAATTATTTCGGTGTAGTCTGGCTGGGAACAGATTGTTCCTCCTCTGTATCACTTTTCTCTCCTGTCATACCTTCATCATGAACAGGATGATTCTCTTCTTCTACTTCCTTGTCGCATAATTCTTCGGGTGCATCCTTGTCCTAAGCAGAATGCTCTTTTGGTTCTTCTTCAATATGGAGGCCTAGTGGGCTGAGAGGTTGGGCATATTCACCCATATTGGCCAGAATTTGGGCCAATTTGTCCTCTTGCAATGGATTTTGCAATGGGCTTTCTTCGCGTTGTTCTGTATCTTCCTCCTCCTGCCCAAGATGCTCGGCCTCTTCCTCCGTTTCTCCTTCCTCATTTCCTTCCAATCCTTTCTCATTCTCTTCTCCTTCCAATTGCAAGGGTTGCTTATCCCCTAAATCGTCTATCTCTATTGGTTGGCTAGTATCCCCTTGGGAATTTTCCAGCCTCCCTCTAATTCGTGCCAATCTAACTGATTTCCTCCATTTCAATGGTCTATCCGGTGTACTGGTAGCATGTTTGTGTTTCGAGGCTGGCAGAGTCAGTCCCCGGTCTATTATGGCAATTAGCTCTTCCCAACTGCTCTGTTGTTGAGCAAGAATGTGGCTAACTATCAACCGTATCAGCCCATGGTGACTTACTACTGATTCTACATGTTGTGACTTTTTCATGCTTCAGGCAACATCATGAAGTAATGAATTTAAAAATGCAGGTAAGTTCACAGAGCAGTTCTATTTTAATACGGCTAAGAGTTTAAGGTGTTGTGGTCTTACCACATATTTACTACCTTCACAGGTGATGTAGCTCTGGATGAATTTCGCCAATTCTGCCCACGGCTCTCCTAATGCTGCTAGTAGAATTCCCTTTCCTTTGACTGTCAGGTTCTAGCCTTCATCTCGGAATATTTTTATAATCTTTCATAGTCTCTCCTTCTTTAAATTCCACACAGGTCCCTGTCATTCCCAAGATCTCTGCAATTATGTCATCGGTGACTGCTATGTGTCTCCCCCTTACTGTGGAGTGATATTCTTGCAAGTTCTGCAAGAATTCTATTGCTACGGTCTCATTGGATTCCTGTAAATGATTAAGATAAACTAGCCATCCTGCCCTTGCCAGGATTTCCCATGTAGCATCGGACACTGTCAATACCTATGGTTCTCTCCGAATTGATCTTCCTCCCATGCTTTGGCTCACTGTAAAAACGTAGAGACGACAATGGAACAACAGGTTGTTCAAACTATTAGAAATACAGAGAAAATAGCGAAACAGCAGGGCTCGTTCAAATCCTGGGTTACTTACTAATTGCTATAGAGCATAATATGGAGATGGCTTAGGAACATCAAGCCATGGAGATTGAAAAACAATATACCATTGAGCCTTGCTATTTCCAAGTAAACAGTTCTCCGAATAATAGTCTGACACGTATACCGGTAAATTATGAGGTCACTTGCCTCCCCCCTGCAATGCGATAGGCCGCCCTCGGCCTTCAAATGAGGGGGTGGCATGCCAACTTGCCATAGTACAGAGTCATAAAGGAACAACGTATAGCAAAATGCCATGTTTTACAAAAGGAGAAGATTTCCGAAATCGAGGTATATAGTAGGATCGCTTAACAAATAAGAGAATTTTATGATATGATGCGAGGCTGGGAGGGTAGGACAGCTGACGTGCATAAAATGTTCGATGCGGTCATTATCAAATTTTTCCGTCATGATTGGCTGTAATAGATTTTCATGTATTTAATGGTTCGGGGAATTGAATTACATAATCTCATGTGACATATTACAAAGGTATAAGACAAAGAATGGTGTTAATGATTACTATTGGTGTATAAGGAATATGACTTCAATACCATTAACAGAGCTGTGCTGTCGACAGGTGTCCATAACCTTGACAGAGTTGTTTGTTTTACCCATGGAACCATGATCCTTTGTGTATGCTTAGGAAGTGTTGTACAATGTCAAAATGGAGGCCATTATGCTGGCTTGGTAACCAGTTAAACCATAATGCCATTCACCAGGAAGGAGTGAAAGGTGGGCAGGCTGGCTCATGATGAGACCTCCTGTTCTAAGGAATCTTTTTTTTTTTTTTTGATGTGCCTCTTGGATCATATCCCTAGCGTGGTGGCCATAGTGGGAATGCCACTTCACTTTCTTCCTTATGATCATGGTAGGTCTTGATGAGACCCCCTATCCTGCATTTGACAACCCATAAGTTATATAATAAATTTTCACTTTTTTTTTTTAATTTTTATAAAGTACTTTCCTATGTATACACAAAGGGTGGTTCAACACTCCTTAAGAGTAGGAATGGTGGAAGAAGTCTTAACATCTCAATAGAAAAATATACCCTTTGTTCTTATTCCTTAATAATGATGAAAGAAGATTATGGGAAAAAAAGAACCACCATGATAAAGATAAGCAATCATATCAGTATTAGTAGGATAATGACAGAAAAAGTGGTTGATAATTGTGTCCTTTCCTCTTTCCTCTTATCAATTCAAAGCAATTTCCTGTAAAAATAGCGATTTCATATGATTTACTGATTTCGGTATGCTCTAGTTTTGTATCCATTGCATAAGTGTATAACTGTGCTCCAAAAAGACTCGAAATTATCATATGGCAGCTGTCCTTTAATTGGAACAACAAGGAGAACAAGCATCAATAAAAGGAATACGAGAATGTTGTTATTTTAAAAAAGGAAGATAAAAAAGTAACGACAAATAACGACAAAAAAACGCAAATTCTGTTCCTTTGGAAAAGGAACAGCAAAAACACAAGTGTCGTTCCTTTGGAAAAGGAACAACAAAAACACAAGTGCCGTTCCTTTGGAAAAGGAACAGAAAAAACCAAATGTGCTGTTCCTTTGGAAAAGGAACAGCAAAAAGCGAAAGTGTCGTTCCTTTGGAAAAGGAACAACAAAAACCGAAAGTATCGTTCCTTTGGAAAAGGAATAGCAAAAATCAAAAGTGCTGTCCCTTTGGAAAAGGAACGGTAAAAAAACGAAAGTGTCTTTGAACAGCAAAGTGAAAAAGGAACAACTAATACAAAAGGTGTTGTTCTTTCGGAAGAGGAAAAACAAAACGAAAGTGTTGTTCCTTTGGAAAAGGAATAGCAGAAAGTGCACACAAATGTTGTTCCTTTGGAAAAGGAACAACAAAAACAACAGTGTTGTCCCTTTTGAAAAAGGAACAATAGAAAAGTACAAGCTGAAGGAAAGGAATCAACAAGATAGTGAAGGTGTTGTTCCTTCTAAAAGGAACAACAAAAACAATAGAATTGCTGATTCTTGGAAAAGGAACAGCAAAGTGAAAAAAATATGTACAAAGAATAATTTATGCTAACAAAGCAAAAGAATTATGTACAAAGTGTAAAAAAAGTTAAATCACTTTAATGAACCAAAGCTGAGGAAGATTTTTCTTCCTCCACCAAAATTTGCATGTCGGAATCTTCATGGAGTTGCTGGTAGAAGGATTCCCGAGTAAGTGGTTTGCGGTATAGTTGAACTCGGTGGCCGTTTGCCTTGAAGGTATGTCCAGATCCGTCAATGGTGATTAGGGTAAGGGTGCCATTATCATGTACCTTTTGGATTTCGTATGGCCCCAGCCAATGAGTCTGAAGCTTCCCGGGAAAATCCTGAAACCTGGAATCGTATAAGAGCGCCCAATCTCCTTCGTGGAAGACTTTCTTTTTAATGAGAGCGTCATGCCATTTAGCTCGCTGCTGTTGGATTAATGCAGTGTGTTGAAGGGCAGAGAGCCTGATCTCATCTAGCTCATTGATCTGCTGTAATCTATTAATCTGTGCCTCGTTTAGATCTAGGATGACTTCTTGTGCTGTTCGTAGTGTTTGGATTTTGAATTCTATGGGAAAAATGGGTTGCTTTCCAAACACCAATTGGTAAGGTGAATAACTAGTAGTGCTTCTGCATGTTGTTCTGTAAGCCCACAAGGCTTCTGGTAATCTTGCAGCCCAATTGCGTCTGTGTGACGCAATGGTTTTTGTCAAGATTGCTTCTATTATTTTATTGCTGCTTTCTACTTGACCATTTGCCTGTGGGTGGTATGGAGTAGTAATTTTGTGCTAGATATGATAGTTTTTGAGTGTTGTAGTAATCTTGTTACCAACAAACTGTGGTCCACCGTTTGTAATTATGTCTCTTGGAAGCCCATATCGCACAAATATATGGAACAGGAACTGTATGATGGAATCCTTTGTAGCTCTCGGCAATGCCTCTGCTTCAACCCATTTGGTGACATATTCTGTTGCACCAAAATATATGTTTTCTGGTTCGAGGATGGGTTAATTGGACCAACAAAATCAAGTGCCCATCACTCGAATGGTTTAATAACCAGTTGTGGGTTCAGGGGAATTTCGTTAGACTGACCAGGGCATCCTATTCTTTGGCAACTGTCACAAGCTTGGACTAACTTCTTTGCATCTTTGCAGATCGTAGGCCAATAATAGCCTGTTTGGAGCACCTTATGTCTAGTTCTCCGATCAGAAAAGTGTCTGCCACATGGTCCGTCATGACAAGCTTTCAAAATGTCAAAAATTTCATCCTCGCGGATGCATCTCCTGATGTGCATATCTACTCCTGTATGGAACAAGTAGCCCCCAATCCAGGAAAATCGAGCACTTCGCTGGACAATCTGTTTTCGTTCATTGGGGGTCAGATGTTTTGGTAGTTTTCCTACTGCTAAGTAATTCGCAACATCAATATACCAGGGTGTTTTAACAGTGACAACGAACAGATGCTCATCTGGAAATTAATCTTCAACTGCTGTTGCATCCACAAGTTTGGGCATCTGTGAGAGAAAGTTAGCTACATGATTTTCTTTTCCAAGGTGGTCCTTGATTGTGATATCAAATTCCTGCAATTAAATCAGCAATCTAGTTATTCTACCATCTGTGATTGGTTTATTTGCTAAATATTTTATGGCAGAGTGATCTGTATACAAGATAACAGGATATCAAGTAATGTAATGCTTGAACTTATTGACAACATGTATTACAGCTAGAAATTCCTTTTCAGTAACAGTATAATTCAATTCAGCAGGGGATAAATTCTTGCTAATATAATAAATTGCATATGGTTTTTTATCTTTTTCTTGCCCAAGGACTGCTCCAATAGCTGTATCTGAGGCATCTAATGAAATTTGAAATGGCAGGTCCCAATTTGGTCCTCTAAGGACTGGGGCTGTTAACACAAGCCTCTTCAGATCCTGGAAAGCACGATCACATTTTTCTGTCCAAAGAAAGTCAAAATTACCTATCAATGCATCTAGAGGTGCAACAATATGCGAAAAATGTTCTATAAACCTTCTATAGTACCCAGAAAATCCAAGAAAACTGCGTACCTCTGTTTGAGTGGTGGGAGTGGGAATTAGTAAAATTATTTGAATTTTGGCTGGGTCTACCTGTATTCCAGCTGTTGAGATATAATGGCCTAGAATAAGTCCTTCAGTCATCATCATATAACATTTTTCATGGCTCAAACAGAGCCTAGTAGCAATGCAGCACTGAAGAACTTTTTCCAGTGTGTCCAATGCTAGATCAAAATTGTCTCCATATGGTGTAAAATAATCCATGTATACTTCAAGTCCTTCATTTATTAAGTCTGAAAAGATGTTGAGGATAGCCTTGTGAAATGTGGCAGGAGCATTGCATAAGCCAAAAGGTAGAACTCTATAGGAAAATGTTCCCCAAGGACAAGTAAAATTGGTTTTGTCTTGGTCTTCAGGGGCAATCTAAATCTGATTGTATCCACTGAAGCCATCTAAGAAAGAAAAGAATTTCTTTCCTGCCAGAGTGTCTAATACTTGGTCAATGAATGGAAGGGGAAAGTGGTCTTTTTGTGTTGCTTTATTTAGTTCTCTATAATCTACACAAATCCTCCACTTCCCATTCTTCTTTGGTACCACGACAAGTGGAGAGACCCATTTACTATCAAAGATAGGATAGATGAAGTTCACATCTAAAAGTTTTTGAAGTTCAGCTTTTACAATGTCTTTTAGGTGAGGATTAAGTCTCCTTTGTGGTTGGCGAACAGGTCTCACATCTTTTTCTATGTAAATGTGGTGTGTACATAACTGGGGATCAATTCCTTTCATATCAGGATAGTCCCATGCAAATGCTTCTTTGTATTTCCTTAGTAGTTGGATGAGCTTCTCTTCTTGTTCAGGAGTCAAGTTGGCATTAATGTTTAAAGTCTTTCCTGGGTCAATTTCTACAATTTTACTATTTGAGATAGAGGTAGTAGGTATTGTTTGATCATGCGTATCTTTAAGAGGATCTTCTTCTAATTCATTATCAAATGTTTCTTCTATCATGTGACATTGTATGCGGGATCTAGTTTCAGTTTGGCTAATAAAATTGTTAATGGCATCATCTTCTGTTTGATCTTTGAAATCGAGGGCCTCTTCTACAGTTAATGGAGATCTAATATTTTCGGTAAGGTATGATACATGATGCTTGTTAGTTTTTATTATTGTGACACTTGGCTGTGCTGGGGGATACAAAGCTAGATTCTTGATATTTTTCCCCCTAGCTATGGTCATACTGCCTTGTCAGCAGCCAATATAAGCATCGGCAGTTGCAAGCCAAGGTCTGCCTAAAATCAACAGATGTCCCTTAAGTCGGTTTTTGGGGTTTATTATTATAAAATTGGCCAGATACTCCCAGGAGTCAACGGATACCATGACATCATGTAGTGTGCCTTCTGGCCTAACCACAGATTGGTCAACCAGTTCTAGTAAAGTAGAGGTCGGTTCTATTGATGTAATTCCCAGTTTTTGGCAAGTGGTGGTTGTTAAGATATTAATTGTAGCTCCTAGATCAACTAAGGTGTTTGAGAAGGTTTGACCATAGATTTGTACGGTTACTATTGGATTTCATGGGTCTTCGTATTTAACTGGTGTTTCTTTCCCTGATAATAAGTCGGATAGAGTGCCAACTACTTGGACTTTTGGGTTATTTGTTATTTTCCTCCTTGTTTTCTTTATAGATAATTCTTTGATAGTCTTTGCATATATCGGGATGTCTTGAATGGCTTGGAGGAATCAGATTTTTATGTATAAGTTTTGTAGCTCTCCCAGAATGTCAAAATCAGAGTATTGTATAGGTCAAGGTATAATTAATTGCTCTGGGAATGGGGGAGAGGATGTGGTTGTTGGGTCATGAATCTGTTGTCTAGTCACGTCCTCTTCTTGTAGCGGTTGTTCTGTAGGTAACTGATTTTCAACTTGAGTTGTTTTATCTCCCTCTGTTTTGATGATACGCCCATATCTTAATTGAAGGTCATTACACTCCCTTAGATCGGTTCCTATTTCTGGTGTTTCCTCTATTTGAATAGATTGGACTGGTATGTTATTCGGATTAGGGTTGGGTTGGGCTGGGAGTTGCAGTCTTAAATTAGGCCGGGGGTTTTGTTGTAATGCTGGCAGTGTAGGTTAAGGGAACGGGATGGTTCCAACTGGCTGATTCATCGGTCTTTGCCAGTTTGTCTGCCAGGCTTGACTTTGTGAAGTAGGAGGAGTCCATTGTGCTGGATATGCATTGTTTTGGCAATATGGTGGGGTATAGGGAAAGTTTGGCCAATTGGGTTGGCTTTCTTGATTCGGCCATGGAGACGATGAAGGAAATGATTGTTGTGACCAATTCGGGAAGGGAGGTTGATTTTGCCACATTGTATTATATTGTTGAGCATGATATTGTGGACGCTGAAAAGAAGAAGCTGGGTCTGAAAACATACCTGTTTGTCGCGGCTGCCATTGACGGCGCTGATTAAGTAGATACACCGATTCTGGTTCTTCTTCTGCTTCCTTGTATACTACTATCAATCCAGGAAGTGAGGGGCAACTCTCTGTAGAATGGTCTTTTGTACAGATGGTGCAAACTTGGACTGCATCTAATGGACACTGCTTATGGCTATGTTTCTTTCTGCATCGGGGACAGAAGATTTCCAAATTCTGTTTTACCTCTACTTGCTTTTGTTTGGCCTGCATAATATCAAGTTGTGTTGTCAATGTCCCCAATATGTCAGTTTTAAAATTTTCTAATAAATTTCCAATTTTTTCACGAGTTACTCCTTCTGCCGAAGTTCTATTATCTCTTGCAAACCGATCATGTTCTGCTAGTTTTAGTCTTGTGCTGCCTCTTGGGCTCCTGATACATAAATCAATAATGTCAGCAAAATTTTCCTGATAAATATCTCCTTTCCCCATAATGTTTAGTTTTTCAATCCATTGTTCCTTCATTCCCCTAATTAATGCTGTTTTTAATACATTATCAGGTAAGGGTAATGATGCATAAGGAGATCTTTGAAGATTGTACTGGAAATGCTCTACATATTCTTATAATGTTTCATTTGGTCTAGCTACCATCTAAAATATTTCATCTTTTAACTCTCTAGACCTACAATAATCCTGGTATTTTTTTAGAAAAGATTCTTTCATTTGGTCCCAGTTATTTATAACACCACCACCTAATCCCATAAACCATCTTAAAGCAGCCCCTTTTAATGTAGAGGGAAATAATTTTAGTTCCCGAGGATCGGTGGTATAGTCGTATCCTCTACACAACACGTCAAATTCGAATAAAAATGCATCCAGATATTTTGATGTAAGGCCATGGAATGTAGGGATGTGCTGGAGAGGAATTGCTTTCATAGGTGCATTAGCTGCAGTATCCACAATGGGGTATTGCAGTGTAGAGGTTTGGGTGTTTGGATGGTTTTGGGCCATTTGGTCAAATATATGCCAATAACCTTCTGGGATATCTAGGAGGGTATTCCTAGGTTGTCGAGGGGGAATGGCTCTAATGGGAATGGCCTTAAAAACACTTCCTTTATCTGGGATGATGAGAGTGTCTAATGTTTGGGAGGGTTCAGGTTCTTGAATTTCTTCAAATTCGTTATAAATGATTTTTGTAGAACTTCCCTTATCTAGGCTGCTTAATGGCTGTATTACCCCAAGAGGAGATTTTGGTTCTTCAGTTTTTCCTGTTTCCTCTCTTCCTTCACAAAGATTACGAAGGTTACCTTCTTGCAATGATTTTGGGCTAGAATTTTCAATTTCTTGAAAATCTTGCTCTTCGGTTTGACTATGCACCTCAGCAAAGGCTACAGATGGTGATCTTGTGGCCTGAAGGGAACTAGTAGGCTGTCTAGAAGCAACTTTTCTAGGTCCTACTGAAGGCTGAGATTCTGCTTTTTTAAGGATTTCATCTATAAAGGTCGATCAGCCAAGGGTCACCGGCCCCTTAGCTTTATCAGGCTTGGGTAGAGGTTTGGGATTCTTTTCAGGCTTTTTCTGCTTAGTCATGCACTCAAATCAACTACTAAGTTCTACCCAAACAAAATAGCAACAAATCTGCAGGAAAGTGGGCAGGGGAGCAAGGCTATTACATACTCCACACGTAGGTTCTTACCTTTCATTTTTAAAACCCAATTCTTTCCTAACAGGTTCTTACACTACTCTGGAAAAGAAACAAATGGCTACACTCTTCCCCGGCAACGGCACCAAAATGTCGAGCCGTAAAAAGGGTCTTTTTCACCTCTAATTACCTCACATTAACTTGTCAATCCAGGAACGATTTGTTATTTCAAAGAGTGTACTCAGTTTGAGGCAGTCATTTGTTAGAGTAATGCTAGTAGTATAGTGCTCAGAATACAAGAGTAAATGGATGCTTAAAACAAGATCTACTTACAGCAAAGCACTTTAAAGCCTAAATCATGCATTCAGAAGACTAAGTAAATTATCAGTCAAGGGTACAGTAACAATAACTCATCCCTCTGTAAACTGATGTAACTGAAGACAATCAAGGAACAGATCATCAACCTGGGAACTAGACAATGAATGTCAATGCTCACTACAGTTT
The DNA here is from genome assembly GCA_031772625.1 of Pinus tabuliformis. Classification (NCBI taxonomy): domain Eukaryota; kingdom Viridiplantae; phylum Streptophyta; class Pinopsida; order Pinales; family Pinaceae; genus Pinus; species Pinus tabuliformis. The sequence goes on from CM062807.1 coordinate 83,496,820, forward strand.
CAGATCATTCTGCACACCAAAGCAATGAAAAAGCAAATAACAGGAAATGGAACAACAACTAGGAAATGCAACAACAACTAAGAAATGGAACAACAACTAGAAAATGTAACAACAACTGATTCTTATGAACAACAACACTTTAATCTACAGGAATAAGTGTAGCAATCGTATCCTACAGAAATCAGATAGTAATCTTTACTCTAGGAATAAATTGGACAGCACACGAAAATAAAATGGCAACTGATTAGTAATGAAATATAGAACAACACTTGGAACCAAATGTAAATGCACAATAAACTAATATAAATAACACACACGACACACCTTAGTATTGAGAAAAACAATAATATGATTTCGGTACTACAAATATCAATCTTAGTTATAAAGAATAACGATTGTAATCCGTAATGGAACAACAATGTCAATTGAACAATAATTGTAATTAAGTATAAACCATAGATGAATACAGTAATACCAACTTAAGAATATTACAACTCTGTAATTGAACAACAATAGCATTATGTAAAGAACAGTACTGTTACATCAATGAATTAAAGGAACAGTAATGCGTTATGAAGTCAGAATGAACAATACGACATTCCTGTTACAGAGAACGATCTTGTAAATATAACAGAGCTATAATATAAAAATAACAAAACAAACTAGATTACCGATCAAAGTTGATAATGAAAACCACGCACGAATTAAATATAATGGTACAAGAGCAAGTGTTCCACCAGGGTCAGACCCTTAGCCTCTAGGGATACACTGCTTGAGATTATTCTAGGATCAAAGATGGAACAACAACCAAATTTATATTAAAGCATCCAAAGGAAGTTACTATGGATCACTTCTCAACGAGAGTCGATGATCAAAGTTTTAAATACAGAGAAAAGTTACATAGAAAAAATAATAGCAGATCATCTCCCGGGCTAGCAGTGCTACCCTTTTTATAACAGCTGAGCGGAGATATCAATGATGCAAAAATAGTTAAGAATGTGATCCCTCACGATCAAAGGATCCTGAGGGATTCGCCAAACTGTTAATTCCAGTTATCCCCTTGTTCTCTTGTGCCAATTCGATATCTCCTTTTCCTTTCCTTGGCTAATATGTTTTAATTTAGATCGCCTTGTTTGCATATGGTTCCCCGCCAAAGGGACAGCAGTTAACTTGGCCCTGTCTTTTTCTTTGGAACGAAAATCTTCGTTTTTCCCTTTTTCTGCATAAGAAAATGGCGATTATTAGTTATTTTGTGTTACAGAAAAATCTCATAGATTTTTCCATAATTTCTTATTATTACCTTGTTCATGATGCAAAGGGATTATGAGTTTTAAAGAAAAGATGACAAAATAATCAATAAAAACATACCTTCTTCAGTACTCCACAATGAGGCTTCCTGAATTTCTCTCTTTTTCCTGAATTTCTAGAACCAATGCGGTACAAAAAGGGAGAAACTTGTAGGTGATCAGTGTAGGCTACAATGGAGAAACTTATAGGTGAACATTGTCCAGAAAGAGGCTAGGGTGTATTGGTCCTAAGCTAGCTCAGATGATGCAGTTTAGGGAAAAATGTTTGGGGAATGAAAGAGACATTCTTAGGGCTTTGTGCAAGATTATGACAAGGGGGAATATGATGTTGATTCATCCCATTAGGAGGCCTTTTGATCATATGTGACAAATTTTCCTATAAAATATTGCCCCTAAAGCGCAAATTCAAACATGATGATTGATGAATGAGGTGCTTTACCTTGTGACAAGTTGGGATCAAGAAAAACTAATGAGCTTAATCTGTTACAATAGAATTTCATCATGACATCTTTATTGCTTAGGAAGGCATACCCATACTTAACACATAAGCTAACATAACATGTACAATGATCAAAAGATGTGTCCACAAATGAGAATTGTTGGACCCATGATTGGTTGATTGTATGTATAATCATGGCCATCATACATTGTGATCTCTGTATAACTCCTGAAATCGTAGCCCAGATGGATGAAACTAGATCCAATTTCTTCTATCTCCTTCACACAACCAACCAATGTATGAGTCTAACCACGTGAATCAATGAGCTGAGGTCAAACATGGTAGAAACCATTTGATTACCAGCCGATGATGTAAGTCGTTAACATATGAGAGAGAAACCATCGGTGATGTTAATGGCCCTCAAGGTCCTACATTAGAATCTGTATGGTGTTAATAAATGAGTTTATGTCGGACATCACACAAAATTTTTCAGTCGAAGGTCATTGACGTAAATTTTCCATTGATGTATGCAAGCACCAAGGTACCAAAGCGTTGTTTCTAAGTCAACTTCCTAGATGATGTGCTAATTTCGATAGGAAGCAACCTATCATAGGAGGGCCTTGATGTATGCCCCATCAACGACATGAAACAGGTATCATAACTAAGATAGAATGATCAAAATGATGATGACACGAAACTGGATTAGGAAAGGAAAACATGGAATGAAGGCTTAAGAGTATTGTAATGAATATCAACTAAATGACTTCTCTTGAAGACACCAACAACACTGAATGGAGTTGGAATCATTGACCCAAAACTGAAATGGAGGCTCTAAAATGGTATGATGAACCAAAATACAATCATATTACCCAACCCAACAGCCATAGAGATGAAGTGGAAGAGTGTCATGTTCAATAGCAACTCACTCCCATTAGCAAATGGAATACCCTGTTTTACCAATTTCCCCAACCATACTGCTTTGTACCTCTTTATTTTTTAACAAGCTTGAGGAGGATAACATATGTTTGATCTGTAAGTCCATCATTCAAATGAATCCCTTCTAGTATATTTAACGAAGCCTTAGAAGGAGCGGTTTGGCATTGTCAAGTTTGACAAGTCCATCATTGTTTGATTTTCTTAATGAGTCCAGTGAAGGTAAAAATGAATATCTTTTTCATGTTTAGAGAGTTTGAAATAGAGGCGAAAAAGAAAACTCTAGATGTCATTTTTCATAGATAGTCTCTCAAGTTTGAAAAGGTAGAAAACTATACTAAAGAGAACCTCTTAGCCATGTTCGAATAAGGTTTTCTTTCTTCGTAGATGGTCTTTCTAAGTCCGGAAAAGGGTTAAACTTATACTGAGTAGACATCTTTTCATTTACTTTTATGAGTTCAAAAAGCCAAGTATTCGATGATCTTTTCATATTTTGGTGTGAAAAATTGGTGACCCGATTCCTATTACAACAAACTAATGATATTTGTCCTATTTATTAGATTAATTTAAACAAATTACTTGCACTTTTCTATGGAAAATATCGAAATACATACACTGCAACCTACACAAAATAAAATACTATGGAAACTAAATACTGCACTAGAGAGAAATAAACACACACACAATTCCACCATTATTTTTGGACTAAGTCCTTGGAAAAACCCAAAGTTGGAAAACAGGCGAAGTAGGTGAGGGTTTTATTATTACTCAGTAGTAATCTAAATACAAATTATTAGATTCCCAAACTAAAAATATGATACAGAGAATAAACTAGAAAAGAGGTAGTAAGAAAAATATCACACTGTCATCGACGATCCAAATCTAATCTAGGCTCTAGATGGCTAGCCTCGTGATGCCTCTATGCGGCTCTGTGCCACCCTACACAGATCTACATCATAGTCTCTAAGATCTGCATCACCATTCTCATTCGTTGATTTGCCTCTGAAACTTCGACTCTCTGGCCCTACGGTCTCACTCCCTAGCTTCTCACACTATATTTTGACTCTCCTAGTAGAATTTCAGAGTCCTTCTGAAGCTCTGTGCTACCTCTACAAACCTCTCTATGCCTTCTTTGCCTTACACTCTCTGTATCTAGAAGAAATCTCCTCTGGTCATCTATCCCTATCCTCACTATAAGAAGATCACTTGACCTTCCTTCGGAAACTCACCACAACTACTCTTGAGAAATTCGATGTCTTGATCTCACTAACTCAATATGTTCTCCAAGTTCCCATCAAGCTCCTTCTTATAAGCTCTCGTTGGATCACAACCAACCAAGATTAAAACTTAATTGATGGCTAAGATTAACTGGGAGTTGATCCTCGTCTTCTTCTATAAGATTCACACCAGATTTAATTAATACCCTTTAATTAATCCCATTTCCTAAGTTTAGACTTAGGAATACATTAAAAACTATTAATTATTTTAATTAAACTATCTCTAGGTGGAATTTTCTCTAACTATTTCTGGGTTTTGGAGAATACATGTGTCTTAGCCTATCTGAAAAATCTCGAGGCTAGATCACAACCAATGCTATATAAATCAACACTCCCTCTTAGTGAGGAATGTTCTCAAGTGTTGCAACCCATTGAAACAACACTCTATCTCTGCACCATCTCCTATTGTGTTGCTGATGCCTAGCTGCAACTGCCCACGAACCACTGAACAAATCTAATTAATGCATCTATGCTACTTCTGCCCACCAAACAATGCACAACTTTGTCTGTTGCATCTGTGATGCTGCTGAACTGTTGCCAACACTGCAACCTTCTCCATCTGTGGTTGCTGCAACTACAACAACTACAACATAAAATCATCCAAAATACTGAACCAACTGTGGTCAGTATGATGCATCTATCACCCAATTTTTTATTAAGTTCTAGCCTCTTCACTGTCACTAAATCATCTACGCTACTGCTGACTCTGCACTATGCCAACTCCACTGCTACTAACTCTTCTATGCATTTCTTAGTCTCTGATCTGCTACTAGCTATCGTATTTGTCACTCTGGCACTTGACTGCATGAACTTCCACTCATCCATCCTACTACTGCATGTCTTGGGATCCTGTAGAAAGGTATTGATTCAAGAGGTGGACCTCCTCAATAATCCTACCCATCATGTAGCTCTCTAGGGCTACAATTTTAGATCACCCCACCTCACCCCTGGAGGTAACTTGGCAATCATGGAAAAATGTTCCTCTAGTCTAGAGGATAACTTTTCGATCTCAGTGGATGCAGCGTATTGATCCTACTTATCCTCCTTTTCCTTCTTTCCAAGAGAATACTGAGTGCTGTAGTGGCCTAGCTCACAATACTTGAAGCACTTGATCTTCAAAGTGTCCTTCTTTCTTCTGTGTTGCTCCTGCTACCCCTAAAATGCGAGGGTCACATCTTCCTCCTCCTTTACTTGCTTCATCCCACTATTTCTCCTAGCACCACTGACGATGCTCTTCACTATATCCCACACACATTCCCAATCTGATAGTTTTTCTCTGCCTAGGATACTCTCAACGAAAACTTTCCAATATTTAGAAATGTTGTTCAATGCTAATCATACAGACTCTATATGTTGGGGCACTGATCCTACTGAAGCCATCTGATCCCGGACATCCTAAAGTCTAGTAAGGAAGGGATTTACATGCTCTCCTTTTTGCATCCTCATGCATCTCATATTTTCCTCAAGATACATCTTCTGATACTCAAAAGAACCTTCATATAGTGTAGCTAGTACCTCCCACATATGTCAGGGAGTTTCTTTGCCAACTATGTGGGATTCCACATCATCTTGAACCCCATCGAGAATAAAACTCTTAGCTATCGCCATCTACTTCTTGTACTTCTTAAGCGTATCTACATTTGCAGGTACAACTACCACACTATGGACATATGTTTTGAGATCATTGTTGTCTAGAAGGAAGGAAATTCTAGCCTTGCAAATCACATAGTTGGAGGCTCTATGAAACCGATCTTGATCTCTCAACCCAGTTTATTCCATCTCTCTAAAAATTATGTCGAATTCCTTCTCTTCCCCTTTGCGCAACTACTGCCCAACTATTTTCACTCCCTTATGGAGTGAGAAATCCTGAACACAGCTACTGCTGCTCTGCTGGGAAAATTAGAACTTCTTAGCTAGAAGTACCCTAAGGAAATAATTCTATCAGTATGTGATCTCCTCTCCTTCTGATGCTATTCTACCAGAAACCGCTGAAAAATTATTGTGTCCCAGCTGAAGATATGCTCTACGTGGAAAGTGTTGCACTGCTCCCATTTCCTTTACAAATATTCGCTCCAAAAAATTTACTCTTTGTCGACTCACTCAGAGAAGTAATTTTTCACGAAAATTAGCCCTCCTACCCAACAGATTGTGCTGCCACTCTGGGGTTTGGAAATGCTAACTACATAATGTTTCTCTTCTGCTTACGATCTTTGCTCTAATACCATGTGAAAAGTCGATGAACCGATTACTACTGCAGCAAAATGATGATATTTCTCCTATTTTTTAAATTACTTTAAACAAATTACTTGCAATTTTCTACAGAAAATATCGAAATACATACACTGTAGCCTACACAAAATAAAGTGCTGCAGAAACTAAATACTGCACTAGAGAGAAATAAACACACACACAATTACACCATTATTGTTGGCCTGAGTCCTCGAAAAAACCCAAAGTGGGAAAACTAGCACAACATATGAGGGTTTTACTATTATGAAGTAGTAATCAGAGTATAAATCATTAGATACCCAAAATGGAAATTTGATATGGAGAATAAATTGACAAAGAGGTAGTTTTGTAGCGACAATAACACCCTCCAAAATTTTGGCTTGAACTTAAATTTCAGAGCCTTCCTTGGTCTTTCACTTTAGGGCTGCAAAAATTTGAGCTCATTCCATGAGCTCTCTTAGAGTCTTTCACCCTTTTTTCTTGTTCAGACAACTATCATCTTTTGGTATGTTTGATTGTTTTACCTTGCTTTCAGTCCTTTTCTAGTGATTTCGAAGGCTGGTCTTTGTGTATTTGATTTGTCCTAGATATGTAAAGATTTATTGCACTTATACACAAATTCTTAATAATTGTCGCACAAGTGTCGTCACAATCATCCTAAGTCCACCCTAAGTGTCGCACTTGACACTTTTGTCCTAGGATAGTCTCATAGAGGGTAATGCTTCATCTTGTTGTTCCAGTTGTAACACCCAGTCCTCCCAAGTCCACCCAAGAAACCATATAGCTGGGCTAAAAATGCAATGAGAGAGGTTACTATAAGGGATTCAACTTCCTTGGTGACTTTAAGGAAACAGAATTGATGGAACATATCAAAGAAACCCATCCACATAAGTAACAACACCCTAAGGAGACATGTCATCCACTCAAACATCTTGTCCCTGAGTCCCACTAATTATTTAATCCTTTTAACCCATTGTCTCTCTCATGCTATAGGCATGATAGCATCCATCAACCCAAAGTTGTTGTCATAGGCCTATGTGCCAGCGACTATGGACTTTTCTCAGTAGATTTATGCCAACGGCCCCTCAATTTGAGCCACTTTTCTAGGCCAGAATCTTGGCCTCTACCCAAAAATTTCTACAACCTTCAGAATAAATCAAATATATGATAAAAATGTGCTTAAATAAAAAATCAACCTACGAACTAAGCCTGAGCATCCCCAACCAAGACTAACATTTTGTCAAACACTTGGCATCAATGCAACCTACACGTCTAGGATACAATATAGAGCATAAATGACTGAAAGAACTTATGAAACATAACCAAAAGGATCACGTCCTTCTCCATTGAACTATTATATCATCAATTAGGTCTTGCATCCATCCATTTAACAACTACACGTAAATACATGAAATAACCATGAAATGAACCAACCATTTAATCATGCTTACAACCAACATAAAACCATATAAATATCAGAGAGATGACAACCATTAAATCCACATATAAATTAGTGAAAAAGTAAGAGAACTTATATTTGATTAATAATAGGCAAATCCGATGAGGTTCGAGACTTCCACGTACCACCTGACCATAGACATGGCTGAACCAAATCTCCCTTTTATCCAGTCACCCCTATGGCATATTCCAAGCATGAATGTGGGATCTCATAGAACAGCTAATCCAAGAAAAACCAAGGGAATCCATAGGTTAAACCACCTCCAACCTCGTCAAACCATGATCACACCAAAACCATTGCTTTGATCATAACCGAACAGAACTTGGAATGCCATCCAGAATCCATCACTATCCTTGAGGAAATTTCTGTCTCCTTATCTCTAAGGCTTTACCGCAATCCAATCCTGGATCACTAGGCCCTAAATTGGGACCAGTCTCTCAGTATTTACTACAATCCAAACCTGGATCACTAGGCCTTAAATTGAGACTTCTCCCTCAGGCTTTATCGTGTATCCTGCCAAAACCGGTCAAGGGATTCCTAGGCCTTTGGGAATGAACCATGAGACCACCTCTGCCTCGGATTCCAAAACCAAAGCTCAAAACCGAGATAAACCTCCCAACATACCATGACATCTAGAAAAAGGAAAGGCTAGGCTAAAAACCACTATCATAACCCAGCAAAACCATGCCAATGATAGTAAGAGAACCATATGCCAACATGCAAAGCTATGCATGTACAAACCAACTAGGAAATTACACATGAAAAAGGTTGCAAGAATTCCTACTGAAGCTACTTGATCCTTCTCTTCTTTCTTGATCCTTGCTTTCCTTGCTTTCCCTTTTCTTTATTTTCCTTCCTTGATCCAAATATAGAGTGCTCCAAGAAAACTCTAAGTGACCAAGAGTGAGAGAGAGAGAATAATAAGAGAGCTCCAAACTTGAACTGAAAAAAGGCTACCAATTGATCATTAAAAGCCTTTTTATTAGTGAAGCCTCTATTTTCTTCATTTTCCATTAATATCCTTCAATTTCTTCCTCACATGAAACCTGTAACCTTTTACCTTCCTTTTCACCTATTTTACTTTATTTTCATAAATAAATGTGCCAAAAATTCCTTTTTTTTCCTTTTAATGCCTTTGCCTTAGCCTTTGCCAATTTTCCTTAGCCAAAACACACATCTAGTGATGCCCACTAGGATATTGTTTCCCAACATTTAACTTGGAGTAAGTGTCCCTTAACTGTGGTCTTATTTTTCATGTATCAACTTTTATTACATGAAATTTTCACCAGGGCTATTACAGAACCCTCCCCCTTGGGGAACACTTTCCTTAGTGTCAAACCACAACAAGACCTCAGCAAAACTACTGAAAATAAAACATACTGCCCATGGAGATTTATAACTTAGCTTGATGGAGTATCTACAATGAAATACTTGCTCAAAAGAAAAACATCATGACAACATGAAAATATAACAACCATAATAACATGACACCCATACTTCTTATTGGAGATTTATAAATTAGCTCATGGTGATATTTACATCTGTATACATATACATACATATACTAAAACATCATCAAAATATATGTCAAACATATACCAACATCAAACCAAAACTACTTTTCCTGAACCAGTAAACAATGAAGGATACAGGGCCTGCATTTGATCCGCCATCTCCCATTTAGGTTATTCATGCCCAAAGTTCTTCCACTTCACTTTAACTTGCTATATGGCTCTATTCTTGAGCATGAGATGCTTCTGTTGCAATATGCATTGAGGCTCTGGGTGGAACTCTCCTTCTTGCTCCACCTGCAATATAGAACAATCAATAACATGATCAACATCCTTTATATACTTCTTAAGTAATGAAATATGGAAAACATCATGGAATTTCACTGTTGGAGGTAGTTCAAGTCAATATGTCATTGGTCAAATCCTCTCAAGGATCTCGAAAGGCCCGCAATACCATGGTGCCAACTTGGCACATGACGAAGTCCTCAAAGAACTTCTCTTGGGTTTGATGTGCAAATACACATGCTCCTCAACCTGAAACTTCTTGAACACCCTATGCTAATCCACATAACTTTTCTTTCTATCCTTTGCTTCCTTTAGATTCTTATTTATAACCTGCATTTACTGCTCCATGTCTGCCAACATGTCCGGTCCAATAAGTACCTTACTCACTGGATCATTCGAACTGATGGGGATGTTGCAACTCTGTCCACACAATGCCTCGAAAGGACTCATCCTCAATGAATCTTGATAACCATTGTTGTATGCAAACTCAACCAATGGAATATACTCCTCTTGGCATTTCTTCTGCTGGTGCATCACATACATTCTCAACATGTCATCCAAGATCCTATTGACCCTATTTTTCTGTCCATCTTTTTGCAGATGATAATTTGTATTGAAGGCCAAATCTATGCCCAAGCTTGCAAATAGCTCCTTCCAAAACTTGGAAGTGAAATTTTTATCCCTATCAGAAAAAATATTCTTTGGAACACCATGTAGTCTCACTATCTCTCTGATGAACACCTATGCTACCTCACTGGCTGAATATGTAGTCTTTACTAGAATGAAGTGAGCTACCTTGCTCAACCTATCAACCATGACCATAATAGAGTCATCCTGCCTCACTGTCCTTGGAATAACTGTGATGAAATCCATGGAAATGACCTCCCATTTCCATTCTGGAATTTATATAGGTTGTAGGAAAAGACTTGGACACTTACATTCCTCCTTTACCTGTTGAAAATCTAGGCATCTTGCCACAAACTATGCCACTTCCTTCTTTAGATTCAACCAATAGTAGAACTTCTTTACCATCGTCAACATCTTATGATATCGTATATTACCTAAGTATGGCTTCGCGTAAATATACCTCAAGATAAGCTTCTTGAACTCACTACAATTTGGCACATAGATCCTGTCTCTAAACCTCACCAAACCATCTGTCATGAGACGATAGTCTGCATCCAGATCATCTATACCTGTACCTGTATTTGTGCTCTATTGTAACCTGTGCATAATCTCCATGTATTTTTCATCCCTCTGTCCTACCTGCAAGATCCTCTTCTGCAACTTTGGCCCATAAGAGCTAAGAGTTGTTATATGATTTACCTGTACCTTCATGCTATGAGCATCTGCAACCTAGTTCTCCTTCTCTTTGATGTATCTAATCTCAAAGTCGAACTCACTAAGCCTAGCCAACCATCTAGCTTGGCTGGAATTTAGATTCAGCTAATCAAACAAATATCTCAAGCCATTGTGATCACTCATCAATGTAAGCCTCTTGCCAAGAAGATAGTGCCTCCACATCTTCAATGCATGTCTAATCACTCCTAGAGCAAGATCGTGCGTTGGATATTTCTGCTCATGCTTGTTCAATTTCCATTACTCATAGCACACTACATGTCCTTCTTTCATGGGAACTCCACCAAGTCCTTTCTTTCAAGAATCTTTACATACTACAAACTCCTTGTCCAGATCCACAATATTTATCACTAGTGCAAGTCTCAACAACTACTTAAGCTTCTCAAAACTATCCACACATTCTTCTGTCCATTCAAACTTCTTACCTTTTTGCTGCAATGATTTGATAGGATATGCAATGCGTGAGAAGTTCCTGATGAACCTCCTATACTAACTTGCTAATCCCATAAATGATCTCACCTCATCCACATTCTTAGGAGCTCCCCACTCCATGATGGCCCTTATATTTTCTAGATCCACTGTTATGCCATCCCTAGAGACAACATGCCCCAAGTAATGTGCCTCAGTCTAAAAGAAGTTTCACTCTCTAAGTTGAGCATACAACTGACACTCTCTTAGTAATCCCAACACTACTACTAAATTTGCGGCATGTTCTTCCTCATTCTTAGAATATACCAATATGTCATCAATGAATACAGTAACAAAATTTTCTAGATAAGGATGCAACACACTATTCATCAAACACATAAATGTATCTAGAGAATTATTCAAACTGGACTAAAAAACAACAAAGTCATAATTCCCATACCTATCCCTGAACTCATTCTTGAATATATCCTCTTCCTCAATGGATACCTGATGATATCTTGATCTCAAGTCGATCTTAGAGAACATTGTTGCTCCCTTTAATTGATCAAACAAATCATCAATCCTCAACAAAGGGTACCCATTCTTGATTGTTACTTTGTTCAATTTCCTGTAGTCAATGAAAAATCTAAGAGTACCATCTTTCTTCTTCATGAACAACATTGGTGCACCCCAAAGTGATACACTCGGCCTAATTAATCCCTTGTCCAAAATTTCCTTCAGCTGCAAATTTAACTCAACCAATTCACGTGTGCTCATCCTGTAAGGTGCTTTTGATGTGGGGCTGACCCTAGCACCAATTCAATAGAAAAGTATACTTCCCTATGAGGTGGAAACTCTGTAATGTCCTCAAGAAACACATCCTGAAACTCCTGCAAAACTGGGTACCTTCTCAACACATCGACATCCTCAACCTCCTTACTCTTGTCACTAGAAATGTGTACTGCAAATATCACACAACATTTTCTGTAACCACGCTTAGCCTACATAGCGGTAACCATTCTCACTGATTTAGGATTCTTCTTCCCCTACAAAATCCTCTTTTCCCCACTATCATCCACACACTCAATGGCCTTTTCAAGGTAATCCACTTTGGTTCTATGAAGGTATAGCCAATCCATACCCAAAAGCACTCTATACAAACCCAATGGTAGTACATTCAAATGTGCTACTATAGGCACGCAATTTAACTCAAATGCACAATCTCTTACCCAATGGTGAACTCTCTTCTTCATACCTGTAGTCAACTGTACCAACCAAGATTCTTCATGCACTTCTTTTCTCAAAGCACACTTATCCACCAGGTCAGGATTAATATAACTATAGTTATATCCAGGATAAATCAAAATAGAAACAACTTGATCACAAAGCTTACCATCCATCTCATTGATCGATTCCTAATGATTCGCCGACCTGTTTTCCACAACTAGATAGATCCGAGGATTTCTATGACCAACATCACCAACTGTACGCACCTACTGATCATTGTAGATCTAGGGTCTACCACCACTGTGATATTGTGGACAATCCCTCTTACGATGATCCTTACCACATATCCAACATTGCAATGGTTCCTTACCACCGCCTCTAGCTTGCTTCTCTCTATGACCCTTCTCAGATGTATTGAATCTCTTGTAAGGAACTGCATATTCTTTCTCACTTGCTTCTTGAGGTCTTCCTCTCTTTGGTGGCCATTTACTTTAGCTTTCTCATTTCTTTTCAAGTCATGCATAGGCTCAACTTTGTGCTTTGACTGCTCATAACAATGCTTCAACTTTCAGATGGCATACTCCAACGATCTAGGCTCATTAAACTCAAACCAGTATTTATATGCAACTGGAAGTCCACTAATGAATCTTCGATCCTTGGCCTTCTCCTCCCTGAGGTAAGGCACATATGTCAACAAATCCAAAAAATTTCTAGTGTACTCATCATCTGTCATAGAACCCATCCATAAATCATAGAACACCTTAGCTCTATCTTCATAGTACCTCTCAGACAAGTAATTCTTCTTGAAGAGTATTTCAAATGCATGCCAAGTCAAATCCTCCTCATGTATACCTTTGAGATTATTCACTTCTTCCCACCAAATATCTGCTTTACCTTTGAGACTAAAAGTGGCTATGTTTTCTTTCATGTTTTCTAAGTAATCATGCATTTGAAAGAATTCTTCATACCAAGCAACCATGTTTCTGCATCTTGTGATTTATTCATCTTTCCATCAGAGGTAGGTGGCTTTGCCTTCCATCCAACAAGTATCCTTGATAACTCCTCATGTAAGCATGATAATGGTGATGATCATGATGCCTATTAGAACTAGAACTGGAATAGCACCTCTGTCGATCACTTGCAGTATCCAGCAACTTGCCATCTCTGATTGTGTCAAATCTATCCGACCTATGTCTACTAGGAGACCTACTGCCATATGACCCATTAATTCTATCCTCATGTCCATGGATGATTAAATTGGTCCTTGTCACTGCAAATCTGACAAACTATGAAATAATATCACATTCACCTCTTCTTGTTTCTCCTGTGCCTGTAAGATTTTTTCATTGTCTACTTTGCAACTCCTTATTTCTTCCTTCAGGCTTCTCAATGTTTCTGCCAAGTCAGAAGAGTGCCTGTTATATGAAATTTATACCTACGGATAATTATATCTTCCCTAAGTGGGTAGTTACACTTAGAACAACTGAAGTAAATATGTTTAACCTTTTCCTACAATAAACAGATAAGATAAAAGAGCCTACTTGTGATCCTTCACTTCCTTTGATCTCCTTTGATTTGCTCCTGTCGCTCCCGCTCAAATTGAATTTTCACAATTGGTACCTGCCAACATAAATAGAAGATGACAACAATCAAAAAATATGATATATTTATTGTAAGCAAATGGAATCGACAACATTTGAACATACATTCATCATAGATATAGACAAAAGTATTGGAAAAGGAACAAACAACTTTATTGATTGATAGAAGGAGAAGTTACACCCAATGTGGTTTGATCTCATGTCACTCATCCAGCTTAGTCTAAGCGCTCATCACACTAATAGAAACATTAATCCAGTAGCATAACATTAATTTGACAATGATTTCAAGTCTCTAAACCAACATTATTTCTCTATAATATCCCAAGTCCTTGGGTCTATGTTGGGAGGCCAATTTATAGATGAATGCAAGTGGTTTTGTCATTAATATGGAATTGAATGGTTTTCCATAATTGGATGATTATTTTCAATGTTCAAGGGGATGAGAGGATAGAGGATTAGATGATCCAAGGCTATCCTAAGTCGAGCTCATCTTGATATGATAAGAGATGGGTTCCTTCTAGAAGGCTCTAGAAAGGAGAAATATACTCAGGATCCAATAAACATTTCGAGGATTCTCACCTAGCGCAGGCTTGAGTGGGCTTAGATGCTCTGCAATGAAGCCTTGAATGGGCCTACCTGCTCTGCATAGAACTTACCCCTAACCAGGGGTGCGCTAGTGACCCAAGGAAGCACTTCAGCAGGGTTTGAAGTCAGTAAACTCTCATGGATGAAAGCACTCAATGAGGTGGCATGTCTAGGGCATGTAGTAGCTAAATTAGAGTTTGTTAGACCCTACTTACACTGATTTCATCGTCAGGAGTGATGTGCCCAAATATACTTGTAACATTTGCCCCCTAAAGCATGAAGTCAAAAATGATAATGTTGAGTGATATGATTTATGATGTGGTGAGGAGGATCTGAGGAAGATGGTGACCTGCATCAATTACAATACATAATATCATGATATCTTTGAATTTTTCATGAATTGCTGAGGGAAGGCATACCCATGCTCAACATATAAACTTTTCATTACATGTACATAAATCAGATAGTCATCTACAGATATAAATCCATGATAAGATGACTATCTATGTAAAGCCATCGTACATATGATTTAGTACTCTCCTGAAATTGCAACCTAGATGGATGAAACCAGATCTGGGGTCCTCTATCTCTTCCAATCATTTTCTCAAGTATGAGTCTAACCATGTGAGAATGTGATATGAATTCGAACATCGGAAGACACCGTCTGATTACTAGCCAATGATGTAAGTTGTTAACAGACGTGAGAGAAATCACCAATAATGATAATGATTCTCAAGGTACTACAATACATTTTAGATGGTGTGAATAGATGTTTTGATGTTGAACACCATACAAAGTCTTTCATTCAAAGGCCTATGATGTCAACCTGTCGCTGGAAGTGAGAAACTTGCCATTGATGTATGCAAGCCTCAAGATACTGGAAGGGTGTTTCTAAGTCAACTTCCTGGATAACTTGTTGATGTCGACAAGAAGTGACTTGTCACAAGAGGGCCTTGATGTATCCCCCATCAATGATACGAAATGAGTGTAATGATTTTCAAGACAGAATGTGACTGATCACACAATGTTCAAGAATGGCAGTCATGAAAACGAAGGTTTTTGAGTATTGCAAAGGATGAAGTTTACTGTGTGACTTCTCTTGAACATGTCGGCAACACTGAATGAATTGGCAGCATTGACCCAAAACCAAAGTTACGGATGGTGTGATAGACCATAGGTATGATAACCATAAAGCAGATAACCCAACCCAAATAGTCATAGAGATGAAGTGAAAGTGTCATGTTCAAGAGTGACTTGCGACCATAAAGTGATTTATCCCTTTTTCCATTTTCCCCGGTCATTGCTGACCAATACCTCTTTATTTTTTAACAAGCTTGAGGAGGATACCATATGATTGATATATAATTCTACCGTTCAACTGAATCCATCGCTATGTGATGTTTTAACGAGTCTAGCAAAGGTGAAACTCAGTCTTGTCATGATGGACAAGTTTGTCGATATTTTATGCTTTAATGAGTTTAACAACAATGAGAACTCAGTCATTTTCATGATTAGAGAGTTTGAAAAGGGACAAAAAGAAAACTCCATAAGTTCTTTTTTGTAAATTTGTCTCTCAAGTCCGAAAAAGTTTAAAATAATACAAGAGAGAACCTATTGACCATGTTTGATCAACGTATTCGTTTTTTGTAAGTAATCTATCTTAGTCCAGAAAAGGGTTAAACTTATACTGAGAGGATGTCGTTTCCAATTTGTTTATGATCTGAAAAGGACAAGCGACCAACAATCTTTTCATATTTTGAGAGTCTGAAAAGAGTTGAAAGAAGACTCTAGGGGGGTTCCTTTTTTGATGTTTAACAGAGCTCGAAAAAGAGATAAAAATATGCTCTGTGGTCAAAACTATATTTTACGATCATGCATGTCAAATTCAATATGTCAACTGTAAACTTACTCAAAGAACCACCAAATGGATTAAACATACATGTTTCATTGGTAAAAATAGGTAAAAACTATAGTTTATTCATTTAATGAACATGAAATAACCATAAAACAAGAATTTACCAAGTCATTTTACCATTCAGTTTTATGCTCTAAACCAGTTTTTTACCTCAAACTTCAACAGCTAATTGCAGGAGATTATGTGGATCATTCTTCATGCCCTTAGGACCACGTAGGAGATCTACCTCTTCTCTTTCATTTAAGGTCATTCCTTTTCAATTTCAGGCAAAATTTTTAGGGTTTTTGGGTCCATAGGGTAAATATATCATGCCCTAGGATCAACACATCCTTATGCATAGAAAATTATGCTGCAAAGCAATCGGACAGAAGGGAAACTTCTATGTATCATACTGTCTAAAAATAAAGGGTGCATTGGGCACAATTTAGAAATTTGATTCATCATTTCTACCCAAAATATCTTTAGTTTTTTGCATGAAATGGATCCTAACTAAGCCTATGGTGTGATTTCAGACTTTGATCGGATCAGAATGGCTATCACATGGCGTGAAAGAAAACATGAAGAACATGATATGGTTTCCCTAAATGATCATGGTACTATTGAGACCCTCAGAGATTGTGGGTTACTCAAATATTTCAGGTTATCACGGATGAGGCAATAGTTAGAACTATTGTAGTTCTTGGTTCATTCATGGGATCCAGCAAACTAGGTTTTTCACATAGGGGAAAAAGTGCTACTTATATTGATTGATGATATTTACTTTCTCATAGGATTGTCAAGACGTGGTGCCTCCATTTCTCTTTCAAGTTCTACTCGTGGGGGTGAATCAGTGAGGGACTACATTTGACAATTCTTTCAACCAGGTACACAACCTAGCAAAGATGGAAAGATAAACATTAGGGATGTTCATGATATGCCCTTGCAAAAAATCCTCTTTACTATCACAAAGTTGGCGGGTAGCGTGACACTTCATGTTGCAAATAGATCATACATGCAGTATGCACTAGAGTGTCTCGAGCCAGTGAGGCAGTATTCTCTTTGATGAAAGAGTAGCTGACTAAAGTAAAAAGTGGTAAGATGAAAAATTTCAGCTATGGATCGATCTTGATCGCCTTTACTTTGGAGAGAATTCCATTGATGCAACTGTTACAGGTCTATTTGGGCACATTACTCCCAACACACAGACTAGTACTTTTAGGGCTCATCAAAACTTAATCCAGTTCTTACATGCCCTAGATAAGTTAACTCATTGAATTCCTCCTTCTATGAAAGTTTCATGGCTTGAAGCCTTCCTGCAATGCCTCCTTGGGACACCAGCGTAGCCCAAGCCTTGAGACAGTGTGTTGCAGAGCAGGTAAGCCCACTGTGGCCTGCACTACAGTGCACTTAGGCCCTCTTTAGCCTGTGATAGGCAAGATTGAGCGAAATTTGCATAGGGTTTTGGGAATATTACTTCATTCTAGATGATTCTAGAAGGTTCCCGTCTCTTATCTCCTCCTCTGAGCTCGAAATTGGATAGGCTAAGGATCCATTAACTTCCTATCCTCTCATCCCTTGCTCCATGAAAACTAACTCCAAGATTGGAAAGCCATTCAATACTCTCATTTATGACAAACCACCTCCATTTCCTATAAATTTAGCACTCATCATAGTGATGAAGGGGGCTAGAAACTGAAGTTTGTAAGGAAATTTTGTTGGTTTGAGAATTGAGTTTATGTTGAGCAATGTTATGCTATTGGAGTGTTGTGCTTTTGATGTGGCAAGGGTTGAACTGAAGCTGGAGGAGTGGCACAAAATCGAACTGTACTGGGTGATACTCTTCCTTCTACATTAATAAAGATCTTATTCCTTTTCTCATATGATTGTTCATATCTATGATGATTATGTGTTTCAATGTCTTCGAGTCCATTGTTTTACAGTCGATAGTTCATGTATGCTTTGATCATTTCCTGTTTCTATTTCTCTTTATGCAGGTACCTTTTGAGCAGATTTAGTTCAAGTGGTAGAGACGGGAGTGATTCAAAAGATATTTAGGAAGCGAAAGGAAACAAGTAAGTTCCTCCATCTCATCTATCTTCTATAATAAAAGGTTAAACTACTTTCATTCTGTTGTTCTAGGTGTAGTCACCCACCAAGGGAATATGTGTTTATCCGTAGATGAAAATTCCATGTAAAAAATTCGTGACTCCAATCAGGAATGACTGTTGTTCTTGGTGGATTACCCTCAACGTATTACACCCTAATAGAATTTGCTTGATTTATTGATCTTATTTCAGTCATTTTGAAGTGTTTTTAGTCAAAAATTGTGCTTGAATGTCTCTTGAATTGACTCTTTGGCACCAACGCAGTGTTTTTCTTGACACAATGCACTGCAGAGCAGCCCCTGCCTTAGAGACAGTGCATTGCAATGCACTGTCTCCCACTCTGGCATGTGTTGATTCCTCTTAGGATAAAAACCCTACCTTTGGCTTGATTTTTCCAAAGTTTCTTCTCTTTTTTCTTACTGAAGGATCAATGATTCTTGTGGTTTTGAAATCAAGTTCTATTTCTCCTCCTAGCCCTACTTTGGCCTTGATTGTTTAGTGTTTCTTAAATGATTTATTTATCATTATCAATTCATTGTCAATGTTAGCTTATAGTCGATTAATATTTTCTTAAAAGGAAGTGTCGTAAAGTATTCATTTCTTTGAAAAACGAACTGTCATAAAGTCTTCGTTTCTTGCAAAAAGTATTGATTGATTGTTTTTGCATTTAGTTTCCTTTTTTTCATCTAAACATTAAGGGAATTGAAAAGAAAAACTTGCATTATGCAACTAGAGGCTTGTGTGTGCTTGTAGGAATAATATAAGTAAAGTTGCAATAGATGTGCTCTTTGCTCTTTGATAAAAAATTATGATTTCTCTATCCCTTGTAGTTAAGGTTTTCATTGTTAAAAATCAAATGAAAAGAATGTTTCTCATCATAGTTGCATTCTAGGAATTTCAAAGACATCACGTGGTGAACCTTGAAAGGAAAATTCTTAAGAAGATCAACTTAAAAGTTATCTCAATTAACCTAATGGAGCATTGTAACTTAACGCATAACATTTAGAGGTCTACGCTAGAGACGTGTTCCAACGTCGTTAAACATAGCAGTTGTTGTTAATTGTCTGTGATACATCCTGAGTGTGATACCTCATTCCACATATGTATGTATATCGTAGCTTTTCCATGTACCTTCAGGTATATAGGGTGGAGTTATAGTATGAAAAGTATAAAGGATTGCTCTCACTGTGTGGTGTCGCATTAGACAGTGCTAACATGGATTAGGCCTCCACATACTTTCGGGTATATATGGGAGGACTACATTACATTGATATCCATCCTTAGGTAACTGAGTCGATCTCTTTATACACTGTGATACACTGAACACAACATTCGGGGAGATTTCCTACATGTATGTTAAGTCCTTAGTTTACTGAGGCAGTGTATTGCAGTTCACAGTTACTTGGTAATCCTTTTGCCTAGATTATCCCTCTTTTGTTTTGTTATGTTTTTTGATTAAAATAAATTAATTGACCGCGGATAACATCCTCCATGTCACTCCTTAGTTGATCTTAGGTTGAGACATATGGCAACAATTCCGGAGTCCACCAATCAAGGAATTCCTTTTGATGGGAATCCTATTCCTTTCCTCCTTTTGGAAATATTGGTGCTCCATATATGGCTAGATTATCCCTTATGGGATTTACCGTTGGCTTGCTAGTATGGTTTTTTTCAACCTCCTTGGTTCAAAATGCATTTATTTCTCTGCAATTGGGTATTCCTACAACTGGAAAAAATCAACCTCCAGTTGATCCTAAATTTGACCCTTTGCCTTCTTCGTTGGTTGATTCTTCCAACCCTTCTTCCTCTTCGCTTTGTGAAAGTATTGAAACTAGTAACCAGGTGGATAAGAAGAAGAAGAAGAAGAAGAGGAAGAAAATTCAGCAGGGGGGCAACCAAGCAACCATTGCTTCGAACGTAACTTCTAATGACAAATCATCCGATAAGCCTCACAAACTTCTATATCCTTGAAAAATTTGTACGAGAGACCATATTCTTCGAAATTGTTCTGGTATTCCTCAGATATTAGAAGAATGGTCTTCTCGTTCACATCATCCTGTGTCATCAACTTCTGGAGATCATGCTGGTGACACACCATCAACTAGTGGTAGTAAAGTTCATGGAAAGAAGGGTAAAGTTAAGTTTCCCTGTAGGTTATGTGAAGGGAATCACCCCATTCACCTTTTTCCCTATCTGGATGACGCACAAAAAGTGTTGGATAACTATCCTGCTTCTTCGCAGTGACTTCCATTTGGCTATAGGAGACTCTCCCTTAATCCTTCACTAGTTGATGAAGTGACTGACACAAATCAATCGTCGGTCAAACCCACTCTCTCTGAATGTGAATCCCATGAGTCTATACCTGACCAATAATAAGTCGGGGAAACAGTTGACCCGATTTCACCTTCAATTAATCATACCTTTCCTGTAGAGAGTGAGTATGATACCACTCAAGTTCTTTTTGTTTCTTCAGATTCCAATGAGCTTGGAGGCAACCCTCTTGTTCCATTAATACAGGAGGAAAATCCTTCCATTCTCGTAACTCAAGGGGGTAATTATCCCATTCTTACGTTACCCCCTTCGAGTAGTCTGGTCACTTCCTTTGATTAGAATCGACTGGCAAAATGTCGTCTTCCTTCCTATGTGCCTTTCCAGATTATAGTACATGTTTATAATATGATTTGATATGGCACTATTATAGATGAAGGTGCATCTATGAGTATCCTTTCCTCCACTGCTTGGCAAGTGCTCAGTTCACCGACACTTGTGCCTGGTACCCAATATCTGTTGGCTTTTAACAGAGGAACTAGTCAACCATTAGGGATCCTTCCTCAGTTGCCTATTACTTTGGGAGGAAAAATTGTTTATCTAATGTGATGTTAGTCCCAGGCCCTTTAGATTACAATTTACTTCTTTGGCGTGATTATGTTTATGACATGGGAGCTATTGTTTCAACATTCTTTCGAGTGATGGGTTTCCCACATGAAGGCAAAATTGTCACCGTTGAAAAGCTTTCATTTCCTGGTAAAAATATGGCTTCCAGTAAACCCTCTTCCCTAAATGGTCCTTTTGTCAAAATGGTATCTTCCCCACCACGGGTCAATTATGTGGAGACCTATTCCATACCTACATCAATTGATAATCAATTCCGTGATGTTGTGCATTATGTACTGGGGGCACTGGAACCAGATATCTCTAATGGATTCCTTGCTACGTATCCCTTCCAGAGCATTGTTCTCCCATCTGATGGGAACCTCTTGGAAGTCATGAACTCTTATGGGTCGTGTTCAAGAAATCATGAGGATAGATCCTAGTCTTATGTCAACCTCGTTAAAAAATGAAACAAGGAATATGAGCATAGTTCCTTGTCTTGTGTCAAGCTTGTTAAAAAATGAAACAAGGAATATGAGGATAGTTCTTTTACTGTGTCAACCTCATTAAAAAATGAAATAGGTCCTAGAGCATAGTTCCTTTTCGTGTGTCAAGATCGTTAAAAAATGAGACAAGGAATATGAGGATAGTTCTTTTACTGCATCAACATCATTAAAAAATGAAACAGGTTCCAAAGCATAGTTCCTTGTCTTGTGTCAAGCTCCTTAAAAAATGAAACAAGGAATCTGAGCAGAATTCCTTGTCTTGTGTCAAGCTCATTAAAAAATGAAACAAGGTCTCCTATAGAAAAGTTCCAATTCAAGTCTTTGATTAGATCTCGTAAAATCCCAGTCGAGTCTTTCACTTGATCTCATAAATGAACCTTCATTCCATCCACTTGATAGCCACAAGTAGTGTTGGGAACGAGATCCCCCAAGGACAATTTTGGGGCTAAAAGCCGATGTTTTGGGTCAAATTTTGTAATAAAGTTGTAAATTCTCCACATTTTGTGGTCGCGGAGCACGAAGGTGTTATGAGTCATAAAGGGTTGTCTGCCCTTATTTTGTAAAGTGTAAAGTAGGCTGTAAAAAACTACCCATGGTCTGCAGACCATGGGATTGTATAAAAAGAGCTAAGTAAGTAAGCTCTAAGTAGAGATAAGTCTTAAGCGATAAGGAGGAATTCTTTAGAGAAGTCTATGTTTCGGGTCTTAGCGTAGGTAGAGGCTCTGCAGCTGAGTGCGCAGAGGCCTAGGGTAGAAGCCTATAGCTGAGTGCGTGGACCCCTACAGCTGTGTGAGCAGGGCGAATAGAGTCTATAATAGTCTAAAGATATCAATAAAGAGAAGTATTCTACAAATTCTGCATATCTATTTCTTGTTAATGCATCAGGTTATATTGCATTTTGGGTTTAATATACAAATGTTCATGTGATGCGCGAATGTATGTGATGATATTAGTTAATTGAACGCAAGTAAGAATATCTGTTTATGCAGTGCTAACTGTGATTGTTTAATAAGATAAGTAAAACACTTAAGATAACTTGGGACCTCATACAATATGTTGTCATAGCAGCGTGAAAGTACTTGAACCGTAGGTTAGGGCTGTGTGAAGGTCGATCGTACCCCTTCGTGGAGGTACTGAAGGGCAGAATAAAGGTCTAGACTGACAGAGTTCTAGAACTTGGTGACCTACACAAAAGCATGAACAGAAGGTATAAATTGACATCATGACCATCTTAGGGTGTGGAAACTTGGTTCCACCATACCCCCATACTGCTTCGGGTGAGACTTCGGTCCGTGCTTTGCGGACTGATGCTGAAAGGGCCAATAGTGTAGGGATTTGTTTGGCTAACTAACGTTGAACCTGGGTCATGCCCCATGTAGCCAACAAATGGTTCTGTTGTTGTGGGCCTGTTGGGAACGAGATCCCCCAAGGACAGTTTTGGGGCTAAAAGCCCATGTTTTGGGTCAAATTTAGTAATAAAGTTGTAAAGTCTCCGCATTTTGTGGTCACGAAGCGTGAAGGTGTTATGAGACATAAAGGATTGTCCACATTTATTTTTTAAAGTGTAAAGTCGGATGTAAATATCTACCCATGGTCAATGGACCATGGGATTGTATAAAAAGAGCTAAGTAAGTAAGCTCTAAGTAGAGATAAGTCATAAGCGATAAGGAGGAAGTCTTTAGAGAAGTCTAAGTTTCGGGTCTTAGCATAGGTAGAGGCTCTGCAGCTGAGTGCGTAGAGGCCTAGGGTGGAAGTCCGCAGCTGAGTGCACGGACTCCTACAACTGTGTGTGCAGGGAAAATAGACTCTGTAATAGTATGAAGATATCAATAGAGAGAAGTATTCTACAAATTCTACGTATCTATTTCTTGTTAATGCATCTGGTTATATTGCGTTTTGGATTTAATATACAAATGTTCATGTGATGCGTGAATGTATGTGACTGTATTAGTTAATCGAAAGCAAGTAAGAATATCTATTTACGTGGTGCTAACTATGATTGTTTAATAAGATAATTAAAACACTTAAGATAACTTGGGACCTCGTGTTAACACCCAGGTTGTTCCCTTTGACTCCCAAGGGAATACGGCCGGGGTAACCACTAACCAATCTTTGGATTACAGCTTCTAGCCACATTGTAATCAGAGAGGGCTCTCTCTTCAAGGTTTGACTCTGTTTTGTGAAGATTTTAGACTAGTTATGAGTTCAGGGTTTGGTTTATGTTTTGGTTGAGGGATATCTTTCTGTATCTAAGGTGGAAATCTTCAGATAGTTCTAATCCATTGGGCGATGGAGTCTGTGGCTACAGGTTGTTTGAAATATTGAGTTGATGTTGCTGAAACTACAGGGCCTTTTAAATACTTCATGAAACAAAATTTAAAGTGTGATTATGAGCTGTGATCAACCAGTGAAAAGCAATTAAGAATTCTCCACTAAGCGGGGGTGTAAGAATGAGATATATTGCATAGGAGCATACTTGAATTCCTGAAACAACAATCACTGTGAAAGATATAGTTTGGGGGTGCAGCAGTTAAGAATTACACCTTATGACTATAACTGAAGAAAAACATTTGTAATAGCATAGATTGAGTTCAGGGTAATCTGTGATTAAATCCTAGAACTATTCTTTTTCCTTGCCATTAACTGTGAAACACAGAACATGAATGAGCTATGAAAAGATGACAAAAACACATAACAAAGAGTTTTAAGAAAACTTATTGAACCATGAAATACGCAGGAATCCTGTAACATTCAGCAAAAACACCACAATGCCTCAGGTAACACAGAGCTTTGGAAATTCCATAAGCTTTGTATTAATTCTCTGAAAATTTACAGCATAAGAACTCTAGAAGAGAAATCAACAACAACCCCTGCAAACTTATGCGAGGGGGGAATATATACAAATGGTGATAAAAAATATCTGAAGCATTGAGTCATCTGAGAAATAAATATGTTCACCAACTTGTACAGAATAACAGATAAGAAGTTATTACAGCTTTGAATACAACATAAATGCTCTCTAATGCTGTCAGAAAACTTTTTGACCTTTGGAGGCCATTGAGTCGGTTGAACGCTCTGTTATAAATGATGAATGACGTGTCTTTGTAGCTCTGTCCTCCTGTAGCTTTTCGGACCTGTCACCTGTGACTGTCACTGCTGCTTTGGTGGCCGAATAATTTTGCTGAGTTGGCTCAGCCCATTCTTCTCCATGCATGCTGATTTTATCAAAATTTTCCTGTGCATGACAACTTATATTTTTTGATGAAAAACTTAGTGAATGGCTTCTTGTCTATAATATCATCTGTATCACCTTAGTCCACCATTCCTGTGTGGGCAACTGATGTCTCAGAATTGCCTCTAAAGTCTCATCTGCCTCTGTGTATTTGTAGAAGTTTGGAGGCACTTCAAACAGATGTTTAATTTCATTCATTATAAAGAATAAGTTCTCTACCCTGTTGTAGAGACTTTGTCCTGTTGCTGGTCCTGTTTCTTCTGAGGTACTGGGCCTTTCAGTGATCTGATTAGTAGCGAATGTATTGACCCTCTTGGCATAATGCTCATGTAAAAGTAGTCTCCCTGCGCTGTTCAGTAAGCTAGGAAGACCTTTGCCCTGTAGTGCTGTGAACTTATCCATGAACTTATTTACCTCCGTCTGCATGTCCTAGCTTCTTCTTTCCAGCGTTTGTACCAGGATTTTCAGTGTAAGGACCCTCTTTATCAGCTGGATGGTCTCAGTTCTGCTTGTGATTCCCATTGTCGCGAGCTGAGCACTTGTTCTGTTATTAAGCACATTGATCATTCTGTTGGCAACCTCAGGCATATTGCCTAGAGATGCCCTTGCTCTCTGGATTTCCCTCTATGCTTTCCCTATGAGCTCTATTTGCTCATGAATGGTTTCAATGTATTGCCATTGATCAGTGATTGATTGGCCAATGTTGGCCCATAAAACTGTCTTAAGCTCAGCTGTCACTTTGTCAAGTGTGAGCTCCTTCTCCAGCTCCTTTATCTTATCCTTAAGGGCCTTTATTTCCCTGCCCTTTTCTGCTACAGTCTGCTTGGATTTATCATATCTGTCATTGAGCTTGGCTAGACTCTCCCTGGCCTTGTTTAGCTCTGCCATTTGGGCTTCTAGGGCTTGGATTTCATTCTTGAGCTTCTGCATATCCAGGCTTGGAGCCTGCTCTGTTGTTGGTGCAGTTGCTGATGTAGATGGTGCTGTCTGTTCAGTAGGAGGAGCTGTAGTCTGAGGAGGTTCCTCCAGGTTAATTATTTCTGGAGGAGGCTGAGATGTTTGTCCTCCTTCTTTTTGTTGTAATGCTGCCTGCAGTGCAACGAGTGCAGCCTCTGATTCTCCCAATTTTTCTTGTGTTTGGATCAGCTGTTTGTATAGGGACACCAGCATAGCTGATGCATCTTGGTCATGTCTCAGCTGGGCAACTTCTCCAGTTTGTGGGTCAATGGTTGCTGGGACTTTCACCATTTTTCTTAATGCTACCATATCTGCATCTCTCAATTTCAACAATGCCTGCACAGCCTTGATGTCCTTGGGATCATGCCCAAGTTCTATGATTATCTCCTCCAAGGCTTTGATTCTGTTGTCCTTTGCTTGAGAGGATGCTCTCTCCAACTCAAGTTGGGCAGCTGTATTACTTAGGCTATTTTCTAGCCTGTAGTTCTCCAAGGTCTTATCTGCCAAGGAGGCATACACCATCTCACCCGTTTGCTTGTGTAATTTGATTTTATCCATTGGGTGGATGTCCTTGGCAAGGACCTCAAGGTTGGTCCTTATGTAATCTGTAGCTGACTACGGCTGCAACACGGCTGGCATAAAGTGGCTCATGATCATCTTGCCCTCCTGGACATCAAATGCAGACATTAGTCTTTGCTGGTTAGTGGGAGCCATTTTCAACAAATGATTATATAGTTGTACTCTTATGGGCTCATTCCTCTTCTTTATGTCAATGAACTGCTGCTTGATGCCCACCTCAGCTCCTCTTTGCTGGCTTGAGGAGCTAACTTCTCCTCCCACTGTCCTCTCTTGTTCCTGCTGGAAGGAACTTGCAGATGCCTCCATACTAGGTGGGCCCATGCCCAAAGACTGCCCTATTGGCATTTCCTCCTCAGAAAGGGGATTCATTCTATGTCTTTTCTCCCCATGACTTGTTGATGTTGTGAGGGGAGTCTCTCTGTCCCTCTTTCTACTTATATCTTCTTTTTGTTGGGTTTGGAGGACTGAGGCCTCCACTGTTGTCTCCTGCCTAGGAGGAAAGGTGTCCTGAGCTTGTTTCCCGGTGGATTCTTGGGCCTGTGATGTTTGCTCTTGCTGCGCTGGCTGTTCTTTTTCTTGCTGCCCCCCTTGTTGCTGTTGTACCTGTTGTTGTTGTTGCACTTCCTGCTGCTGTACCTGTTCATGAGGTGGCTGCTCCGGCTCCATCTCTTTCTCTTTGCCTTTGCTAGAGATTTGATTAGTAGCTTTGGCTGCTTGCTGATGTGCTGTGGAAGATGAGGCAGCTGCTCCCACTTGAGTGCCTGGAAGAGCAAATACCTGTGCACAAAGCTCTAAGTCAGCCATCTTTTGGATATTTTTAACTGCTCTTTGATTTAAATCTTCTTGTGTGGCAGCCTCCTCTAAGGTTCCTCTCCTCCACTTAATTTGATTTGCATACTTTTCTATGTGAGGCAACCTTACATGGTCATAACCAGACAACCTATATTTGACCCTTCTTAAAGTTATGAAGTGATTGGGGTCATAAGGTTTCCAAAGGAAACTGGTCTGTAGGCCAAGGGACTCTAGTATTCTGTCTGCTTATTTCCAACCTTCCTCCCTTTTGTTGTAGATGAAGTGGCCTAATTGGTTTCTTACTTTGAGCTTTGCCTTCTTTCCTTTCCCTGAAAATTGTAGTATATCAGCATTCCCAAACTGCCTGAAATATTCAAGGGCAAATAATCTCATGGGCACATATCTGGGCAATCTGTATGGGGGAAACTCACACCCATATATTCTGATGACTGTGTGGTGTTGGTAATAGTACCAATCCCCAATGCTGTATGCCTTGGACAGCTGAAGAATCCTCTGCATCTCATCAGTTAGTCTAGGAGGAGGTGAGCTCATGAGCAGAGATATGGCTGGGTGGATGAAAAGGTCTATAAACTCACAATAAGTATATGGAGAACAAGATCTGCAGTGGAAGGCAGAGGACCAATAAACCACTGACCGTGGATTTCCTTGTGCATCCACTCTCTTCATAGCAAAGTGAAACTTCTCATGTTGATAATACAGAATTAAGTGGTAGATGTAAGAGGTGTATCTGTGTCGTGGCGAAAAAAGTCGTTTGTGCGGACACAACTGACCTCCCTAGGAGTCTAAACTCTCTAGCGACAAACAAGACAAAATGGAGTGATCTTTCTCTAAATATACCTTTTAAAACATGAAAACTACAAGTGTTTAGGCTTACCTTATTCCAAAACGTGGTTGTTGTAGTCCGTCCTTGCCGATCCGGATGAGCTCCTCCTTCAAGTCAATTCCTGCAACCACAAACAATCAAACAATTACCAAGCACTTGCATTTCATATAATAAAACATATATTCAACATGCAGACCAAGGAACACATGAAATAACTCATTAACACAAGCTATTGAGAAAAATAAACCAGTTTGTATTAATAACGAAACAAAGAAACTCTTACAACCTGGCCTTGGTGTTGTGCAAGTTCCTCCCAGGGTCCATCAAGGGTTTTCCTCTACTTTGACAAAGCTCACCCACTTCCAAGTAGAATCAAGCAAAGACAATCTCTCCTCACAAGGTTCTAAATGGGAGTCCTAATTCCTGCAGCATTTACCCAAAGAAAATGTATAGCTCCAACCTCCTCTCCCTCTGGCTCAATGTCTTTATTTATAGTGCTGTAAAGAGGTTATTCAGGTCCACCATCAATGGGATAATCCCCCTCTTTGGGTGGGATAGCTCCCTTATTGATGGGATAAGTTCCTCCTTAATAGAGATACATGAACCAACTGGAGGCGCATCCAATTCATCAAACCGACCTCTAGAAAGTTCTAGAAGTAACCACAAGTAACTTTTTTAAGATGAAACTCGCGCATTTTTCCTTTTACAGAAGGACGCACCTATCCCTTAACATACAGAGCGTCCAAGGACGCACCTTTTGTGAACATTGTGAGCGTCCCCGCAGGTAAGGCTAGAGAGAACCTGCGACCCCAGAGATAAACATATTTTTGACAAGACTTTCTCTCTTCTTTGAGTTTGAGATGGATAGAAGAGGCATAAGACTTGCTTAAGAGGGTAGCATGACTGTTGATTTGAGCCATACTAACTGTAAGTGGTCATGGTGACATTTTTTAGTGTAACAGATTGCCCCCTAAAGTGCGAAGCCTGGAATAGATTAGGGTTTTGTAATTCTAGGAAGGGTGAAGCGCTTTATCATTTCAAGGATTATCTTGTGGATGACCTGGTTGGAACCTGCAATTTTCAACACAAAATACATGTATAAGATTATATCATCACTGAGGTAGGCATTCCCATACTCAGATTCAAAACTTTAACTAATGGACTAACTATTCTGATACAGGAATGATCTTGCAGTACATCATTTTTATAGACTTTTGTAGACACAGTATGGACGCAGCCATCTGTTTATGATTAGTCTACATAGATAATGAATACAAAACTCCTCGCAGCCTGGATGGTAGAAACTAGATCCAGGGTCTTCACTTCTACTTCCCGAATTGGTACGATTCTAGCCATGTGATTAAATGATTCGATGTCGAACATGTTAGAAACCACTTGATTACCAGTCGATGATGTAAACTGTTAACAAGCGTGAGAGAGACCACCAGTAATGTCAATGGTTCTCAAAGTACCAAGCACAACCCGTGAAATGTGAATAGATGTTTTGATGTCGAACACTTCACAGAATCCTTTGATCGAAAGTCAATGATGTAAACTGACGTCAAAGGCGAGAAACCTGCCATTGATGCATGCAGACTTCAAGGTACTGTCGATTTCTAAGTCATCTTTCTAGATAATGTGTCGATGTCGATAGAAAGCGACCCGTTGCAGGCAAGCCCGCAACACGAAATCATTGTTCAAGTTGAAGAAATGTTGCTGTAAGGACTGACTCAGGGATGGTCAAATGGATGACAAGTATTTTGCAGATGAAAGTTTTGCTTGCAGACCTCTTGAACACATAACGACACGACAGATGGCTTGGTGATGAATAACTCAAAGTTAATCCCGGAACCCGGTTAAAGACTTTCAAAGTGGTTGGTCAACTGTGAGGTAAAAGATTTCCCAACCCAGGTGAATGAAAAGTGTCGTGTTCAAGAGTGGTAATAAAGTTTCTTTTGAGACAAAAGGTAACAAACAGGTTCATTCTTCTCTCTTTTCCCCCACCATTTCTGGCAAGTACCTCTTTATTTTTAACAAGCTTGAGGAGGATAACATATGCTTGATTATAAGCTCATCCTTCGGACGAGTCCAACCTAGTTTAAATTCGAACCCTAGGAAGGAGTGGTTCGTTCCTGTTTGTAATTGAACAGGTCCTTTACTGTAAAAGTTTAACGAG
This sequence comes from Pinus tabuliformis, assembly GCA_031772625.1. NCBI lineage: Eukaryota > Viridiplantae > Streptophyta > Pinopsida > Pinales > Pinaceae > Pinus > Pinus tabuliformis. The sequence continues at coordinate 83,527,396 of CM062807.1, forward strand.
CCCAGTATAGGAGAAACTCGGCGTTTTTCATTTTTAGAGAGTCTGAAAAAACAAAAGGAGACTCCACGTTGAACTTTTTCGTACATTTGTGTCCCTCAAGCCCGAAAAAGTATAAAATAATACCTGGGGGAACCGCTTGATCTTGCGACCAAGGAGTACTTTCATAATAGTGTCGTTGACCTGAAAAGTAAAAAGCGATCAAGGACACGTCGTTTTATTTCCTTATCGAGTTTGAAACGACAAAAACCCGGCAATCTTTTCCTGATTTTGCGGTCAGAAAAGAGCTAAAAGGGGACCGTCTTTTAATTCCGTTTTAACGAGTGTAAAAGAAACGCTCGGCGATCTTTTCATGTTTTAGGAGTCAGAAAAGGGCTTAAAAGATGACTCTGATATTTTTGTTTGTGAAAAATGACAATTTCCCTCGAAATCCCTTTGTCCTGCACAAAAGCAACACATTACTCATACCTGTTTAAAATAGGCAAAAATACATCGAAAAATATCTTTTCATGGTAAAAAATGAACTAATTCATCCAAAAAACCTATAAAAAGACCTTTTACCATGTCATTTTTACCGTTTCACTGTTGAGGTTGAAAAAGGAGCTTTTGACAAGAAACTTCCCGTGGTCGCTGCGGAAAATCCGACCGTCGGAATCGAACGCCGTCTTATCCAGGTATTTTACACATCCTACTCTGCATTTCTATCCGTTTAGAATCAATTTTTAGGTCTTAGTTTCATTTTTTGGGGGGGTTTTGGTTTTGGAATGCGCCTCTCGGCGGACGCGGGTGCCCTTCGGGTGACCCGCGTCCCCCGACTTTTTCTCATACGGGAAAATGGTCGGAAGACGCGGCCCGCCTTCAGGCCAGCCGCGTCCGGGCGCCCTGTGCTACAAAGCCGGGGTGCGTCTTCCGAGAAGTGCGCATTTCAAAACCCCAACTCCCTCAAAAAACCACCAAAAATTCCCAAATCAATTTCTAATTGCTATTTTTGATGTGCAGGGTATTAACCATGTTAGATTGGAGAGAAAGAGAGCATGTAGAGGATGATGAAGTTGCAATAAATCATCAACCTTCCCTGGATGCCCTAAGAGCATGCGGATTATACAAATATTGGACCATACCGGGCATGAGGGGCCAGGTAAGATTCTTGGAATGGCTGGTTGAGCGATGGAACGTTCAAGAACAATGCTTTTACATAGGAGGGCACCAGCTCGAGATAGAGCCCTCGGATGTATACTTTCTCACTGGCTTGCCGAACAGAGGTGAGCAACTCAGTCTTGCGGGGACTAGGCCGGGTGGCCAATCCCTTGATAGTCTCCGCGACGAGTGGTGCACACCTGGGGCTCACCATTCAAAAGGCATAGAGATAAAACACATCACTCTGCCGGAACTCAAAGTCATAGCGTTCACGGTTACCAGAATTTGCGGCGCGGCCGCTTTACACATTGCTTCCGGATCCCAAATGCGGATGGCAATTGACTGTTACCAAGGCACCATTTTCAACTGGTGTGAAGCTGTGTCGGCTCATATGAAGAGCCAACTGACCAAGGCAAAGAACGGACGACTAAAGACTTTTGGATATGGGCCTCTAGTCGTGAGCTTTGCCTTGGAGAGAGTTCCAATGCTGATCCCTCAGCAACTCACTGTTGATATCTTGGGTCCTCGGCAGCCAAAGCTGATACGATGGGTTGCGGTGATGGCCCGGCATCCTGACGAGGGTGCGACAGTGGTTCGATTCTCAGATAGTTACTTTCACTGGTTAGAGGACCAGGTTTTTTCGATACAGGACTTTCCGTATGCCGGAGTGGATTTTAGAGGTGATCCGGACATGGTTCTTCCACCGGGAGAACAATGGGATGACAGAGGTACTTTTTTTCACAAGTTCTCTAATTATGTATTTTTTTTATTTTTCATATATATCGTCTCAAAACTAACAGTAAAATTTTCAAAATGCAGATGTTGGTCCACAGCGTCCAGCCAACCTCCGGCCTTTTGATAGACTACATCCAGCTGCACCGGTACCGGCCCCACAGGACGCGGCTGCAGAAGTACTAGCTGAGTTGGAGCATGATCTAGAGCGTCTCACGGCAGATATACCTGAGACTACTATGGATGACATTCCTACCCGGCTTCAGCGCTTCGTAGTCGCGGTCCCTGGACCGTTTAGGAGATTTTTGCGTAAGGTAGCCCGCGCAGTGGTGTCATACAGAGAGCACCACCAGTGATTGACTAGTCACTTTTGTAGTCACATGTGACATTTTGACTTTTTGTACTATCATTTTGCCGATCATAAGGTGTTTTCAACCTATGATCGAAGACGATGTATATATTTTTTGACACACTTCTATCTATATATATATCACTATTACCGGCTTATCTTGTTTAACATATGTGATGAAATGTTTTTAAATTTACTTGCATGATTATCGTAAATGTCTGTCCAACATTCGAGAAGCAATTGCATCTGCTAATGTATTCAAAGACCTTGGAATATGTTGATATTCAATGTAATCAAATTCACGTTCCAAGAGACGCACTCTCAAAAACAACCTTAATAACACAGGATTCCTAATGGCATAAACTCTATTAAGCTGTAATACAACAAGTTCAGAATCTAACCTCACTATCAAACGTCGAATTCCAAATGAAATAGATTCGGATAATAATTCAATCACTGCACTGTATTCTGCAATGTTGTTCGTTGTTTGACCGAGGCTTACCCCATGCATAGAAACTAACTCGTCAGAGGGCGAATAGATAACCCAAGCTGCGGAAGAGATGTTCCGTGTACTACGACAAGCACCATCAGCAAATCCAATGTATGTTTGGAGAGGCGTCGACATCTGCAATATCAAGAGTAAAACCAAGATAAGCCAGAATAACGACGAAAAACCACACTCTCTAAGCTAAGCACACTGACTAAACTAACACACTTGCTAGCTAGAAAGAAAATCTAACCTATCTAAAAATTTCTCCATTCCCATCATTTAAGCATAATACCTCTTTAGGTAAAGTCCATTTCTGGGTTTACCCAAAGAGTCCCCATCAAAGTCAACTAGCTCATAAGCCCCTTTTGCTAGCTTTCGCTTTACAATGTAGGGCCCATGCCACATGGGAACGAATTTTCCGGCACCTAGCTTATCGTTAGCTTGATCATATAATAGTACTAGGTCTCCTTCCGAAAAACTTCGAGGGGTTACATTTCTATCATACTGAGCTTTCATTCGTTTCGCGTGAGTCTCGATTGCCAATGTAGCGTCACGTCGAGTCTCATCTAATTTAGCCAAGTACAATAAACGTTTCTCCTCTTCGGAAGTAGCTGGAAGTAATTCGACAGCCATTTGAAGTGATGGGATTTCGCATTCAATGGGTAACACAGCTTCTAAGCCATAAACTAGCTGGAAAGGAGTGAACCCTGTTGAATTTTTCACTGAGGTTCGGTATGCCCATAGCGCTGAAAATAACATGTTGTGCCAATTCGACCGATGAACACCAATGGTTCGTCGGATCATGATAACTAGAACTTTGTTGATAGACTCAACCAAACCGTTGGCTTGCGGATAATAAGGAGTAGAGCTATCGTGGCGCAAACCAAGCTGGCTTGTAAGCTCAGTCATCATGACGTTTCGAAAATGGCTCCCATGGTCAGTAATGATTGCTTGTGGGACACCAAACCTAGTTATGATATGATTGAATACGAAAACTGCAGCTGTTTTGCCGCTTGCGTCGAATGTAGGCATCGCCTCGGCCCATTTAGTAAAATAATCAACCGCAAGGATGATATACGCATGCCCCCCGGCCGAGTGAGGGTTACAAGTAATAAAGTCGATACCCCATTTGGCGAATGGACCAACGGCAATTATAGGGTGGAGAGGAGCAGGTGGAGCGCGCATCTTGCGATCAAACACTTGACAGTTGTGGCACTTCCTGACTGCAATGATACAATCTTTAAACATAGACGGCCAGAAATAGCCAGCGCGCAACACCTTCTGAGCTGTGGCATACCCAGACATATGACCGCCACATGCTCCAGAGTGACAATCATTCAAAACCCTCTCAGCCTCTTCGTGAGTTAAACAACGTCGAAAAACTAAGTCTGCCCCCCGGCGATAAAGTGTATCTCCAATAATTTTGTATGGCTGGGATTGAAACCGAATTTTTCGACGTTCCGCTTTGGAAGCTTCAGGCCGAAAGGTTTGGGTTTGGAGATAAATGATTATATCCCCGTACCACGGATCTACAGTACTGATAAGAAACAAAGATTCGTCCGCAATGGACTCCTCTGCCACAGTCTCTGTGTCAGCACTCGGGAAATCACACATCAATTCCGCAAAAACTAAGGATTTCTTAGACTTGGACTTCTCGAACTCCAAGTCGAACTCTTGCAGGATGACAATCCATTTAGAGTACTTGCCCCCTAGCAGTTGTTTTGTCAAAATATAAATCATAGGGTTGCAATCCGAAATAACTGTAGTTTTGCGGAGAAGAATGTAGTGACGAAAACGCTGGACAGCTTGAACGGCTGCCAGGGCCAATTTCTCCACATGCGAATATTTTAGCTCAGTGGGATTCAAGGTCCTACTAAGATAATATATCACATGCTCCGCTCCGAATTCATCTTCTTGAACTAACACCATTCCAATGGTGGAATGCGAAGCTGCGAGGTATAAGAAGTAGTCTTGGTTGTAGTTGGGAGGATGCAATAACGGTGCATGGGTCAACGCGTGTTTAAGTGCATCAAAAGATTGTTGGGCAATCTCGTCCCAAAAGAATTGTGCATTCTGTTTCAACAACCGTGTAAAACCTTTAGTGACCTCGGCGTAGTTTGGGATGAATCGGCGTAAAAAGTTCGCTTTCCCTTGCAAACTTTGGAGTTGGCGCAAACTCGAAGGAGGAGGCAATTTGATGATAGCCTCGACTTTCGAGGGATCGACGCGAATGCCGGCTTTTGAAACAACAAATCCCAGCAATCGACCTGTTTCTATACAGAAAACACACTTGTGGGGATTCAACCGAATTCGATAATGCCTACACCTCATAAAGATTGCTCGTAGGTGGACAAGGTGATCAGCTCGATGTAAAGAATGAGCAGGCAAATCATCGAGATAGGGTTGCACAATGTGCTTGATGTCATGAAATGCATAAGACATCGCCCGTTGAAAAGTGGCCCCGGCATTCTTAAGCCCAAAAGGTAACTTGCAATAAGCAAATGTCCCCCATGGACAAATGAATGCCGTTTTTGGTTGGTCGGCAGGTAGAATATTGATTTGATTATAGCCCGAAAAACCATCCATGAAGGAAAACATTTCACTTCCGGCACAATCATCAATAATTTGATCGATATAAGGCGTAGGATAGTTGTCTTTTGGACAAGCTCGATTTATATCCCTATAGTCGATACAGATTCTTATTGTTCCTTGTTTCTTGTTGACCGGAACAATATTCGATACCCAATCCGTTAACGGGATCGGATAAATGAAACCTGCTTTCAACAGCTTTTCGACTTCTGCTTTAATCGCAGCCGCTTTTCGAGGGTGAATTTGACGCAACCGTTGCCGGACGGGTTTAGCATCCGGGTAGGTCTTTATTTCATGAACAACAATGGCAGGATCAATTCCCGGCATTTCCTCGTAAGACCAGGCAAACACGTCGCGGAATTCTTGGAATAGGGCCTTGTAAGTTTGGATTTCTTCTTCAGTACATGCGGCACCTATATGAATGTTTTCCTCGATTCCGGGCTTCACTGAAATATCAATGGGAATAGTACGAGAAATATTCCCTAAATTCAACTCTGAATCAGAATGTTTCGTTGGATCCTGAGCGTCTTTGACATATTCAGCGGTAAAGATAGATGAAAAATCATTTTCAAATGCATCATCCTTAGGTAAAAACGAAGATCTGTGATGGAGATCTTCCCATGGTAGATCGTCTACACTTAGGATTTCGCGAAGTTGTTCGTCAGATGACACGACTTCGGGAAACGTTATCCGTTCTAAGGGTGAGGTGAAAAGTGACTCTTCACTGACCACATTCATTTGGTCGACTTCGGTTGAATGAAAGTCGGTAAAAGACATGAGAGCTTCATAAGCAATTTCATATGGACTCAAAGGCATAACATCACCGAGTGAGTCTATCTCAGAGTCAGATGGGACGAACCAAGGATCATCATAAATAATGTTTTCTGATGTAATCATATGAATGGTTGCAAACGAAGGATCTGCGCTGAGTGGAGGGAGAGGAAAAGTTCCCAGTAAACCGGAATCCTTAACTAAACCTACACCAACGTCCCTATAAGGGATTGTCGTTTTACCAACATGCTGGATACTCTCTGAAGAGGCTGGGTCGGATGAAAAGTATGTCAGCTGATCAATAGTCACGATCTTACCGTTATGTGGAAACTTAATTACTCTGAAGACCGATGAAACGACCGCTGTCATAGCATATGACCAACTTCGACCCAAAAGAAGGTTGTAGTCTAGAGGGGCATCAACCACTTCCACATCCAGACTAACGGTTTTACCTTCAACCCCTATAGGCAATTCTTGTAGAATACCAAACGGACGGAACCCACGGCCATCAAAGGCCTTAAGGATGGTGGGGGATTGGTTCAACGAAGGAGAACCAAGCGATCTCCAACATTGAATCGACATAATACACGTAGAAGCTCCCTCATCAATCACAGTCCGATGAATAGGCCTGTTTTTGACTATCACTGGAATTTGGAAAGCCATTTGATGGGGGAGACGTGGTGTACTATTTTCTAGATCAAAGATCATTAGGTTCGGGTCCTGAACATCGACAGCTCCGATAGCCGACAAAAGCAATTTCCGTTGTGCTGGGCATGATTGCAGCACTTCGAGTGCCGACATTGCTGAAGGTGAAACAGCTAAGTCCTCAACAATGTTGTAATTCTGGGCTGCTCTCGCATGTGGATTGAAAGCAGACCTTCGAAGTACACCCTTGGCGGGCGGCTTAATCACTAAGTCTGGGTTAGGTTTTTCGATCTGTAGTGGATCGGAACCAGGAGCTGAGGTTGATGGGTTAGAGTGAGAAGATTCTGCTTCCTTGCCATCAACAGGAGCCTTACTACCATAATCTTGCGATCGAGTCGCAATCCTCACATGAGACATCATCAAAATGGGTTCTTCACTGGCATTCGAAGAAGAACCTATCATCTTATTCTCCTGCTCTGGAAATGGATTCTTTAACACAGCAGGAGTGGGAGAACCTTTGACTATTTTTACAACCTCGGCCCGATGAGGGCAATCTCTCGTAAAATGATCCTCTTCACAAATAAGACAAGGATATCGAGGTTTGCGTTTTTCGTCATTGGTTTCCGACTTTTCAGTTTTCTCCTTTGGAGCCTTGTCTGCTTTAGCCTTCTTCTTTCCTTTCTTCTTTCCACCGTTTTTTGGTTTGGCCGTAGATGACTCTACAGCGTGAATGTCGGCGGTGAGTTCAGGAGAAGACTCTCCTGTCGGAGAATCAGGCAAAGTGATAATTGGAGTAGTTGAAGCCTTGGAAGACTTCTTCTTGCTCTTCGTAGTCACGATACCAATCATACCATCAGCGGCATGAGATCCCGAAGGAGCAGCAGCGATTTGATTCGACTTTGGAAGATCCGGAATCTTCTCGTGTAACGTACCCGACTGAGTGTAAACTAAGTCAAGGTATTGTGCCTGAGCAATGACTTGCTCCTCAGTAACTACTCCGGCCTTAGCTACATCTTCAGTAATCTTCGGTAATAATGATTTGACAAACCATTCAGCTAAGATTTGGTCCGGGATAAAAACTTTCACTAATCTCCTTCGACGTCTCCACTCATGAATGTGATCAGAAATATACGTGGACGTCGATTGTTTTAGTGAAGTTAATAACTCCGTGCCGTTATCGTATCTGACCGGCAACTGAAAGTGAGTTAAGAACGAGGTAGCTAACTGGCTAAAGTTGTAAAAAGAGGCCCGTGGTAACTCAATGTACCACTTGGCCGCGAGACCAATGAGTGTACGCTGGAAAAGACGTAAGCGGATGGAATCATCTGAGATAGAATTCGAAGCACACCAGAGGTGGTAAGTCATCACATGATTGGACGGATCCTCTCCAGACTTACCTTCGAACTTGGGTATATCGCTGGGCAACTTATTTGGCATTGGCGGCCAGAACTGAAGATATTGAATTGGATCGTTCGTTAGGCGCGTCAAGTCGGGTAAATCCAAAGTTGCAATAAACGGTAACTGCCGGTTAGGATCTCTAAAACTCTGGGTCACAATACCAGCCCCAGGAGGAGGATATCCAGGATAACTAGGAACAGGAGTCGCATTTGGGATATTATATCCTCCTGGAAAACCAGGATTAACCGGACCGTACTGGGGTTGTTGAGGTTGTTGATAAGTGTACCCAGGATACGGTTGATACTGGTAAACCGGTTGTTGGACAGCTTGCCCAGGTTGGTACTGTCCCTGGTACGGAGGTTGAACAAATTGAGGTTGAGTAGTCACAACCGTACTTATACCAGGCTGACCTACAGGCATCTGGACCGTGGTTTGAATCGTAGATCCAGACAACGGTAAAGATGTCTGAGGTGTGGTAACAGGGACAGTAGAAACTGGAGCCGTCGATACTCCAGAAGTAAGTATGGTAGATGTAGCGATAGTTGCAGCAGCCGTTTGAGATGGAGTACTAGGTGCAATTGACGGCTGAGTAACTACCGAAGCTACAGAAGTTTGAACATTTGGCTGGACAGGTTGCGGTTGCTGGGTTGGACCAGAAACTACGGGTTGTCCAGCTTGAGGAACCATCTGTACACTTGGCTGCAACACCTGTTGACCCTGTGATGGATCCCACACTAACATTCCAGGGTATTGACCCGTAACAGGTTGAGGATACTGAGATCCATAACCAGATTGAGGGTAGGATTGATAATTGTAAGGTGCAGTTCCCATACTTGGAACATATGACTGACCTTGAGGCGGTTGATAACCTTGACTTGAGTATTGACCTTGAGGTTGATAACCTTGAGGTAAATACTGATACTGGGGTTGACCTTGACCTTGAGGTTGGTACCCTTGAGGTTGATAACCTTGGGGTTGATACCCTTGAGGTTGCCATCCTTGAGGTTGCCATCCTTGAGGTTGATATTGATACTGAGGTTGACCTTGGGGTACATATTGAGGCTGAGGTTGACCTTGAGGCAAGTATTGCACCATAGGTACATACTGACTTTGAGGTTGCCCCCCAGACACGATTTGTGTACCTTGAGGTTGCCCCCCAGGCGTTAACTGCGGTTGCCCCCCAGGCGGTAATTGGCCACCTTGAGGTTGGGAAACGGGAACTGAACCTGACATCATGTAAATGTCTCCTACACCCAATGGTATATTACCACTGTTTCCAGCAAATAACCCATGATCAATGGGTTGAGGAGATGCCCCCGCAAAGGTACCAGAAAGTGACTGATACCCAGTGGGAACAGAAGGACCGCCGTGTAAAAAAGATTCAGGACTTTGTGTAAACACGGACGACTGACCAGACATATTTACAGGAGTATGAATACCTCCAGGTGGAAAAGGAGTACGAGGTGTGGAAAAACCAACTGAGTTGTCTAAAAAATTGGTTAACGCAAGGTACCAAGAAGTACTTCTAGGAGGACTGTAAAAGATGGATTCACGCTCCCTTAGATCAATAGTAAGTTGACCTTCAAGGTGAGAGACACCTATATCTTCTTCTGGAGCAAGTTCTTCTATAGCAATCAAACCAGAAGGTAGATTTTCGGTGATAATTCTTTCTATTCTCGGTGAATCAGGGACACTAGAAGTTGGAGTAACAGGTTCGGAAATTTCAGGTTCTTCGCCTGTTTCACTGGCAGATGAAAAACTACCAGCAAGCTCGGAAACTGTAACAGTTTCGGGATTGTAACCTGTTTCTAAACTTTGGTAATCTGGATGGACTACCAAGGAAGATTCTCCTTCTTCAGGTGAACCTACTCTACTGTCACTAGGAGGAGTTACAAGGACCTTTAAACCTTCTAAATTACCCGGGTCGTCTCGAGGAGGTGATCCCCTAAGTCTACGGGATCTTCTCAACAATTCGGCCACAGAAACAACTTCAGGAGACTGGCCCCGAAGTCTACGGGACTGTCTCGGTAATTCCGCCACAATTAAAGATTTTTAACTACAACACACGAAAACAAAGTAAAAATTTCAAATCAAACCACCTAAAGTCTTCTAAAGAAGCAAACAAATTTGAAGCACACGCCTAAATAATCTAGAGCGTCAAACCACACACAAACAGTAGTCTTCCGGACCAAAAGCGCTAGTTGGTGATTAGGCCCAACCTCGCAGGATTCAGTACAGAAATGGCGGGTGGAACAGTTACCCCGGCAACCTGCTTAATGAATAGACCGGCACAAGTTCCTCCACTTTAACCGTCTCGAAGTGAAGTGAACCCCCCAGAAAATCCAAGTGAGTATAACCGACGTCTGCTCCAGGTACAGTGGGACCTTCCCTCCACCGTCACCTCGGTAGAACCCTAAAGATTATGGTCACTAAAGTTACCAATCACAACAATTACACCTGGGGGAACAGTCTAAACTCCGACAGCACGCAAGGGCAGAGTAACAAGCTCAATCCCCTTACCGGCTCCTTGACAATAATCCAAGGTTTACCGATAAGTGACCCCTGGCTCCTCGACAATGGTTAATCCGAGGTTTACCGTTTGTAATACGTACTGTCTGGCGTCGTTCCCAACGAGGGAGGAATGATCCCCTCACTGGTTCGGACACGAGCTCGTGCTTCTCCTTTAAGAGGAGCTTTCCCAGAGTATAACTGAAACAATTGGATTTAATCTACTCAAGATAAACTATCTGTTTGGTTTTGTAGTCTTGGAGAGTTAAGTACTCACCTACTCCAAGACCCTAGCCTAAGCTATGTTGGTGTTTCAGAGCCCTAGAAAAATAAAAATTACTAGATTGATTTTAATTTAAGCGTTACTTTTAAGGTTGTTTCTTAAGTCAAAAGGTGATGGAAGTGAAACCAGTGGTGTGTTGACTCGACTCGAAACCACTACAAAATGCACCTAGGATGATTTACCCACTACTTTACTTTTTCGATGAATTGCTTAACTAAAAAGTTGAGAGAATGCAATCTTTATAAAAGCAACTTCTTAATTGAAGACAATCAAAGAAACAATTCGTTTGTCTTTTCCAAGCATAAAAAACATGACCGCTCTTTACATGCACGAAAAAACTCTTTTTCTCTTTCAAAAACAAAAAGCTACTTGAAACAAGACTTTTAAAGAAGATGTTTTTGTATTTTTTTTTTAATAAAGCAAATAAATCTAATATAACCAAAAATCAATCTTAACAACTATTAAAATCTATGAAAATTCACTCATAAGCAAACTAAAAGGTAAATTTACTCTAAGCAATCTTAACGAGGCCAAAACCAACAATGATTATTCTAAGGTGTTTTACTTGATCACAATCAAATCAAGGACTAGCTTATTGCAGAACCAAAAACTAGCCAAAACAAAACTCTAATCTTTTTTTTCTTTTGTAAAATGGAAATCAACACTTTATAAACAAGTAATTCGAAATTTGACCCAAAACAACTTAAATGGCAAGCTGCTCACACAAGGAGACTTTACGACAGGCCCGACTTCTAAGAAGGCTGACTAACCAGAGAGATCTAAGGCTGGACAACTTTCTACCGTCAAAGTCACTACAGGACCTATTGAAAAATCAAACCCTAGGCCTAAACTTCGTTGAAATCCACTAAAACACTCAAAGCTCACAAAACAAGTTCAGGTGAAAATTCTTGACAGGGTACTAAAGGATCTGGGTAGAAAACACTAAGAAAAATCAAAATCTAAAAGCAATTAAAGCAAAAAATGGAATTTTCCTAAATTTTACAGGAAGACGCAGGCAACCCGTTATAACAGGTGCGGGCCCGCTCTGTGCAAACGGCAACAGCGCGTCCAAAGACGCACTGTGCAGTACTCAGAGGGTGCGTCCTTCTGGAAAAGTTGAGAAAAACCAAATCTAACTAAATCTAAAGCTAAGCCACCCAAATACTAATTCTCACAGTCAAAAACCAGAAAATAAAAGTGATTTTCACAGAGCAAAGTTCACACAAAGGAAAAGACTCTCTCATTAATGGATTCCCCAGTGGAGTCGCCAATTTGTCGTGGCGGAAAAAGTCGTTTGTGCGGACACAACTGACCTCCCTAGGAGTCTAAACTCTCTAGCGACAAACAAGACAAAATGGAGTGATCTTTCTCTAAATATACCTTTTAAAACATGAAAACTACAAGTGTTTAGGCTTACCTTATTCCAAAACGTGGTTGTTGTAGTCCGTCCTTGTCGATCCGGATGAGCTCCTCCTTCAAGTCAATTCCTGCAACCACAAACAATCAAACAATTACCAAGCACTTGCATTTCATATAATAAAACATATATTCAACATGCAGACCAAGGAACACATGAAATAACTCATTAACACAAGCTATTGAGAAAAATAAACCAGTTTGTATTAATAACGAAACAAAGAAACTCTTACAACCTGGCCTTGGTGTTGTGCAAGTTCCTCCCAGGGTCCATCAAGGGTTTTCCTCTACTTTGACAAAGCTCACCCACTTCCAAGTAGAATCAAGCAAAGACAATCTCTCCTCACAAGGTTCTAAATGGGAGTCCTAATTCCTGCAGCATTTACCCAAAGAAAATGTATAGCTCCAACCTCCTCTCCCTCTGGCTCAATGTCTTTATTTATAGTGCTGTAAAGAGGTTATTCAGGTCCACCATCAATGGGATAATCCCCCTCTTTGGGTGGGATAGCTCCCTTATTGATGGGATAAGTTCCTCCTTAATAGAGATACATGAACCAACTGGAGGCGCATCCAATTCATCAAACCGACCTCTAGAAAGTTCTAGAAGTAACCACAAGTAACTTTTTTAAGATGAAACTCGCGCATTTTTCCTTTTACAGAAGGACGCACCTGTCCCTTAACATACAGAGCGTCCAAGGACGCACCTTTTGTGAACATTGTGAGCGTCCCCGCAGGTAAGGCTAGAGAGAACCTGCGACCCCAGAGATAAACATATTTTTGACAAGACTTTCTCTCTTCTTTGAGTTTGAGATGGATAGCAGAGGCATAAGACTTGCCTAAGAGGGTAGCATGACTGTTGATTTGAGCCATACTAACTGTAAGTGGTCATGGTGACATTTTTTAGTGTAACAATCTGAACACCCTTTCTCTTGACAAGTTCATCAATTGCTCATGTATTTTGTCAGATATGTAGGTGGCATAGTCATAGCATATTGAAGACTTGCCAGGGGAAAACATGAGCATCATCACCAGCACAGTTTCATCAACGAACTCAATTGAATTATAGCCCAGAATGGGACTAATCATGTCTACAAGGTCCCTGCCCAATTGGTTAAGGTAAACATTGGAAATGGGAGGGTACTTCACAGTGTCAGAGTCAATGAATAATTGATTTAGTTTGGTGACCTGAGCATCTGTCAATCTAGCTCCTTGCTTTATCAGATCAGCCAGTGATAAAGGGACTAATTTCTTCTTAGTTTTGAACTGCAGCATCTCTCTGATGGCTTCAGGGGTGACATAGAAAACAACTGAGCCTGAAGGGTCAATCACAACCCTCTGAGTGGCATCGTAGCATTCAGCACATAGGTGAATTAGGTCACGAAACTGGTTGACCTGAGGGAGCTTGAAGAGAGGGAGGAAAGAATCCCAAATGCCCAATACATCTGTTCCAGCCTCATGTTTAATCTTCAATTCATTTAACAAGTGGATGTGGTACTTGCTGTGCATTAGCATTTCTTCTGATATATGATAATCCAGGTCTGCTAATGGTTGCCATTCCAATTCTCTCTGAGGAGCATTTAAAGGAGCAATGTTCAAGGCTACAGGAGCTACTGGTGCATCCATGGTTACTTTAAAACTCTGTTTGTATGTAAACTGGTGTTACTGTGCAGAGCAACACAAAAGAGTAATTCTTGAAAAGAGAGGTGATTTACTGAGGAACCGAGGATAAAATGGTGATGGCAGCAATTGAAATACTGCACAAGCGCTGATAGGTAAAATGCTTGGCCTTTAAAAACTCTTTTTTACAGCAAATTGGTGTAGTTTGGGTTCCCCGTTCACGATTGCGCGAACAGAATGCAGGTTTGTGAAAACTCGGGTAAACAAGGCTTAGCAGGTGAATTTCGACCTTACAGTTGCAAATGGAGACTAGGCACAGAGGATTTGCCAGTAAATTATGTGTTTTTTCAGTGTTTTACGTTATCCTTGGAGAATTATGGACAAACTTAGGTGTAGGGAGGATAATTCGGATAAATACCTGGTATACTACGGCAATGGTGACAAATGCAGGTGGGTTTGGCGCGCCACCGGTCTCCAGGTCGAATTCAGCAGGTTGGTGAGAGCTTGGACGTAAAATGCATGCAGAAGAAACAACAGTCGTTTTTGCAAAAAGTGCAAAAAACACGGTTTTTTGGCCAAAATATGGATTTTTTGGAACATTGGCGCTTTTTTTGGATGACGTCAGCATGACGTCATCAGGTGGGGTCAAGGTCGGATGACGTCATCAGGTGACGTGGCGGCTTAAGAGTAGTCCACAGGGATGGTGAGGTGGCGGACAAGTCAGAGCAATGGCGGACGGGGGCGCTGACGCGGCGATGACGTAGCAGTGACGCAGTAATGACGTGGTGGTGATGTTTGCAAGGAGGGTTCACAGAAACCGGAAATGGTAAGCAGTTTGATATCGCACCGCCTTATATACGAAAGCGGAATTGTCAGAGGGCGCTCCGATGCGATTTGGGGATGACGCGTGGCAGAGGCCTGACGTCACCCTCTGACAAATATCGGAAGCTATCCTTCGGACGTCGGAGCCGCTCCGATATGCATGTGGGTCGTCGGATGAAAAAGGCCAGATCCGACGGTCGTGGATCATTAATGTGCCAGGTCAATACGGAAGGGGGCGGGAATAAAATAATATATTCTTTGAAATTGCGCCTGGCGGGGACTTTATAGTTTTGGCGGATTTGTATTGTTTTTCAATGTATTTTATGAAAACGCACTTTTGCGCCAAACTTTGGGTAAAACGGGAAAAAGTGGGTTTTTTCATGTAATTTTGCAAACGAGCGGGTTAGGGGTGAAAATGGGTTTATTTACAAGGTTCTTTTGCAAATGAAGGATTTAATTGTTTAGAAAACTTCTGAAGGGGAAAGAGGGGTAAGGGTTTGGGTTCTTAAACTGACCAGATGTCAATTTAATCCCTGATTGTGAACATATGGCTATAATGCCAGGGGGAAGGGATATTTATGGAATGCTTGGGGTTTATACACCATAGTGTTTATAATAATAGGGAAAAGGTAACATAGGGGATTTATATAATAAGAAGTTAGGGGTTAATATGAATGGAAGAGGTGAATGAGGAGTGATGTCACTAAGTTTATGTGAAAACAACTTAGCTTAGGGAGTAGATCAAAATAAAAAGAATTTTAGACAAGAAATGTGGCTTTTAAAGGAATAAGAACCAACATAAAACCTTAAATTCTTTCATGAACACAACTGATGAAGGGATGTTGGTAATGAATGTGAAAAGGGGAAAAGGGAGTTAGTCATGCTCCTTTGCTTTGCTGCAACATGATGGAGAAGAGGAGTTTCTCTATGCACTGATGTTTCTTTATGCTAGATCAGCAAATTCATTTGAAATGATTGACATTTCTGCAACCCCATCTACTTACCCATCTACTTGCCTAGCATTTTTTGCTTCTTCATGGAGGGTGCACTTAGACTTGCAGACCCTTATGTGCCTTTTCTTTTCTTTTGGCTTTTTCTTTTGAATTTCTATCTAAGGCTACCCTTATTGCTTCCAAGGTCCCAGATTAAGCAGTTGGAAACCTTACTTTCTCTACCTAGCTACTAGTTTGCCAAGATTAAACAATTTGGACAGACTTCTTTCTCTATTCTACAATAGAAAATTGAAACATGGCATGATCCAGATTAGGCTGTTGGACCATCCATCCAAAATTGAGTCAACATCAAGTTTTTGTACGCACCTTGTCTTCTCATGAAAATATGGGATCTTTGGATCACCAAAGCAGAGCATATTTGGAACTTTTATTTGCCAATCATGAAATATGAAACCTATTGGTATAGGTAGCTAACAGTGGCTCCACATGGGGATGGTTTTTCCATTTGAAAGACCAAGAACAGAAAGTCAGAATGCCTTGGCCCTTGACTTCTTGTATCAAAACTTGGAGTATTGCTCTTTGAAATGCCAAAATTGTGCTCTTCCCATCTTGGTAAATCTCTGAACTTATTTGCCTTTTGCTGATAACTAATAAAACTTGAGAAACTGCATTTTTACATTTTTAACAGAAAATAATATATACACCTGGATATGTACAAGGGAAACTCAGGTTGCACTTATGGATAGTAGTCAAAATAGTGCTTCAACATCCTGCCATTCACAGGACCTTCATCCAAATCAGTTTCATCAAGATTCCTAAGGAAGTAAGTATTATTTCCTTGCACTGCTTGAACAACAAATGGTCCTCTCCGAAGGGAATCAAATTTTCCATGTTTTCCTTTGTCTTCCCTTCTTGAATCCCACTTGAGGACTTTATCACCTATGTTGAAATCTTCTGCCTTTGTCCTTCTGTCAAAGGCTTTCTTTAACTTTTCTTGTAAAACTTGAACTCTGTGATAGACTTGATCTCTGGTTTGTTGCAAACATATAATTTGATTGACCCTTCTTTGCACATCATTTGGTTCAGCCTGGCTTTCTTGAAGAAGTTTCATGACAGGAACCCCTAGTGATGAAGGGAATTTGGCTTCTAATCCATAAACTAACTCATATGGGCTGATCCCAATTGATCTTTTGGTTGTTAGTCTATCTGCCCATAGGGCATTGACAAGTTTCTTATGCCAGTTCTTCTTATTTTCTTCCAACACCTTCTTTATGATGTTCACAAGGCTTTTATTTGATGATTCAACAAGGCCATTTCCTTGGGGATAGTATGCAGTAGAATGGCCCAAAGTAATGTGAAATTTGTGGCAGAAATTCACCATCTTCTTATATCTGAAGGCAACAACATTGTCTGTTATTATTTGATCAGGACAGCCAAATCTAGAAAGAATATTGGTTTCAAGGAACTGAATGATTGTGGAATCATTTGCTTGTCTGCATGGAACAGCTTCAATCCATTTAGTAAAGTAGTCTGTAGCTGTTAGAATCCATCTATGTTGGCCTGAAGATGAGGGATGAATCTCCCCAATGAAATCCAAGCTCGATTGTTGAAAAGGTCTCTCTGTTGCAATAGGCCTCAAAGGAAGTGGCAGTAACTTTCTCTTTCCCTCAAACACTTGGCATTTATGGCATGAGGTGGTAAATTTCTTGACATCAGAGAAAACAGTGGGCCAATAGTAACCAGCCCTCAGTATCTTATCCACAGTGGACTTCCAATACAAGTGTCCACCACAGTCACCTGCATGAAATTCTTTGGTGACATTGTTAGTCTCATTCTCAATCAGGCAGTTCAACAGTATACCCTCATGGTTTTTCCAAAGCAAATTTCCATCCATAACACAAAATCTTGAAGCTTTCATTTTTAGGAACCTACATTTAGTTCTGGACAATCCTGGGGGAGCACACAGGTTTTGTAACACATAACAGATATCAGAATACCAAGGGGATTGTTCAAAGGCTACATTGATCTTTGGAGTCACTAGCCCCGTTTCATTGTCCAGCTGGTTTATGTCTAAGGCTTGGAAGTTTGCTTCTGTCATTAGTTTGGCCAAACCTTGCCCTTTTATTAGTTTTGTAGGTTTTATTTCAATATCAAATTCCAAAATGTTGGCAATCCATTTTCCTCTTCTGCCCTCTAAGTTTTCTTGAGTGAGTATGTCTTTCACAATGGGACTTGGCACATAAGCTATAACATGGGAATAAAGGATGTAAATCCTGAAGTCTTTAATGGCCTTGACCAAAGCATAAGCTTGTTTTTCCATGATCTGATATTTCATAGGTGCATCTCTAAGAGCTCTACTAAAGAAAGCAATGGGTTTCTCATTTCCTTGGTCATCTTTCTGTAATAAAACAACAGCAATAGTATGCTGGGAGCAAAAAGAGAAAATGATAAATTCTCTATCAAATTGGGGATTTGTTAAGATTGGGGTTTGGGTAAGGGCCAATTTTATACCTTCAAAGGCTTGATTTGCTTCTACGGTCCATTTTACTTTTGAATCCTTTTTTAGCATGTTGTTCAATAATCTGATCAGTTCTGCTAAGTTTGGGATAAACCTTCTTAAGAAATTGATCTTCCCTAAGAAAGCTTGCAATTCTTTGATGTTTCTTGGGTGGTGCATTTGTAAGATAGCTTGTATCCTGTCTGGGTCAATTCTTATGCCATCCTTTGAAATGATATGCCCTAACAGCTTACCTTCTTCCAAACCAAATAGAGACTTCTTTGGATTCAAGGAAATTCCATATTTCCTACATGTTAAGAAGATCTGTCTCAAATGCTTCAAATGTTCTCGATCTGATTTTGAGAAAGGTGTGAGGTCATCCAAATAAATGACAAGGAAGTCATGAATCTCTTTGACAAAAGCAATATCCATTGCTCTTTGAAATGTTGCCCCTGCATTTTTCAATCCAAAAGGCATTTTTACATATTTGAAAGTTCCCCACGGGGTTGTGAATGCAGTTTTGTCTTGATCATCAAGGTGCACTAGGATTTGATTAAAGCCTGAGAATCCATCAAGTAATGAGATCCTTGAGGCCCCTACCACTCTTTGGAGAATGTGATCCATCTTGGGTAAGGGATAGTTGTCTTTGAGGGACACTTGATTTAGATTTCTAAGATCAACACAAAGTCTTATCTCACCAGTTTTCTTTCTTGTAGGTACCAAATTAGAAATCCAATCAGAAAACCTGATGGGTGCTATGATGCCAGCTTTAAACATTTTTTGCAGTTCTTTTTCGATTGAAGGGAGAAGCATGGGATTGATCCTTCTCAATTTCTGCTTAAATGGCTTTTGATTAGGCTTGAGAGGGATGGTATGCTGGATAACAGAGGTGTCATAGGATTTTAAATCCTCATAACCTCATGCAAAGACATCTTGAAACTCTTTGAAGTGGTCAATGTATTTGGGTTTTTGACCAGGAGGCAAGGACGCAGACAGTTTTATTATTTTGGGCTTCTCAATAGTTTCAATGTTGCATTCCTCAATAGCAGCATTAAGGGGCTGCATTTTTGGTTTTCTAGGGATATCATTTGAGTCAAAGATGTCCTCTAATGGAGTTAGGCCTGTTGGAAGAAAATTATCTTTCAGCTCTATGATCTCAGCCTCTGTAGTAGCTATTTCTTCATAACTGGTTTGTTGAATTTCTTGTATGTTGTTCTTGTTAAAAATTGTTGGATGTAGGATTTGGTGAGATGTCTTGGGTGATATTGGCTTGTTATTCTGTTCACTCTGTATTTGTGATTGACTTGCTCCTTCAATGTCAATGTTTAATCCTACAAATTCTTGTTGCAAGGTCAAGAAATTATTTATTTGAGTATCATCTTCAAATACTTGCCAATCTTTAACATTGTTTGGGACAGAAGGTCTGTGTTTTACCTCAGCTATAAAGCAATGGCTAGGTTCAAAGGGTAGTTTACAGGTGCTTGCAAATGTGGCCAAACTATGGGCATGCAGGTTATGGGTTCTAGGAATTTTGGTAATTTGAAATTCAGTGAAGGACTTTAGTAGTTCAGCAGCAGCAGATCTATAAGATCTCAGTCTTTTATCATTGGTGACAAAATTACCCTTTACTTGTTGGACAACTAGGTCTGAATCTCCTAGTATTGAAACCTTTGTGGCTTGTAAGAATTTTACTAGTTTGAGGCCTAGTAAAAGAGATTCATATTCTGCCATGTTATTAGTGCATCTGAAATTTAGCCTATAGGCTCGACCTTCTGCATGATTGTTCTGCTTGTTATGTATCCAAACTCCAGCTCCTGCCCCTAATTTGTTGACTGACCCATCAAATTCAAGAAACCATAGGATCTCTTTTTCTAGGGGAGACTTAATAACTTCTCTGTGGTCTGGGATTGTGAGCTGCAGTTCTGGTTTCTCATTTAGTTTGTTTTTTAGGACAGTCTCATCACTTGATTGGATCAGCTTTATTTCTAGAGCAGCAGCTTGTTCATTAATGTTGTGATCTTGTTTGAGTGTCTTGGTTTCATCATCATTTATAAGGCCTGAATTATCATTGAAGAGAATATATGAATCTATATCAGAATGGACAGCATATATGGGAAAGTTTTGAGGTTTCTCTTCACTGCTGACCATGTATTTCATAAGTGACTCTCTATATAACCTCTTGGGTTGACCAAAGACTGAGATGGTTGCATATGACATGTCTAATTGTAGGGAACCTTGGATTTTAGCCCCCCATGATCTTGATAACAACATCCCATATTTGGGTGGGATATCAGCGACTACAACGTCCATTAGAATCGTTTTATTTGGGTACTGAACTAGGGACACACAAAGATCTTTTATCAGACCTAAACACTTAACTTGGCTCGAGTCAAATGAGAATAAGTCCTTATATGGTCTGGTAATATCTAGATTCAATCTTTCCATGACTGATTTAGGCATCAAGTTGTGAGAGGCACCTGAGTCAAACATTGCATTGTGTAGTATCTTATCATGAACATGCAGGCTGACATAGAAAGGTAAGATCCCTGTAACTGTTGTCTTTCCATCAACCTCTGGACCGAATAGCAATTCTGGGGTGTCATCCAACACATTGACATTATCTTTATTATGAGTAATTTTAAGGGATTTCTTGATTTGTTGTCTATAACTGTCATGCTTGGCTAGTTCTGAAAGAGGAATAGCTACCTTCAATTTGCCAATTTCAGCTTCTAAGTCAAAGGGTCTTTCGGATAGGGTCTTGGTATTTTGGTTAATAGCCCTTTCCTTTTCAATGGAATCCTTGATGCCCTCCTCTTGATTCTCTTTCTGATCCTGAGGCTTATCCCTCTTACTTGTCTTTTGAGAAATGTTGCTTGGGTTGTGTTGGAAGGGTGTTGTATCTACTGGTTGCTGTTTTGAGGGGGATGTTTGAGTTACTTCTTCAACTGTTACCTCATCTGTGATTGGACCAGTTTTGTCACTTGGTTCTGTGACAATAGCTTCCTTAGGCTGTGGAGTGTCCTTTGTCTTGTCAGGCTGTGTCACATTTATAGTTCTGCTTCTTAGCTTGTATTGCTTATGGACTTCATAAACAGCTGTGTCATATCCTTGTTTAAAGTCAAATGACTCACCTGACCTAGTTTGGAATTGCTGAATGTCATCATCCTTATGATCTTCTTGACTCAGAAAAACTTGCTGCTCATCATTCAGGCCCATCAGGTTAATGTGGGTGTCATCTGTTTGCTCATTTGAAATGGATGCCTCAGTATAGCTTTCCTGGAAAGGAGGCCTTATGTCTGGATCAGAACCAGTTTTGCCAATGTTTGGGCTTTGATTTCTCCTAAAATTTGGATTCCTGATAGGGTTATTTTGTGGTGCTTCCCATGATGACTTTCTCTCAACTGATTCTACCCTGTCACCCAATCTCTTCATACCAGTGAGTATTGCATCCAGTTTTTGATCAAAGGTTGAGGGTTCTTCTTTGAAGGTGGTTCTCTTTTCCAATCTTGCCCTGTTTCTTTTGGCAATCAGGTTAGCCTCTACTGTGAAAGCAACCTTTTGGGCATCTTCAAGGGTTTCAGGGGCTCTTTCCTTCAACTGATATGCCATATCAGGGTCAAAACCGTCAGGAAATTTGTACAAGGCTAAATCAGGAGGAGGTCTTAAATTCTGTGGTATTGCATTATACACATTGTTGAATCTTGCACAATACTCCAAAACGGTCTCTTGAGGACCTCGTTTGATTGTATCATATTCACCAAGTATGTGCAGGGGGTCTTTCTTTTTCTCCCATCTGTTAGTAAAGGCTTGATAAAGCTCATCAGGAGTTGTGATGGTATTTACAACCAGTGATCTAAACCAAGTTCTTACATCCCCTGTCAGGCTCTGAACAAAGATTCTCATTCTCACATTGTCATCATCTATTTCATAGTTCTCAAAATGGTCTTGCATCCTTCTGGCATGCTGAATTGCTATGAAAGGGCCAGTGGAGTCAAAATATGAGATCTTGGATTGGTAGTCCTGAGGTAGAGCTGGAGCATTGGCAGGTAACTGCAGGGGTGCATATCTATTAGCCATATTTGCAAGATTTATAGGGTTGACAGGGATAACATGAATGACTGGTACAACAGGGGTGGTGGGAACGGTGGGAACTAGGGTGTTGGTCAAGGAAATATGTGCAGTGGATGGAGGTGTGAAAGGAGGGCTTTGAGATGTGGATGGTGAACTGGGGGAACCAAGGGTAGACCGAAATAGAACCTTGATTGGAGTTGGAACTAGGTTTGGATGAGCTGTCTCCGGACTTGAATCAATGAGAGTTTCCTGTCCCTGCTGTTTCCTAATGATCTTAGGGATTGTATTAGGATTTTCAAAAACAGTTGGAGGATTGGGGTCAGGATTTGACCTTGTATATTGCGGATTCTTCTTGGGAGCCAGCTTCTGAACTTGTTTTTGAGTATGTTTTTTGGAGTATTTTTGTGTCTACAAGGGCCAGACAAGATTTTGGAGTGACTGTGTATATCTTAAAGCTAGCATGAAAATTGACTGCAGCAGCTTTAAAGAAATATACAGAAATTAGAAAATCCTGAGGAACTCCCCAGTGGAGTCACCAGTTATGTTAACACCCAGGTTGTTCCCTTTGACTCCCAAGGGAATACGGCCTGGGTAGCCACTAACCAATCTTTGGATTACAGCTTCTAGCCACACTGTAATCAGAGAGGGCTCTCTCTTCAAGGTTTGTCTCTGTTTTGTGAAGATTTTAGACTAGTTATGAGTTCAGGGTTTGGTTTATGTTTTGGTTGAGGGATATCTTTCTATATCTAAGGTGGAAATCTTCAGATAGTTCTAATCCATTGGGCGATGGAGTCTGTGGCTACAGGTTGTTTGAAATATTGAGTTGATGTTGCTGAAACTACAGGGCCTTTTAAATACTTCATGAAACAAAATTTAAAGTGTGATTATGAGCTGTGATCAACCAGTGAAAAGCAATTAAGAATTCTCCACTAAGCTGGGGTGTAAGAATGAGATATATTGCACAGGAGCATACTTGAATTCCTGAAACAACAATCAATGTGAAAGATATAGTTTGGGGGTGCAGCAGTTAAGAATTACACTTTATGACTATAACTGAAGAAAAACATTTGTAATAGCATAGATTTAGTTCAGGGTAATCTGTGATTAAATCCTAGAACTATTCTTTTTCCTTGCCATTAACTGTGAAACACAGAACATGAATGAGCTATGAAAAGATGACAAAAACACATAACAAAGAGTTTTAAGAAAACTTATTGAACCATGAAATACGCAGGAATCCTGTAACATTCAGCAAAAACACCACAATGCCTCAGGTAACGCAGAGCTTTGGAAATTCCATCAGCTTTGTATTAATTCTCTGAAAATTTACAGCATAAGAACTCTAGAAGAGAAATCAACAACAACCCCTGCAAACTTATGCGAGGGGGGAATATATACAAACGGTGATACAAAATATCTGAAGCGTTGAGTCATCTGAGAAATAAATATGTTCACCAACTTGTACAGAATAACAGATAAGAAGTTATTACAGCTTTGAATACAACATAAATGCTCTTTAATGCTGTCAGAAAACTTTTTGACCTTTGGAGGCCATTGAGTCGGTTGAACGCTCTGTTATAAATGATGAATGACGTGTCTTTGTAGCTCTGTCCTCCTGTAGCTTTTCGGCCCTGTCACCTGTGACTGTCACTGCTGCTTTGGTGGCTGAATAGTTTTGCTGAGTTGGCTCAGCCCATTCTTCTCCATGCATGCTGATTTTATCAAAATTTTCCTGTGCATGATAACTTATATTTTTTGATGAAAAACTTAGTGAATGGCTTCTTGTCTATAATATCATCTATATCGCCTTAGTCCACCATTCCTGTGTGGGCAACTGATGTCTCAGAATTGCCTCTAAAGTCTCATCTGCCTCTGTGTATTTGTAGAAGTTTGGAGGCACTTCAAACAGATGTTTAATTTCATTCATTATAAATAATAAGTTCTCTACCCTGTTGTAGAGACTTTGTCCTGTTGCTGGTCCTGTTTCTTCTGAGGTACTGGGCCTTTCAGTGATCTGATTAGTAGTGAATGTATTGACCCTCTTGGCATAATGCTCATGTAAAAGTAGTCTCCCTGCGCTGTTGAGTAAGCTAGGAAGACCTTTGCCCTGTAGTGCTGTGAACTTGTCCATGAACTTATTTACCTCCGTCTACATGTCCTGGCTTCTTCTTTCCAGCGTTTGTACCAGGATTCTCAGTGTAAGGACCCTCTTTATCAGCTGTATGGTCTCAGTTCTACTTGTGATTCCCATTGTCGCCAGCTGAGCACTTGTTCTGTTATTAAGCACATTGATCATTCTGTTGGCAACCTCAGGCATATTGCCTAGAGATGCCCTTGCTCTCTGGATTTCCCTCTGTGCTTTCCCTATGAGCTCTATTTTCTCATGAATGGTTTCAATGTATTGCCATTGATCAGTGATTGATTGGCCAATGTTGGCCCATAAAACTGTCTTAAGCTCAGCTGTCACTTTGTCAAGTGTGAGCTCCTTCTCCAGCTCCTTTATCTTATCCTTAAAGGCCTTTATTTCCCTGCCCTTTTCTGCTACAGTCTGCTTGGATTTATCATATCTGTCATTGAGCTTGGCTAGACTCTCCCTGGCCTCGTTTAGCTCTGCCATTTGGGCTTCTAGGGCTTGGATTTCATTCTTGAGCTTTTGCATATCCAGGCTTGGAGCCTGCTCTGTTGTTGGTGCAGTTGCTGATGTAGATGGTGCTGTCTGTTCAGTAGGAGGAGCTGTAGTCTGAGGAGGTTCCTCCAGGTTAATTATTTCTGGAGGAGGCTGAGATGTTTGTCCTCCTTATTTTTGTTGTAATGCTGCCTGCAGTGCAACCTGTGCAGCCTCTGATTCTCCCAATTTTTCTTGTGTTTGGATTAGCTGTTTGTATAGGGACACCAGCATAGCTGATGCATCTTGGTCATGTCTCAGCTGGGAAACTTCTCCAGTTTGTGCGTGAATGGTTGCTGGGACTTTCACCATGTTTCTTAATGCTGCCATATCTGCATCTCAAAATTTCAACAATGCCTGCACAACCTTGATGTCCTTGGGATAATGCCCAAGTTCTATGATTATCTCCTCCAAGGCTTTGATTCTGTTGTCCTTTGCTTGAGAGGATGCTCTCTCCAACTCAAGTTGGGCAGCTGTATTATTTAGGCTATTTTCTAGCCTGTAGTTCTCCAAGGTCTTATCTGCCAAGGAGGCATACACCATCTCACCCGTTTGCTTGTGTAATTCGATTTTATCCATTGGGTGGATGTCCTTGGCAAGGACCTCAAGGTTGGTCCTTATGTAATCTGCAGCTGACTGCGGCTGCAACACGACTGGCATAAAGTGGCTCATGATCATCTTGCCCTCCTGGACATCAAATGCAGACATTAGTCTTTGCTGGTTAGTGGGAGCCATTTTCAACAAATGATTATATAGCTGTACTCTTATGGGCTCATTCCTCTTCTTTATGTCAATGAACTGCTGCTTGATGCCCACCTCAGCTCCTCTTTGCTGGCTTGAGGAGCTGACTTCTCCTCCCACTGTCCTCTCTTGTTCCTGTTGGAAGGAACTTGCAGATGCCTCCATACTAGGTGGGCCCATGCCCAAAGACTGCCCTATTGGCATTTCCTCCTCAGAAAGGGGATTCATTCTATGTCTTTTCTCCCCATGACTTGTTGATGTTGTGAGGGGAGTCTCTCTGTCCCTCTTTCTGCTTATATCTTCTTTTTGTGGGGTTTGGAGGACTAAGGCCTCCACTGTTGTCTCCTGCCTAGGACGCAGGGTGTCCTGAGCTTGTTGCCCGGTGGATTCTGGGGCCTGTGATGTTTGCTCTTGCTGCGCTGGCTGTTCTTTTTCTTGCTGCCCCCCTTGTTGCTGTTGTACCTATTGTTGTTGTTGCACTTCCTGCTGTTGTACCTGTTCATGAGGTGGCTGCTCTGGCTCCATCTCTTTCTCTTTGCCTTTGCTAGATATTTGATTAGTAGCTTTGGCTGCTTGCTGATGTGTTGTGGAAGATGAGGCAGCTGCTCCCACTTGAGTGCCTGGAAGAGCAAATACCTGTGCACAAAGCTCTAAGTCAGCCATCTTTTGGATATTTTTAACTGCTCTTTGATTTAAATCTTCTTGTGTGGCAGCCTCCTCTAAGGTTCCTCTCCTCCACTTAATTTGATTTGCATACTTTTCTATGTGAGGCAACCTTACATGGTCATAACCGGACAGCCTATATTTGACCCTTCTTAAAGTTATGAAGTGATTGGGGTCATAAGGTTTCCAAAGGAAACTGGTCTGTAGGCCAAGGGACTCTAGCATTCTGTCTGCTTCTTGCCAACCTTCCTCCCTTTTGTTGTAGATGAAGTGGCCTAATTGGTTTCTTACTTTGAGCTGTGCCTTCTTGCCTTTCCCTGAAAAATGTAGTATATCAGCATTCCCAAACTGCCTGAAATATTCAAGGGCAAATAATCTCATGGGCACATATCTGGGCAATCTGTATGGGGGCAACTCACACCCATATATTCTGATGACTGTGTGGTGTTGGTAATAGTACCAATCCCCAATGCTGTATGCCTTGGACAGCTGAAGAATCCTCTGCATCTCATCAGTTAGTCTAGGAGGAGGTGAGCTCATGAGCAGAGACATGGCTGGGTGGATGAAAAGGTCTATAAACTCACAATAAGTATATGGAGAACAAGATCTGCAGTGGAAGGCAGAGGACCAATAAACCACTGACCGTGGATTTCCTTGTGCATCCACTCTCTTCATAGCAAAGTGAAACTTCTCATGTTGATAACACAGAATTAAGTGGTAGATGTAAGAGGTGTATCTGAACAACCTTTCTCTTGACAAGTTCATCAATTGCTCATGTATTTTGTCATATATGTAGGTGGCATAGTCATAGCAGATTGGAGACTTGCCAGGGGAAAACATGAGCATCATCACCAGCACAGTTTCATCAACGAACTCAATTGAATTATAGCCCAGAATGGGACTGATCATGTCTACAAGGTCCCTGCCCAATTGGTTAAGGTAACCATGAGAAATGGGAGGGTACTTCACAGTGTCAGAGTCAATGAATAATTGATTTAGTTTGGTGACCTGAGCATCTGTCAATTTAGCTCCTTGCTTTATCAGATCAGCCAGTGATAAAGGGACTAATTTCTTCTCAGTTTTGAAGTGCAGCATCTCTCTAATGGCTTCAGGGGTGACATAGAAAACAACTGAGCCTGAAGGGTCAATCACAGCCCTCTGAGTGGCTTCGTAGCATTCAACACATAGGTGAATTACGTCAGGAAATTGGTTGACCTGAGGTAGCTTGAAGAGAGGGAGGAAAGAATCCCAAATGCCCAATACATCTGTTCCAGCCTCATGTTTAATCTTCAATTCGTTTAACAAGTGGATGTGGTACTTGCTGTGCATTAGCATTTCTTCTGATATCTGATAATCCAGGTCTGCTAATGGTTGCCATTCCAATTCTCTCTGAGGAGCATTTAAAGGAGCAATGTTCAAGGCTACAGGAGCTACTGGTGCATCCATGGTTACTTTAAAACTCTGTTTGTATGTAAACTGGTGTTACTGTGCAGAGCAACACAAAAGAGTAATTCTTGAAAAGGGAGGTGATTTACTGAGGAACCGAGGATAAAATGGTGATGGCAGCAATTGAAATACTGCACAAGCGCTGATAGGGCAAATGCTTGGCCTTAAAAAACTCTTTTTTACAGCAAATTGGTGCAGTATGGGTTCCCCATTCATGATTGCGCGAACAGAATGTAGGTTTGTGAAAACTGGGGTAAATAAGGCTTAGCAGGTGAATTTTGACCTTACAGTTGCAAATGGAGACTAGGCACAGAGGATTTACCAGTAAATTATGTGTTTTTTCAGTGTTTTACGTTATCCTTGGAGAATTATGGACAAACATAGGCATAGGGAGGATAATTTGGATAAATACCTGGTATACTGTGGCAATGGTGACAAATGCAGGTGGGTTTGGTGCGCCACCGGTCTCCAGGTCGAATTCAGCAGGTTGGTGAGAGCTTGGACGTAAAATGCATGCAGAAGAAACAACAGTCGTTTTTGCAAAAAGTGCAAAAAACACGGTTTTTTGGCCAAAATATGGATTTTTTGGAACATTTGCGCTTTTTTTGGATGACGTCGGCATGACGTCATCAGGTGGGGTCAAGGTCGGATGACGTCAGCATGACGTCATCAGGTGACGTGGCGGCTTAAGAGTAGTCCACGGGGATGGTGAGGTGGTGGACAAGTCGGAGCAATGGCGGACGGGAGCGCTGACGCGACGATGACGTAGCAGTGACACGGTAATGATGTGGTGGTGACGTTGGCAAGGAGGGTTCACAGAAACTGGAAACGGTAAGCGGTTTGATATCGCACTGCCTTATATACGGAAGCGGAATTGTCAGAGGGCGCTCCGATGCGATTTGGGGATGACGCGTGGCAGAGGCCTGACGTCACCCTCTGACAAATATCGGAAGCTATCCTTCAGATGTCGGAGCCGCTTCGATATGCATGTGGGCCATCGGATGAAAAAGGCCAGGTCCGACGGTCGACGGATCGTTAATGTGCCAGGTCAATACAGAAGGGGGCGGGAATAAAATAATATATTCTTTGGAAATTGCGCCCAGCGGGGACTTTAGAATTTTGGCGGATTTGTATTGTTTTTCAATGTATTTTATGAAAACGCGCTTTTGCGCCAAACTTTGGGTAAAACGGGAAAAAGTGGGTTTTTTCATGTAATTTTGCAAACGAGTGGGTTAGGGGTGAAAATGGGTTTATTTACAAGGTTCTTTTGCAAATGAAGAATTTAATGGTTTAGAAAACTTCTGAAGGGGAAAGAGGGGTAAGGGTTTGGGTTCTTAAACTGACCAGATGTCAATTTAATCCCTGATTGTGAACATATGGCTATAATGCCAGGGGGAAGGGATATTTATAGAATGCTTGGGGTTTATACACTATAGTGTTTATAATAATAGGGAAAAGGTAACATAGGGGATTTATATAATAAGAAGTTAGGGGTTAATATGAATGGAAGAGGTGAATGAGGAGTGATGTCACTAAGTTTATGTGAAAACAACTTAGCTTAGGTAGTAGGTCAAAATAAAAAGAATTTTAGATAAGAAATGTGGCTTTTAAAGGAATAAGAACGAACATAAAACCTTAAATTCTTTCATGAACACAACTGATGAAGGGATGTTAGTAATGAATGTGAAAAGGGGAAAAGGGAGTTAGTCATGCTCCTTTGCTTTGCTGCAACATGATGGAGAAGAGGAGCTTCTCTATCCACTGATGTTTCTTTATGCTAGATCAACAAATTCATTTGAAATGATTGACATTTCTGCAACCCCATCTACTTACCCATCTACTTGCCTAGCATTTTTTGTTTCTTCATGGAGGGTGCACTTAGACTTGCAGACCCTTATGTGCCTTTTGTTTTCTTTTGGCTTTTTCTTTTGACTTTCTATCTAAGGCTACCCTTATTGCTTCCAAGGTCCCAGATTAAGCAGTTGGAAACCTTACTTTCTCTACCTAGCTACTGGTCTGCCAAGATTAAACAGTTTGGACAGACTTCTTTCTCTATTCTACAACAGAAAATTGAAACATGGCATGATCTAGATTAGGCTGTTGGACCATCCATCCAAAATTGAGTCAACATCAAGTTTTTGTACGCACCTTGTCTTCTCATGGAAATATGGGATCTTTGGATCACCAAAGCAGAGCATATTTGGAACTTTTATTTTCCAATCATGAAATATGAAACCTATTGGTATAGGTAGCTAACACCTCGTACAATACAATTTAATAGCAACGCAAAAGTACCTGAACCATAGGTTAGGGCTGCGTGAAGGTCGATCATACCCCTTCACATAGGTACTGAAGGGCAGAATAAAGGGCTAGGCTGACAGAGCTCTAGAAGTTGGTGACCTGTGCGAAAGGAGGAACAGAAGGCATAAACCGGCATCATGACCATCTCAGGGTGTGGAAACTTGGTTCCAGCATCCCCCCATACTACTTCAGGTGAGACTTCTATCTTCGCTCCGTGGGCTGAAGCTGAAAGGACCAGTAGTGTATGGATTTGTTTGGCTAACTAACGTTGAACCTAGGTGGGGACCCACGTAACCAACAAATGGTTCCATTGCCGGGACCTAAATCTGCATAAGAGATGTGCAATGTCGTATCACTGGAATCCAACTAAGAAAGAGATCAAAGACTAGTTGGATAGGAAGATCCACAAATTCGTGGTGCAGGAGAATAGAAATCCGCGACTGACAAAGGAACTGTGGTTGGAAAAGTATCTGTATACAGAAATCCATAAGATATTTTTCTGTTCCTTTCCAGTTGAGTTATACGAGTGGATTGTGAAGTTAGTAGATAGCCAAGGAAGGTGGAGACTTGACGGTCATATTGTCTGGACCCTAGAGTTGGTACAGAGACTAGAAGCCTATGAGGATAAGATCATTTGTGTTGTCGATCATTGGCTCGATCGCATCATAGGAGTATTTGTGACTGAATTCATGGTCGATACCTCAGTTAGCTACAATGAGGCAGAGCAGTGCTTTTTCAAAGGTCTGCGAGGTAAGTACTTTAAGTCTTTGAATACCTAGATTAAGATGTTATTGTGCGAAAATTGGGTTATGCGGCTACCTTGATGTTCGAAGCTACGTGAAGCGGAAATACTTAGAGGAATAGACATCCAGACCGCATTGAATAAAGAATTCAGCAGGCCTAAGTTCAAGGCACAGTCGATTGTGGGGTTCAAGGAAATCATGATGAAACCAAGCGAGACACCTTGGGAATTGTATCACAGGTTGAAATGCCAAATCCACGAAGCTAATATGAATCTAACTGATGTAGAGCACTGCGAGTGGTTTGTGGCTTCGCTCCTGCCACACATAAGAGTTGTGTTGTCACAACAGAAGATAACGACTCAGGCAGAGGCCTTGGAGATTGCAATGAGACTGCACGAAACACTGATGCAGGATTCGAATCTAGGGGTTCAACAGATCCATGGGGAGTTGCAAAATATTTTCCTTGAAATGCAAAGTTTTAGGCAGGACAGAATAGTTCGACTGGACATGCACGAAGAGGTATGGTGCCTGAAATGTAAAGGTCAGGGGCATGACAAAGACCATTTCCTGGTCTTTACGAATTATATTGCAGGAGGAGGATAGATGCCTTTAAGGCTGGAAGCTCAAGTAGGACTAAGCGTGGGGCCTGCATTGTGGTGCGCTATATGTCAGGTAGTAGGAAAACATGCGACGGATAACTGTCATTTGCTACAGAATTTTGTACAAACACTGCAACAACTATTCTACAACTTCTGTAGTTTGGTAGGGAATGACGAGAGCAATTGCACAAGTTATGAATTGATGATGGATAGAACACCCGCCTATAGGGTTCAGGCAGAGATGCGACCCCCTAACCAGAGCGCAGGGATGACGCGAATAGGTTTTCAGGGACGCGGATGAGGCCGAGGCGGAGGAGGAGATGGCAGAGGTCAAGGACAGCTAATCTTCTACAATTGCAGAGGACCAGGACACTATGCTCATGATTTCACTAACCCAACATGTCTTTCGTGCAAATATTGCACTATGTTTGATCATGAAATGGAGGACTGTCCTATGCTGATAGTGAGGATACATGAAAAAGGGGCACTAGCACCTTAGCCGACTCAGAACCTGTAGATGATGAGGTCTGAGACTAGCGAAGAGGATCTGAATGTGAATATAGTGCTCTGAAGTGGAATTGCAATAGGGGATGATTAGGGGAAACAACCCGAAGACAACTCGTGGGTTCACAAAGCTCTGGTGAAGGAGGCTAAATTTTATTTGGAGCACGCACGCGAAATATTCATGGAAGCAAAGAAGAGCTTCGCTGAGGCCTCTACCTTAGGGAGCAAGGATAAAACTAACCAAGAAATGAACCCTTCTATGCTTACGACCTTTCTGGAGACTTGCATGAAGTTGTTGCGCTATAGCAAGGCTGTGAAGGGCTTACAGAAGCTTATAAACAGATGTTCCAGAAAAACTCCAGGTAAATGCCGCATGGCACAAAATATTGGTAAGCATAAAGCAAGGACAGGATGAGAAATGAGACTAACCGTGCAGATAGGAGAATATGAAATGGATCACGTTATTTTGGATCTAGGGTCAGACGTGAACATCTTACCAAAGCAAACTTGGGAGCGGATGGGAAAACCCATGCTGCAGTGGTCTCCGATTTAGTTAAGGATGGAAAATCAGCAGAAGATCATCCCCATGGGGAAGCTACAAGGGGTGACTGTAGATATTGAAGGCGCGAGCGTATTCGCTGACTTTGAAGTAATAGAAATTGTGGATGACAGCAACCCCTACCCTGCGCTCCTTGGCATTGATTGGGCTACTGACATGAATGCGGTAATCAACCTAAAGAAGCAGAAGATGATATTTGAAAATAAATCACTTTGCGTAATAGTACCCCTAGATTCTGATGAAGGATCGCGCTATACTGAACCAGTCTGTGATTATGAGAGCGATGATGATTTGGACTATATATATAAGATAATAGTGCAAGACCAAGATTGGGTGAATCCAACAACGGATGGAAGAATTACGTGGGATCGTGAGAGTTCCTGCACCTCATACTCTGATGAAGAATTAGAGTGTTGGCATAATCGATTACACGAAGTAACCACACTGAGCTGTAACATGATGACCCAGTCGCTACGCTGTGTGTCATTAGAGGTAAGAAATCTGCCCACTTACGATGGCTGGAGTGATGTAGATGTATTTCTAGATGCATTTGAGAGGGAAGTACTAGAGAAGTAGTGCTTCTAGGCTTTGGACTAGGCACTGCACGCTATGCCCACAAGGTGGTGGGGTACGCACAAGGGTAGCTTTGATGATTGGCGCGAGTGTAGGAGGATGATGAGAACACGCCAAGGGTACAAATGACAGTCAAATATGATGGGAAGGATGATTCACGTGCACACTTGGCCAAATGGGCTCAGGCTTATGGAGCGAATCCCCAACCAGAATGGGTGCACTTGTTCTGCCACACCTTGGATGTCATCTTGATGAACTGGTACTTAGAAACAAAAATCTACTATGGTATAGGTGAATGGGATATTGTGCACAAAGGATTCATAATGACATTCAGTTTTGAAGATAGGTTTGACTGTATTGACGAACCACTACAAGAAGTGAAAGAAACAATCTTCAAGATACCGCAAGATCCATTGGATCTGATTCAACCCGATTGGACTACTCAGCTGAGTCATGTGATGGAATGCTATAACGTGACCACTGAAGAAGAAGATGAGGATCTGTGGAAGATTAACATCCATAAAACAGAGGGTTACTGCGAGGTTGAGGGACCGCAGGTTGAGAATCTTGATATAAACGTGCCATTGAAAACGAAACAGGTAAATATTGGTACAGAGGCAGAGCCGAAATTCGCGAAGATTGGGGATTACTGGGATGACGCGGTGGTGGACAAGGTCACTGAATTGCTCCCCAAATACCAGGATTTGTTCCCTACCAAGTTTACGGAGCTGAAAGGGATAATAGGAGACCTAGGTGCTATGATGATCACGTTAAAACCCCACGCAAAGCCGGTTAAGCAAAGACCTTACCGCCTCAATCCAAAGTATAAGGAGAAGGTCCGCTTAGAGCTAGATAAGATGCTCGCGGCAGGCATTATTGAGCCAGTAGAAGAATTTGATTGGGTAAGTCCAATGGTGGTACAGGAAAAGAAGCAAAAGGATGAAATAAGGATATGCGTAGATCTCAGGAAGTTGAATAATGGTTGCATACATGATCCTTTCCTGACTTCGTTTACTG
Organism: Pinus tabuliformis; assembly: GCA_031772625.1. NCBI lineage: Eukaryota > Viridiplantae > Streptophyta > Pinopsida > Pinales > Pinaceae > Pinus > Pinus tabuliformis. The sequence continues at coordinate 83,561,482 of CM062807.1, forward strand.
ATGAAGTGTTGGAAAATTTAGGTGGCCAAGAAGCGTATTCCTCCATTGATGGGTTATTTGGGTACCATCAGATCAAAATTGTGCTGGAAGATAGAAGAAAGATGACCTGTATGACTAAGTGGGGATGTTTTCAGTACACTGTAATGCCATTCAGATTGAAGAATGCGTCTGTGATTTTTTCATGTGTAGTCATTGTTGCGTTCAAGGAATTTATTCATAAGTTTTTGGAAGTGTACTTTGATGACTGGATTGTGTTTGGGCTGGTGAAACACCATGTGGCAAGTTTGTGCCTGATGCTAGATACCTGTTGAAGGTACCATATCACGCTCAATTTGAAGAAGTGTCTGTTTTGTGTTCCTTTTGGGACGCTGTTGGGTCATGTGGTTTGTAGACGGGGACTAATGGTAGATCCTGTGAAGATCATGGTGATACTTAATTTGGAGGTGCCGGGGAGTGTGAAACAACTGCGGGAAACCTTAGGACATACTGGATATTACAGAAAATTTATCAAGGGCTATGCCTAGATCATTGTGCCTATGGAGAAGTTGTTGAAAAAGGATGTCACGTTATGCTAGAACAAGGACTGTAGGAAAATCTTGGATGCATTGAAAGAAAATATGGTCACCGCATTGAGTTTAGTCTTCCCGGATTGGAAGAAAGAGTTTCATGTACATGTCGATGCGTCATGTATAGTGCTGGGAGCAGTACTAACACAAGCTAGTGGAAGAGAATTGGACCATCATATAGCATTCACAAGTAGAAGGTTATCCAAGGCTGAAAAGAACTATTCCACCACCGAGTGCGAAGGGTTAGCCATGGTATATGCGCTCTAGAATTTTAGACATTATTTGCTGGGTGGACATTTTAAGATGTATACGGATCATTCCATGTTGAAATACCTATTCAATAAGCCTGTGTTGGGGGGGGGGAGAATCTGCACGTGGTTGTTATTGTTCCAAGAGTATGATTTTGAAGTTATTGTGAAGCCTGGACGACTGAACGTGGGACCAGACCATCTGTCGCGCATCAAAACAAGGGAAGAGCCCAGTAATTTGGAGGAGGGATTGCCTGACGCACAGCTATTTGTTGTGTGCATCGCGGATGGTAATTTTGAAGATATCATACACTTCCTAATGACAAGAACTGCCTCGGAAGGTTACATCATCCAACAAAAGAAGGAGTTAGTGGTGCACGCGACATAATTTTCTATCATTGATAGGCATATGTACAAAATGGGGTCTGATGAAATATTGCAATGATATGTACCAGAGTTTGAAAGGAGCAGTATCTTCACAGACGCTCATGGGGGAACCGCGTGAGGACATTATGCACGGAGAGCAACCGCGTAGAAGATTCTACACGTAGGGTTGTGGTGGTGAACCCTCCATTAGGATTCAAAAGCTTACTGCAAAGCATGTGATGTGTGTCAAAAGATGGGCAGGCCATCGTGAAAGGATGAGCTGCATTTGAATCCACAGATGACATTACAACCCTTTAATAAATGGGCGATATATTTTTTGGGACGCATTCAGCCATAAGGGAAGAGGACAGGAGCACGATACATTATCACCGCGACAGAGTATTTGACTCGATGGGCAGAGGCACAACCTGTGAAGGATTGCACAGGCGTGACTATTGCGAAGTTCCTCTTTGAGTATGTATTGATGCGATTTGGGTGTCCAAATATTTTGATGAGTGATCAGGGTATGCACTTTTTGAATGAGACGATCAGTGCACTGCTAGAGGAATTTCATGTATATCACCATAAGAGCACGCCTTATCACCCACAAGCTAACAAGACGGTGGAAGCATTCAATAAAGTGTTGGAGAACGCACTGACCAAGGTTTGCAATGCTTAGTGAAGTGATTGGGACCTACGCATACCCATAGTACTATGGGCCTATCGGACGACATGCAAGAAGTTGACTGGACAGACACCCTTTAGGCTTGTATATGGTGTTGAAGTAGTGATGCCCATGGAATACATTGTGCCTAGTCTGCGCATAGTGGCACTCACGGGTATGACAGATTGCGGAGCCCTGGAAGAGAGGCTTGCACAGTTGGCTGAACTTGAGGAAGAGAGATTTCTAGCTTGATTTCACCAACAGGTCCAAAAGCAGCGCAAAAAAACCATGGCATGATTGGCACATTAAGTTGCGCACGTTTAAGGTAAATGACTTGGTTTGGTTATATGACAACAAGTTTGATAAATTTCCAGGGAAATTCAGAATGCACTGGTTAGGGCCCTATTTCATTAAGGAAATTGCCAATGGTGGAGTAGCTCAGTTGGTTAAATTCAATGGAGATCCCTTCCCAGGAAAGGTGAATGGCATCCGACTGAAGCCATAAACCGGTGGTCCAGCCATGTGACTATATGAGGGTAGCATAGTCTTAGCACTCTAGGCAGCTGAAAGGAGGCATGGGACTATAAACTACATTGCCCTGGTTGGGGAGCCGCATGATTGGAGGATTGTACGAAGCAAGGAAGTGTCACAAATTTTGTGATAGTGTGACAGGGACTGCGCTATCCAGGGAGAAATTGCTCAGGTCAGCCAGAAAGTGATCGTTAAAGTCATTGTTCATGATTTGACGGTCGAAATGTAGCGAAATCGAGTGGGTGGTTGGCATTTAAGATGAAATTTATGGGTTAGATCCGTGAAAATCTACTACCAATCTGGCATTAATGAACCGAATGTGAGGGGAATGGTTGGATTTGAATTTAAAATTCCTTATAAATTACAAGTGGAACAGAGCGGGGCTCTGACAAAGGTGTGAGGTCACCTTCATCTGAGATAGAGGAAGAGATAGACGAGTAGACAGAGCAGCATGGCACGGACCCATAGGCGACATTCACTCACATCAAACGTCCAAGGGAGTAAGAGAAAGGAGGGTCCAGGAAGAAATACAAGGCCACTAAGTTATCACTACACCCAATCAGCCTCACAGAGGGCGATTTGCATGACATCAGAGAGATGGTGCAGGATGTCACCGTGGAGGCCCTATAACAGTTTGAGAAGCAACAAAAACTAATATTGGGGGCTATCTAGACAAGTCTGTAGGAGCTGCAAACCGACGCGTCACAGGCTGGCACGGTATCCACCAGCCTTGCTATTGGCACTTCAAAAGCTGCCGAGATGTTGCACGCAAAGGTCTCCAGTACAATAGTGCTACTCGATGGAGCACTAACCATGGAGAATGAAGTTGACAGGACCACTATCAACACCCTCAAGGGAGTAGGGTTGAATATGGCATCGCTCCTTGGCGAGACGCTCCATCTATTGTAGGATGGAGTGATCAAAGAGCTGAGGGCTCGTGAACACTGCACTCTATAGGTGATCAGCAAGCAGAGGATTAATAAAGAACAGATGGCCCTACAGAGAGACAATGCCATTTCCGTCGTGACTGAGGTAACTGCGTGAAACAAGCGAATAATTCAGGTCGTAGAGGAGGCATGCCGAATGGTCTTGGAGTTGGCAATTCCTGAGGAAGAACCGGTTGAGGTGCACGTCCGCAAGTTGGCTACAGGGGTCCGCAACGCTTGCACAGAGATGGCAAGGGTTTAGCTAGATTTGAACCTGCAGATCACTAAATTACAGTTGAAGGCCCAACCTTCAAATCTACCATAAGTAAATGAGCAGTGCGCAAACACTGTAACAGAGACAATAGCGGTGGTCAATAGTGCAGTAGCAGATTGAAAACAACTTTTTGAATAGTCATTCAAGGTCTTGAAGAGCCTATAGGAGGACCCTAATGTACAGCGATTGGAGACAAAAGTGCGAGTGCTACAACAATGCTATGATGAGGTCAAAGGCATTGCACAAATCGTCGTGCTCACACAGAGACTAGCAAAGTTGTAGGAGACCAAGTAGTTGAAAGAACAGGTAGATGCAATGCAGCATAAGGAAGCAATGCTAAAGGCACGATAAAAGCCTTGGTTGGATGAGTCTTATGAGGTTATGGCCTCTATTGAAGGCAAACAACTCAGAAAAAGCTTCAGGTCAACAGTTCAGCAGCAGTGACCGAGCAGATGGTTGAAGAAGCGAAGTAGGTGGCCACACAGTGCACTATCGAGGTTGTGGTCATACAGGTCGAGCTGGGAGGTCTTCACGCTAAGATCTCCATACCCATAGAGTGACTCGAGGGTGAGTCATGATGTTTGTGTTGGGGCCCTGTTGGGAAGGAGATCGCCCAAGGAAAGTTTTGGAGCTAAAAGCCCACGTTTTGGGTCAAATTTTGTAATAAAGTTGTAAAGTCTCCACATTTTGTGGTCATGGAGTGTGAAGGTGTTATGAATCATAAAGGATTGTCTACCCTTATTTTGTAAAGTGTAAAGTCAGCTGTAAAGATCTACCCATGGTCCGTGGGCCATGGGATTGTATAAAAAGAGCTAAGTAAGTAAGCTCTAAGTAGAGATAAGTATTAAGTGATAAGGATGAAGTCTTTACAGAAGTCTAAGTTTGAGGTCCTAGCGTAGGTAGAGGTTCTGCGGTTGAGTGCGTAGAGGCATAGGGTGGAAGTCCGAAGCTGAGTGAGCAGACCCCTGCAGCTGTGTGCACAGTGCAGACAGAGTCTGTAATAGTATGAAGATATCAATAAGGAGAAGTATTCTACAAATTCTATGTATTTCTTGTTAATGCATCTGGTTATATTGTGTTTTGGGTTTAATATACAAATGTTCATGTGATGCACGAATGTATGTGACTGTATTAGTAAATCGAATGAAAGGAAGAATATATGTTTACGTGGTTCTAACTGTGATTGTTTAATAAGATAAGTAAAACACTTAAGATAACTTTGGACCTCATACAATATGTTGTCATAATAGCATGAAAGTACCTGAACCGTAGGTTAGGGCTGCGCGAAGCTCAATCGTACCCCTTCACGGAGGTACCAAAGGGTGGAATAAAGGGCTAGACTGAAAGAGCTCTAGAACTTGGTGACTTGCGCGAAAGCAAGAACAAAAGGTATAAACTGACATCACGATGATCTCAGGGTGTGGAAACTTGGTTCCAAAATCCCCCCATACTACTTCGGGTGAGACTTCAGTCCACGCACCTCGGGCTGATGCCGAAAGGGCTAGTAGTGTAGGGATTTGTTTGGCTAACTAATTCTAAACCTCGGTCAGGCCCCAAGCAGCCAACAGGTAGTCTACTTAGTTGAATGAAATTAAGCTTGGGGGGAATTCACTTAGAATCGAGTCATCATGCCGGGGGCATGTAAATCAATCTCAAGCATAGTTTTTTGTTTCCATCTTGTTTAAAAATGAAACTGAATCCAAGCATAGTTTTTCATTTCAAGCTTGTGTAAACATGAAACTGAATCCAATCATAGTTCCTTGTGGTTCAAGCTTGTGTAAAAATGAACCCATCTCCATTTTAACCCTCGTGATTGCCATTCTATCAGCCTCTTCCATTAGATGAGACTTGGTTTTTCTCCTTCCATCATCACTATCTGCTTGGACGATCATACACTTTCACTTGGTTGTTTTATGCTTTGAGAGGAACAGCTACAATGAGTGGTCTTATTAACCAACCTGTTCACATAAATAAACATGTTTTGAGAAGTTCAAACATCACCGAAACCAATTGCTTTCCTAGACACCACTTATTCCTCTAAGTGGAGTCCTCTTTAAGCTCTTTTCAGACTCTTGAAACATGAAAAGATTGTCGGGTGCTTGTCCTTTTTAGCTCGTAAATGGATTGGAAATGACATCTACTCAGTATAAGTTTAACCCTTTTCCGAACTGAGATAGATTACTTACAAAAAAGGAATACATTGATCGAACATGGTCAATAGGTTCTCTCTTGTATTATTTTACACTTTTTCAGACTTGAGAGACAAATTTATGAAAAAGAACTTGTGGAGTTTTCTTTTTGTCCCTTTTCAAACTCTCTAAATATGAAAAGGACCGAGTTCTCATTGTCATTAAACTCATTGAATAAATATTGATTATTTAATGAATATAAATTAATAATTTAATTATAAGAGTAGATATAATGACCATTAGGTTTAAAGTATAAATAAGAAAGTATTATAAATAAATATATGATAAACCAAGAAGATGAGTTATACTATTATTAATAGAAATGGTCTTTAACAACCCTCAATTATGATATTTACCTAATGCATCTAAATTCTAAGAATAATAATACTATTTATTTTTTAATAATATTGGAATTATAAATTATTAAGGAAATATAGTTTATTTAATAAACCTGTATTGGTGTATATAACTTATGGTCCAGTATAATAAATAAGAATGATTTATTTTAAAGAACAAATAAATCTAACTTACCAACGAACCATTAATTAATTATTATTAAATGAACACTCAATTACCTAATGTAACTAAATTCTTAGAGTAAGAGTATTTTAATACCATTTATTTGTATTTAAATAATATTAGAATAATAATAATTATAGATTAATTAATAAATTTGGACTATTATACGAGATATAATGACCATTATATTTAATAAATATGGATATTATATTATTTAATATACTCAAATTAACCAATGAATTATCTTAATACTGAATTATATTTAATTTTAGATATACATATACATTTATTTAAATTAACAATTGAATTCTTTTATTTACCGGGTTTAGCTATTTATAGGAATATTAATAATTAAATTAAGGGTTTGACTAGGATCATTAGGTCAAAATTAGCCGTTGGCAATATAGCCGTTGGAGTCTCTGCACACTCTATTTAATCAGCTAAGCCGGATTGGTTCTTCAACTTGTCCTGACGATGAACCACACTGGTTGGTTCGAAACGCGTCGACAAAAGATGGTTTATGTGATTTTGCCGAAGATTTTCTAAACAACGACAAACTTGTCCATCATGACAAGGCCGAGTTTCACCTTCGCTAGGTTCACTAAAACATCACATAGTGATGGATTCACCCGAAGGGTGGAATTATACTACAAGCATATGTTATCCTCCTTAATCTTAGTAAAAAAATAAAGAGGTACTGGTCAGCAATGAATGGGAAAAATGGGAAAAGGGATAAATCACTTTATGGTAGCAAGTCGCTCTTGAACATGACACTTTCACTTCATCTCCGTGACTATTTGGGTTGGGTTATCTACTTGATCGTTATCATACCTATGGTCTATCACACCATCCATCACTTTGGTTTTGGGTCAATGCTGCCAATTCATTCAGTGTTGCTGACATGTTCAAGAGAAGTCACTCAGTAAAAATCTTCCTTTGCAATACTCATAAACCTTAATTTTCATGACCACCATTCCTGAATCTTATCTCGTCACTTACATTACATCTCCAAAATCATTACACTCGTTTCATGTCATTGATGTGGGATACATCAAGGCCCTCCTGCGACGAGTCACGTCTTGTCGACATCAGCACATTATCCAAGAATTTGACTCAGAAACACCCTTCTAGTACCTTGAGGCTTGCATACATCAATGGCAAGTTTCTCCCTTCTGGCAATAGGTTGACATCACTGGCCTTTGACTGAAAGACTTTGTATGGAGGTTGACATCAAAACATCTATTCACACTATGCAGAATGTACTGCAGTACCTTGAGAATCATTATCATTACCAGTGATCTCTCTCACAACTGTTAACAGCTTACATCATTGGCTGGTAATCAGACAATGTCTTCCCATGTTCGACTTCAGATCACATATTCACATGGTTAGACTCGTGCTTGAGTGAACGATTTGATGAGATAGAAGACCCTAGATCTAGTTTCATCCATTCAGGCTGTGATTCCAGGAGAGTACTAAATCATCTCTAGGATGGCTATACACTGATGGTCATCCCATCATGGGTCTATATCTATAGATGATTGTCTATGTACATGTAGTGAAAATTTTATATGTTGAGTATGGGTATTCCTTCCCTCAACAATTCATGAAAAAACCAAAATATCATGATGTTATGTATGTAATCAATGCAGGTCACCGTTTGCTTCAGTTCCTCTCCATCACATCGTAAAGCATATCACTCGACATTATCATTTTCGACTTCATGTTGTAGGGGCAATTGTTACAGGTCTATTTGGGCACAATACTCCTGACACACAGATCAATAATTTTAAGGCTCATCAAACCCTAATTCAGTTGTTACATGCCCTAGAGAAGTCAACTCATTGAATTCCTCCTTCTATGAAAGTTTCATGGCTTGAAGCCTTCCTAAAATGCCTCCTTGGGACACCAGCGTAGCCCAAGCCTTGAGACAGTGTACTGCAATGTAGGCATGCCCACTATGGCCTTCACTGTAGTGCACTTAGGCTCTCTTTAGCCTACGCTGGGCGAGATTGAGTGAAATTTGCATAGGGTTTTGGGAATATTCCTTCATTCTAAATGATTCTAGAAGGTTTCCATCTCTTATCTCCTCCTATGAGCTCGAAATTGGATAGGCTAAGGATCCATTAACCTCCTAACCTCTCATCCCTTGCTCCATGGAAACTAACTTCAAGAATGGAAAGCCATTCAATACTCTCATTTATGACAAAACCACCTCCATTTCCTATAAATTGAGCACTCATCATAGTGATCAAGGGGGCTAGAATCTGAAGTTTGTAAGGAAATTTTGTTGGTTTGAGAATTGAGTTTATTTTGAGCAATGTTATGCTACTAGAGTGTTGTGCTTTTGATGTGGCAAGGGTTGAACTGAAGCTGGAAGAGTGGCACATAATCAAACTATATTGGGTGATACTCTTCCTTCTACATTAATAAAGAGATTATTCCTTTTCTCATATGATTGTTCATATATGTGATGATTATGTGTTTCAATGTCTTCGATTCCAATGATTTATAGTCGATAGTTCATGTATGATTTGATCATTTCCTATTTCTATTTCTCTTGATGCAGGTACCTTTTGAGCGGATTTAGTTCAAGTAGGAGCGATGGGAGTGATTCAAAAGAGATTTAGGAAGTGAAAGGAAACAAGTAAGTTCCTCCATCTCATTTCTTATATAAGAAAAGGTTAAACTACTTTCATTCTGTTGTTCTAGGTGTAGTCACCCACCTAGGGAAGATGTGTTTATCTGTAGATGCAAATTCCATGTAACAACAACCTCAACATGTGACACTAAGTTTAGCTGGTCCTAGAGATCCACGGATGCAGATATGGGTAGAGTTGATGGATAGACATGTTGGTCAATCATCAATCTCATTTTCTACTGTATTCTTCAGTTGGCTCCATCAACAACATATTTTCATAGAGGACAATCCATATGCACAGATGGATTTCCATAGAGATCTAGATTTGATATTACCAGTGGGTGCTCAATGGGGTGCTATAGGTAAATTGTTTTGACCATGTATTTTTGATTTTTTGAGTTTTTACATGTTTTTGTGTTTTTTGATGTTTCCAAGACTAAACTAAAAATGTTCTCATGTATACAGATGTTGGCACTGTTCGACCAATGGGTCATCAACAGGAGGCAGGTGAACTAGCGGGGAGAAATGTCGGAAGAGTATTTCTCTAGGATTTAGATCTGATCGAGACACTGGCGGAGTTGCATCTTCATATAGAGGGTTTAACCCTCGGTATACCAAATGTTCAGATCGAGGAGTTACCGATGAGACTACAACGCCATAATATTGGTGTACCTAGCCATTGGATGAGGCTATTGTGCATGATAGCTCAGTAAGTGAAATGTTATCATGAGCATCATTAGATCTACTTAGGATGATTTACTGTATGCTTGGACACAAATTTTTGTAAAAACTTTGAACATGTATCTATTTTACTTTCAATGTTTTTGTATGGTTATGTGTAATCCTATTCAACTGTTGATGTGAATTGAAAATTTTCTCTTTACATATGTCGTAAATGTCTGTTTAACACGTAATACACTAAAGAATCAGTTAATGTGTTAAATTTTTTGGAAATGTGTTGATATTGAATGTAATCAAAATGTCTTTCCAAGAGACGAACTCTAAGGAATATATGATGAATAGTTGGATTCCGGATGGTATAAACATTCATAAGTTGTAGTACGACAAGTTGTGAGTCTATCCTAATGATGATTTGATGAATGCCAAGTGAAATGGCATCAGAGAGGAGTTCAATCAATGCACTATAATCAGTGATATTGTTCATAGAACGATCGATACAAATCCCTTGAAAACTCACTAACTCGTCACTTGGAGCGAATATGGCCCATGCTGTAAAGGATAGGTTCTGCATACTATGACTAGCACCATCGACATAACCAACAAATGATTCCAAAGATTTCGACATCTGTAATAAATGAAAAGCGGATTACTAACCACATAAAAACTCTGAAAGTCACATTGTGACACACAGACGCAATCAAAGCATAAATATAGTGTTTTTACTACGCAAAATCAAGCATAGTAAAATTTAAGATATAGCTCATTTCGGGGATGCAACAATGGAATTCCATCATAATCAACCAACTCGTAAGTGCATTTTGCCAAAACATGCTTGACAATGTAGGGGCCCGTCCATAGTGGTTCAAATTTTCTTGTTCCTAATTTATCAGCTTCCTGATCATAAAGCAAGACCATGTCTCCTTCTGAGAATATCCGAGGCTTGACATTGCGGTCATATTGCACCTGAATTCGTTTCTTATGTGCTTTGTTGGCCAATGCAGCTTCACGACATGTTTCATCTAGATGGATGAGTTTTAAGAAACTTGCTTCATCATCAGAAGTGTCAGGTAACAAGTGAATTGTGAGTTTTAGTGATGAAATCTCACATTGTATTAGCAAGATTGCCTCAAGACCATACACCAATTGGAAAGGTGCGAATCCAGTTGTGTTTCTTACCAAGGTTCAGTAAGCCCACAAAGATGAGTACAAGATCAAATTCCAGTTTTCTTTGTGAACTCCTATCATTCGTTGAAGCATTCGCTTAAGGTCTTTGTTGATGGCTTCAACTTGTTTATTAGCCTCTAGATAATAAGGAGTAGAACTATCATTTGGGAGTCCTAACTAAGCAGTTAATTTAGTCATCATGTGATTGCGAAAATGTGAACCATGATCTATAACTACAACTTGTGGTACACTGAACCGTGCAACCACATGGTTGAAGAAAAAAGTGCAGTTGTCTCACCATTGTTGTTTAATGTAGGCATTGCCTCAGCCCATTTCGTAAAATAGTCAACAGCGAAAATAATATGCCCATGCCCCCCGACCGAGTGAGGGTTACATGTCATGAAATCAATGCCCCATTTTGAAAATGGTCCAACAACGACAACATGATGCAGTGGTGTAGGCGGTAATTTAATTTTATAGTCAAAAATATGGCATGCATGACAACTTCTGACAATAGTAATGCATTCATTAAATATGGTAGGCCAGAAGTAACGAGCATGGAGAATTTTCTATGTAGTAGCATAATCAAATAAATGTCCACCACAAGAACCAGAATGGCAATCATTTAGAACTTTCTTGGCTTCCTCATGTGTGAGGCACCTATGAAAAATCGTATCGATATTGCGATGGTAAAGGGTGTCACCAATGATCAGATAATCTTTGGCTTGATTTCGAATACGTCATTTTTGAAAGCAAGATGTATCAGACTAGAATGTTTGGGCTTGGAGATAGATCAGTATATCTCCATACCAAAGGTTAGATGATGATATCAGAAATAGAGACTCATTCGGAATTGATTGTTTCGTTGCTGAGTCGATGGCGATAGAGGGAAGGTCGCAAAGAAGCTCGGTAAAAACTAGAGATTTCGTTGACTTGGATTTGATGAATTCGAAATCAAATTCCTGCAAAATGACGATCCATTTTGAATATTTCCCCCCCAGCAATTGACATGACAAGATGTATGTCATAGGGTTGCAATATGAAATGGCAGTGGTCTTTTAGAGCAAAATATAATGGGAAATATCTGTACAGCTTCAACGAAAGCCAAAGCTAGCTTCTCCACGTAAGAATACTTAACTTCCATGTCATTGAGATTATGAATCAAATAATAGATTGGATGTCCAATCCCATCTTCTTCTTGGCAGCGACGAGATACAGGAAATAGTCATTCTTGTAATTAGGGGAATACATTAATGATGCTCGGATCAGGGTATCTTTGAGAGTATCAAAGGAAGCTTGTGCAACCTGGTCCCAATGGAAGGGAATTACCTTTTTCAAAAGACGATTAAATCCTTTAGCCATTTTGGCATAGTTTGGAACGAATCTCCTTAGAAATTTAGCCTTCCCTTAGAGTCTCTGTAATTGAACTAAATTGGAAGGTGGAGGCAGATCAAGAATTGCCTTAACCTTCAAGGGTTCGAGTGGAATTCCTTCTTTAGACACTACGAAACCAAGCAAATGAAGAGAACCAACAAAAAACACACATTTATGTGGATTTAGCCAAATTTTGTAGTGTCGGCATCATAAAAAGATGGCTCTCAAATGTTGCGAGTGATCAGTCCGTTTCCGTGAATGAGTAGGTAAGTCATCTAGATAGGGTTGAACAATGTGTTTGATGTTGTGGAAGGCATAATTCATTTCCATCTGAAAAGTCGCCCCAGCATTCTTCAAACCAAAAGGGAGTTTCACATATGTGAATGTGCCCCAGGGACAAATAAAGGCAGTTTTAGATTGGTATTATGGGAAGATATTGATCAAATTATAGCTAGAAAATCCATCCATAAATGAAAATATTTCACATCTAGCACATTCATCAATTATCTGGTCAATAAAGGGAGTGGGATATTTGTCTTTTGGACAAGCATGATTAGCATCCCTTTAATCATCACATGTATTGTTCCTTATTTCTTCATGACAGGAACAATATTGGAAACCCAATCGGTAAGAGGAACGGGGTATATGAAACCAACATGCAAAAGTTTTTCAACTTCTGCTTTTATGGTAGCATCCTTCTTCGGATGAGTAAGACGGAGGTGTTGTCGTACCGTCTTGACATCAGGATACATTTTAACCTCGTGTTCAACTATACTAGAATCAATACCTAGCATTTCCTCATATGACCAAGAAAATATATCGCGGAATTCACGAAAAAGAGCACGGTAAGTTTCAAGTTCCGATGGAGAACAATATTTGCCAACATGGATGTTTTCTAAAATTCCAGGTTTGGTCTAAATATCAATAGAAATGGTTTCTTCGATATTCGATAAGTTTTGTTCGAAGTCGACTGTGTCTATAAATACAAATTTGAAAGGAAGTCAACGATTGAAGGGTGATTTAGTTCATCTAGAATATCTTCTATGTTATCTAGAATATGGGATCAATGATGATAATCTGTCCATTGCTCTCCTTCTGTCATCATTGATTGAATGATTCCTTCATTAGTAGAAAATGTACGTGAAAAAGGATCAAAGTACCATATTCTAACGAATGATCAACCCATACAATCGGTGATAATGAATTTGGATTTTCTACGCAAACCAAAAAGATTTATTGTTATGCGATCTAAATTGGGCTTAGCTGCATGGTTTCATTACACATATCAAGTTCAGAATTATTGGAAATATTCCATGAGTCAGATGAAGTGGAAGATATCATGTTACAGGTCTCAAATTTTGCAACTTTCATCGTTTGTGATGGTGACAGTAGTGAAAAGATGCCCATTAGGGAAGAATCTTTGAAGAGGCCTACTCTAATGTTCTGAAGATATAGCGAAGGTCTGTGAACTAATAGAATGCTTCCAGTTTCCTGTGAACTAGAGGCGAATAAGGCGAGTTGATCAATTACTATGATTCAGCCTTTATGAGGGAAAGTGATCATACGAAAGTATGTTGAAACCACAATGGCCATAGCGTAAACCCACAGTCTTCCTAGTAAAATATTGTAGTCAAGGGGTCCGTCAACGACCTCAACTTCAACAATTACAATTTTTCCCCCTAGTTGCAAGTTACTTAAAATTCCACAAGGTGTATAAGTGCAATTGTCAAAATAATTTAACGTCATAGGTGATCGTGACAAAGGTGGTGGGCCAAGTGTTTTCCAGTAATTCATTGACATGATATAAGTAGATGCACCTTCGTCAACAATGTTTTGGTGAATGAGGTGATTCAAAGAATTTACTTGGATCAAGAATGCTAACTGTGCTGGTAATTGTGGTGTATAACCCGCATGGTTAAAAACTACGGGATTGGAATCTGTTGGATCAATTCCACCAATTGTTGACAATAAAGCATGCTTTTGGGAGGGACAATTTTGAAGCATCTCAAGCATTGACATAGCAGAAGGTGATGAGTCAAATCTTCTACTATGTTATAATTTTGCGTTGCTCGACCTTGAGGGTTGAATGTAGATTTATGAACAACTCCCTTATGCGGTTTTATTGTTAACTCAGGTGCAATGTGTGGTGGAATGGAGTTAGACGAAGTCAAAGTTGAAGTATTGCGTTGATTTATAGCCTGGCTATTCAACGATGATGATGGATTATTATAATCTATACTTCATGTAGTCATGAAAAAATCAGTCTTAGGCTTAGTGGTGGATAGCATAAGCACTTGTGAAGTGGAAGCATGATCTTTTGCAACCAAATGAGTCTCTGGGCTTTGAAAAGGGTCTATCAACAGAGAGGATGTACTAGAAGTCTTAATAAGTTTTGAGATTTTAGAGCGATGAGGACAGTCTTGCGTAAAGTGCTCCTCATTACAAATTAAACATGGGTAACGAGGTTTCCTAGCCAGAGAAGAGGAATCATATGATTTCTCTTGAGGGGGAGAATTTTGCTTCTCTTTGGTTTTCCCCTTTTTCTTGCTTCCAGGTTGCTTTTCATTTTTACCTTTGTGAGATGACATGACATTTATTTCAGAAGAAAGTGTATTATCGGGTGTATTAGAGGTTTGAGTTGAAATAGTAAGTGTTTGAATAGATGGTCTACTTTCTATTTGAGTGCTTAAAGAACCTATCACACCATCACCGACATGAGAGTCCTTGCTGGATGGAGGTGGTGGAATAGTAAAAGCTGGTCTAGGTGCATTTGGAATCTTATCATAAAGCATGACAGACTAGGTGTAAATCAAGTCTAAGTATTGGGCACGAGCAATTACTTGCTCTTGAGTAACACCTCCTCCTTTAGCCACATACTTGGTGATAGATGGAAACAAGGATTTAATAAACCACTAAGCTAAAAGCTAACCAAGAACAAAATTTTTGACCATTCGACGATGACGACGCCACTCATAAATATGATAAGAAATGTGAGTAGCAGTGGTGTGTTTAAAGTTGGTCAACAGTTCCATTCCAGTTTCATATCTGATGGGTAGCTGGAAATGGGTTAAAAGTGTAGTGGTTAAGGCTGTGAACTTGTCAAATGAAGCTCGTGGTAATTCAATATACCACTTTGCAGCCGGACCAGTGAGCGTTCGCTGGAAAAGACATAGTCTTACTGAATCATCATTTAGGGAGTTGGATGAACACCATAAATGAAAAGTCATAACGTGATTGTACGGATCTTCTCCAGGGTTTCCATTGAACTTAGGAATACCATAAGGAAATTTGTGTGGAGTCACTGACCACCAAGCTAAATAAAGAATGGGATCATTGGTAAGCCGATTTAAATCCGTTAATTCAAGTATTGCAACAAAAGGAAACTGTCGGTTTTGGTCGGGTTGAGTATAACCAGGGTAAGATGGAATTTCCTGGGCAATAGGCCTTTGCATACCAGCATAAGGAATCTACTACTGGTAACCTTGATAGGGGTAGGTTTGTTGAGCATATCCAATATAAGGTTGTTGTTGGGAACCATGATAAATTTGTTGTTGACCAAAATCAGCATAGGCTTGTTGACTAGAACCTCGGTAAGCTTGTTGTTGACCAAACCCAGCATAGGCTTGTTGACCAAGTCCAGGATAAGTTTGGTACTGTTGGAATTGTTGTTGTTGGTATTGTGGCTGCCACGGTTGTTGATACAATGGTTGTTTCCCACCAGTATAAGTTTGACCAAGTTGTGGATAAATTGGACTAGTATAAGTCTGAGTCATCCCAGTTAATGGTAAACTGGCCTGAGGTTGTTGGATTCCAGACACAAATGGTTGTTGTAAAATGGCCTGAGAAGACTGAGTCTGTAGACCTAAAACTTGAGGGTAAGAGGTTGAAGGACCAGCTTGCAAAGGTTGAGATACAATCAACTGAGCTTGCGACTGTGGTAAAGTCGTAACGACAGGCGTAGTAGGTATGGATGAAACAGGTTGTATTGGTTGTGATGAATACACAAGCCTTGGTTGAACATGCATTGTAGGCTTCCATTGACAAACAATCCTTCTAGAATACGTTGGACCTAAAGATGACCGTATACTGCCATATGGTGGCCCCCAAAGTATGTAGAATAAGAAGATTGGGCATATTGTTCTCCATATGGAGTTATTCCAGTGTTAAGTGGATACATTGGATGGTAACCAGATGGACTAGCTTGATATTGACTTGATGGGTCAAACTGTTCAGTATCCATAAGTGAAGAACCAGGTAAAATTCCTGTGGATGACATGGTTGAAGACCATGGACTAGAAGAAACACCGGAGTGAGTTCTAGATAATGATTGATAACCCAGTGGGATAGACGGACCACCATAAAGATGTGACTCAGGTGCTGTGGTAAACATTAAAGACGTAGCGATAGTAGATGTTGTTGCAGCTGTAACAAATGATACAGTCTGGGATGTAATTTCAGCCATAGTCAGATGACCCAATAAATGTCCTAATGAATCTATGGGAGTTTGAAAGTAGATAGGATCAAGAGGAGTAGTATAAGTTAACTGAGGAAAAGAAGGATAAAGATAAAGCCCTCGTCCAAAACGAGTTGGAGTTCTAGGTGAAGTTTCTTCTTCAAATTCCTCTTCAAAAGCAATCAAACTGGGTGGAAGATTTCACCGTCAAGTCCGTAATAAATTTCTGGTGTTTGACTCTGTGGTAAAGGAGAAGTATCAATAGTTACAGATGTTTGAGGATAAACTGGTCAATCGTCTTCCGGTATGGGAACAAATTCTGGTTGTTCAACCTCGAGATCCAAGTGTTCTAGTAAAAGAACAACGGGTTCAGGATGAGTTTATTGAACAACTTCTAGTTGAGGATCAACTTCTTTTTGGACAACTTCAGTTGCCATTTCACCAAGTTCACTTTCAGTGTCCTCAGGTAATTGTAAAGGTTCCACTTCAGTAATAGATAAACCAATAATAGTAGGAGTAACTGGAATCGCAGTATGTACCAGTATAGGTGACTCTGGTAAATCAGATGAAGAACCAAAAATTTGTGATGTATTGGACTCAGTTAAACGAGACCGCTTTCACCGACTAGGTGTAGCTTCAGGCGGTAAAGGTGGTTTACTCGCTGTCCTACACGAATGATGGGGTAAAGGTTGATTTTCTTCCACGATTGCTGATTTATTTTATTATAAAAAGAAATAAACAAAAAGAGGGTAATCTAGGCAAAAGAATTACCAAGTAACTATGAACTGCAATATACCGCCTCGGAGGAGCCAAGGACTTAACATATGTGCAGGCAATCTCCCCGAATGTTGTTTTTGGTGTATCACATTATACAAGGCGGCCAACTTAGTTACCTATGGATGGATAGAAACCTAATGTAGTCCTCCCAAATATACCCAAAAGTACGTGGAGGCCCAATCTGTGTTAGCATTGTCTAATGTGAAACTGCACAGTGAGAGCATTCCCTTATACTTTTCGTACTATAACACCACCCGATATACCCAAAAGTACGTGGATGAGCTACGATATACTTACATACGTGGAATGAGGTATCACACTTGGAATGTATCGTAGACCGTTAGTGACATCTTCTATGTTTAACGATGTCGAAACACATCTCTAGCCTATACCTCTAAATGTTATGCGTTAAGTTACAATTCTCCATTAAGTTAATTGAGATAAATTTTAGTTGTTCTTGTTTAAAAGTTTGCCTTTAAGGTTCACCGCATGATGTTTTGGAAACTCCTAGAATGAAACTAATATGGGAAACATTATTTTCACTTGATTTAAACAATGAAAACTGTAACTAAAAGGGATAGAGAAATCAAAATCTTTAAGAAAAGAGCATAGAGAACATATAATGCAACTTTCCCTATACCATTCATACAAGCACACACAAAATTCTAAATGAATTATGCATGTTTTTCTTTTCATTCCTTTAATGTTTAGATGAACATAAAGAAACTAAATGCACAAATGATCAATCAATGCTTTTCACAAGAAATAAATACTTTACGGCAGTTTCTTTTTCAGAAAAGCAAAGACTAATCAATGTAAGCTAACTTTGGGATTGATTTCACAATGATAAAGAAAACATAAAGAAACATTGAAAAAACAAAACCAAAGTGGGCATGGAAAAGAAATGTTAATTTGGACTCAGGGACAGAGAAACATTGACCATTCAGCAAACAAGATGTTGGAAAAAATCAAGCAAAAAGATGGGTTTTTGGCTTGACAGGGACCAACACAGCCCTGAGTGCGAGACAATGCGTTGCAGAGCATTGTCTTTAGGCTAAGGCTGATCTGCAGCATACTGTGTCAAGAACAACACTGCGTTGATGCCAGAGAGCACTATCAATGCACAAATAAGCACACATTTTGACCAAACAAGCTTCAAAATGATTGAATATAGGTAAATGATCTCAAGCAAAGTCTTTTGGTGCTGCTAAGAAAGGGATAACTACCAGGAACGATGGTCGACCCCCAGTATGGTTGCTAATTTGTTATACGTAATTTATACCTACGGATAAGTATATCTTCCCTAAGTGGGTAGTTACACTTAAAACAACTGAAGTAAAGATGTTTAACATTTTCCTAGAATGAATAGATGAACCTATTTGTGACCCTTCACTTCCTTTGATATCCTTTGAGTTGCTCCCGTCGCTCCCGCTCAAACTAAATTCACTCAATTGGTACTTGCCAACATAAACAATACAACAACAATCAAAGCATATGATCTATTTATTGTAAACAGATGGAATCGACAACATTTGAACATACATTCATCATAGATATAGACAAAAGTATTGCAAAAGGAACAAACAACTTTATTGATTGATAGAAGGAGAAGTTACACCCAATGTGGTTCAATCTCGTGTCACTCATCCTGCTTAGTCCAAGTCCTCATCACACTAATAGCAACATCAATCCAACAACATAACATTACATTGACAAGCATGAATGCAAGCGGTTTTGTCATTAATATGGAAATGATGGTTTTCCATAATTGGATGATTAGTTTCCATGTTCAAAGGGATGAGAGGATAGAGGATTAGATGATCCAAGGCTGTCCTAAGTCAAGCTCATCTTGATAGGATAGGAGCTGGGTTCCTTCCAGAAGGCTCTAGAAAGGAGGAATATACTTAGGATGCGAACATTTCGAGGATTCTCGCCCAGTGCAGGCTTGAGTGGGCTTAGGTTCTCTACAACACAACCCTGAATGGGGCTACCTAATCTGTAGGGAACCTATCCCTGACTGGGGGTGCGCTGGTGACCCAAGGAAGCACTTCAACAGGGTTTGAAGTCAGGAAACTCTCATGGATGAAAGCACTCAATGAGGTGGCATGTCTAGGGCATGTAGGAACTGAATTAGAGTTTGATAGACCCTATTTACATTGATTTGATCATCAAGAGAGATGTGCCCAAATAGACCTGTAACATTTGCCCACACCATGCTGCCCATCTGATGCATAGGGATATTATATGTAGTTACCACCTTTCTAGCGATCTGATCTCTTTCATGCAAGGCATTCTATGTCGACTAAACCAAATCACAATAAACCAACGTACCTTAGCATAATTCAGGGAGGATACCTTATCTGTAAAATCATCAAATCAGTATGATACATGTATAACATAATCATAACATCATATAGACATACATCAAATAAGTGTATCAATGCATAAACATCATTCTAGCTAGGGTCCAGTCATCAATGCAAGGCCATATCAACAATGTATGTTATGACCTCATGCAAGGCAACAACCATTACTCCATTGCACACATTGCCACATACGACTATCAACATGCATAAGCAACACCTAATCAACTACATATACGTATGAACACATGTAGTCGAGCAAAAGAGATCAATTCTTGTAACCAACCTACAAGACTAATACTTGTAATCAAAACATTCAAGAATGCACCTGACATATAAGGATGTAATCAAGCTGCATATTATCATGTAACTGGTCATATACTCTTGATGATGTATCCCACAAAATCACATCAAGTTCCTCATGAAAACCTTATTACAACCATGATCAACATGATGCAATGCAACAAGCACATGGAATGCAAGCATAAGAGACACACATGCAATTGACATGCATGCATGACCAAGCACCTTCACCCAAGGAGAGCACAACCACACTCTGATACCAATATGTAACACACCGTCCTCCTAGGTCCACCCAAGCAATCGGTCGGTCAGGGTAAACATGCAAAGAGACAGGCTACTATAAGGGATTCAACTTCCTTGGTGACCTTAAGGAAATGAAATCGATGAAACATATCAAAGAAACCCATCCAAATCAATAACAACACCCTCAGGACACATGTCAACCACTCAGACATCCTGTCCCTGAGTCCCACTGATTATTTAAGCCTTTTAACCCCTGGTCACTCTCATGTTATAGGCATAAAATCATTCAACAACCTAAAGTCACACTCATAGGCCTGTGCACTAGTGACTGTGGACTTTTCTCAAAATACCTGTGCTAGTGACCCTAAGATTTGAGCCACTTTTCTAGCCAGAATCTTGGTCTTTGCCCAAAAATTTCTACAACCTTCAGAATCCATCAAAGACATGATAACAATGTAGATAAATGAAAAATCAACCTCACGACTAATCCTGAGCATCCCTAACCGGGACTGAAATTCTTTCAAACACTTGGCATCAATGCAACCTACATGTCTAGGATAAAAGACAAAGCATAAATGACTGAAAGAACTTATGAAACATAACTAGAAAGATCACCTCCTTCTCCATTGAACTATTTTATCATAAATTAGGTCTTGCATAGATCCATTTAACAATTACAAGTAAATACATGAAATAACCATGGCATGAGCCAACCATTTAACCATGCTTATAACCAACATAAAACCATATAAATATTAGAGATATGACAACCATTAAATCCACATATAAATTAGTGCAAAAGTAAGAGAACTTAAATTTTATTAATGACAATAAAATATGACTAGGTTCAGGAATTCCAAGTACCACCTGACCATAGACATGGCTGAACCAAATCTCCCTTTTAGCTAGCCACCCCCATGCCATATTCCAAGCACGAATGTGGGATCTAATAGAACAACCAATCCAAGAACAAACAAGGGAATCTACATTTTAAACCACCTCCACCCTCATCAAACCTTGATCACACCAAAACCGGTGCTCTAATCACAACCAAACCGATCTTGGAATGCCATCCAGAATCCATCACTGTCCTTGAGGAATTTTCCATTTCCTTGTCTCTCAGGCTTCACCACAATCTAATCCTAGATCACTAGGACCTAAGCTGAGACCAATCTCTAAGGCTTTACCACAATCTAAACCCAGATCACTAGGGGCTAAATCGAGACTTCTCCCTCAGGATTTATCATGTATCCCACCAAAACTAGTCAAGGGATTCCTAGGACTTTAGGAATGGACCTTGAGACCACCTTCACCTCAGATTTTGAAATCCACTCGACCAAAAAAACTCAAAACCAAGATAAACATCCAAACATACCATGGCATCTAGAAAAAGGTAAGGCTAGGCTTAAAACCACTATCATAACCTGGCAAAACCATGCCACTGACAACAAGAGAACCATATGCCAACATGAAAATCCATGCATGTCCAAACCAGCTAGGAAATCAAACATGAAAAAGGTTACATGCAAGTATTCTTGCTGAAGCTGCTTGATCTTGCTCTTCTTCCTTGAACCTCAGAAGCCTATTTATTAATGTGACCTCTATTTTATTCATTTTCCATTATTTTCCTTCAATTTCCTCCTCACATGAAACCTGTGATCCTGCTCCTCTTCCTTGATCCTCAAAAGCCTATTTATTAATGCGACCTCTATTTTATTCATTTTCCATTATTTTCCTTCAATTTCCTCCTCACATGAAACCTGTGACCTTTTACCTTCCTTTTCTCCTATTTTCCTTTATTTTCATAAATAAATGTGCCAAAAATGACTTTTTTCCTTATAATGCCTATGCCTTAACCTTTTCCAAGTTTCCTTAGCCAAAACACACATCCAGTGATGTCCACTAGGATATCTTTGCCCAACATTCGACTTGGAATAAGTGTCCCTTAACCATGGTCTTATTTTGCCTTTATTAACTTTTATTACGTGAACTTTTCACCAGGGCTATGACACTGGTGGTCTATGTTGTCATGTCGTCAAAGTATGCTAAGTGTGTGATTACAAGTTTAAGTTTCTCATAGGTTCACCTCTCTCCTGCACTTAGCCATTTCTCTAAAAATCCTTTCATTCGAGAAACTCACCTTCACTGGACCCTGACTGAACTGCACACTATGTAGTCTCAGCCCTGAGTGATGGAACCTTGTTGCCTTGAACTACGTATTCCACAGTCACTCTCCCCAAGGAAATTGTGCTGCACAATTCTAGAGGTGAGAAGCTTGCCTTCATTGCTATAATTGCATAGTGACTTCTCCTAGCCTGACCTGAACTATGCATTTCACAAGATTAGTCATCAAGCTTCTTCCCTACCTCCTGCTACCTGGCAATGCATAGAAGGCTGAGCTTGCCTTTCCTCCCAGAACTGCACAGAAGTGACTCCTGAGTGTCCTCTATCAATCATGACTCAATGATCTCAAGAATTATGCAGAGCTATCCTACCAGGCCCCTCTGCTGACCACTCCTACCTTGCCTCTAAAAACTGCACAGACCTACCTCCCAGGGTCCCATCTTGCCTCAGTCATTGGATGTCTCAACTATGCAATCCTATCTCCAAGTGGCCTCTGTGAAATTTTTCCTAGTAGTAAGGATTGTGTTCCAGAGTTCCTTAGCTAAACCTGAGTTGTGCTTTGCACAGTCTGAGTGACCAACCTCCCATCTTGTCACCTATCCTGGGCCCATGCCATGGATAACAATTCTTCAACTTAGACTAGGAGGTTTTGGATTTGATGTCGTCCCATCATGAGTGAATTGCAGGAACAAGTACACTATTGGATCATGGCAAGATGATGAAGAAGGAGAAGAAGGAGAGAACATGCTTGAAGACTCACATACAACTGATAGACAAAGAATCTTATCAAGAACAAGTGAAGGGAATACATGCATGCAACCACCTCTCAAGACCGAAGATCATTGAAGACCTCACATCATCAAGCCATGTAGAGGAGAGGATAAATCACATCCAAGAACACATCTATCACTCAGTAGCAGCAACATCTTGACATTGCCACCTCAATAAGCTAGTCCATGTCAGCAGTGTCATGTCAAGTCATGTCATGAGTTGTCAAAGGTCACATCACTATCACGAGCCATATGTATATTGTAAATAAAATGTAATGTAAAGTGGAAGTCCAATGGAAACACATGAATATGAAGAGTCATGTTAGTTGAAAATTCATAGGAAGTTGAACAATCATGAGGGTAGTCAAAGAGTCACAAGGGTCAAGCATCACCCCTTGGTTATATATACCCCCTCATTGTATGAGCAAATGACTTTCATCTTGGCTCCTCCCACAAAGCATAGAGAGTTTCAATCAGTTCTTTGAGGAGCAAGGAGTGGCTCCAATGTCCCACTACTGGGGCTAGTGATGTATGATGTAAATATGTGTCTTGGAACTTTTTCTTAATACAAAAGCCTTCTTGGGCCAACACGTTTCCATGCATGACTTATGGATGTTTGTAAGACTATTATGTGAGCATTTATATTTCATGTTTGTTTCACATGTACTGAGATAGTTGAACTATTTCGGTTTTTTTAGTGCTTACCTTGTTGGGAATTTGTTGTTATGGTTGTCACTATTGTCTCATCCTTGTGGACTACTCCATAGGATAATAGACATACCTTTTCCTGCTCATTGGTTATAACGACTATCACATCCACTCGATGGTAGATGAACCTTTCCTTGTTCTTTGGTTTTAACGACTGCCACATCCCCTGTGGACTATTCCATTGGATGTTGGACAAACCTTTCTCGTTCACGTGTGTCTCTTCTTGGGTGGTACTATTACCTCTCACTTAGAGGCTCAAATTTCCCCCCTTTTGCAGTAAGCAAACCTATACAAAATTATGTTTCACACTCACCAGACACACTCACCTTTATTTTCGAAAGTGTTATCCATGATAACACCTAAGACTAGTTTGTGAAGTTTGTTGGTCAAATTAATTAGGGTTTTCAAATTTTCTCAAAATAAAGTTTATGATCATAGGGTTTTTGGTCATCATGTCATGATGTGGTGTCCATATAAGTTCAAAAGTGGTCAATCATAAAGTCTCATTTCCAAACTTCCATATGTGTCGGGCTTATTTGTTCATAATTGGAATTTTGTCAGTTTTACAGAAATTTGTACCAACTCCAGTTATGTAAATTGAGGGTTTGCTACGAAGTTTATTACCACTTCTGTAGCAAATTTGCCTCTGCAAATACCTGTCCCACTACAAAATTGTGATGAAATACACAATTGTGCTTAACAGTGAAGTAACAGTTCTTTTGGTTTAAAAAGTGTGATTGGTCAGTCTTATGGTGGGTCATGGATGCACTTTACTAGTCTTTTGTCCATTTTCCCTATATATTGACACCGCATAGATCCTTGATGCTAACTATTTTTATTTTTTTACCTTTGCTACCATGAGCTTCACGCTGTCATAGGAGTCGATTTGCTATCTCTCACACAGATCTTTTTGTCTCTAGGTTAGATTCCACTGTTGTCTAACTATCTCTAGGTTGATTTGTAGGTGGCAAGAAGGTGAAAAGGAGGAACCCTACGTGTTGCAGCCATGGCACACATGAAATAGTATAAAAGAGGTTCACTGGTGCATTATGAGCCCATGGACATGAAATTGATGGAGGAAGACTCTACCTTCGTTCAAGCATTTTCCAACGTGGGATGCCTACGCTTTTGCCAAAATCTACAGGGTTTCCATGCGCAGATTGTCAAAGACTTTGTTGTAAACTTCATAGGAACTTAAACGAAAATTGGTCTTCTTAACTTTGCAGTGTCCCCTGACACAATTTCCCGTGCTACAGAGATCCCTAGGTCAGGGGAAGTGTGGTTTAAAGTCCAGAAGATCAAGTTGCAAAACTGTGATGAATTTCTCAAAGAGGAACACAAAGGGATTGATATGGCTACAAGTATTCCCAAAACTTGCCTTAAATAACATTTTTCCAAACTCTTAATGGTCATCTAGAAGCAATTCGCATGTGAAGGTAGATTCAACATGGTTTATCAATATCATTTCATATTGCTACTTTATTTCACAGGTAAGAAGCCTCTATACATTCCATTTTATATGTTTAGAAGTTTGGGAAAAATGGAAGACAAGGTCCAAGAAAAACCTAATGCAAGTGACACCACTATTTTTCAACATGGCCTCATTAAAATTATGGTTGTGGGAGAGCTAAATAGGTTAAAAAGAGATTGCCTTACCTTCTTATTCTTGAGTGGATATGAGTTAGATACTTCCACATCCTCTAGGATAAATCCAACGTATAAATCAATAACCCCTAGAGAAGAGTAGCAACCAGAGGTAGAGCAACAACTAGAGGTAGAGCAAACTATATTAGAGGTTTCCACAAGCACCAACAGGAGGATGACCAAAAGACAGAGTAAAAGGAATGGTAAGCTAACTGATATCCTAGAGTCTATTGAGATTGAAGAAAGCCCAATTGAGCAGCCTATAGAAGTGACCGAGATTGAAACTAAGAAGAAGATCAAGAGGGCTAAGAAACTAGACTTCTCACTGGAAGAACATGGTTTCATTTTTAGGCCAAGGAAACCTATTACCAGGTCAATGTAGCAAACTGAAAAGGTGCCAGAAGTGCCTTTAAAAAAGATAGAGCCATCAAAGAAAAATAAAGGCAAGGAGGTTGTTCAAGGAAAAAGTGAAATAGAGGTTTTGTAGGAACAATTAAGAGAGGCTAGACAAGAAGTTATCAATTCCAAACTTGAGTTTCAGGAGTGGCAAAAAGAGGTGTCAAAGTAAATATATTTCTATGATGAAACTAAAAATAAATCCAAAAAGATGATAAAGAGGACTTTGCCTTTGCACAGGATGTTGAAACACGTGTATAGAAGCAACAAATGGCTACAAGAAGACATGAATAATTTACAGGGACAAGTCATAGTATTAGAAACTCAAACTGAAATTATCAAAGTTGAGCTCAAAAAGAGAAATCTCAAGATTATTGTTGAAATAGATGCTACTCCTTGAATATGGTAAAACTTTCAATTTTGTCTTTGCTATTCTTAACCAGTGTATTTAGCCTTCTGTATAGTTGAATAAGGTATTAGAAGTAATAAGGAGGCACTAGAAACTATTAAAAAAAAAAAAAAAAAACTCATAATTTTCAAATTTCATAGCAACTCCCCATAATGAAGCTGAAAATTTGCTATGAAACTATTGTAGCTTTTCATAAAGGAGAAGGAAAACTAAAAACATAGAAAATGGAGTTATAAGGGCATGTATTTAGCTTAAAAACATCAAGGAAAACCTCATAACTTACAAAAAGAGTAAAGTAACAAAACTGCTGAAGACTCTGTTTTTGTACTACGAAACTATCAAAACTATGTTTTTTTTTTTTGCATTTTTGAAGTTTTTGGACATCAAACAACCAGATAGCTAGATGGATTATAGGTCATGAAAATTTTCAACATCAATTCCTACTTTTTAGGGAGAGAGGTCATCAAGTCAACCAGGTTAACATCCACATGGCATGAGACACATCATCACCTCCAACACATTCAGAAAATCAGTTTGGTTCAATAAGATTTGTTAACAAAATTCGGTTGAGTTCATTAATGTTGGAAGAGTCCTACTTGTATTCAAATTATGGAAAACATAAATCCCTAATATTTCTCAATAGGTGTTAAGTAGGATAAGGCCTCAAAACTGTTTGATCGAATCTAGCCCCAAGTGGCATATTTTTGTAATTAATGATATGATGGTGGTCTTACTCTATATATTGGTAGTTTCTTGACTCTTAAGGGTTTGATCGATAATGTGACAAGATGACCCTATGTAATATTTTGATCCAGTTAATATATATATTGCAGCAACTCTATTTTTGTACTTGAGATTCATGTTATGGCTTTATGTCTTCTTACCATGTTTTCTATTTTGCTATCAGTATTCATAGTATTTTGATTACTTGGAATTCCTGTCAAGTGCTCCAATTTCCTTCACTTACTCTGTATGACTATGAATGTTTATTTGATATTAGTTTTAAAGCCAGAGATGTCTCAGCTTCCATTAAACATTGTTGTTTGTCATGATTTTCTTTAATTTGACTTCATGCCCAATGGTGGCAGTCATCACATTTTCCTTCACCTGCAAACCATAAAAAAAAATTGAGTTAGTCATATGTAGTTTTGAGTTGATTTAAGTGAACTTGATAAGTATTTTGAGAGAGCCCTCTCAGATTGGAAGGGCTAACTTCCAGTCAAAGTGGTTTGAAATAGTTATGCTGGGTTGAAGGTTGACACAACCTAACTCTATTAGCTTAGTGATAACAAAAGGTACCATTGCAACCCTCTCATGTGATGAAAGTTAGAGCCGAGGAGAATCTCTAAGTATATGGAAACCGAGCCATCATACCATATGAGGATCCTACACCAAACTATGTGAGGTCTAATTGGGACCTCATATCGGGGAGATCCTCTGAATGTTGGTGGATCTAGCACCGTCAACATTTCTGGTGCTAGAAGGAGGGCTAGCAGTAATTTATGGCTGATTGTCCCACCAACCCCACTCATTTGTTTTCTGGTCAAGGTAGTAACATTCAGTCTCTCTCCCTAACCTGCAATTTTAAAGTTGGTAAATCCTCACCTCACAGGCCTAAATGTGAAATCCAATTCCATCAAATTGGGGCTCTCCATCTTATCACCTATCAATTTACAAAAGTTGTTGGACTGATTATGGGAATGCATGCTCTTCCATACTCTCAAAGGAAGAAGACAACCTATTACTCTCAGGTTCAAGTACCAACAGAGGAGGTGGAGGGGAAGGAAACGAAGGAGGGGGAGAAGAAGAGGAGGAACCAATAAATTCAAAAGAGGAACCATCATATTCAGAATAGAAGGAGAAAGACAATGAAGGGGTTAACATGGCAGACCAAAATCCAGATTGGATTACTCAAGGCCCATTGGCACTTCTGGGTGTCTTACACAAGATGCCAAGAAACATAGAGAATCTCTTAATGAAATATGACCCTGACAAGACAGTGAAGGAAGAATATCACTTAGACACTTTCTACCTACATCTGCAAACAATCGAGGTACCTTACGATGACGTTGTATGTAGATTTTTTCCATGTACCTTGGATGGAAGAGCAACTGTGTGGTAAAAAAACCTTCCTCCAAACTTCATCCAGAATTGGAGGATATTCAAAAGGATCTTTCTTGAGAAATTTGTTGAAGACAAGACCCCTGCCATGTTACTGAAGGAGTTGGGTAGTCTCAAGATGGAGCAAAAATAAAAGGTCAAAGATTTTAATCAGAGGTTCAACCATATTTTGAACAAGTTCTCGGACGACACTAAACCTCACAACTCCATCACTATTGACAACTTCACTACTGCCCTGCTAACTAGTATTGCACAGTTCGTCAAGTGAGTTGCGAAACCATCTTTAACATAAAATTATGAAGAGGCTATTGCCATAGAGAAATACCTGCATGCTATTGGAGTCATTGTAGATGATGAACCCACTAAGGACTCCAAAGACACAGGTAAGAGGTCTCAGAACTTTATGAGCAAGGTTAAGGAAAAGGAAGCAAGTGATATTGAGAACCTTACTCGTCTCATCAAGTCCCTGACTACCAAAGTGGCCAAACTTACATAGAAGACAAGAGATACTACCATGAGTAGTAGGCCTCCCTGGTACCCGCAAAAGAAGAATGTAGCTTCTAGTAGAAGTAGCAGTAGCCAGCTGGCCAAATCTATGTAAAGCTCCAACATGGTTATGAAAATTTAGAAAATCTCCCCTAGAAATCATTTTTACATTTAATATTGGAGCTCTAACATTCCCAAGGAGATCAAGAAGCATTTGGTGTAATTTGTAGCACTTTTCTGGGTGACTTTTCCTTTTTTCGTCTTTTATCGCTTTTTCTGTCGCATTTTGTTGTTTGGATTCTGTGAGTGTTGTTTTTCTTGTTTCTTTTCATGGTTTGTCATGTTTTAGCATATATTAACTTTTACAAGCGTTGTTTTAGTCTGTCGTTTTCCTTTTACAAGTGTCACATTAGTTTTCTTATTTTTCCCCATTAGTGGTCGTCATTTTGACGACTCTCCTTGCATGTTTATTTTTCCTTTTTCATGACCATATTATGGACTTGATTTTCACTAATCCATATATCCTTAGTCATATCTTGCACTTTAAACTTGCACCATCACTCAAATCTTCCACTTTCCCACACTCTTATCGAGAAAATCTGCTCATCTCTTGGTTAGTGTTTGCCTTATCTAGCTGGGAATTGCGCAAGTCCAAGGCTCAGGCTATCAACTTGGCCTCTAATAATATGTAATGCATAGTACCTGGCTAGAAAAACTACGTATTGCATAGTTCCATGGCTCAAGCCCATCCCTTGGCCATTGAGACTGTAATGTGCAGTCTCCACCCCAGTCTACCTAGTCTGAACTGCATATTGTGCAGTCTCTAGCCTCAATCTACACCACTGACTGCTAAGATTGCACAATTCTCCTAGTCACTCCACTGGTTGCTGTTGTGATCTTGCTTTGAGATTCAATTTGCTGAAGCTAATTTGTCTTTGCCATGAGTTCATTTTCCTCCTATAGGTATTGCAGTTGTTGAGAACTTCTCTTCATCAGTCACTGACATCATGGCACCAAAGAGATATTCTTCAAAGGAAACCATAAAAAGCAGCATCGGGGAGGAAGTTAAGAGTATGCATAGAATATCTTGAAGACCGATAGGTGTATATCAATTTCTAAAAGTTAGGGTTACACAAGGTTGCATGCAGGTATCCGACGTTCCCATGTGCATACATTGTTAGTTGGATAATTTCTCATATAGATCCAAATACTATGGCTTTGAACAATTCCAGCAGACAAAGGATTGTTTCTTTTTTGGCACTGGATTATCATTTCATGTACAATTTTCTAAAGCTAGAATTTCTCATGGATTCTTACTTTTTTGTTGCCACCAACTACTTGAGCACCAAGGATATTGTTCAAATCTCAGTGAAGAGCCAACAAAGTTTCATCAAACATCCACCAACACCTACAAGATAAAATCTCATCGGAGGGCCTATCAACTCTTCATAGTTCTATGTTGCAGAATCTATGGTCAGCAAAGCATTGAGAGCTTCCGTGAAGGGTGGGAATTCTTACTGAACCAGGTTGTGAATGAGAGAAAACCATTGAACTAGTTAGACTTGTTGGCTCAACAACTGTGAATCCATGTAGCTAATGCCCTTAATACCCCCAAGGGAAAGCAAGCAATATTTTACATGTCATCCTATCTAGTGGGTGCAATCTACGCACATAATTAATTCCATAGCATGAAATAGACTTGGACACCACAAGAGTCTATTGTTCACATATACTACAAAATGATTTTAGAGTGAAACCATAAAGGAGTAATGGAAAATCTGACTGAATACTTCCTTATTCCATTGTACAAGTTGATATTTGAGGAAGAGCCACCTTGCATGTCACATGGGGAAATGGAAGCAGTGTCAGAGATAGTAGATTGGTTTTCCTCACCGAATGGCACTTTCCTTAGGGTGTTCAACGGAAAAAATTATTTTCGTCTTTTACCGAGGTATGCTAATGATAAATTAGTCATGCAAGAAGTTGCATATCATCTCTCCATAAGGTTTTCATCAACTCTACAAAGGAAGAATAAATCACCTTGACCCTCTCTTCCTATGTAGATCGAATTGTAGAAAATCAAGAATCTCAAAGTTGTAGACATCGAAGGTAAGGAAATAGAGAAATTTTCATTCGGTAATTTGGACTTCAACCTGTATGGTCCCTATAATATTTGTAGAGACCATTGTGTTAGCATTCTTTTCCAGTGGCTAAGTAGGACATTCTACATTGTGGAGAAGGAACCATAGAAGAATGGTTATAACGCCTCCAACTCTTGTGAGTTGGTTGGTTTTGTAGGAACTTCACAGGTTATTCAAAAAAAAAAGTCACTCCATATGCAGTACCAATGGAAGGGAGAAACTCAGTGCGTGAGAAGGGAGAGAGGAAGGTTATGCACATTCCATAGGAAGAGTGAAGCCATAAGTTGAAAGCAGATCTAGTCATATTGGAAGCATCCATAGAAGTATAGAAGAAGAGGAAACAAAGGATGCAAGAAGAAGAAAAAAAAAGAAGAGGGAAGAACGAGAGCAGAAGAGTTTGGCAGAAGAAAGGCAGAAGAAGGAAGAAGAAGAACAATGAAGAGTAGAGGAAGATAAAGTTGCATGAAGACAAGATGAAGAACAAGAACAAAACTGATAGCTAGAGGAGGACAACAATAATATGCAAGAAAAGGAGCTTGCTCAAGAGATTGAGGTCCAAGACATGGAGGAGGAACTGAAGCCGTAGAACCAAGATGTTAATATGATCCAAAGTACACAACAGGTCACCATTCAGTCTCCCCACTCTCCAGTAGAGAAAGCTCCAAGCGAGGAAGAGTAAATTGTTCCTCTTGATGATGGTTCGGTTATGGACACATACAATCTGACTTATGATGAGATTCAGAAAAATATTGTAAAATTGA
Organism: Pinus tabuliformis; assembly: GCA_031772625.1. Taxonomy (NCBI): domain Eukaryota; kingdom Viridiplantae; phylum Streptophyta; class Pinopsida; order Pinales; family Pinaceae; genus Pinus; species Pinus tabuliformis. Next base: position 83,593,324 of record CM062807.1, read on the forward strand.
GGAAGAAACATTTTCTATACAACCTCACATCTCCCACATTCATTAGAGAGACGGTGATCATGATAGACACTAGAAGGAATACAAGTGCCATTACTGCAACCAACTTGACCTTCACAAGTGCTACGAAGTCAAACATGGACTATTTTATAGCTGATAATAAACAGTTGGTAAATAACTTGTGGGCTACTAGGTAAGTGGTTGAACAACTCTGAGCAGAGCTACATAATTCAACTCCTGCACAAGCCTATATAGAAGAACTAAAGGTAGTGATACTCGATGAAGTATTGACATTGGGAGAGACCATGCAGAATCTTTATGAGGATATTGTTACCATGCATAATGTAGTTGTCCACTTGCATGGGTTTTAGAAGAAGTGTAAAGATCATGCCAAAAATCTGAACATTGTGTAATCAACTATTGTTGTTGTGCATGAATGGCCAATGCAATAAAAAGGGGCACTAGTTGAAATGGGAAAGAAAACAAGGAAAGAGGAAGAGTTGGAGAAAGAAAAGGTTCGGATGCTCATCCAGAATAACAAATAGCTCACCTCATTTATGGCCAACACTAAGGCCTCATATGCGCGATTGTACAACAACTTGGATTTCTTAGTGACATCACATGAGATCCCATCAATTGACTCACTCTTTGAGACCAAATGCAGGAATTAGGTCAGGCAAGAGATTGAAGAAAACTTGGAGTAGTTGAGACAGATCGCCGTGAGGGAAGATATTGAAGTAAATGGATAAAATATACAAAAGTACATTGGTTTACCTATCCAAATCAATACAATGTTGCTCCTTCTTAATAAGGAAACAAAGACCGGTTCGAAATTGGTGTACCCAAATGCCATGGAGGCTAGAATTCACAACCAACATGATACTATCACATATTTTTGGGATGTCATTGCATAGTACAAAGCTTGGCACCATTATGTGACTGGGAAAAATCAAGTGGAATTTGTTGATGTAGAGATTCCCCAAATGCAAGCTTAATTGTTTTGTCCTATTAGGCTGTCTAGTTGGCTCTGCCCAATTTTGTCTTATACGTAATATTCTTTTGTAATTAATTTGTAAGTGGAATTTCAAGTGTCAATTGTGGAATGTGAAGAGTCATGATGTAATGAAGTTAAAGAGTCACCTTGTAAAGAAGATGAAGAGTCATGAGGGAAGTCAAAGAGTCACAAGGGGAAGTGAATAGTCACCCTTTTGTCTAAATATACCCTCATAACTAATGTAAATGGATTTTAGGGAGCCAAGATTTTGGATAGGATTAGGCTTAGAATCAATACCTTGGGAGTTTTTGAGAGCCTAGGCTACTCTGTATCATAGAGGGAATATCTTTCTTTGGAGGTGTAGAGCTTTGAAATTACACCTCTCCTACACATTTTTCCCAGACTTTTTCCCTCACCAGCACTCCATAAGCTATCAGATATCATTGCATATTGATTTTAAAAGAGCATTTAAGTGGTTTTCTGACTATGTTTTTGTGTTTGCTGTTTGAACTAGATTTTGCTCATTAGCTGCGGAATCCAGTCACTTTCTGTAGCTGATTCAATTTTCCGCAGCTGTTTTTGTTAAACTCTATGTTTCAGGTGTCACCAGGCAAAACAAGCCACATGGGCAAGTTAGAAATGACCTAGACATGGATCAAGTCCTATTGGTTTAGCCGAATTCATCAAGGGAAGCTGTGGTCAACGATGGTCAAACGGTGGTCCTACATAAGAGTCCTACGGTAGCTAGACTCTGTTTTCCAGCACGTGAAGGATTTTGAAGGATGCGTGGCTGTTCCTAACTCTCTGGGGTCTGTTGCCACCTGTAGACTGATCCATGATGAGAATCTAACAACCATAGTTGATAGATTTAATATTTTCGACAACCAGTACACTAAATCCATGGACACTTTCTTTTACGTGTCCCCTGTTCACGCAATTATACAAGAAAAAAGTTATGTAAATAGTTATGTAAACTTTGTTATAAATAACGCGTTTCTATAATGCATAGTCCTAGTCTTTGTGAATGTAATTTTTGCTGTTCAAGCCCACTGTGTCGTGACACTAGTTTTATTGCTGTAACTGTGTTATGAAATATACGAGAAGACTTTATTTCTACATGATTACATGAACATAATCTTGGATTGATAGCCTGTTGACCGAGGCTGTGCAGAGGGCCCCTGTACGCTAAGGTTTTGTTTCTCTTGTTGTTGTAAAGTTTCTTGCATTGTTTTCCTATTTCCATTTGCATATATTCCACCTGTGTATATTTCAATTGTCATGGTCTTAACATTCCACTTTTGTTCATGATTTTACAGCTTTGTATAACACTGACCAATGCATGTATGTTTCAGGATAGAGTAGGCAGCCCGGGCATCTGTATATAATTTTCACAATGACTAATGACATGGGATTAATTCTCTGCTGACTTTACTTTTCCTAGTTTTTAATTCCAGTTCTATTTTGTTGATTTCAATTTTGTTTTCTTGCTTTATTAGTTAGCTTAGATATTAAATTGCTCATATCATTGATGGTTACCTCCGAAAGCCATAGCTAGACTACTGGCAAGGGATCGAATTATGAATGTGTAATTTGATTTTAGTTTTACTTTTCTGCAATTAGATATTAAATTGCTCATATCATTGATGGTTACCTCTGAAAGCCATAGCTAGACTACTGGCGAGGGATCGAATTATGAATGTGTAATTTGATTTTAGTTTTACTTTTCTGCAATTAGATATTAAATTGCTCATATCATTGTCGATTACCTCCGAAAGACATAGTTGGACCACTGGCGAGGGATCGAATTATGAATGTGTAATTTGATTTTAGTTTTACTTTCCTTGCAATTTTTAATTTCTTTGAGTGCAGTAGCTTAAATCATTTTTCTGTATTTAGACAGCAGCAAAGATGATAGTTTCATGATCAGTAGTTCATTATTTACTTGTTTTAAATAGCAACACATTTTCATTCTTGTTCAAGTACTACTTTCATCACTAGTATGTTCTAAGACCTTCTGAAGTGTTAAGTTTTGGGAACCATTATAGAGGACACAATCACCTTAAAAATCTATAACCATACTTTCCTTCTAGAGAATCAGGAATAGTAATTCCATTCACATTAGAAGATAAACGAAAATAAAAACCCCCAAAACAAAATAAAAACTGAAAAACGACAAAAACATAAGAAAGAGGCTATCTTGCACATATAGTGCGCCACACTTCATCAGTTTACAACTCCCGGATTGATAATTAATGTAGCAATTTAGGACACACTAAATTGACCAAACAGGAGGACCAAGTGTAGACTTCATGTTCCACTATTGGGGCTAGTGATCCATCAATGGTATATGTATGATTGGAACTTTCACTTTAATAAAAGCTCAAAGTCAACACGTTTTCATGCATATGTTGTGAATATAGTAGGACTAATCTTGCTATGTTTGAAATGTATGTTATTTCACTTACCTTATGCTTATGAACTATTTCATTTTCATTAGTATGAATCTTTTTGAATGTGTGTTATTGTATATTTCAATCACGGTTAAATTGTGAAATATTTTGCAGGATAGCTTGTGATATATTTATTCTTGTGTGTTCCTTCCAAGATGCGTACTATTACAGGCTTCTAAGAGACTCACTCACTTTCTCTTCGTGTGTTATAACCTTCATGCATTGCACTTGAATTTCTGCAAAGTCACACACTTGTTCCCACCAAAGTCACCAAACACCACTCGGTGCATTATTGCAGCCAAGGAACATCATTAAAACCCATTGCATCGAAAACTGGGGCATATTCTATATGGGACTCCTACACCAAATGGTGTGAGGTATAAATGGGACTTCATATCAGGGAGATCCCTTGAATGTTGGTAGGTCCAACACTGTCAACAATTTTTGCGCTAGAAGGAGGGCCATATGACAATATGAGCCCATGAAGTTTGTTTGAACTTTCTGTATCTTTAATGGATTCTTACCATATCTTAACCCCAACATGTTTTTCCAGAACCACAAATCTGAAAGTGCCCACAAGAATAACCAATGACTTGTCAAATCTAAATTCGATGTTGAGGGTGGAACAACCATTCTTGAGCACACCGCTCATTTTTTGGAATTTTTCACTAAACATAATATTCACTGTGAGGATACTGTGTGCATCTTGTTCGTCCTCACATTTGAAGTGCACGTAAAGGAATGGTTCTAAACATTGTCAAATTCTTCCATACACTCTTTCAGAAATCTTTTCAAAGAGCTCTATCATGCATTTGATAGGTATGATTATATATATGTTTTCAAGAAGATCATGCATTTCCGAAAATCACTTGCAGAATCACTTGAATATTTTCACAATCGTTTTATTCATTTTTGTTTTGAATTTTGTGAATATCATATTGATTGGAATTTAATGAAACATAAGTTTTAATTTCTTGTTCATGTTTCGATCAATCCACAAGTCTAATATGAATCTTTCAAAAGTCTCCCAAAATACCTCGGTTATGGAGTTCCTAAATCTATGACGAAAGAAGTTGTTGTCCCATGTGACTCTTTGTCTTCTCCTCATCAAACAACTTCATTTACGTAGGTTGAGGTGGGAGAACTTGAGAGCTCATCCACTAATTTACCACCATATTCTCCCACCCCATATACTCATAATTTTAGCTTAGGTTTGAATTGAAAATATGATGTTTGTGATGATGTGCTATCTCCTTGTCCTCCATCCATTGGTTCTTTTGGTCCTCCTAATTGTGAGTTCTTGTGTTCACTTGTTTCAATCATTTATTTTGATGTTCATGAGGATCAAATTCAAGATGGAGTTAGCGTTGAACAACAAACCTATGATATTATTTACGATGACTATGTGTGGGAGTCTATTTCTGAACAAGAATCTCTGACGAAGGTTGATTTTTCTCCTTCTGCACCTCTCCCTCATTATCCTGACATATTCCATGGTTCTTTCATTCTGGTTGAATCTTCCAAAGAATCAGTTTTTGATGACACTATTTTTTATCACATTTAGAACTCATGGAATTTTAGTTTTACATCCAAAAGTGATGAGGAAAAATATTCTCTTCTTGATCTCTCCAATCCATCATCTGATCATTGTGAAGAAATAGAGGGTGAAATTTCTTATTTTCAATCTTCCCCTCTTTACGATTCATCATATAATGGGGATGCCTTTGTTTTTGATCTAGAACTTTCTGATCATGGCTGTCGTGATATTTTCACTAATTCATCTGGTCACAACTTTTATTTTTCTTCTCTTGATCTTTCTAAGCCACTAGTTTTTTATGGTCTAGTTTTTGATGTTTTGCAAATAGCGCAAGATATCAAGGCACTTCAGCCCACTTTGATGGTTATGTCATGTTCTTGCAGTCTTGACGTAAGCTGCAATTGTGATTAGAAGAATTTTGTATCTTTCAAGGCTCTTCATCGCTACTCCACGCCAATTGGAAATCAGTTCATGTCTCAATCTTCACATCCTCCATCTATTTTACATGATTTATCACTCAGTCTTTGGAGGAGTCCTACCTGGTGAGCTTTGTTGTGAAACATGAGTTCTCTTCTTTATTTATCTTAACTTAGTTTGAAAGTTTGAAAGATCACTCTTGCATGTCATTTTGTCGCAGTCTTTTCGAACACCATAATTCTTCCATAGAGTGTTTTGCATGCACTTTTCTTTTGTATTTCTCTTCGTGTAATTTCAAACTTCGAATTTCATGGTATGTATCACTTTATCGTGCTTGTTGTTATTTTTGAAAATATTTCTTGATATGCATTCCCTCACCTATATAGGTCAACCGATGCATCAGTGGTTACACTGGAAGTTTCATTTTATGTAAGTCTGGTGTATTCTCAGTTAGTTTAGGAGTAAGAGTAGTGTTTTTTTTTGTTTTGATTTTGATTTACTTTCCGCCCTGCCCCTTTCCTTTCCTTTATTTTGGTTGTAGGATATTTCTGTATGAGACTGTGTTTGGCTTCTGAAGCAAGAATGGCGAAGTTTGAGAGGAAATTGTGCTACTATCAATGCTTGGTTATCTATTTATTCCCTCTTTTTGCATGAATCTTGTGTCTTTTAGTTGTTGATACCGTAGTGGAAAATATGTTCTTTTCATAGAAAATAATAGTGGAATCATGATGCTTAAATATATAACTAGTAGCATCTACTCTCATCAGTCTTATAATTGTTCAGCTTCATATTGTCAACTAAGTCAAGTAGAGTAAGGAGGGGAGGAAACTTTAACAAGTGAATTGTATTTCAGAGGTGTATAAATATCCTTCTTTGAAGGGAAAACCTCTAATACTCTCAATAAGTTAGGATCCCTCTTTTGCCTCATTAAATCGATAAGTTCCTATGCACAATTATTGAATAAAAATAAAAAAGAAAAAAAATAATAAAATGTGAAAGAAGAGAAAGGATTCTTGCATAGAGAGGTGAAGAAAGAAACTCCACCAGGGTACTAACTAGGGTCACTGGATGCGGAGAAATGTTTGTGTCCTTGAAGTGACTCCATTGAGGCAATGTCTAGGTTTGCTAGCAGTAGAGCAGCACTAGAGATGAAAACCAATAATTTGATAATCCTGCTTCACTTGCGTATATATATACTCCACATCCCCAATCGAGAAAACTCAGTTTGAATTTCCTTTAAAGTGTGACCTCGATGAAGAGAATGACAGGGATTACATATTTAACTTAACCTACGCAAAGAATCTATGGTGATCAATTCTTGAATATTTAGACCTATTTTTCATGAGCTTAGATCCATACAGAGAGTTGGAGTTATACCAGTGTGACGAAGTGTTGTAACGGTTAAAACCACTCTCCAAAAATTCCCCCATGCTTTCATTTTGGAGCCTCCCATTTGTCCACAGGCGCTTATCTTTTATTTCCATCAAGTATTCATGCTATGATACAAGACTTATCTTTTCATGATAAGTCTTGTATCATAGTATGACTATATAATCTAATATTATTTTATTATTATTATATAATCTAATTTTATTTTATTATTTCCACTATTATTTTATAATTTCATTAGGAGGCCTGTTTTAGACCTCAAAATTCCCCTAATGGTTTTTTGTCGCTTGGCTTCTGTGAGTGTTTTTTTGCTTATTTATTTTCATAGTTTCTCGTGTTTTAAATTATATTAGCTTGTACAAGTGTTGGTTTGGTTTGTCATTCACCTTTTACAAGTGTTGCATTAGTTTTCTTGTTTTTCCCATTATTGGTTGATGTTTCATCGACTCTCCATGCATATTTATTTTTCCTTTTTCATATCAATCTTCTGCACTTGATTTTCACTAATTAATATATGCTTAGTCACATTTTCACTTTAAACTTGCACCATCACTCAGATATGTTAGTTTCCACACTCTTATTAGGCATATCTTCTCCTCCCTTGGTCACTATTTTCTTTGTCTAGCTGGGCATTGCACAAGTCCAACGCTCAAGCTGTCAGCTTGGCCTCTAAGACTACACAATACAAAGTACCTGGTTGGCCCAACTATGCATTGTGCAATTCCAAGGCTCAAGCCCATCCTTTAGCCACTGAGACTGGGCAATGCACAGTCTCCACCCCAGTCTGCCCAGGTTGAACTATTCATTGCACAACCTCTAGCTTCAAGCTGCACCACTGGCTGCTAAGGCTGCACAATGCATAGTTTAGAAGCCAATCTCCCTCCTTCACCATAAGAATTGTGTAATTCTCCTAGTCAGTCCACTATTTGTTACTTTGATCTTGCTTTGAGAGTCAATTTGTTGAAGCTAATTTATATTTTCCATGAGTGTGTTTTCCTCCTACAAGTATTGTAATTGTTGAGCACTTCTCTTCATCAATCATTGACATCATGTCTCTAAAGAGATATGCTTCAAAGGACACCACAAAAGCAGCACCAGGGAGGCAGTTGAGAGTAAGCTAATGAAATTTCCAGTTTACATAGATACTCAATTGTTCATAAAAATGAATCATATATCACATTGCAGAAAATGAATGAAGCATTCTCAGCAAGAAGCTTTAAAGAAAAACTTGAAGACTGACAGGTGTATATCAATGTCAAGAAGTCAGGGTTACATAAGGTTGCATGGAGGTATTTGACTTTCCCATGCGTAAACCTTGTCAACTAGATAGTTTCTCATATAGATCCAAAGACTACAACTCTAAACAATGAAAGCAGACAAAGTCTTGCTTATTTTATAGCACTGGATCATTGTCTCATGTAACATTTTCTGGAGTTGGAATTTCTCATGGATTATTACTTTTATGCTACCACCAACTACTTGAGCACCAAGGATCTTGTTAAAATATGGGTGAAAAAGTCAACAAAGCTCTGTCAGACATCCACACCACCTACAAGAAAAAATCTCTCAGGAGGGTCTATCATTTCTTGCTAGTTCTATGTGGCAAAATCTACGACCAACAAAGGACTGAGGCCTTCCTTGAAGGGTGGACATTATTACTAAAGTAGGTTGTGAATCAAGAAAAACCATTAAACTGGTTATAATTGTTGGCTCAACAACTGCATTACATGTGGCTAATGCCCTTAGTCCCCTAAATGGAAAGCAAGCGAGATTTTACATGTCTTCCTATCTACTGCATGTAATCTACAAAATAAATTCATTTCATGGCATGAAATGGACTTGGACACCACAAGATCCTGCCGTGCACATATACTGCAAATTGTTTTCGGAGTGTGGCCATAGAGGAGTAATGGAAAATCTGAATGACCATTTCCTCATTCTGTAGTACATTTTATCTTTGACGAAGAGCCACCTTGCATGTCACGTGGGGAAATGGATGCAGTGTCCGATATAACAGATTGGTTTGCCTCACCGAATGGCACTTTCCTTATGATGTTTGACGAATAGAAGTATTTGCATCTTTTACTGAGGTATGCCACCAATAAATTAGTCATTCAAGAAATTGCATACCATCTCTCCATAGGGTTGTCAGCAACTTTGAATAGGAAGAAGAAAGCACCTTGGCCCTCTCTTCCTATGCAGATCGGATTGTATGAAATCAAGAATCTCAAAGTTGTAGACATCGAAGGCAAGATAAATTTCATTCAATACTCTAGAATTCAATCCGTACGATGCTTGAAATGTTTGTAGAGACCACTTTGTGAGGATTCATTTCCAGTGGCTAAGTGAGACATTCTACAAGATAGAGGAGGAATCAAGGAAGAATGGTTATAATGCCTCCAAATCCCACAAGCCGGTCAATTTTATGGGAACTTCACATGTTACTCCACTAAAACAAGTCACTCCAAAGGTAGTACCAGTGGAAGGGCACAATCAAGTGCACGAGAAGGGAAAGAGGAAAGTTGTGCACAATCTAGAGGGAGAGTGAAGCTATAAGATGAAAGAAGATCCAATCATATTGAAGGTGGATATAGCAGCAGAAAAGAAGAGGAATCAAAGGATGTAGGAAGTAGAACATAAGTATAGGGAAGAACAAGAACATAAGAGATTGGAGGAATAAAGGAAGAATAAGGAAGAAGAATAAAGGTGAAGAGTATAAGAAGAAGAAGATGCATAAAGACAAGGCAAAAGAAAAGAACAGACATGATAGCTAGAGGAGGAGAGAAAGAAGATGTAGGACAAAGAGCTCGCTCAAGAGATTGAGGAGTTGATTGAGATCCAAGAGATGAAGGAGGAATCAGAGCCACACAACCAAATTGTTGATCTAGTTCCAAGTACACAACACATCACCATCCAGTCTCCCTAACCTCCAACATAGAAAGATCCAAGCGAGGAAGAGGAAATTGTTCCTCTTAATGATGGTTCGGTTATAGACATGTACAATTTGACTTATGAAGAACGTCAAAAAAAAATATTACATGCAAGGAAGAAACATTTTCTGGATGACCGTGCATCTCCTATATTCATTAGACAGGGTGATCGTGACATACAAAAGAAGAAATCTAGGTGCCATTACCGTAGCCAACTTGGGCTTCATAGGTGCTACAAAGTGAAACATGAACTATTTGATGGCCAAGAACAAAAAGTTGGAAAAGACCTTGTAGACTACTAGGCAAGAGGTTGAACAACTTCGAGTAGAGTTATAGAACATACCTCTCGCACAAGTTTATCTAGAAGAACTGAGGGAAACAATACTCGGTGAAGTATCAAGACTAGGAGAGACCATGCAGAATATTTATGAGGAGCCTGTTACCATGCATAAGGTAGGTGTCCACTTTTATAGGTTGTAGTGGAAGGTTAAAGATCATGTCAAAACTCTCAAGGTTGTGCAACTAGCTATTGTCGTCATGCATGAATGGTAAATGCAATATAAAGGGGCACCACTTGAACTGGGAAACAAGACAAGGCAAGAGGCAGAGTTGGAGAAAGAAAAGGTTCAGATGCTCATCTAGAATAATGAACAACTCAAGTCATTTCTTCATGAAATTTCACGAGATCCCATCAATTGGCTCACTCACTAAGACCAAATGCGGGAACTAGGTCAGGAAGGAGATTGAAGACTACTTGGACGAGTTGAGACAGATCGCCATTAGGGAATATCTTGAAGTAAAGAGACATAATATGTAGAAGTACAATTGTGGCCATGTCCAAATCAATATAATGTTTTTCCTGCTTAAGAAGGTAACATATAATTGAAGAAAACTGAACAAACTAATAATAACACACTCACTCACTCATAAAATAAATATAGATATACACAGAGAAGACATGGCGGAAAAGGCCTCAGCCTTACAACATTCCTCACATTCTCATTATTAATCAATCTAATGTAAAAAGAATGATAATAATACACATAAATACATAAGGAAGTTTGTCTCAAGATAGTATGTCTATCTTGGACACTATGGTTGAGAAATTTTCTCAACAAAACACTAATCTAGGATAACTAGTTGGAGAGAATCTCTCATCCTCACTAAACTCCCTAGTTTGAGGAACTAACTCCTAATTCTCAAGATTTGATTTATTTAATAAAAATTTTGGATTTATAATTGTTTTATTATGAGAGTGAGGCTAAAATTCCCCCCCTCAGTGATAAATCCAAAATAATAACAAGGAACCCTCTTCCAAGTTCTCAAGTTGATCCTCGAAAAACATTTGCCTGAAAAAATGCCAAAGCTGAATGCAGAAGAAACTGCAATATGAAAATACCATGAGTCAGTTGCATGTCTGATTCATCTCTGAATGTCACTTGACAACTCCATCATGTGCCAAGCTGCAAAAGGATCCAACTGTCCTTTGCTTGAAATCAGCATCCTGTGTCCAATGACAAAATATTGAGAATTCCCACTGGTTGATGACGTTGAAAAACAACTCACTATTTCTTTTGCTATGTTTGAAAACTGCTCACTCATGACTTCGCTGTCAATTGCCCACTGGTGAATTTTTTTGATGCTCACTCGTTGATGAAAATGCCCACTGGCTGCTTCGCTGATGTTGTCAAGAGTTTCAGTTTGACAACCACTGTCAATTTCATTGGCATTCCTCCCCCTTTGTCAGATGAAAGGAGAGACAATTTTATTCAAATTATTTCTGAACTCTCCCCCTTCAGGTGTAGGAGTGTTGCATTGGTTTACTTCCGCTTTCAGGCGCATGAGAGTACCATATTCAATTGACTGTTGGCTGCAATATGTGTGAGTGGATTCGATTGTAAAACTTATACAATCTTCTGACTATGGATGACCATTCCCAAGGATCAATCCATGAATAATCAATCTTCAATCTGCTTGATTGTTGTTGTTTACGGCATTGTGCTGATGAATGATTTGACTTTACACAATGGTGAGAAGGATGGAGATCAAAACACTGATCTTCTAGATGACCGATTCTTTGACAATGAAGGCATTTTGGTTTGACTGCAACTTCAGTTTTCACACATGTCTATTTGTTTGCAACTTTCTCATGGCTTGTTGATGTTATTTGATCAAGAAACCCTGCACTGATGAACTTGATCGGCTTAGAATAATCAGGGATATGCAAGTTGTTTTCATCTTTGTCATATCCTAATCCTCATTGATTTTTGTTACTTTGAAGTTTTTCCCATGGCTTGATGATTGGTTTGGAAGAAAGTTGAACTCGATCAGAGACCACTTCGACACTTGAAGTTGGTTGGATCAGTGACTTGGAATCATCCGCTGTATTTGTATTGTTCAAAGACTTGGAAGCATCACTCTTCTGTTGCAACTCATCTCTTTGAAGTTGTGACTCTAGTTGAAGAAACTCAATCATTTCATGTGCATGTTGAAGATGCACTTGAATATTAGCAAGAGTTGTTTTGTTGATGTTCACCATGTCGCCAGTTGATGATAAAATCAAATTGTTAAGAATTTGGGACAGTTGAATGTGTGTCGCCATGTTAGCTTTCTCACTTTGAATTTAGGCTTGCTTGTACTGTTGCTTATGGTTGATGCTTTAAACACTTGCTAGAGTTTTATAGCATGGTTGCTTGAACTCTTGATTTCACACTCGCTTGATGATGATCGCTTTGCTTGAATGCTTCACTGACACTTTTTGAATGCTTCAATCAACTTCACACTGGCTTGTTTGTTGTAGATGTCGTGTTGTGAACTTTTGTACTTTATTTTGACACGCTCTCTTGCTTTTTGTTTAAATGACACACTCACTTGCTTGGTTGTTTGAATGACACACTGCTTGTTTTGATTGTTTGAATGATTACTGACACTTTGTGCTTTATTTAATGTACTCACTGAATGTGCTGATTTTAAAAAGGGAAGGATGTCGAACACTGTCGAAAATGCACCCAAGAGAAAAATGACAAGTTCAATCTTGATGACTCACTTGAAGACTTGACTTAATGTATTCACCTTAACAATTCAAATTAGGGTGTCGGTTACAACCGAGAATGCACCCGTACAATTCAGTTAAATAATGTGTATCTGTAAGTGATACAAAAAGTGTTGAAGATGTTGATGTTTTCTTGGCTTGAAATGCTTGATTTTTGTAGCATTCTTAACTTGATTGCTTTGATTACATGATGTGAAATGTGCTTCCTTGGAAGATCATCTTATCAAGTTGATGATGTGATGCTTTGTGCTTGTGTACTTAAGCTTGATTACAGGAGCTTGAATGGAATTGACTACATGCATGAAATGTGCTAATTTTTTGTGTGTACCATATTAGAAAGATACCACAGGATGGTTAGTGTCAAAACTAGAAACAAAACAAAAACAATATCAAGAATCATGTGCCATCACAAACATACACATGGTGTACCTAAGATCCCCTTATTCAATTTCGGGCGGATCTAGGACACAATCACCACCAAAAAGATATGTTTTTATTTAAATAGTGAATTACATCAACCTTCACTTTCACAACATCATGAATGAAATTTCTCCAACAATGAGAATGCCAAGCTCACAGCCCCTTGAAGTAACTTGTCTTAAAAAATAAGAGTACATTCTGCTAAAAAAACTTTCTTCAAAATACAACAATAAGCTTCCCTTTTAAAAATCTTCACTTATCACTCCAAAAATTTACAAGTCACACCTTATCGCTCCAAATTTCAAAATACTTTCACGTTATCACTCCAAATACAAAATCACTTCTTACTTCTCACTCCAAAAACCTTATTACTCTGAAAAAGTTTTACAATTTAAAAAACATACCTTATCCCTCCATTAAAATACTTTATGATCACTCTTTAAAAAGTGCCTTTACATACTTTTTATAGATCCATTTGGGCACATCAACCCCAACTTACAGATTGATGCTATTAGGGCCCATCAATCTCTAGTGCAGTTGTTACATGCCCTAAAGAACTTAGTCATCAGAATGCCTCACATCCCAAGAAGTTCCATCACTGAAAACACCCAAAAACTACCTCTAAGAATATCAACGCAGGTAGGCCTCCATTAGGGTGCACTGCAATGCAAACCATACACTGACAGGGTGCTATGCAGTGCACTTGGTCCCTCTTTGGCCTGCACTGGGAGAATTTGAGCGAACTTCCGTGAATGTTTGAAGATTCCTTATCCATTGGAAGCCTCTACAAGTTTCTCAATGCCACCTACTCCTGTGAGTTCACATTTGGATGAGGAAGGGAGTTAAGGAACATCAAACCCCTATCCCTTCTTCCATGGAACTGATTTCTAAATTTAGAAAAGAATTCATTATCACCATTGATGGCATAACCTCCTTCATTCACCTATAAAAATATCACTCATCTAAGAGATCAGGGGGGCTGGAAATTATTGAATTGCAGGGAGATGTTGGTGATATGAGATTAGAATTGGTTGCAAGTATTGTAATAGTATTGAAGTGTCTTTCTTGTCATGAGGTGAAGAGGATGGGATTGAACAGGAAGAGTGTCACTGGATCGAGCACATATGGGTTGTAATTCTTCCTCTTATCAATAAAGTCTTCAAAACTTTCTGCTTATGCTTGTATTATATGTTTACGCTTTCATTTGCATATCATGTTCTCGATTCCATGTTATTTATAAGAAATAGATCATTATCATTTGCCTTGATGGGTTTTTGTCTCTGTGTTTGTGCAGGTACTTTTCAAGCGACTTAAGTACGGAAAGGAGCAGCAAGATCGGTCAAGGGAGACAAGGAGCTAGTGAAAACTACAAGTAGGTTTCTCTTCTCTCTTGTTTTATCTATTGATTATAGAAAAGGTAGAGATTACTTTGTTTGTTGTTTCTAGACTTTCTACTAAGTCTAGAGGGTTAGGCATTTGTCCAAGAACACTAAATTTTCCCAAAACAAATTGGTGACTCTACTGGGGATCGAACCCAAAATCTCTGGTTTCATGGTCAAACCACTCAAAGAAAGTAGGGGTAAATGAGATCAATGACTGGCCAGCATTGGTAGCCATAACATTTACCCACCTCTGCATCCATGGGTCTCTAGGTCCAGGTACTCCCAGTGAGATGTGTTGTGGCTGCATGAGTGGAATTCTATCCAAGACAAAAGAAATCAAGATAGACCCATAGCCAAGAAAATTTGTCTTTCTATTCTTTACCTTCGTCAGTTGTTCTTTCATGGATGAAAGAACTACCTCTCACCAGTTGAACACCTTTGGCTCCAAACACTCTAAAGCATACTGCATATATGACCTGTTTTCCAAGTGTAAAGTTACACTTCCAGCCAGTTTGGCGAGGGTAAAAAGGATTGTTCTCAACAGTAAATCACTAACATCCCTGATGTTGATCTTTCCATCTCTACTAGGTTGAGATCCTTCCCAGTAGAACTGTCATATATAATCTCTCACTGATTCACCTCCTTTGGTAAATCCTAATAATGAGATGGGGGCACCCCACCTCGATAGTCTAGTTAGAAAGTAAATATCATCGATGGTAAAGGGGATCATTTTTCCCCTAATGTGAAAGACCTGATCGGTAGGATCCCAAGAACGAACAAGGTACTGTAAAAGCTCAATTTGTTGCCACATGTTGGATAATCGAAAATACTTCAATAACCCACAATTCCTTAGGGAATCAACTATTCCCTGATTATTTAGGGAAATCATGTCTTTTTCTTCATGCTCTCGTTCTCTCCATATCATCACCATTTTGATCCGATGAATGTCTGAAATGCAACCATTAGACAAATTAGGATCCATTTTTTGCAAAAAATAGTGGAAACTTTGGGAGAAAACAACTGTCAAAATTTCGTTTTTGCGCCCATCACACCCCTCCCTTACAGACAGTGCACTGCAATGCATACAGCCTTCTAGGTGTGTGTAATGAGCGCACACCTTTCGATATTGAAAGGGTGCGCTGATCCATCTAGACCTGTTGCATTGCACACACCTAGGAACATACAAAAGGTGAGTCTCTATATGGGGGAGTTTTCAGACTTTCTTAGATGAGTGATCCTTTTATAGGTGAATGAAAGAGGTTATGCCATCAATTGTGATAATGAATGCCTTCCTAAATTTTAGAAATTAGTTCCATGGAAGAAGGGATAGGGGATTAATGTTCCTTATCTCTCTTCCTCATCCAAATACGAACTCAAAGGAGTAGGTGGTATTGGGAAACTTCTAGAGGCTTCCAATGGATAAGGAATCTTCAAAACCTCAAGGAAGTTCGCTCAAATTCACCTAGTGCAAGCCAAAGAGGGACCAAGTGCACTGGATAGCACCTTGTCAGTGTATGGTTTGCATTGCAGCGCACCCTAAAGAAGGCCTACCTACGCTGATATTCTTAGAGGTAGTTTTTGGATGTTTTTAGTGATGGAACTTCTTGGGAAGTGAGGCATTATGATGACTAACTTCTTTAGGGCATGTAACAACTGAACTGGGGGTTGATAGGCCCTATAGAATCGATCTGTAAGTTGGGGTTGACGTGCCCCAATGGATCTGTAACAGTTGCCCCCTAAAGCATGAAGTCGTAAATATATATGTCAAGTGATATGCTTTATCATGAGGAGAGGAGGTTTCGAAACGAAAGGTGACCTGCATCAATTACAATACATATATCATGATAATTTTATTTTTCTCATGAACTAGCTAAGGAAAGGCATACCCATGCTCAACTTATAAACTTTCATTACATGTACAAATATAGTCGTCTACAGATATAGACCCATGAATGGTTGACTATGAATGTAAGGCCATTATACATTTGATTTAGTAATCCTGAAAATATCGCAGCCTGGATGGATGGAACTAGATCCAGGGTCTTCAATCTCATTCAATCTTTTGCTCAAGTACAAGTCTAACCATGTGAATAGATGTTCTGAAGTCAAACATGGAAAGACATCGTCTGATTACCACCCAATGATGTAAGCCGTTAACATATGCGAGAGGAATCACTGATAATGATAATGACCCTCAAGGTACTATAGTACATTTTGCATGGTGTGAATAAATGATTATGATGTCGAACACCATACAAAGTCTTTCGGTCGAAGGCCATTGATGTGAACCTACTGCTGCAAGCGAGAAACTTGCCATTAATGTATGCAAGCTTCAAGGTATTGAAGGGGTGTTTCTGAGTCAACTTCTTGGATGATGGGCTGATGTCGACAAGAAGCGACTCATCGCAGAAGAGCCTTGATGTATCCCACATCTACGACACGAAATGAGATAAATGATTTTGGAGACGAAAAATCACCTGACGACACAAGGTTCAGGAATGGCAATAATGAAAATGAAGGTTTACGGTATTCCAAAGGATGAAGTTTGAACTGAATGAATTCTCTTGAACATATCGACGACACTGAATGAATTGGAAGCATTGACCCAAAACCAATTAATGGATGGTATGATAGACCAACGGTGTGACAACCATCAAGTAGATAACCCAACACAAATAGTCATGGAGATGAAGTGAAATTGTCATGTTCAAGAGCGACTTGCTGCCATAAAGATTTCTTGGCTTTTTCCCTTTTTCCCTAGTCATTGCTGACCAGTACCTCTTTATTTTTTATCAACCTTGAGAAGGATAACATAGAATTGTTGTATAATTTCACCCTTCAGGTGAATCCATCGCTATTTGATGCTTTAATGAGTCTAGCGAAGGTGAAACTCAGCCTTGTCTAGATGGACAAGCTTGTCGCTATTTGATGTTTTTAACGAGTTTAACGACAAAGACAACTCGGTCCTTTTCATGTTTAGAGAGTTTGAAAAGGGATGAAAAGGAAACTCCACAAGTTCTTTTTCGTAAAATAATCTCTCAAGTCTGAAAAAGCGTAAAATAATACAAGAGAGATATCATTTCCAATCCTTTAATGAGCTAGAATAGACAAGCACTCGGCAATCTTTTCATATTTAGAGAGTCTGAAAAGACTTTAAAGAGGACTCTAAGGGGGTTCCTTTTTCATTTTTAACAAAGCTCGAAAAAGAGATAAAAGTTTTCTTTGTGGTCAAAGATGTTCAATTTACGCTTGAGCACATCAAATTCTACTTTTCAGCTATTAAACCTCCTCAAAACTCTATCAAATAGGATTAAAAATACATGTTCATGGATAAAATGAATAAAAACTAACATTTACTCGATTAACGTGCAAGAAATAAACATAAAAACAAGTTTTATTATTCATTTTTACCATTTCACTTTTACCCTTCGACTTTGGTGCTCTGCAGTAGTTTTCTACCTCAAAGTTCACTAGCTGATTGCGGAGGATTCAGTGGATCCTTTCTTGTGCTGTCTGGACTAGTAGGAGCTATCCCTGTTCTCTTCCATTTCATTCCATTTATTTTCAGTTTTAAGTAGAAAATTTTGGTTTTTGAGGCCCCTATGGTTTCATTTTTCGCACTCTAGATCAGCGCACCCTTTTAATATCGAAAGGTGCGCTACATTGCACACACCTAGAAGGTTGTATACATTACAGCACACTGTCTCTAAGGAATTATACATCCAACATTGAAGAAACAATTTCCATAAAAAATTCAACCAAGCCTAACATCGTAGAAAACATTCATGCCGGCAAATCATGTTCTTCATTGAAACTTGATAATGACTGTGCTCTTTTTCGCGAATTTCGAGATATCTTTGCATGGTCTTATGAGGAGATGCTGGGAATTGACTCAAGTATTGTTGAACATGAGATTAAAATGTACCCTGATGACAAACTAGTACGACAGTGGCTTCGACCTATTCATCCTAAGAAATTCGCTGCCATTAAAGCAGAGGTTGAAAAGATTTTGCATGTTGGCTTCATTTTCCCTATACCTCTTACTGATTGGGTATCTAATATTGTTCTAGTGATGAAAACGACAAGGGACAATTCAAGTGTGCATCGATTATAGGGATGTAAACCAAGAATGTCCAAAGGACAAATTATCCTACAACTTTTATCGACCAGATTATTGACGAATGTGCCGGATGTGAAATCTTTTCATTCATGGATGGATTTTCTGGCTACAATCAAATCAATATCTGCCCACAAGACTAATAAAAAACCGCTTTTATATGTCCGTGGGGCACATTCGATTATCAAAAGCAACCTTTTGATTTGAAGAATGTAGGGGCTAAATTTCAGAGGGTGGTGAATTATGCCTTCCATGACATCAAGCATGTTTTTCAACCTTATCTTGATGATTTTCCTGCTCATTCAAGAAAACAGACTGATCACCCGCAACATTTGAGAGCAATATTCTTATGATGTCAACACTACAAGATAAGACTCAATCCACATAAATGTGTGTTTTGTGTTGGCTCTGGTCCATTGCTTGGATTCATAGTTTCAAAAGATGGAATTTGACTCGATCCCATTAAGGTTCAGGCTATCCTTGACTTGCCTCCACCTTCAAACTTGTTACAGATACAGAGACTTCAAGGGAAGGAAAACTTTCTGAGGAGGTTCATTCCAAACTATGTTGAATTAGCTAAAGGTTATACACGTCTATTGAAGAAAGGGGTACCCTTCCATTGGGACCAAGTTGTGCAAGCTTCTTTTGATGCTCTAAAAGATTCCTTGATTAAAGCATCATTAATGTATGCCCCAAACTATCAAAAAGACTTTTTCCTGTATCTTGCCGCTCCAGATACAACCATTGGTATGGTTTTAGTTCAATAAGAAAGTCGAAATGAACATCCTATTTACTATTTGAGTTGTAATCTCACGATACAGAAAGTAAGGATTCATATGTCGAAAATTTAGCCTTGGGAACCATTCAAGCTGTGCAGAGATTTCGTCATTACATCGTCCTCCGCAAAACTATTATTATATCTGATTGCAACCCTATGACATACATTTTTTCACGTCAATTGCTGGGGGAAAAATATTCTAAATGGATAGTTATGTTGCCGTAGTTTGATTTGGAATTCATTAAATCTAAATCAAAGAAATCTCTTGTCTTTGTCGAGTTACTTTGCGATCGTCCTTCATCCTCCAATGATTTAACATCAGAAGCATCAATCTTGGATGAGTCTCTGTTTCTTATCTCGTTAAGTGATCCATGGTATGGAGATATACTGATCTATCTCTAGACCCAAGCTTTTCGGCCTAATACCTCTCACTCTGAACAACGACGTATTCGATACCAAGCCAAAGATTATCTAATCATTGGAGATACACTTTATTGTTGTGGTGTTGATACGATCTTACGTAGGTGCCTTACTCATGAGGAGGCCAAAAAATCTTTCAATGAGTGTCATTTAGGTGCTTGTGGGGGGCATTTATCTGGTTACGCAACTACACAGAAAATTCTACGTATTGGTTACTTCTGGCCAACCATATTCAAAGATTGTATTCTTGCTGTCAGAAGTTGCCATGCTTGCCAGATATTTGACCGTAAAACCACATTACCACCTGCACCACTGCATCCAGTCGTTGTTGCTGGCCCATTTGCAAAATGGGGCATTGACTTTATGACATGTAACCCCACCTCAGCCAAGGGGCATGGGTATATTATAGTCGTTGTTGACTATTTTACCAAATGGGCCTTGGCGATGCCAACATTGAACAACAGTGGAAAAACAACTGCTCTGTTTTTTTTCAACCATGTGGTTGCCAGGTTTCGTGTACCACAATCTATAATTACAGATCATGGGTCGCATTTTCGCAATCACATGATGGTTGAATTAACTGCCAAATTAGGACTGTCACATGATAGTTCTACTCCATATTACCCGCATGATAATTGACAAGTTGAGGCTATCAATAAATTCCTTAAGTGCATGTTGCAAAGGATGATTGGAGTTCATAAAAGGAATTGGAATTTAATCCTGTACTCGGCTTTATCAGGATATCGAACCTCAGTGAGAAATGCGACCGGATTTATGCCTTTTCAGTTGGTGTATGGTTTGGAAGTAGTCTTACTAATCCAATGTGAAATCTCGTCTCTCAAACTCGCGATTGACCTGTTACCTGACACTTCGAAAGAAGAAGCACATTTCTTGGAGTTAATCCATCTGGATGAAACCCATCGTGATGCCGCAGTGGCTAACGAGGCACATAAGAAACGCATCAAGGCGTAATATGATGAAAATGTTAAGCCTCGTGTCTTCTCAGAAGGTGACTTGGTCTTGCTTTATGATCAAGATTCTGATAAACTTGGAGCGGGAAAATTTGAACCACTATGGATGGGCCCTTACATTGTTAAACGTGTGTTGACGAAAGGTGCCTACGAGTTAGTGGATTATGATGGGATTCCATTGTCACAGCCCTGAAATGGGTTGTACCTTAAACGTTACTATGCTTAGTTGAGTGTAGTAAAACTCATTGTATATATGCTTTGATTGCATTTGTGTGTGTGTTTCTTTTAGAGTTTTTATTTGGTTAGGTAATCCACTTCGCATTTGTTGCAGATGTCGAACTTTTTGGAACCATTTGTTGGTTATGCCAATGGAGCTAGTCGTAGTACGCAGAATTTATCTTCTGCAACATGGGCCATTTTCGCTCCAAGCGGCGAGTTAGTGAGTTTTAGAGGGATATGTATTGGACAATCGACAAACAATATCGTTGAGTATAGTGCATTGATTGAAATCCTCTCTGATGCCATTTCACTTGGCATACTCCGAATCATCATTAGGATAGACTCACAACTTGTCATACTACAGCTTACTAGCGTCTATACCGTTCGAAACCTAGAAATTCATCACATGTTCCTTAGAGTTCATATTTTGGAAAGGTATTTTGAGTTTATTTAATATCAGCATATTTCCAGAAATCTAAACACATTAACTGATTCTCTAGCGAACTATGTGTTAAATAGACATTTGCGACATTTGTAAAGTAAATATTTTGAACTCACATCATCATTTGAATCGGATTGCATCACTTAACCATAATAAATCTCTGAAAGAAAAATAGATAGTTGTATATAAGTTTGTACAAACAGTTTGTGTCCAAGACAAAAATTGGTCATCTGACCCAAAAAACTCAAAAATGTATGCAGAAAATATCCAAGTAGACTAGTGCTGCTCATGATAACAGGTCACAGCCTGTGCTATCATGTGTAGGAGTCTCATCCAATGAGTTAGCACGCCAATGGTATGGCGTTGCAATCACATAGGTAAATCCTCAATTCGGACATCCAGAATACTTATGGTCAAACACTCTATGTGATCCTACAGCTCAGCCAATGTCTCTGCTAAATCCAAGTCTCGGAGAACTGCTCTCCCAATAGCTCTCTGTACTGGTGCACCTGCCTCTCGTTGGTATCCCATAGCTCAAACAGATCCAACATCTGCATACATATAAAAATGTTTGTTTAGTCTTGGCAATAATATCAAAAAACACAAAAAAAGTAGAAACTTTAAAAACAAAAACACTTTGGTCAAACAATTTACCAATAGCACTCCACTGTGCTCCAACCAGTAACATCAAATCTGGATCACCATGGAAATCCATTCCTAAATATGGATATTCTATGAAGGCCATGTCCTGGTTGTCAAACCACTCAAAGAAAGCAGGGGTAAACAAGATCAATGACTGGCCAACATACCTAGCCATAAGATCTACCCACCTCTACATCTGTGGGTCTCTAGGTCCAGGTACTCCAGTGAGATGTGTTGTGGCTACATGAGTGGAATTCTCTCCAAGGCAAAAGAAATAAAGATAGACCCATAGCCATTTTTTTTTTCTTTCCATTCTTTACCTTGGTCAGTTGTTCTTTCATGGATGAAAGAACTGCTTCACACCAATTGAACACCTTTGGCTCCAAACACTCTAAAGTATACTACATATATGACCTATTTGCCAAGTGTAAATTTTCACTGCCATCAAATTTTGCGAGGGTAAAAAGGATTTTTCTCAATGGTAAATCACTAACATCCTTGACGTTGATCTTCCGTCTCTACTAGGTTGAGCTCCTTCTCGACAGAACTGTCATATATAATCTCTCACTCATTCACCTCCTTTGGTAAATCCTGATAATGAGATGGGGGCACCCCGCCTCGACAGTCCAGTCAGAAAGTAAATATCATCGATGGTAAAGGGGATCATTTTGCCCCTAATGTGAAAGACCTAATCGGTAGGATCCCAAGAACAAACAAGGTTCTGTAAAAGCTCAATTTGTTGCTGCATGCTAGATAATAAAAAATACTTCAGTAACCCACAATTCCTTAAGGCATCAAATGTTCCTTGATTATTTAGGAAAATCATGTCTTGTTCTTCATGCTCTCGTTCTCTCCATATAATCACCATTTTGATCTAATGAATGTCTGAAATGCAACCATTAGACAAATTAGGATCCATTTTTTGCAAAAAATAGTGGAAAATCTGGGAGAAAATAGCTGTCAAAATTTCATTTTTGTGCCCATCGCACCCCTCCCTTAGAGACAGTGCACTACAATGCATACAACTTTCTAGGTTTGTGCAATGCAGCACACCTTTTGATATTGAAAGGGTGCGCTGATCCAAAGTGCGAAAAATGAAACCATAGGGGCCTCAAAAACCAAATTTTTTTGCTTAAAACTGAAAATAAATGGAATGAAATGGAAGAGAATAGGAATAACTCCTACCTGGTACAGACGACACAAGAAACGGTCCACTGAATCCTCTGCAATCAGGTAGTGAACTTTGAGGTAGAACACTACTCCAGAGCACCAAAGTCAAAGGGTAAAAGTGAAATGGTAAAAATGAATAATAAAACTTGTTTTTATGTTTACTTCTTGCACATTAATTGAGTAAACATTAGTTTTTATTCATTTTATCCATGAACATGTATTTTTAATCCTCTTTGATGGAGTTTTGAGCACGTTTAACAGCTGAAAAGTAGAATTTGACGTGCTCAAGTGTAAATTGAACATCTTTGACCATAAAGCAATCTTTTATCTCTTTTTCGATCTTTGTTAAAAATAAAAAAGGAACCCCCTTCGAGTCCTCTTTAAACTCTTTTCAGACTCTCTAAATATGAAAAGATCGTCGAGCGCTTGTCTATTCTAGCTCATTAAAGGATTGGAAACAATATCTCTCTTGTATTATTTTACGCTTTTTCGGACTTGAGAGATTATTTTATGAAAAATAACTTGTGGATTTTCCTTTTCGTCCCTTTTCAAACTCTCTAAACATGAAAAGGACCGAGTTGTCTTTGTCGTTAAACTCATTAAAAACATCAAATAGCGACAAGCTTGTCCATCTAGACAAGGTCGAGTTTCACCCTTGCTAGACTCGTTAAAGCATCAAATAGTGATGGATTCGCCCACAGGGTGAAATTATACAACAAGCATATGTTACACTCCTCAAGCTTGATAAAAAATAAAGAGGTACTAGTCAGTAATGACTGGGGAAGAAGGGAAAAAGCCGAGAAAACTTTATGGTAGCAAGTCGCTCTTGAACATGACACTTTCACTTCATCTCCGTGACTATTTGGGTTGGGTTATCTACTTGATGGTTATCACACTGTTGGTCTATCATACCATCCATTACTTGGTTTTGGGTCAATGTTGTCAATTCATTCAGTGTCGCCGATATGTTCAAGAGAAGTCATTCAGTTCAAACTTCATCCTTTGGAATACCGTAAACCTTCATTTTCATGACTGCCATTCCTGAACCTTCTGTTGTCAATTGATTTTTCATCTCCAAAATCATTTATCCCATTTCGTGTCGTATATTTGGGATACATCAAGGCCCTCCTGCGATGAGTTGCTTCTTGTTGACATTAGCACATCATCCAAGAAGTTGACTTAGAAACATCCCTTCAATACCTTGAAGCTTGCATACATCAATGGTAGGTTTCTCGCTTTCGGCGATAGGTTGACATCAATGGCCTTCGACCGAAAGACTTTGTATGGTGTTCGACATCAAATCATTTATTTAGACCATGCAAAATGTACTATAGTACCTTGAGGGTCATTATCATTATCAGTGATTCCTCTCGCGTTTGTTAACGACTTACATAATTGGCTGGTAATCAGACGATGTCTTTCCATGTTCGACTTGAAAACATCTATTCACATGGTTAGACTTGTAGTTGAGCAAAAGATTGAACGAGATTGAAGACCATGGATTTAGTTTCATCCATCCGGGCTGCGATATTTTCAGGAGTACTAAATCAAATGTACAATGGCCTTACATTCATGGTC
This sequence comes from Pinus tabuliformis, assembly GCA_031772625.1. NCBI lineage: Eukaryota > Viridiplantae > Streptophyta > Pinopsida > Pinales > Pinaceae > Pinus > Pinus tabuliformis. The sequence continues at coordinate 83,618,229 of CM062807.1, forward strand.
AACCATTCATGGGTCTATATCTGTAGAAGACTATATTTGTACATGTAGTCAAAGTTTATAGGCTGAGCATGGGTATGCCTTCCCTCAGGTAGTTCATGAGAAAAATAAAATTATCATGATATATGTATTGTAATTGATGCAGGTCACCTTCCATTTCGAAACCTCCTCTCCTCGTGATAAAGCATTTCACTTGAAATATATATTTACGACTTCATGCTTTAGGGGGCAACTATTATAGATCCATTTGAGCACATCAACCCCAACTTACAGATTGATGCTATTAGGGCCCATCAACCCCTATTGCAGTTGTTACATGCCCTAGAGAAGTTAGTAATCAGAATGCCTCACTTCCCAAGAAGTTGCATCACTGAGAACATCCAAAAACTACCTCTAAGAAGATCAGCGCAGGTAGGCCTTCATTAGGGTGCACTGCAATGCAAACGATACACTGATAGGTTGCTATGAAGTGCACTTGGTCCCTCTTTGGCCCGTGCTGGGCAAATTTGAGCAAACTTCCATGAGGGTTTGAAGATTCCTTATCCATTGGAAGCCTCTAGAAGTTTCTCAATGCCACCTACTCCTTTAAGTTCACATTTGGATGAGGAAGGGAGTTAAGGAACATCAATCCCCTATCCCTTCTTCCATGGAATTGATTTCTAAATTTAGAAAGGCATTCATTATCACCATTGATGGCATAACCTCCTTCATTCACCTATAAAAAGATCACTCATCTAAGAGATCAGGGGGCTTGAAATTATTGAATTGTAGGGTGATGCTGGTGATATGAGATTATAATTGATTGCAAGTATTGTAATAGTGTTGAAGTGTCTTTCTTGTCATGAGGTGAAGAGTATGGGATTGAATTGGAAGAGTATCACTGGATTGAGCACATATGGGTTCTAATTCTTCCTCTTATCAATAAATTCTTCAAAAGTTTTTCCTTATGCTTGTGTTATATGTTGATTCTTTCATATGTATATCATTTTCTCAATTCCATGTTATTTATAAGCAATAGATCATTATCGTTTGCCTTGATGGGTTTTTTTCTCTGTGTTTGTGCAGGTACTTTTCAAGCAGCTTAAGTATGGAAAGTAGCGGCAAGATCAATCAAGGGAGACAAGGAGCTAGTGAAAACTGAAAGTAGGTTTCTCTTCTCTCTTATTTTATCTATTGATTATAGAAACGGTAGAGATTACTTTGTCTATTGTTTCTAGACCTGCTACTAAGTCTAGAGGGTTAGGCATTTGTCCAAGAACACTAAATTTTCCCAAAACAAATTGGCGACTCCACTGGGGAGCGATTATCCATCTTAGTAGCTTATCAGCCTCTTAAGACATTTCTACATACTGTACTTGTGGTCGTTGATTGTTTTCAGTCCTCTTTCATTGAAAATTGAGTCGAAATTGTGTCAAAATTTCCTTCAGAATTGCTCACTGTCATCAACATAGTCTAATGAAGGACACAATGTGCTACAGTGAACTTCCCGCATAGATACAGAGCGATTCAGTGCACTGTCGCTAACCACTGCCTGCGCTGATCCCTTCAGGGTCAGTTTCCCATCTAGGAACTGAAAGTTTTTGCCAATTTTCTCTTGTTTGAATTAGTTGCTGAATGTCAATGATGTTTTGTCTCTGAAAATAGTTTTTCATCCCCTTAATTTGGCCCTACTTAGACTAGGATTGATAAATGTTTCTTATGTAGTTACTTTGTCATTTTCAATATATAGTCAAAAGTTAGTTTTAATCAATTGATCTTTAGTGAAAGAAAGTGTCGTAAAATCGTCTTTTCCTTTGAAAGTTGAATTTTTGTCAAATCTTCATTCATGAAAGATCGATTGGTTGATATGTGCATATGATTGGTCTTTTAGTTGAAAGTGTCGTAATTCCTCATTTCTTTGAAAACGAAAGTGTCGTAGAGTCTTCCTTTCCTTGAAAAGAAATTGTCACAAAATCGTCATTTTTATGAAAAGAGTTTGCTGATCGTTTATGCATTAGTTTTCCTTTTTGAATCATTCACATAAAGGGAAATTGAAAAGAAATACATGCATCTTGCATTGAAAAGAGTTTGTGTGTGCTAGATGGAATAGTGTAGGGAATTTTCATTTATATTGTGCTCTTTTCTCTTTGATCAAAAGAAATCTGATTGCTCTATCCCTAAGTAGTTAGGATTTTCATTGTTAAAACTGAATGGAAAGAATGCTTATCATGATAGTTGCATTCCTAGGAATTTCAGAATACATCACGTGTTGAACTCGAAAGGCAAATTTCTAAGCAAGATCAACTTCAAATGAACATCAATTTACCTAATGGAGCATTGTCATTAACGAAAAACATTTAGTGGTTCTAGGCTAGAGACATGTTCCGGTGTCGTTAAACCAAGCAGCTATCGCTAACTTGTCTGCAATACATCCTATTAGCGTCAGTCTTTGCAGCCTTCCTCCAGTGATAAAACATGCTCTTACAAAGTGATTTTAAGGTGTCAAGGTCAAATTTTATCATTTCAGTGAGTCTTCAAGTAAAATTTGGTCACTAGGCATTAGGTCTAGGGTTTGCTTTCACTCCTTTCAAAGTTGTCCAAATGTCGGTCTATGTCACTATTTAGCTGAGTCTACCATCATTCAGAGGGTTTTCATCATCATGTCAGGTTCCAATGGGTCATTTTACACCTTGTTCATGCTTCAGTTGCGCCTAGCTATGGTCATTTCCCTCTCCTAGGGTTTTGAAGGCAATTTCTCTTGGATGGTCTAATCATCAGCAACACTTGTATCCTGATGTTCATACACCTTCCCCTATCCTTAATGTACCTTATTAAACATTTCCCATCACTGAGATCCCCCAAATTCCTCATTTTCACACAAACCCTAGTTTCTTGCTACAAACCCTATTTTCTAGGCTAGGCCTGTGTTTTGCCCTTTTGGACCCCTTCCCCTCACTCAATTTCAGAGATTACACTTTCCCCTACTTCCTAACATCCCTCCCTACTTCCCAAAATTTCCTCAAGAATTTAGAAGCTCCCTATCCCCTTCATTTCACTTCATTTCGACAAATCCCCTGTTCCACACATCGGGATAGGTTTCACTAAAATGATGTTTCTGAGCAATAAAAGATGAATTTTTGAAAAATGAGAGAGGTTTTTGTCCAAAACAGGCCAAGGAAGAAAAACCTCCTTCAATTTTTACACATGTGTCATGGTTTATATAAATGTCAAAAATACTATTGCCTCGGGAGAATTGATGCACCTCTGAAGTGACCTTGGGAAAATCACGTTTTCTCTTAGCTTGGTTGGTCAAATGACTTGATTGACGAGTCAAATGATAACGAGACACAAATATAATTTAAATGAGCTATCATGATCTCAATTTGGAGTTGAGGAAGGCATTCAAAAGTTGACTGTAATAGCACTTTGCCTTTAGGCAGCCTCATTTGGCACATTTTGACCAGTCTTGGGAGATTTTCGTTTTGACAGGGCAAATGAACTCCAAATTGAAAAATTCTGGTTGGGTTGGAAAGTAGACTCAAATAAATTTCCAACGAGCTATCCTGTGCCCAATTTGAACACTAGGAAGGCCTCCAAAAGTCACCTGGAAAAAGGCACAACGCACTGGGGAGGTGCGGCGCACTGGGAGAAATTTTCCAGTGTAAATTTACATTGGCGCAACGCACTGGGCTAAAAAGCCTGAGTTCTTTCAAATCTTCCTCAAAATTACAAATTCTTCATTCCAAAAGTATAGATTCAAGCATGGAGGAGCTGAACTGAAGCACAAAGGGGGATCTTCATCAAGCATGTCGTAATAAGTGCTATGGCTATGACAATATCAAAGATGTCAAGTTGAGGCCAGCAAGCATATGTAGAAGCCGACAATGTTGTGGAGCAGTTGGTTCATTTGGAATGGTTGCTACTTTTATTGGGGAGAAGAATGCTGTGACTGACTATGAAAATTCCCCTGCGATTGCTTACAATGCTATTGCTCATCAATGGTTGGCAACTAGTTTGGGTGTTGGGTCCTTACATTTTATTTTGTTCTCCACCTTTGCATTGACTCTTTGGTATGGATAACGGTTAATCATTCATGAAGGATATTCTGGAGCCGAGTGTGATTAATGTCATCATTGCAGTTCTGAATGGAGGCATCACCATGGTTAAATGCCTTTGGAGCTGGACAAGCTGTAGCTTACAAAATGTTTGAGACAATTTATAGAAAGCTAGAGATTGATGTATATGATACAAATGGATTGGTACTTGAGGATATTCAGGGTGATATTGAGCTTAAAGATGTACACTTAGGTTACCCAGCGCGGCCTGATGTTCACATATTTTCAGGGTTCTCACTGGAAATAGCCAGAGGTACCATTGCAGCTATAGAGGTACCACTACAACTATAGTTGGAGAGAGTGGAAGTGGGAAGTCCACAATTATAAGTCTTATAGATAGATTCTATGATCCACAAGCTGGTGAAGTGCATATAGATAGTGTCAATATCAATCAATTTAATGGATAAGGAAAAATATTGGACTTGTAAGCCAGGAACCTGCTCTCTCTGCAACCACTATTAAGGAGAATATTGCATATGGTAAAGATGGGGCAACACAGAGGAAATACAGGCTACTGGAGAGCTTGCTAATGCAGAAAAATTTATTAGTAACATGCCTCAGTCATGGTTGCTCTTTTCGGGGATTTGATACCCAATTCAGAGAGCATGGTACCCGATTATCTGGAGCTCGAAAGCAAAGGATTGTGATTGCGATTGCGTGGCCCATCATTACATGGCACGAAATATGAGTTCCAAGGCACGAATAAGGAATCTGAAGGCAAAATTGAGGAAGGCATCAAAGAGACAAAAGAGGAAAAAAGAGCAAGATCGGCTCCGAATCTTGGCCGAGGCCTCTTTGGCCCAGCATGACATATGATAGAGAAGGTACAACCCAAATTTCAAGAAATTTGGAGCACATTTTTGCATTTTTGAAATTTTTGGCACAAAAACAGGTTTTTTCTCCCTGTGTGCCGCGCCACCTGGCGCGCGCTTTCGCTAGGGAGCTCCAAATGACAAAAAGTTTATATTTTTGGATTTTCCATGGAAAATTACGACTGTTGGTGCATGGCCAAGAAGTTTGGGCCAATTTTGAGTCCTCAGGAGGTCAAAAACACCCAAAAAATGACCTCTCTGCCCTTATTTTGACACACAGGTTTGGAGGGAAAAATGGCATCCAAATTCATAAATTCCACTTGGGTTGGAAAGTAGACAGGCAAGGCTTTCCAACAAGTACACTTGGGCTCAATTTGGACTTCAGGAAGTGCCTCAAAACCAGCTCCAAAGTGGCGCGACGCATACAGTTTTTGGCGCGGCGCACAGAGACCCAAAGGCCAAAATCACTTCCGCTTCGCGAAATTTCGATTCGCAATTTTCTCCAAGTGGGCCCGCTCATTTACAATAAATTTTTCCTGGCATCAAAGGCAAAGTTTAAAAAACATTTTTGGCTTCTATCCAAGTGGCCAAATGAAGGCGAACAACCACCCAAAAAATCTACGCTCATGTTTACTTTTTTCTAATTGGTCCTCATAGAAAATTAAATGTAACTGCTGATGGTTGGCTCTTCATTTCCTGGGTTGATTGACTTTCTCATGGAAAAGCTTATTTATTGTATTGAGAGTCATTTTGTAATGTTGGTTGGAATTTCTGGTAAACTGTGGGAGAGAAACCCAGTCACTCACTGTACATTTTGACAGAGAATTAATGAAAGGTTGCAGCTCTGGTTCATGAGATTCATGTGGCGTGAGTTTGGAAAATGTATTTTCTTTATGTTTCATATGTATTTCATTATGTTTCATATTTTCATTCATATTCGTTTCTAGTGAAAGATTTCTAAGTAAGAAAAGGTAGAATTCAGTGTACTGCTCTGCCTTGGGATAGTTTTCATGTTCTATGTTTTCTTCTGTTGAAAAGGATTCATGTATTTATGCCCTTTTCACATTCTTAAACAATCTCTCCACTCCATATTATTTCAAATCTAATAGCTAGACTTTCCGCCTGTCTTGCCTCATGAAATAATCTGCGTCTTTGAGTTAAATTCTCTGCTCATGTTGTTCCTTGATCCCACACATCCCAGAAAACTCAGTCATTCATCAAAATACCTCTATCATATTTATTTACCTAGCCTAAAATCAATATTCATTTTTGAGTCATCTCAGACCCTATTGTTTATTTTCCTGAGTGTGACCTGGAGAGAGCCCTCTCCTGTTTTGGTAGGGCTAGCTACCAAACTGAGCGTGGTTTGTGGTTACCCTGAATTTTTCCTTCCCTCAGCCTAAGGCAGATTTAGGTGCTAACACATCCTGAGTGTGATACCTCATTCCATGTACATGAGTATATCGTAGCTTGTCCATGTACCTTCAGGTATATAGGGCGGTGTCATAGTACATAAAGTATATGGGAATGATCTCACTGTGCGGTTTTGCATTAGACAACACTTATACGGACTGGGCCTCCACGTACCTTCAGGTATATATGGGAGGACAACACTAGGTTGCTATCCATCCTTAAGTAACCAATTCAGCTATCTTGCAAATGTGATACACCGAACACAGCATTCGGGGAGATTGCTTGCTTGCACTTCTTGGTTCGCCAGGAGGTATTCTGCAGTTCACAGTTGCTTGGTAAACCTTTTTCCTAGTTACCCCTTTTTGTTGATTTATTTTTGATAATAAATTTAATTAGCAATTGTGGAGGAACATCAACCCAAACCCTATCGTTCACGGAGAACAGTGAGCCAACCACCTTTGCCTCCCAAAGTGACACCAATTCAGACAAAGTGGTCTCGTTTAACTAAGTCTAGTACATCAAGAACTCCTAGTTCTTCATCTGGATTACCTAAAACATTTGTTTCAGTAGTTACAGAGACTCTAGTTACTTTGAATATTTCTAGTACATCCATTCCTAAAGAAGAAGTTTCACCATTACCTGAGGACATTAGCACTGATCTTAGTGAAAAAGTAACCAAGGGTGTCCAACAACAAGTTGATACTCAACTTGAAATTGTTCAACAAGAAAGTGCTTATGAACTTGAATCAACTCAACCAGAAGTTCGTCTAGAATCTATTCCAGTTCAAATAGAAGATACATCTGAACCTAAAGTTGTTCCAGAACCTCCCTCTAAAACTGTTATTCATTTACCTGAACATCTGGACTTCAAATTTTGACATTCAAACGCTATTACCCCTCAGACATCAGTAATTGTTAAAACTACACTTCATCAACACCATAAATCTTTTACGGACCTGACGGTCAAGTCCTTCCACCAGGTTTGATTGCCATAGAGGAGGAATTAGTAGGAGAGTCCACACTTGATACCCCGTTTCACTTTGGAACTAGGCTTTATCTTTACCCTACTAATCCTGATTACTTTGCTTCATCTGATCCTGCTTCCTTTCAAGTATCCGTCGAATCTTTAGGACAACTTTTGGGCCAGTTAACTATGGTTGAACAACCATTAACATCCCACACTGTATCATTTGATGCAGCTGTAGCAAAATCTTCTTTTGTAACTCCTTCGATGTTTCCTACCACACCTGAGTCACACCTATATCATGAATCGTCCATCCTGATTGGTTACCAATCATTGTCAGGAACCCACTCAGGGGTTGCTTCTGCACCATGGTCATCACCCATGCCCTCAATCAGAATTTTACTTGGTTGTTATCTAATGGGAACTCAACAGTTTGATACTACACATTAGTATCATGTTGGGAAATCTGGTCATCAAAGACCTGTGTATCCATTAAATACTAGATTGCCACCATATGGAGAGAAATATGCTTATTCATTGTATCCTCCTTATTCTGGAGGACAACCATATGGTAATTTCCCACAATATTCAAGTCAACCTGGAATTAGAGTTTGTCAATGGAAACCAGTAATGCCAACTCAACCAAGGCTTATGTATCCAACACAACCAATGCAAACTGTGTCAACTATTCCTACTACACCTATTGTTACCACTGTGCCACAGTCACAAGCTCAAACTGTTGTATCTCAACCGGTACAAACTGATCCTTCTCTCTTGCAACCACAAGTTTCAAGTCAAGAGGTTCAAGTTTCTCAAGTTGTTATACAACAACCACTTGTTTCTGGAGCTCATAAACAACCTCAGGTTAGTATACCCTTATTTGGACTAACCTAGGCTTACACTGGTATAGTTGATTCACAACCTGGTCAACCTTTCATTGTTGGGCAACAATAGTTGGTTCAACAACCGTGGTTACCACAATTCCAACAACCCTAGTTCCAACAGTTCCAACCTCAGTTTGGACTTGGTTCACAAGCTCAACCTGGTTTTGGTCAATCTCAAGCGTACCAAGGTCCTGGGCAACATGGCTTTGCAGGTTATGGACAACCACAAATTCAATTTGGTTATCAGCAACCACCTTATACTAGTTTTGTTCAACAACCATACCAAGGTTACCAAATGCAGATGCCCTACGTTGGTATGCAAAGACCTATTGCACAGGAAATTCCATCATATCATGGGTATGCTCAACCTGACTTGAGTCAACAGTTGCCATTCGTAGCAACTTTAGAATTACCAGATTTAAACTGGCTCACCAATGATCCAATCGCATATGCACCTTGTGTTGGAAATAATACTGAGAGGGGGGTGAATCAGTGTTATCAAATAAAACACTTTTTCATTTCCATACTCAGATTCATATACGCTACTTTAGTTAAGAGAACCTGCGTGTACATGCAACTGTGTCTAATGCAACTAGCGTATATCCAAAAGAACTTTTAGTGCATCAAAACTTTTATTAACCATATGAACAGTAAACAAGTGCAGTAAAACAGAACAAATCATCACACACAAGAAGCACACATGAACACCATGATGTAAGGTGGAAAACAATGTGGGTGAAAACCACCTGCTGCAAGTCATCTCTATCTTCTCTTAACAAGAAACTTCTTTTTACAATATTTTTGTACTAGTGTAGTCTTATACCAGTACATAGGATTCTACCTATAGAAGGCTACAACCTTCTCTTGTTCTCCAACTTCTCCTGGAAGGGAGATGCAACCCCCTTAGCTCTTGTACTAGCCGGTCCTTTTACTAGTACGTAGGTGTCGACCTACTGAATGCTCCAACCTTCACTCGTTTTCCAGCTGCTACTGGAAGGGAGCTACCACCCCGTTAGCTCTTGTACTAGCTGATGTAGTAGTACGTAGGTGCCGACCTATAGAAGGCTACAACCTTCTCTTTCTTCCTCCAGGTACCACGTTTCATAAATTTTCAGACTGGATACTCATGGAACACATCATCATAATTTGAAGGCCACATTTCATCCAATTTTCATACTAGAACCATCAATATCATTGAAGCACAAAATCAATCACCACTTGAATCATCAATCTCTGAATCACCCAATACTGAATCACTGAAACCTTGTCAATAAAATGCAGTCACCAAAACACAGAGCAGAACATAGAACTCTGCAACAATATTTAGAACCAACTGTATCATCGGAAATCATGCATCATAGTGCATACGCTATTTTGAATAGCTGAACCAGCGTGTATACACGACTTCAGCAAAGTGAACTAGCGTATATGTCATCAATTACTTACTTATAACTTCGTTGCACTTCTTGACTTCAAACATACCCAGATCATTACATATACAAGGATAAAATGTATGTTAGCAACTAGATCTAGTCCATTAGATCACACAAAGATAAGTAATTATTAGATCTCTTCCATCAACACTGAACCTAAACACAATCAACCAATCTAAATATGTAGAGTATTAACACCAGTAACCAGTCACCAGAACTCATCAACAACCAGAACCACCTGTAACTTCAAACATCATAGTTCATATGGTATACGCTACTTAGATGTATCTAACCTGCGTATGTACGCACTTTTATCAAAGTCAACCAGCGTATACATCTGTAAATATTCATTCATGATTTGCAGCTATTTCAAACTTAAGTTATACCCAGATCAGAACATTACATGCATTAGTATACAGATCTAGAATAAGTATGATCAAACCGTATAGAGATGATTCATTCCAAGCCATTAGATCCTGATCTATCCTTAGATCTTGTTCTCCATCAACTGCTGAGATTCCTCCTTGGCTCAGATCAAGCAAAGCATCATGAACTCATAACCTGCATACTTGATTTCATACATCATCATATATTCAAGACTTTATCAATGCCTTTGCCTAATGATCTTCTCCTCCTTTTATAGTCTTAGGCCTTACTCAATACCATGGTCCAAAACCATAGAGAATCAATACCATGGACCCAATACCTGGGTTCAACATATCGGATGAGATACCATGGTCCAAAACCATAGGTCCAAATACCAAGGACTAAATACCATAGACCAAAACCCAATGTACGCGCCTTCCCTTGCATGAAAGTGCGTGTATACGTATACACATCTTTTGGTCGGATAACATGTGTGTATATGCGGATTTATCAAGGGGAACGTGCGTATATCTATTTTTCTTCATTCTGTGAGCTTGAACTATGATCTGTCATCTTAGTAAGTTGCCATCAAGGACAACACCTGTATCATAATGCCAAAAATCTCCCCCTTTGGACTTGATGGCAAAGTTAACTTGCCATACTGAGAACTATCATCTTCTGATCTTTCTTCTGTAGATTCATCTAGTTATATATAAGTGAGATGTTCTGCTACAAGTGGGTTTCCATCAAGTACAACACATGCATCATAATGCCAAAAATCTCCCCCTTTGGACTTGATGGCAACAACGATACCAAGACACTCTCCCCCTTTGACATCAAGGGCAAAGGGCGGACCAAGATATTCTCTTCCTTGATATTCATTCCACTGTCCATACTCCCCCTGAGTACCTGCTGAATTCTCTGATTGATCTCCCCCTTTGTATATGCCAAGGTGTACCAATCTGTCCATGCTCCCTCTGAAATCTCTGCTCTACTGAAGTGTGATGTTCATGCTCCCCCTGACTGTAAGCAAGGTCTGTAAAAAGATGTTCTACATGAAGAAAATGACTCTATACTTCATAAATGACCTTCATATCACCAAAGACTCATACATACATCCATCTACCAACCAAGTGGGGATATACCAATATTGACTCATCCACCCAACCAAGTGGGGATACACCAGATACCAATAGTTTATACATGACTGAAACATTACATCATCCTTCCCATGCATAGTGGGGGTACAAATTACATCTTATGATCAAAAGGGATTCATCAAATGACTACAATAGATAGAGACAAACTATTATATCATGAGTCTTGATATGAACTTTACATTGAATGATATATATGAAATTTACAATAGAGACCAAATATCTAAATAGGACCATGATAGTCATCAACAACTATCATACACACTGTATGATCTACTCCATAAGCATCTGTCAACAACATCCAGACCAACAACCTGTATATGTCCATCAATAGTTCCCTGTGACAAAGAATGTCTGCATATAGATATCAACTCATCTTCTTGATCTCATCAAGATCAAATAACCTTAAGCAAATGTCATATCTCCAAACGATAGCACCAAGTCATTCACATCATATCATATGTATGTGAAAATACCATAGTCATCTCATCATCATCAAGATCTGCATGATATTTTATACTATCCATGTATCATCACTCGGGAACATCCCTCATCTGATAAGCATCAATCAACATATGTGAGTATCAACCTATCATCATATAGGTAAGAACTCATCATCATCATGTCTCCAACAATGCAACTTTGAGTAATCATCCATGTATCCAGGATACTGTATATAGCACTATGTATCTTGAGCTCAAGATCTTTTGTCAAGACTTCTTGATATCATCAATTGCAACAATCCTCATCCATGTGAGTGCCAAGAACTATAGGAATATTCTCCATATCCTTATGAAGATCACCATGTAAGCACCATATATGCATCATCAGAGAATCAACCACAAATCGGATCTGAACACCAACTATGTAACCCCAAGAATCATATGAGATTTTGTCATGGAAAACTTATAACCATATCATAGCAAGATGTATCATTTAGCATCATCACCAAGGACTACTAACCATAATGCCAACAATTCATTATTAAAAGTATATGCTCCCCCTGAACCTGTGCCATCTTGTTTACTGTCAGATTTGATCATGCATATATCAGGAAGAAGTATCAAGGTATCATCATCATCAAGTTAGGATCAAAACACTTCTAAACATCTTACAAGTATCAAGACATTTCCACACATCATTAGCAGATTGTAACCATTATCAAACAGAGCAAATAATGGACTGAATCATATCAACCCTTTTTCCTGAGTCTGTCCCACTGCTTTTCCTCAAACTAACATATACGTGACTGTGCAGTGTCTAACTCGTGTATATACGCGAATTTTCTTCATGAAACTTGCGTATGAGATTTAGAACATTGAAGTTTCACACTTTCAGTTCCCTCTGAGTCTGTTATGTCTATACATTGTGTTGTGCCACATTTTCCTGACTATACTTCCTTCTTCTTCCATATCTTCAAGTGTGATGATGTTTTCTCCTTTCGGTATGGTGCCCATACTTTGTTCCTGCATTCCTTAGCTATATGTCCAAGCTTGTTACATGCATAACATCTCATATGTTTCATATTCCTTCTGTAGCAATCAACAGCTTTGTGACCAAACATATTGCAAGAAAAACAATATCCCTTAAAGTACCTGGAACGTGATGAGCTTTCTGTGTGATGGTCTTGAACCATTCTACTTCTGCATCTGGCTGCAACATGTCCAAAATTATGACATACATAACATTCAACATTATTCATTTGAGTAATTGACCAACTATCACTTCCATAGTTAGGAATAAAATATTTTCTTTGAAGAATTTCTTTCCTTGGTTGTTGATGGGATTGACCTCTCATCTCCTTGTTGAGCATTTCAGATTTTGCATTAGAGTCCCTTGTCTTACTTTGTGAACTAGATTCTCCTTCAACAGATTCATGAAAACCAAGACCAGTTTTGATAGCAGGAGACCTTTGACTACTAAGAATATCATCCAAGATCTTAGTACTATCTTGAAATCGTAAGAGCTTATCCTTTTCTTCTAATTTATCTTTTAGAATATTTACCTCAACCTGATGTTGCTCTTCCTTTTCAAGATACTGCTTCTTCATGATTCCTTCAGTTTTTCTTCCTTCTTCCAACTGATGTCTTAATTCAAGAACTTCGTTTTCTTGTTTTTCAAGAGCTTGGAGTAGTTCTTTATTCTGCTTATTAGATTCTTCAAGATCTTCTTTTAGCGAGAGGATCTTGGCTTCAAGATTTTCATAGTAACTGGATCTATCTTTGAGTTTCTTGATTGTTGTGCTCCTTTCATTGACTTCATTTCTTAATGATGTCACTTCATCCTGCAACTTTTGACATTGATCTTCCTTGTCCTTGAATAACTTCCTTATCTTGTTTCCTTCCTCTAGTTGAGCTTTTAGTTTGGTAGCTTCTTCTTTGAAGGCACATTCCCTTTCATTCAATAGATCTTGTTTATCTCTAATTTTGTCTATAAGCCTTTTAAATTCTTCCTCTATTTGATATCTTTCTTGCTCACCCATAAGAGAAAATTCAGTTGTTTCGCTATCACTTTCATCATCTTCAAATGGATAGAGAAATGTATCACTAGAGGATAACAAATTCATACCTGATAGTTCTTTTTCTTGTTCATCCTCATTCTGAAGTGATTCTGAATCTGAAGTGTTTCTTCCACATATTCCCCAATCAATTCTCCCACTGTCATAGTTCCTTTGAGATGTCTTATTCTTCTTAGGTGCTTTCTTCTTAAGCTTCTTTCCCATTGTTCTACGGATCTCCTTCAAGCGATCAAGCTTCTACCAAAGGACCTTCTCTGATACCAATTGTTGGAAATAATACTGAGAGGGGGTGGGGGGGGTGAATCAGTATTATCAAATCAAACACTTTTTCATTTCCATACTTAGATTCATATACGCTACTTCAATTAAGGGAACATGCGTGTACACACAACTTTGTCTAATGCAACTAGCGTATATCCAGTAAACTTATGATTCAGTTAATCCATTAAATGTTGATCTTTAGTTAGTGCATCAGAACTTTTATTAACCATATGAACAGTAAACAGGTGCAATAAAACAAAACAAATCATCACACACAAGAAGCACACATGAACACCATGATGTAAGGTGGAAACCCAATGTGGGTGAAAACCACCTGCTGCAAGTCGTCTCTATCTTCTCTTAACAAGAAACTTCTTTTTACAATATTTCTGTACTGGTGCAGTCTTATATCAGTACACAGGCTTCTACCTACAGAAGGCTACAACATTCTCTCGTTCTTCAGCTTCTCCTGGAAGGGAGCTGCAACCCCCTTAGCTCTTGTACTAGCCGATCCTTTTACTAGTATGTAGGTGCCAGCCTAATGAATGCTCCAACCTTCACTCATTTTCTAGCTACTACTGGAAGGGAGCTACCACCCCCTTAGCTCTTGTACTAGCTGATGTACTAGTACGTAGGTGCTGACCTACATAAGGCTACAACCTTCTCTTTCTTCCTCCAGGTACCATGTCTCATAAATTTTCAGACTGGATACTCATGGAACACATCATCATAATCTGAAGGCCACGTTTCATCCAATTTTCATACTGGACCCAACAATATCATTGAAGCACAAAATCAATCACCACTTGCATCATCAATCTCTAAATCACCCAATATTGAATCATTGAAACCCTGTCAATAAAATGCAGTCACCAGAACACAGAACTCTGCAACAATATTCAGAACCAACTATATCATCAGAAATCATGCATCAGAGTGCATACGCTATTTGGAAGAGCTCAACCAACGTGTATATGCAACTTCACCAAAGCAAACCAAAGTATATGTCATCAATTACTTACCTATAACTTCGTTGCACATCCTGACTTTAGACATACCCAGATCATTACATATACAAGGATAAAATGTATGTTAGCAACCAGATCTAGTCCATCAGATCACATAAAGACAAGTCATTATTAGATCTCGTCCATCAACACTGAAGCTAAACACAATCAAACAATCTGAATATGCAGAGTATTGACACTAGTAACCGGTCACCAGAACTCATCAACAACCAGAACCACCTGTAACTTCAAACATCATAGTTCATATGGTATATGCTACTTAGATGTATCTAACCTGCGTATGTATGCACTTTTATCAAAGTCAACCAGCGTATACATCTGTAAATATTCATTCATGATTTGTAGCTATTTCAAACTTAAGTTATACCCATATCAGAACATTACGTGTGTTAGTATACATATCTAGAATAAGTATGATCAAACCGTATAGAGATGATTCATTCCAAGCCATTAGATCCCGATCTATCCTTAGATCTTGTTCTCCATCAACTGCTGAGATTCCTCCTTGGCTCAGATCAAGCAAAGCATCATGAACCCATAACCTGCATACTTGATTTCATACATCTTCAGATATTCAAGACTTTCTTAGTGCCTTTGCCTAATGATCTTCTCCTCCTTTTATAGTCTTAGGCCTTACTCAATACCATGGTCCAATACCATGGACCCAATACCTGGGTTCAACACATTGGATGAGATACCATGGTCCAAAACCATAGGTCCAAATACCAAGGACTAAATACCATGGACCAAAACCCAATGTACGCGCCTTCCCTTGCATGAAAGTGCGTGTATATGTATACGCATCTTTTGGTCGGATAACATGCGTGTATATGCAGATTTATCAAGGGGAACCTGTGTATATCTCTTTTTCTTCATTCTGTGAGCCTGAATTGTGATCTGTCATCTTAGTAAGTTGCCATCAAGGAAAACACCTGTATCATAAGGCCAACACCTTGGTGGCCAGTAATTCCACATAAGTTACCATCTAATATTCCGAAGTTTAACATAAATCCTAGAGAAGACCCATCAAATCATGTTATGACCTTTCATTTATGGTGTTCATCCAATACTTTGAATGATGATTCAATCAGACTTCGTCTTTTCCAAAGAACACTTACTGGTCCAGCTGCTAAATGGTACATTGAATTACCAAGAGTTTTTTTTCGATAACTTCACCACTTTAGCCACTACCTTTTTGACCCACTTCCAGTTACCTATCAAATACGAGACTATAATGGAGCTCTTGACCAACTTTGAACAGACTACTACTACCCATATCTTAGATTATATTCATGAGTGGTGGTGTCGTCATCGAATAGTTAAGACATATGTTCCTGATCAACTTTTAGCTAAGTGGTTCATAAAGTCCTTGTTGCCATCAATCACCAAGGATGTGGCAAAAGGAGGAGTCGTCACAAAAGAGAAAATTATCGCTCGTGCCCAATATTTAGATTTGATTTACACACAATCCGGAAAGCTCTATGATAAAATCTCGATGTGCCTAGACCAGCTTTCACTGTTCCACCACCTCCACAATCGAGTAGGGACTCTCATGCTGGTGACGATGTGATCGGTTATTCAAGCACACAGGCGGTAAGAATACCATCTGGTCAAACTCTTGCTATTTCCAATCAAGCTACCAATGCATCAGAAAACACTCATGCCTCAGAGATTAATTCCATGTCATATGACAAAGGAAAAAATCCAAAGCAACCAGGAGGTAAGAAAAAGGGGAAGAATAACAAAATGAAACAAGAAAATTCCACTCCAGAGAAGTCATATGATTGCCCTACCACGGCTAGGAAACCTCGTTATCCATGTTTGATATGTAATGACGATAATTATACAAGAGATTCTTCACATCGCTCTGAGGTCTCTAAACTTTTAAAGACTTCAACCACATCAGCAGTGTTGACAGATCCGTTTCCTACCCTGGAGACACATTTGGTTGCAACTGACAATGCTTCCACATCCCAAGTACTCATGTTATCCATCACAAATCCACAAAATGATGTTTTGGCATCAACAAGAAACAAAGAATATGGAAATCCGTCGTTGTTGAATAACCAGGCCACTGATCAACCTAGTACTTCGACCTCGACTTCACCTGAAGTTGTTCCACTAGTTGTACCTGAATTGACAATAAAACCACCTAAGGGAGTTGTGCACAAATCAACATTCAATCCTTGTGCTCGAGCAGCTCAAAACTATAATATAGTGGAAGATCTAGCTCAATCACCTTCTACTATGTCGACACTTGAGCTGTTGAAAAACTGTCCCTCCCAGAAATAAGCTTTATTGTCAACAATAGGTGGAATAGATCCTATGGATTGAAATCTTGTGGTTTTTAACCATGCGGGATATTCACCACAGTTACCGATGCAATTAACTTTCCTAATACAAGTAAAAGCTCTCAATAAGAATGTTCACCGAACTATTATTAATGAGGGGGCATCTACTTGCATTATGTCCATGAGCTGCTAGAACACACTTGGTTCACCACCATTTTCACGATCACCAACTACGTTAAAAGCCTTTGATGGAAGAACATATACTCCATATGGGATTTTGAGTAACTTGAAAATCAAACTAGGGGGCAAGACAGTTATTGTTGACGTTGAGGTAGTTGACAGACTCCTCGAATACAACATTTTACTAGGAAGGCCTTGGGTAAATGCTATGGCTACTGTTGTTTCCACATACTTTCGTACAATTTCATCCCCTTTCAAGGGTGGAATCATAATCATTGATCAACTAGCCTTCTTTGCCAATAGTTCACAGGCTACAGGAAGCATTCCATTGATACATGGAAACCCATTGTCACTTCAAAGTGTTGGAGTAGGTCTCCTTAAAGATCCTTCCCTGATGGGCACTTTTACCCTCCCATCACCATCTGGTTTGGTGGAAGTGGCAAGAGTGGAGACTTGCAACATGATTTCTTCTACATCATCTGATTTTACAAGAATTTCCAACCACTTTGAAATTGATGGTCATAGTGAGGGGTTGCCGTTCAGCCCCATTGAATCATCATAGCAATCAATTTTTCGGGCTTGTGCGGCAAACCCTAATCTGCACTCAACAATTGTATGGGTAGATAGGTCATTAGAATATGGTACCTCTTCAGATCCTTTTTCATGTATAGATTCTACGGATGAAGGAATAGTCAAATCAATGATGGTAGGAGAGACGTCGTGGGACGATTATCATCATCATTCCCACCTTCTAGATGACAATGAAGATTATTCATATGAACTAAATCACCCATCAATCGTTGATTTCTTCTCAAATTCTGTAAATAGTGTAGATTCTAAGTGTAATTTGTCCAACATAGAAGAAACAATTTCTATAAACATTTCGACCAAGACTAACATCGTAGAAAACATTCATGTTGGCAAATCCTGTTCTTCATTGGAACTAATTGATAATTACTATGCTCTTTTTCACGAATTTCAAGATATCTTTGCATGGTCCTACGAAGAGATGCCAGGAATTGACTCAAGTATTGTTGAACATGAGATTAAAATGTACCCTGATGACAAACCAGTACAACAGTGGCTTCGACCTGTTCATCCTAAGAAAATCGTTTCCATTAAAGCAGAGGTTGAAATTTTTTTTCATGCTGGCTTCATTTTCCCTATACCTCTTACTGATTGGGTATCTAATATTGTTCCAGCGATGATAAAACAAGGGACAATTCGAGTGTCCGTCGATTATAGGGATGTAAACCAAGCATGTCCAAAGAACAATTATCCTACACCTTTTATTGACTAGATTATTGATGAATGTGCCAAATGTGAAATCTTTTCATTATGGATGGATTTTCTGGCTACAATCAAATCAATATCCGCCCACAGGACCAATCAAAAACCACTTTTATATGTCCATGGGGCACATTCGCTTATCGAAAGCTACCTTTTGGTTTGAAGAATGCAGGGGCTACATTTTAGAGGGCGATGAATTATGCCTTCCATGACATCAAGCACATTGTTCAACCTTATCTTGATGATTTGCCTGCTCATTCACGAAAACAGACTGATCACCTGCAACATTTGAGAGCAATATTCTTACGATGTCGACACTACAAGATAAGACTCAATCCACATAAATGTGTGTTTTGTGTTGGCACTGGTTGATTGCTTGGATTCGTAGTTTCAAAAGATGGAATTCGACTCGATCCCATTAAGGTTCAGGCAATCCTTGACTTTCTTCCACCTTCAAACTTGTTACAGATACAGAGACTTCAAGGGAAGGAAAAATTTCTGAGGAGGTTCATTCCAAACTATGTTGAATTATCTAAAGTTTATACACGTCTATTGAAGAAAGGGGTACCCTTCCATTGGGACCAAGTTGCGTAAGCTTCTTTTGATGCTCTCAAAGATTCCATGATTAGAGCATGATTAATGTATGCCCCAAACTATCAAAAATACTTTTGCCTGTATCTCACCGCTGTAGATACAACCATTGGTATTGTTTTAGTTCAAGAAGAAAGTGGAATTGAACATCCTATTTACTATTTGAGTGGTAATCTCAACGATACAGAAAGTAAGTATTCATATGTCGAAAAGTTAGCCTTGGCAGCCATTCAAGCTATGCAGAGATTTCGTCATTATATCCTCCTCCGCAAAACTACCATTATATATAATTGCAACCCTATGACATACATTTTGTCAAGTCAATTGCTGGGGGGCAAATATTATAAATGGATAGTTATCTTGCAGGAGTTTGATTTGGAATTCATTAAATCTAAATCAAAGAAATCCCTTGTCTTTGTCGAGTTACTTTGCAATCTTCCTTCATCCTCCAATGATTTAACATCAGAAGCATCAATCTTGTATAAGTCTCTATTTCTTATCTCGTCAAGTGATCCATGGTATGGAGATATATTGATCTATCTCCAGGCCCAAGCTTTTCAGCCTAATATCTCTCGCTTTGAACAACAATGTATTCGATACCAAGCCAATTATTATCTAATCATTGGTGATACACTTTATCGTTGTGGTGTTGATACGATCTTAAGTAGGTGCCTTACTCATGAAGAGACCAAAAAAGCTTTGAATGAGTGTCATTCAGGTGATTGTGGGGCGCATTTCTCTGGTTACACAACTGCACAGAAAATTCTACGTGCTAGTTACTTCTAGCCAACCATATTCAAAGATTATATTCTTGCTGTCAGAACTTGCCATGCTTGCCAGATATTTGACCGTAAAACAAGATTACCACTTGCGCCACTACATCCAGTCATTGTTGTTGGCCCATTCGCAAAATGGGGCATTGAATTTATGACATGTAACCCCACCTCGGCTGGGGGGCATGGGTATATTATAGTCGCTGTTGATTATTTTACCAAATGGGCCGAGGCGATGTCAACATTGAACAACAGTGTCCAAACGGCTGCTTTGTTCTTTTTCAACCATGTGGTTGCTAGGTTTGGTGTACCACAAGCTATAGTTACAGATCATGGGTCGCATTTTCACAATCACATGATGATCGAATTAACTGCCAAATTAGGACTGTCACATGATAGTTCCACTCCATATTACCTGCAAGCTAATGGACAAGTTGAGGCTATCAACAAAGTCCTT
The DNA here is from genome assembly GCA_031772625.1 of Pinus tabuliformis. Lineage (NCBI taxonomy): Eukaryota > Viridiplantae > Streptophyta > Pinopsida > Pinales > Pinaceae > Pinus > Pinus tabuliformis. Next base: position 83,638,738 of record CM062807.1, read on the forward strand.
AAGCACATGTTCCAAAGAATGATTGGAGTTCATAAAAGGAATTTTCATTTAATCTTGTACTCAAATTTGTGGGCATATCAAACCTCGGTGAGAAATGTGACCAGATTTACGCCTTTTTAGTTGGTGTATGGTTTGGAAGCAGTCTTACCAATCCAATGTGAAATCTCATCCCTCTAACTTGCGATTGACCTACTACCTGACACTTTTGAAGAAGAAGCGCATTTCTTGGAGTTAATCCATCTGGATGAAACCCGTCATGATGCCGCAGTGGCTAATGAGGCACATAAAAAATGCATCAAGGCACAATATGATAAAAATGCTAAGCCTTGTGTCTTCTCAGAAGGTGACCTAGTCTTGCTTTACGATCAGGATTTTGATAAACTTGGAGCAGGAAAATTTGAACCACTATGGATGGGCCCTTACATTGTTAAATGTGTGTTGACGAAAGGTGCCTACGAGTTAGTGGACTATGATGGGATTCCATTGTCGCAGCGCCAAAACATGTTGTACCTTAAATGTTACTATGCTTAGTTGAGTGTAGTAAAACTCATTGTATATATGCTTTGATCGTATTTGTTGCAGATATCGAACTTTTTGGAACCATTTGTTGGCTATGCTGATGAAGCTAGTCGTAGTACACAGAATTTATCTTCTGCAGCATGGGCCATTTTCGCTCCAAGTGGTGAGTTAGTGAGTTTTAGAGAGATATGTATTGGACGATCGACAAATAATATCGCTGAGTATAGCATGTTGATTGAACTCCTCTCTGTTGCCATTTCACTTGGCATACACCGAATCATCATTAGGCTAGACTCACAACTTGTTGTGCTACAGCTTACTAGTGCCTATACCGTCTGAAACCTAGCAATTCATTGCATGTTCCTTAGAGTTCATATTTTGGAAAGGTATTTTAAGTTTATTCAATATCAGCATATTTCCAGAAATCTAAACACATTAACTGATTCTCTAGAAAACTATGTGTTAAATAAACATTTGCGACATTTGTAAAGTAAAGATTTTCAATTCACATCATCATTTGAATTGGATTGCATCACTTAACCATAATAAAACTCTGAAAGTAAAATAGATAGTTGTATATAAGTTTGTACAAATAGTTTGTGTCCAAGACAAAAATTGGTCATCTGACCCAAACAACTCAAAAATGTATGCAGAAAATATCCAAGTAGACTAGTGCTGCTCATGATAACAGGACACAGCTTGTGTTGTCATGCGTAGGAGTCTCATCCAACGAGTCGGAACATCAATGGTATGGTGTTGCAATCGCATAGGTAACTTCTAAATCTGGACATTTGGAATACCTAGGGTCAAACCCTCTATGTGATCTTGTAGCTTGACCAATGTCTCTGCTAAATCCAAGTCTCGGAGAACTGCTCTCCAAACAACTCTCTGCACTGGCGCACCTGTCTCTTGTTGGTATCCCACAGGTCAAACAGATCCAACATCTGCATACATATAAAAAAAATTGTTTAGTCTTGGCAATAATATCAAAAAACACAAAAAACGTAGAAACTTTAAAAACAAAAACACTTTGGTCAAACAATTTACCAATAGCACTCCACTGCGCTCCAACTGGTAACATCAGATTTGGATCACCACGAAATCCATTCCTGAATATGGATATTCTGTAAAGGCCATGTCCTAGTGGTTAAACTACTCAAAGAAAGCATGGGTAAATGAGATCAATGATTGGCCAGCATGCCTAGCCATAAGATCTACCCACCTCTGCATCCGTGGGTCTCTAGGTCTAGGTACTCCTAGTGAGATGTATTGTGGCTGCATGAGTGTAATTCTCCCCAAGGCAAAAGAAATCATGATAGACCCATAGCCAAATTTTTTGTCTTTCCATTCTTTAGCTTGGTTATTTGTTCTTTCATGGATGAAAGAACTGCCTCACACCAATTGAAAACCTTTGGCTACAAACACTCTAAAGCATACTGCATATATGACCTGTTTTCCAAGTGTAAAGTTGCACTACCAGCTAGTTTGACGAGAGTAAAAAGGATTGTTCTCAACGGTAAATCACTAACATCCCTGATGCTAATATTTCCATCTCTGCTAGGTTGAGATCCTTCTCGGCAGAACTGCCATATATAATCTCTCACTGATTCACCTCCTCTGGTAAATCCTAATAATGAGATGGGGACACCCCGCCTCGATAGTCCAGTTAGAAAGTAAATATCATCAATGGTAAAGGGGATCATTTTTCCCCTAATTTGAAATACCTGATCGGTAGGATCCCAAGAACGAACAAGGTACTGTAAAAGCTCAATTTGTTGCCGCATGTTGGATAATTGAAAATACTTCAGTAACCCACAATTCCTTAGGGCATCAACTATTCCCTGATTATTTAGGGCAATCATGTCTTATTCTTCATGCTCTCGTTCTCTCCATATAATCACCATTTTGATCCGATGAATGTCTGAAATGCAACCATTAGACAAATTAGGATCCATTTTTTGCAAAAAACAGTGGAAAATTTGGGAGAAAACAACTGTCAAAATTTCATTTTTTCGCCCATTGCACCCCTCCCTTAGAGATAGTGCATTGCAATGCATACAGCCTTCTAGGTGTGTGCAATGCAGTGCACCTTTCAATATTGAAAGCGTGTGCTGATCTAGAGTGCGAAAAATGAAACCCTAGGGGCCTCAAAAACCAAAATTTTCTGCTTAAAACTGAAATAAATGGAATGAAATGGAAGAGAATGGGGATAGCTCCTACCTGGTCTGGATGGCATGAGAAATGGTCCATTGAATCCTCTGCAATCAGATATTGAACTTTGAGGTAGAAAACTGCTCCAAAGCACCAAAGTCAAAGGGTAAAAGTGAAATGGTAAAAATGAATAATAAAACTTGTTTTTATGCTTATTTCTTGCACGCTAATTGAGTAAACGTTAGTTTTTATTCATTTTAACTGTGAACATGTATTTTTAATCCTCTTTGATGGAGTTTTGAGCAGGTTTAACAGTTGAAAAGTAGAATTTGACGTCCTCAAGTGTAAATTGAACATCTTTGACCACAAAGAAAACTTTTATCTTTTTTTCGAGCTTTGTTAAAAATGAAAAAGGAACCCCCTTGGAGTCCTATTTAAACTCTTTTTAGAATATCTAAATATGAAAATATTGTTGAGCACTTGTCTATTCCAGCTCATTAAAGAATTGGAAACGATATCTCTCTTGTATTATTTTATGCTTTTTTGGACTTGAGAGATTATTTTACGAAAAAGAACTTGTGGAGTTTCGTTTTCGTCCCATTTCAAACTCTCTAAGCATGAAAAGGACTGAGTTGTCTTTGTCGTTAAACTCGTTAAAAACATCAAATAGCGACAAGATTGTCCATCTAGACAAGGCCGAGTTTCACCTTCGCTAGACTTGTTAAAGCATCAAATAATGCTGGATTCACCCAAAGGGTGAAATTATACAACAAGCATATGTTATTCTTCTCAAGCTTGATAAAAAATAAAGAGGTACTGGTCAGCAATGACTAGGGAAAAAGGGGAAAAAGCTGAGAAAATTTTATGGTAGCAAGTCGCTTTTGAACAAGACACTTTCACTTCATCTCCGTGACTATTTGGGTTGGGTTATCTGCTTGATGGTTATCACACCATTGGTCTATCATACCATCCATTACTTGGTTTTGGGTCAATGTTGCCAATTCATTTAGTGTCGCTCATATGTTCAAGAGAAGTCATTCAGTTCAAAACTTCATCCTTTGGAATACCGTAAACCTTCACTTTCATGACTGCCATTCATGAACCTTGTGTCGTTAGTTGATTTTTCATCTCCAAAATCATTTATCTCGTTTCGTGTCGTAGATGTGGGATGCATCGAGGCCCTCCTACGATGAGTCGCTTCTTGTCGACATCAGCACATCATCCAAAAAGCTGACTCAGAAACACCCCTTCAGTACCTTGAAGCTTGTATACATCAATGGCAGGTTTCTCACTTCTTGCAATAGGTTGAAATCAATGGCCTTCAACTGAAAGACTTTATATGGTGTTCGACATCAAATCATTTATTCACACCATGCGGAATGTACAATAGTACCTTGAGGGCCATTATCATTATCGGTAATCCCTCTCGCGTCTGTTAACAGATTACATCATTGGCTGGTAATCAGACGATGTCTTTCCATGTTCGACTTCAGAACATCTATTCACATGGTTAGACTTGTACTTGAGCAAAAGATTGAATGAGATTGAAGACCCCAGATCTAGTTCCATCCATCCGAGCTACAATATTTTCAGGAGTACTAAATCAAATGTACAATGGCCTTACATTCATGGCCAACCATTCATGGCTCTATATCTGTAGACGACTATATTTGTACATGTAATGAAAGTTTATAAGCTGAGCATGGGTATGCCTTCCCTTAGCTAGTTCGTGAGAAAAATCAAATTATCATGATATATGTATTGTAATTGCATCCGTTTCGAAAACTCCTCTCCTCATGATAAAGCATTTCACTCGACATATATATTTACGACTTCATGCTTTAGGGGGCAACTGTTACAGATACATTTGGGCACATCAACCCCAACTTACAGATCGATGCTATTAGGGCCTAACAACCCCTAGTGCAGTTGTTACATGCCCTAAAGAAGTTAGTCATCAGAATGCCTCACTTCCAAAGAAGTTCCATCACTGAAAACATCCAAAAACTACCTCTAAGAAGATCAGTGTAGGTAGGCCTTCATTAGGGTGCACTGTAATGCAAACCATACACTGATAGGGTGCTATGCAGTGCACTTGGTTCCTCTTTGGCCTGCGCTGAGTGAATTTGAGCAAATTTCGATGAGGGTTTGAAGATTCCTTATCCATTGGAAGCCTCTAGAAGTTTCTCAATGCCACCTACTCCTTTGAGTTCACATTTGGATGAGGAAGGGAGTTAAGGAACATCAATCCCATATCCCTTCTTCCATGGGACTGATTTCTAAATTTAGAAAGGCATTCATTATCACCATTGATGGCATAACCTCCTTCATTCACATATAAAAGGATCACTCATCTAAGAGATCAGGGGGGCTGGAAATTATTGAATTGCAGGGAGATGCTGGTGATATGAGATTAAAATTGATTGCAAGTATTGTAATAGCGTTGAAGTGTCTTGCTTGTCATGAGGTGAAGAGGATGGGACTGAATTGGAAGAGTGTCACTGGATCGAGCACATATGGGTTGTAATTCTTCCTCTTATCAATAAAGTCTTCAAAACCTTTTCCTTATGCTTGTGTAATATGTTGACGCTTTCATATGTATATCATGTTCTCAATTCCATGTTATTTATAAGCAATAGATCATTATCATTTTCCTTGATGGGTTTTTGTCTCTGTATCTGTGCAGGTACTTTTCAAGCGGCTTAAGTATGAAAAGGAGCGGCAAGATCGGTCAAGGGAGACAAGGAGTTAGCGAAAACTACAAGTAGGTTTCTCTTCTCTCTTGTTTTATCTATTGATTATAGAAAAGGTAGAGATTACTTTTTCTGTTGTTTCTAGACCTGCTACTAAGTCTAGAGGGTTAGGCGTTTTTCCAAGAACACTAAATTTTCCTAAAACAAATACCGGGACAAAATATCCAAGTAGACTAGTGCTGCTCATGATAACAGGTCATAGCTTGTGCTATCATGCGTAAGATTCTCGTCCAACGACTTGGCACACCAATGGTATGGTGTTGCAATTGCATAGGCAACTCCTCAATTTGGATATCCGAAATACCTATCGTCAAACCCTCTATAGCTCAGCCAATGTCTCTGCTAAATCCAAGTCTCGGAGAACTGCTCTCCCAACAGCTCTCTGTACTGGCACACCTACCTCTCGTTGGTATCCCACAAGTCGAATAGATCCAACATCTACATACATGTAAAAATGTTTGTTTAGTCTTGGCAATAATATCAAAAAACACAAAAAAAAAAAGTAGAAACTTTAAAAACAAAAACACTTTGGTCAAACAATTTATCAATAGCACTCCACTGTGCTCCAACCGGTAACATTAGATCTGGATCACCACGGAAATCCATTCCTGAATATGGATATTCTGTGAAGGCCATGTCCTGGCATTCAAACCACTCAAAGAAGGCAGTGGTAAACGAGATCAATGACTGGCTAGCATGCCTAGCCATAAGATCTACCCACCTCTGCATTCGTGGGTCTCTAGGTTGAGGTACTCCCAGTGAGATGTGTTGTGGTTACATGAGTGGAATTTTCTCCAAGGCAAAAGAAATCAAGATAGACCCATAGCCAAAGGTTTTTGTCTTTCCATTCTTTACCTTGGTAAGTTGTTCTCTCATGGATGAAAGAACTGCTTCACACCAGTTGAACACCTTTGGCACCAAACACTCTAAAGCATACTGCATATATGACCTGTTTGCCAAGTGTAAAGTTGCACTGCCAGCCAGTTTGGCGAGGGTAAAAAGGATTGTTCTCAATGGTAAATCACTAACATCCCTGATGTTGATCTTTCTGTCTCTGCTAGGTTGAGCTCCTTCGCGGCAAAATTGTCGCATATAATCTCTCACTGATTCACCTCCTATGGTAAATCTTGATAATGAGATGGGGGCACCCCGCCTCGACAGTCTAGTCAAAAAGTAAATATCATCGATGGTAAAGGGGATCATTTTGCCCCTAATGTGAAAGACCTGATCGGTAGGATCCCAAGAATGAACAAGGTATTGTAAAAGCTCAATTTGTTGCTGCATGCTAGATAATCAAAAATACTTCAGTAACCCACAATTCCTTAGGGCATCAAATGTTTCTTGATTATTTAGGGCAATCATGTCTTGTTCTTCATGCTCTCCTCTCCATATAGTCACCATTTTGATCCGATGAATGTCTGAAATGTAACCATTAGACAAATTAGGATCCATTTTTTGCAAAAAACAGTGGAAAATTTGGGAGAAAACAACTGTCAAAATTTGGTTTTGGAGCCCATCACACCCCTCCCTTAGAGACAGTGCGCTGCAATGCATACAACCTTCTAGGTGTGTGCAATGCAGCGCACCCTTCGATATTGAAAGGGTGCGCTGATCTAGTGTGCGAAAAATGAAATGCTAGGGGCATCAAAAACCAATTTTTTTTGCTTAAAACTGAAAATAAATGGAATAAAATGGAAGAGAACAGGGATAGCTCCTACCTGGTCCGAAAGGCACAAGAAACAGTCCACTGAATCCTCTGCAATCAGCTAGTGAACTTTGAGGTAGAAAACCACTCCAGAGCACTAAAGTCAAAGGGTAAAAGGGAAATGGTAAAAATGAATAATAAAACTTGTTTTTATGTTTATTTCTTGCACGTTAATTGAGTAAATGTTAGTTTTTATTCATTTTTTCCATGAACATGTATTTTTAATCCTCTTTGATGGAGTTTTGAGTAGGTTTAACAGCTGAAAAGTAGAATGTGACATGGTCAAGTGTAAATTAAACATCTTGGACCACAAAGCAAACTTTTATCTCTTTTTCGAGCTTTATTAAAAACGAGAAAGGAACCTCCTTGGAGTCCTCTTTCAGCTCTTTTCAGACTCTCTAAATATGAAAAGATTGTTGAGCGCTTGTCTATTCCAGCTCGTTAAAGGATTGGAAACGATAACTCTCTTGTATTATTTTACGCTTTTTCGAACATGAGAGATTATTTTACGAAAAAGAACTTGTGGAGTTTCCTTTTCATCCCTTTTCAAACTATCTAAACATGAAAAGGACTGAGTTGTCTTTGTCGTTAAACTCGTTAAAAACATCAAATAGCAACAATATTGTCCATCTAGACAAGGTCTAGTTTCACCCTTGCTAGACTCGTTAAAGCGTCAAATAGCGATGGATTCGCCCGAAGGGTGAAATTATACAACAAGCATATGTTACACTCCTCAAGCTTGATAAAAAATAAAGAGGTACTAGTCAGTAATGACTGGGGAAGAAGGGAAAAAGCCGAGAAAAATTTATGGTAGCAAGTCGCTCTTGAACATGACACTTTCACTTCATCTCTGTGACTATTTGGGTTGGGTTATCTGTTTGATGGTTATCACACCGTTGGTCTATCATACCATCCATTACTTGGTTTTGGGTCAATGCTGCCATTTCATTCAGTTTTGCTTATATGTTCAAGAGAAGTCATTTAGTTCAAACTTCATCCTTTACAATACCGTAAACCTTCATTTTCATGACTGCCATTCCTAAACCTTGTGTCTTCAGTTGATTTTTCATCTCCAAAATCATTTATCTCGTTTCGTGTTGTAGATGTGGGATACATCAAGGCCCTCCTGCGATGAGTCGCTTCTTGTCGACATCAGCAAATCATCCAAGAAGTTAACTCAGAAACACCCCTTTAGTACCTTGAAGCTTGCATACATCAATGGCAGGTTTCTCACTTCCGGTGATAATATCACCATTCAGTAGTTAACATAGCAATCAGCTAGTGAACTTTGAGGTAGAAAACTGCTCTAGAGCACCAAATTCAAAGGGTAAAAGTGAAATGGTAAAAATGAATAATAAAACTTGTTTTTATGTTTATTTCTTGCACGTTAATCGAGTAAACGTTAGTTTTTATTAATTTTATTCATGAACATGTACTTTTAATCCTCTTTGATGGAGTTTTGAGCAGGTTTAACAACTGAAAAGTGGAATTTGACATGCTCAAGTGTAAATTGAACATCTTTGACCGCAAAGAAAACTTTTATCTCTTTTTTCAACATTGTTAAAAACAAAAAAGGAACCCCCTTGGAGTCCTCTTTAAACTCTTTTTAGACTCTCTAAATATGAAAATATTGTCGAGTGCTTGTCTATTCCAGCTCATTAAAGGATTGGAAACGATATCTCTCTTGTATTATTTTATTGTTTTTCGGACTTGAGAGATTATTTTATGAAAAAGAACTTGTGGAGTTTCCTTTTCGTCCCTTTTCAAACTCTCTAAACATGAAAAGGACCGAGTTGTCTTTGTCATTAAACTCATTAAAAACATTAAATAAAGACAAGCTTGTCCGTCTAGATAAGGCTGAGTTTCACCTTCGCTAGACTCGTTAAAGCATCAAATAGCGATGGATTCACCCGAAGGGTGAAATTATACAATAATCGTATGTTACTTTCGTAATCACATGATGGTCAAATTAACTGCCAATTACATATCATATGTGAATCAACAATTGTCTAGGTGTGTGCAATGCAGCGCACCTTTCGAATATTGAAAGTGTGCGCACCTTTTGATATTGAAAGGGTGGTATGGAGATATACTGATCTATCTCCAGACCCAAGATTTTCAGCCTAATACCTCTTGCTCTCAACAATGACGTATTTGATACCAAGCCAAAGATTATATAATCATTGGTGATATACTTTATCGTCGTGGTGTCGATACGATCTTACGTAGGTGCCTTACTCATGAGGAGGCTGAAAAAGCTTTGAATGAGTGTCATTCAGGTGCTTGTGGGGGGCATTTATCTGGTTACATGCAACTACACAGAAAATTCTATGTGTTGGTTACTTCTGGCCAACCATATTCAAAGAATGTATTCTTGTTGTCAGAAGTTTCCATGCTTGCCAGATATTTGACCGTAAAGCTAGATTACCACCTGCACTGCTACATCCAGTCGTTGTTTTTGGTTGATTTGCAAAATGGGGCATTGACTTTATGACTTGTAACCCCACCTCGGTTGGCAGGTATGGGTATATTATAGTTGATGTTGACTATTTTACCAAATGGGATGAGGCGATGCCAACGTTGAACAACAATGGCGAAACGGCTACTCTGTTGTTTTTCAACCATGTGGTTTCCAGGTTTGGTGTACCACAAGCTATAGTTAGAGATCATGGGTTGATTTTCGCAATCACATGATGGTTGAATTAACTGCCAAATTAGGACTGTCACATGATAGTTCTACTCCATATTTCCTGCAAGCTAATGGACAATTTGAGGCTATGAACAAAGTCCTTAAGCGCATGTTGCAAAGAATGATTGGAGTTCATAAAAGGAATTGGCATTTAATCCTGTACTTGACTTTGTCGGCATATTGAACCTCGGTGAGAAATGCAACCAGATTTATGCCTTTTTAGTTGGTGTATGGTTTGGAAGCAATCTTACCAATCCAATGTGAAATCTCGTCTCTCAAACTCATGATTGACCTGCTACCTGACACTTCTGAAGAAGAATCGCGTTTCTTAGAGTTAATCCATCTGGATGAAACCCATCATGATGCCATAGTGGCTAACGAGGTGCATAAAAAATGCATCAAGGCGCAATATGATAAAAATGTTAAGCCTCGTGTTGTCTCAGAAGGTGACTTGGTCTTGCTTTACGATCAGGATTCTGATAAACTTGGAGTGGGAAAATTTGAACCACTATGGATGGGCCCTTACATTGTTAAATGTGTGTTGATGGAAGGTGCCTACGAGTTAGTGGACTATGATGGGATTCCATTGTCGCAACCTCGAAACGAGTTGTACCTTAAATGTTACTATGCTTAGTTGAGTGTAGTAAAATTCACTGTATATATGCTTTGATTGCATTTGTGTATGTGTTTCTTTTAGAGTTTTTATTTGGTTAGGTAATCCACTTCACATTTGTTGCAGATGTTTAGCTTTTCATAACCATTTGTTGGTTATGTTGATGGAGCTAGTCGTAGTACGCAGAATTTATCTTCTGCAGCATGGTCCATTTTCGCTCCAAGCGGTGAGTTAGTGAGATTTATAGGGATATGTATTGGGCGATCGACAAACAATATCATTGAGTATATCACATTGATTGAACTCATCTCTAATGCCATTTCACTTGGCATACACCGAATCATCATTAGGCTAGACTCACAACTTGTCGTACTATAGCTTATTGGCGTCTATACTGTTTGAAACCCAGCAATTCATCGAATGTTCCTTAGAGTTCATATTTTGGAAAGATATTTTGAGTTTATTCAATATCAGCATATTTCCAGAAATCTAAACACATTAACTGATTCTCTAGCAAACTATGTGTTAAATATACATTTGCGACATTTGTAAAGTAAAGATTTTCAATTCACATCATCATTTGAATCGGTTTGCATTACTTAACCATAATAAAACTCTGAAAGTAAAATAGATAGTTGTATATAAGTTTGTACAAACAGTTTGTGTCCAAGACAAAAATTGGTCATCTGACCCAAAAAACTCAAAAATGTATGCAGAAAATATCAAAGTAGACTAGTGCTGCTCATGATAACAGGTCGCAGCCTATGCTATCATGCATAGGAGTCTCACCCAACGAGTTGGCACGCCAATGGTATGGCACTGCAATCGCATAGGCAACTCCTAAATCCAGACATTCGGAATACCTAGGGTCAAATCCTTTATGTGATCCTGTAGCTCGGTCAATGTCTTTGCTAAATCCAAGTCTTGGAGAACTGCTCTCCCAACAACTCTTTGTACTAGCGCACTTGCCTCTCGTTGGTATCCCAAAGGTCGAATAGATTCAACATCTGCATACATATAAAAAAAATTGTTTAGTCTTTGCAATAATATAAAAAAACACAAAAAAAGGTAGAAACTTAAAAAAAAAAGCACTTTGGTCAAACAATTTATCAATAGCACTCCACTACGCTCCAACTAGTAACATCAGATCTAGATCACCACAGAAATCCATTCCTGAATATGGATACTCTGCGAAGGCCATGTCCTAGCAGTCAAACCACTCAAAGAAAGCAGGGGTAAATGAGATCAATGATTTGATAGCATGCCTAGCCATAAGATCTACCCACCTATGCATCCGTGGGTCTCTAGGTCAAGGTACTCCCAGTGAGGTGTGTTGTGGCTGCATGAGTGGAATTCTCTCCAAGGCAAAAGAAATCAAGATAGATCGATAGCCAAATTTTTTTGTTTTCCCATTCTTTACCTTGGTAAGTTGTTCTTTCATGGATGAAAGAACTGCCTCACACCAGTTGAACACATTTGGCTCCAAACACTCTAAAGCATACTGCATATATGACTTGTTTTCCAAATGTAAAGTTGAATTGCCAGCCATTTTGGCGAGGGTAAAAAGGATTGTTCTCAATGGTAAATCACTAACATCCCTGATGTTGATCTTTCTGTCTCTACTAGGTTGAGCTCCTTCCCGGTAGAACTGTCGTATATAATCTCTCACTGATTCACCTCCTCTGGTAAATCCTGATAATAAGATGGGGGCACGCCGCGTCGACAGTCCAGTCAAAAAGTAAATATCATCGATGGTAAAGGGGATCATTTTGCCCCTAATGTGAAAGACCTAATTGGTAGGCTCCCAAGAACAAACAAGTTATTGTAAAAGCTCAATTTGTTTCCGCATGTTGGATAATCGAAAACAATTCAGTAACCCACAATTCCTTAGGGAATCAATTGTTCCCTGATTATTTAGGGCAATCATATCTTGTTCTTCATGCTCTCCTTCTCTCCATATAATCACCATTTTGATCTGAAGAATGTTTGAAATGCAACCATTAGACAAATTAAGATCCATTTTTTGCAAAAAACAGTGGAAAATTTGGTAGAAAATAGCTATAAAAATTTGGTTTTGGAGCCCATTGCACCCCTCCCTTAGAGACAGTGCACTGCAATGCATCAACCCTCTAGGTGTGTGCAGTGCAGTGCACCTTTTGATATTGAAAGGGTGCGCTGATCCAGAGTGCGAAAAATAAAACCCTAGTGGCCTCAAAAACCAAATTTTTTTTCTTAAAACTGAAAATAAATGGAATGAAATGGAAGAGAACAAAGATATATCCTACCTAGTCCAAATAGCACGAGAAATGGTCCACCGAATCCTCCACAATCAGCTAGTGAACTTTGAGGTAGAAAACTGCTCCAGAGCACCAAAATCAAAGGGTAAAAGTGAAATGGTAAAAATGAATAATAAAACTTGTTTTATGTTTATTTCTTGCACGTTAATCGAGTAAACGTTATTTTTTATTCATTTTATCCATGAACATGTATTTTTAATCCTCTTTGATGGAGTTTTGAGCAGGTTTAACAGCTGAAAAGTAGAATTTGACGTGCTCAAGTGTAAATTGAACATCTTTGACCACAAAGCAAACTTTTATCTCTTTTTTGAGCTTTGTTAAAAATGAAAAAGGAACCCCCTTGGAGTCCTCTTTAAACTCTTTTCAGACTCTCTAAATATGAAAATATTGTCGAGCGCTTGTCTATTCTAGCTCATTAAAGGATTGGAAACAATATCTCTCCTGTATTATTTTACGCTTTTTCGGACTTGAGAGATTATTTTATGAAAAAGAACTTGTGGAGTTTCCTTTTTGTCCCTTTTCAAACTCTCTAAACATGAAAAGGACTGAGTTGTCTTTGTCGTTAAACTCGTTAAAAACATCAAATAGCGACAAGCTTGTCCATCTAGACAAGGTCGAGTTTCACCTTCGCTAGATTCGTTAAATCATCAAATATCCATGGATTCGCCCGAAGGGTGAAATTATACAACAAGCATATGTTATCCTCCTCAAGCTTGATAAAAAATAAAGAGGTACTGGTTAGCAATGACATGGGAAAAAGGGAAAAAGCCGAGAAAATTTTATGGTAGCAAGTCGCTCTTGAACATGACACTTTCACTTCATCTCCGTGGCTATTTGGGTTGGGTTATTTACTTGATGGTTATCATGCCATTGGTCTATCATACCATCCATTACTTGGTTTTGGGTCAATGCTGCCAATTCATTCAGTTTCACCGATATGTTCAAGAGAAGTCATTTAGTTCAAAACTTCATCCTTTACAATACCATAAACCTTCATTTTCATGACCACCATTCCTGAACCTTGTGTCATCAGTTGATTTTTCATCTCCAAAATCATTTATCTCGTTTCCTGTTGTAGATATGGGATACATCTAGGCCCTCCTTCGATGAGTCGCTTCTTTTCGACATCAGTACATCATCCAAGAAGTTGACTCAGAAACACCCCTTCAGTACCTTGAAGCTTGCATGCATCAATGGCAAGTTTCTCACTTCCGACGATAGGTTGACATCAATGGGCTTTGACCGAAAGACTTTGTATGATGTTTGACATCAATTCATTTATTCACACCATGCGAAATGTATTATAGTACCTTGAGGGTCATTATCATTATCGGTGATCCCTCTCACGTCTATTAATAACTTACATCATTGGTTGGTAATAAGACGATGTATTTCCATGTTCGACTTCAGAACATCTATTCACATGGTTAGACTTGTACTTGAGCAAAATATTGAACGATATTGAAGACCTCGGATCTAGTTCCATCCATCCGGGCTGCGATATTTTCAGGAGTACTAAATCAAATGTACAATGGCCTGACATTCATGGTCAACTATTCATGGGTATATATCGGTAGACGTCTATATTTGTACATGTAATGAAAGTTTATAAGCTGAACATGGGTATGCCTTCCCTCAGCTAGTTCATGAGAAAAATAAAATTATCATGATATATGTATTGTAATTGATGTAGGTCACCTTCCGTTTTGAAACCTCCTCTCCTCGTGATAAATAATTTCACTCGACATATATATTTACGACTTCATGCTTTAGGGGGAAACTGTTATAGATCCATTTGGGCACATCAACCCCAACTTATAGATCGATGCTATTAGGGCCCATCAACCCTTAGTGCAGTTATTACATGCCCTAAAGAAGTTAGTCATCAGAATGCCTCGCTTCCCAAGAAGTTCCATCACTGGAAACATCCAAAAACTACCTCTAAGAAGATCAGCATAGGTAGGCCTTCATTAGGGTGCGCTGCAATGCAAACCATACACTGACAGGGTGCTATGCAGTGCACTTGGTCCCTCTTTGGCCTACGCTAGGCGAATTTGAGTGAACTTCCGTGAGGGTTTGAAGATTCCTTATCCATTGGAAGCCTCTAGAAGTTTCTCAATGCCACCTACTCCTTTGAGTTCGCATTTGGATGAGGAAGGGAGTTAAGGAACATCAATCCCATATCCCTTCTTCCATGGAACTAATTTCTAAATTTAGAAAGGCATTCATTATCACCATTGATGGCATAACCTCCTTCATTCACCTATAAAAAGATCACTCATCTAAGAGATCAGGGGCTGGAAATTATTGAATTGTAGGGAGATGCTGGTGATATGAGATTAGAATTGATTGCAAGTATTGTAATAGTGTTGAAGTGTCTTGCTTGTCATGAGGTGAAGAGGATGGGATTGAATTGGAAGAGTGTCACTGGATCGAGCACATATGGGTTGTAATTCTTCCTCTTATCAATAAAGTCTTCAAAACTTTTTCCTTATGCTTGTGTTATATGTTGACGCTTTCATATGTATATCATGTTCTCGATTCCATGTTATTTATAAGTAATAGATCATTATCATTTGCCTTGATGGGATTTTGTCTCTGTGTTTGTGTAGGTACTTTTCAAGTGACTTAAGTACGGAAAGGAGCGACAAGATCAGTTAAGGGAGACAAGGAGCTAGCAAAAACTACAAGTAGGTTTCTCTTCTCTCTTATTTTATCTATTGATTATAGAAAAGGTAGAGATTACTTTGTCTATTGTTTCTAGACCTGCTACTAAGTCTAGAGGGTTAGGCGTTTGTCCAAGAACACTAAATTTTCTCAAAACAATACTTCCCATTAAAATAATTATTAAAACATTATGATTTAACTTGAAGTCACATTTCCTTTTAAACTTTTTAGCTTATGTATGTAAAGGTATATGAACCATTCCTTTATGCACATAAAAATAGATGTACCATACAATACGTGTCTTTTCAAAAACTTTTCACCATATACTTTGAACAACACCCATAACTTGCAATAGTAAAAAAGGACGCATATATGTTAATGCAACTACGTGATAACTGTCCCCTTTCTTTTTAGTTGGATGGTGTACTGGCATTGAGAAGTTACGAGATAGCAGTGCATTTAACCCCCTTAGATACGGTTTTGACCCTCCTTAGAGTGCGTGCATCGCATTATGCCCACCAAAACACTTATTCAAGTTTGCTTTTCGGCTACAATACCTTTAATAGACCCCAACTTCCCAGACACTAAAAAGACTTTATTGCCTTTGACCGAGACAACCTGTAATTGTTGTTTGAGTAAAACAGAGAGACTTGAACCCATGATCTGTGATCATATGAAAAGCAAACTCCACACTACGATCTTTACACGCAGCCGATCAGATCCAGTTAAATGATCTTAGATGCAATCAATCCAGCCACTGGTCAAAGACAATATAAAGGCGTTAAATATGAAACAAGAAACTGTGATGTTCTCATAACAATGTTGATTTTCTTGCTGCACTTTAACTTATGTTCTGATCTAAAAACATTTCACACAGTATGAAGACCTTTGCAAATTTCTTTTCTCAAACAAATGATGTAGAAAAACTGATTCTTTGAAGATGATGTTGTCCAAAGAGATGCCTTTATGAACATAAAAACTATTATTTTCTTTTTCAATTATGCTCCTAGGTTTCAGAGCTTCGATTTTCTAACAGATCAAACCTGGCGGCCGAAGGAAGGAGACCAATAGTCACAACGGCCAGAAGCATTAATAATCGTTAGACAGAGAAAAAAATATATATCTGTTAAAGTACGGCTGGGAACCGCTTCAGTTCCCGTCTTCACCGAGGATAGTTTCGTAAATGGCTAATGTGTGCAAGCTGTGACTTGCAAAGTGATAAACATGGCTACTTCTCCATCTAGAGAACACAATAAGCAAATTTCTCTGCAAGATTCCAAGAAATTTCTGTGCATTTGTTGAATCTTCCCATGACGACTATATCAACAAAATTTACTGCATTCAATGCAATCCTCTTTTGGCAAAAGATTAGGCGACAATTGCTCCACCTCCATATTAGTATCCAGGGATCCGCTTCATCTGTTCCGCAAGCAGCAACTCAGACATCCACCAACGATCTGGAGATGAAAAGTTTCCTGCCTGGGAAGCCATAGTTTTGTGGCTCAACTAGAACTGAAGTATTCTCAAGAATGGCTTTGATACCACATGAAGAAAATTGAAAAAACTTATAATAACACACTCACTCACTCATAAAATAAATATAGATATATACAGAGCAGACATGGCGGAAAAGGCCTTAGCCTTACAACATTCCTCACATTCTCATTATTAATCAATCCAATGTACAAAGAATGATAATAGTACACATAAATACATGAGGAAGTTGGTCTCAAGATAGTACGTCTATCTTGGACACTATGGTTGAGAAATTTTCTCAACAAAACACTAATCTAGGATAACTAGTTGGAGAGAATCTCTCATCCTAACTAAACTCCCTAGTTTGAGGAACTAACTCCTAATTCTCAAGATTTGATTTATTTAATTATAATTTTGGATTTATAATTCTTTTATTATGAGAGTGAGGCTAAAAATACTGGTTCAAAATCGGTGTACTCAGATTCCATGGAGGCTAGATTTCACTTCCATCCTGACACCATCGCATAGTTTGGGGGTGTCATCATGCAATACAAAGCTTGGCACCATTACGTGATTGAGAAACATTGAGTGGAAGTTGCTGAGTTGGAGTTTCCCCAAACTCAATGTTAACTATTTTGTCTTATTAGGTGGTCTAGTTGGCTCTACCCAATTGTGTCTTATATGAGTATGAATGTATTATAATATTCTTTTGTAACTAATTTGTAAGCGGAATTCCAAGTCTTAATAGTGGAATGTGAAGAGTCATGATGTAATGAAGTTAAAGAGTCATCTTGTAAAGAAGTTGAAGAGTCATGAGGGAATTCCAAGAGTCACAAGGGGAAGTGAATAGTCTCCCCTTTTGATATAAATACACCCTCATAACTTATGTAAAGAGATTTTGGGGAGCCAAGATTTTGGCTAGGCTTAGGCTTAGAATTAGGACTTAAGAATTTGTGAGAGCCTTGGCTTCTCTGTAGCATAGAGGGAGTATCTTTCTTTGGAGGAGAAGGTGTAGAATTCATGTTCCACTATTGAGGCTAGTGGTCCATTTATGGTATATGTATGATTGGAACTTTCAATTTAATAAAATCTCAGAGCTGACACATTTTCATGCATATGTTGTGAATATAGTAGGACTATTATTTTTGTGTTTTCAATGTGTTATAGCGGCTACAACCACCCTCCAAAATTTTGGCTTGCTCCCAATTTTGGAGCCTCCCTTGAGAGTTTTACTTGATGACTGCACACACTCGAGTTTACTCTGTGAGCTCATGTGAGTCTTCGCATTTTCCTTGCTTGTTCATTTCACCAAGTCTTGCACGTTGATGTCAAAGTCATGCTTGCGACCATGTTATGGTTATGCTCAAAGTCTTTGTTTCATGTGTACTTGTGCTTGCTATGAAAACATCTGTCGCACTCACACACGGAGTCACATTCACTGTTGCGCAAGTGTCATCATGGTCGACCAATGATCAATCACAAGTTTCACGGTTTTCACCTACATCGTCAGTCAGTCATGTTGTACATATGTGTCTGGAAGGTTTGAGTCGTATTGTCGTCGAGTCATGCAAGTGTGTGTTGCAAGATAACATATGCATATTTCACTTGTTCACACACTTTGTCATTTTTTGAAGTTCTGACGATTGGACTCCCCTCTGAAAGCCAGATCATCACCCCGCAATTGTCTTAATCGACTGTCACCGAGAACAATGGAGGAGCACCAAGAAAGTCATTTCAAGCTATGCTACTTGCAAGCAATTCAATCAACCTTCATGCTGGCCACCCAGAGAGTTGGACCTGACAGCCACCCCGGGATTGCCTCCCCTCAAAAATTGCACAGAGGTTGTTGACCTTGCCGGCTCTACTGATTGCGGAAATTACGCAGACAGGCCAGATAAACACCCAATGCCCATCCCTGTCTCCCTTAGAAAATTTCCCAGTTTTCTCAGCCAACCCTCCCACCAGTCGACCTATTGCTCATCAAAAAAATTGCGGAGTTTTCATGAGCAGACCCTTTGCTGCCCAGCAATCTGCTAAGCTCAAAAATTGCACAGAGATGATCAGCATGATGGCTTCCTAGTATCAATGCAATTTCTCTCGCCAACAGCTCCCAGCAACAGACTCCCAGTTCCCTCCAGGAATTGTGTAGTTTCTGTTGCCAAGCTTTCGGTAGCTGATCGCCATTTCCCTCTAGGAATTACATAGTTTCTGCTGCCAGTAACCCAGCCGCCAGTTGTGAGTTCCCTCCAGGAATTGTGTAGTTTTGGCTGCCAAGCTACATGGCAGTTCCTCCAAAAAATACACAAATCCTGTCTACCAATCCTCCTTGCAGCCTAACCTGTTCATCCAAGAAATTGCACAAATTTTACTGTCAACCCCCTGCTGCCGGCTCATTCCAGAAAATGTGTAGATTTGATCTACCCTACCTTCCTGCAGCTTGGACTGTTCCTTCGAAAATTTGTGCAGTTTTTCCCTCTTGCCGAGCCAAACCTCACAGACAGTCACTGTCGACTCATATTTCCCATCTTCATCACCCAGTGACCCTTGCGTAGTTTTCATCAGCAGTGCCCAAAGCCATCATCCTTCCTCACAACCTTGTTTCCTCTCCTAGTCACCTCCATCCAAAATGATCATGTGTCATGGTAGACTAGGAGGTTTTTGGATTTGATGTTGTCTCGTCATGAGTGACTGCAGGCACAAGTACACCAATAAACATGGTGCAACAATGAATGGGATGAATGAAGGGAGCACATGCAGAAGGACAGGTTCACCAACGGATGAACGAATGATGCATGCGAAGAGATGTTCTCACGAACAAATGATCATGCAAAGATGTGTTCGTGGATGGATGGACAACAAAAATGCAAGATGTGCTCACTGACAGATGAACGGACGAACATGCACCTTTCACGAATCGATGAAATTGTCAAGCCTTCCAACTTACAAGCAAGGAGCAATGTGCCAAAGCAACATCAGGTGAACCAATGACAATCGAATACTCCATGCACCTTGCCATGTGGAGGTGAAGCTGTGACACACCATGAAGACATCCACCACCCAGCAGCATTGCAACTCGACATGCACTCCAGTAGCAATACAAATGTACTAGCACTATCATGTTGAGTCGTGTCATGAGTCATGTCGTCCACATCTCTACTCTGGGCCATGTTGTCAATCAATGTAATGTAACATGGAAGTCCAAGAGACCCACTTGTTGTACAAATATTCATGTAAAGTCAAAAAGTCATGGAAGTCAAACAGTCATGAGGGTAGTAGAACATCCACAAGGGTTAGTTTCACCCTTGGCTATAAATACCCCCTCATTTTTACATGCAAAGGACTTTTCACCTCAGCTCCTCCCACATAGCCAAGAGATTTTGTTATCTTTTCTTTGAGGAGTAAGCAGTGGCTCCAACGTCCCTCACACGGGGTTAGTGATATATGGTGTAATGATGTGTCTTGGGAATTTCGCTTAATTCAGAAGTATGCTAACAGGGCAACACGTTTTCACACATGTATTGTATCTATTGTAAGACTAATCTTTAATACTTGTAATGGATGTTGCTTGAACCTGTGTTTAACACTTGAACTAATTCACTTGCTGTAATACACATATGTTAATGAAAATGTGTTGTATATGTTTTTAACGTTGTCTCGCTCATGTAGACTACTCTCCCGGACATCAGACAGACATTTCACATAAAACTTTCTATAATAGCTGTTGCACTCATGCGAACTAATCCACTGAGTGTTATACGTGTTATCCTCCCTTGTGTGTTGTGACTAACGCATATGTGTGGATTGTTCCGCTAGACTTTGTGCATGTCCTATTGTGTTATGTGTTCCAAGTAGAGTTGGGACTTCTCCCAACCAACTTGGGGCTCACTCTCACCCTCTCTCCCTCTACAATGAAAGAACCATTGACACAAGTAACACTTACACTCACTACGCACATAAACCTCACTTCTCGAAGGCAAAGCAAACCACTCTCCTGTGCTAACAAGCAAGAGTTGAGGCAAATCCTTAAGATAATGGCAACCGAGCCATCATATCAGATGGGACTCCCACACCAAACGTTGTGAGGTCTAGTTGGGAATTCATATTGGGGTGATCCCCTGAATGTTGGTGGGTCTAGCACCGTCAATATTTCTGGTGCTATAAGGAGGGCAACTAGTTGTATGTGGCTGAACAACTTCTCACACGCATTCATCAACCATCTGGTGAAGGCAGTAACTTGCACTCCTTCTCACCTACATGCGAATCTACAGTTGGTTACTCCTCACCTCCCAGGATTGAAAACGAGATTTTGTATCATCAACTCTGCTCTGTCCGTCCCATCACTCGCTAGTTCGTGAAAGCAGTCAGACTGATCCCAAGCATACAAAATCTTCCATACACATCAAGAAAGCCAAAATGCACTTCCAGATGAGTTGTTGTATCATCAGTGGAAGAAGCAGTCCTTGCCATGGTTGAAGGTCTGGCAGAAGATTGAAGACGGAGATGAACCTCGGTCTTCCGACAAGGTGAACAAGACACTCTTGTGATATTGAGATTGGACTTTCGTAAGGAGGTGGACGGGAAGGTAGCCGAGGAGGCGGAGGAAGAGATGAACCAGTGGACTAAGAGACAGAACTGTCTAATTCTCAAAGAGAGGAGGAGGACGAAGAAGAAGAAGAAGAGATGGATGACCTAAATATAGAATGGATGACTCAGGGACCATTGGCTCTCTCAGCTATTTTGCATAAGATGTCAAAGCGAGCAGAGAGAATGAACATCAAGCTCGACCCTGACAGCATGGTGGAGGCAGAAGACCATTTGGATAACTTCTACCTACAACTTCAGACCCTTGAGGTACGACATGACGACGTAGCTTATAGATTTTTCCCATGTACCTTGGATGGTCACGCAGCTACATGGTATCAAAACCTTCTACCAAACTCTATACAGTAATGGGGTGCACTCAAATGCATGTTGCTTGAAAGTTTTTCTGATGACAATACCTTATCTATGTTACTGAAAGAATTGGTAAGCCTGAAGATGGAGGGTAAAGAAAAGGTAAAAGACTTCAACCAGATGTTTACACGCATATTGAACAAATTTGCAGCGAACACCAAACCTCATGACTCCATCACTATTGATTACTACACGTCCACACTGTCAACCAGCATTGGGTTGTTCATTAAGCGAGATGTGAAACCAACACTTTTGGAAAATTGCAAAGAGGCTATTGTTGTAGAGAAAGACCTGTGTGCGATTGGAGTTATCAAGGATGATGAACCAGCAAAATACTCCAAAGATGAGAGCAGGAAGTCCCAAGCGGTGGAAAGTAGGGGTAGAGACAAGGAAGAAAATGATATTGAAACCCTCACTCGCCTTGTCAAGAACTTGACGACAGAAGTGTCTGAGCTTAGACAACAAAAAACAGACACATATGCAAACAACCATCCGCCTAGACAGAGAGAGGGAAGCAGCTAATAAGGCAACAACTGGTTCGCTCAAAAAACTATGCAGGAGGAGCTGGATGACAGAGATAATGACAAAGGTATTGCACCTGATGAAGCCTCAAGTTCTAGGCATGTGGTGAACGCATATTAGTTCTCACAAGCGATGTTGAAGACGAACACCGAGAAGCAGCCCCAAAAGAAAAATGACCGTTACAATCTTAGGAGTAAAGGGGCTCCCCCTACACTTGGGGAAATGCAAGAAAAGATGAGACTGCTAATGAGGAAGGCTGACCCACCAGCCACCCCAAAGCAGAAAACACAAAACAAGTCTGGGAAGACAGCGATGGACAAGAGTACATCCATGAGCAGCAAGCTGCAAAACACTCTGCCGGACAACACAAACATTCATTCTACCCCGAACACCTCAGTGAGTCTACCACCTTTGGAATACAAAATTGTAGATGACATGAAGAAAACTTGGGTGAACATCAGTTTTTTTGAGTTAGCTAAGATCCAGAGTCAGCGAGACATCCTGCTGCGTGCATTGGGACAGACCATAATGGACACTGCAACCTCTACCAGCAAGGGAGCAAGCACACCTCTCGGATCACTTTCCACCGTGCTCAACACACTCCAAATGGAAGAAGAAAACTCAGGTTTCCCTCCATTCCTGCTATCATCGTGAAAAGGATCAATGCACAATGGAGTGAGACATCCACGCGGATCATCCAACTTGATTGAACATCAGTACCAGCCATTGGTGAACTACGAGACATGACCATTCGATTATATCATGATGGTCGAGTCCACTAATTCATCAACATAGTTTTTTTGGACATCCCGAAAGCATACAGTCTACTGCAGACTAGAGACTGGTCCAGCAAGTTGGACGGATATTTTTCTACACACTAGTCGCACATGTGGCTTCCGTACAAGGGAAATGCAACCAAATCCGGTTAGTGTCCGAGAGGTATATGAAGCATAATGTCACTACCCTTAACAGCGAGAATGAACCGTTGGCCTTCATAGAACTCATGTTTAGCAACTGCCTCTTGGAAACAACATTGGGGTATTATCCTGCACGGCCAGCTCCAACCCCACCTGACACACAGTTGGGCCTCCTTCCTTGCCCATCTGATGGTAATGAAACATGTACAGTGCATTGTACCAATAGCAGCATCAGTAGTAGCAATAGTAGCAGTAATAGTACTAACATGCCAAACAATTTGTGTACAAACAAGCCGTGGGCCATGGATTTTGACGAATCAAAGACACATGATGACTCAAGGACCGAGTGTATCTTAGTCGCCCAAAATAACATAAATGCATGATTTCAAGCTTCTCGAAGTTCGAGTGCACAAACAACATTACTGAGTATGAAGCACTCGTGTTGAGCTTACAAAGGACCACCAGCCTCAACACGATCACACTCAAAGTGATATTGTACCCTGTGAATAGTGTTGATGCTTTCAAGGACGTAACAATTGATGAAGGTAAGCACAAGTAGCCCTGAAAACTACAGTTGAGGTTAAGAAAAGCAACCCCACTCACAAGGTTTTGATTTCCCTCAACAAGCTCAATGATTTGTATAACTTTTTTCGAGGGCCAAGAAACAATAGAACCCACAGGTCCACCACTATGAACAAATAGAGAAACCTCAGAACTAATCATGATCCAAAGATAGCTAGTCTTAGTAATCGAAACACCATAGAAGTGGCAAGTCTTTGACCACTTGATCAAACAGTATCAGGATGTGTCTACATGGACATATGATGGCCTGAGTACACACTATGCATGAGAAATCCAACATGGGGTTCCAGGTAAAGGAGTTACGCTGTTGCAGCAAAGGCCAGGTAAAACACATATGTCGTTTGAACTCCTAATACAGAACTAATTGACCAATATTTTGGATGATTGGATTACTTGCAAAGTTCATCATCATACTTGGGTTTCTAATTTAAATCCCGCACGTAAGAAATTTGGGGAAATCCTCTTATGCATTGATTTTAAGAAATTGAACCTCTCTCGGAATAAAAAAAACTACCCCATGTCGTCATCTAAGCCTATGTTGCATAAAGTATCTGAAGGAGTGGTGTCATATTCACTTAAAGGTCTTTTGGAATACCACTAGGTTCCGATAGCAGAGCCCAATGGACTTACACTGGTCCATGAGAAATTTGGCTCACACACATGCCACCTGCAATCACTTGATGGGAGGGTTAACAACCTTCCTGCCAATGGACCAGGTGTATCTCAGTCACCCAAAATAACAAAAATGCATGATTTCAAGCTTCTCGAAGTTCAAGTGAACAAACAACAATGTTGAGTATGAAGGACTCGTGTTGACTTTACAAAGGACCACCAGCTTCAACGCGGTCACACTCAAAGTGATATTACACCCCGTGAACATTGTTGATGCTTTCAAGGACGTAACAATTGATGAAGGTAAGCACGACCACCCCCTGAAAACTGCAGTTGAGGGCAAGAAAAGAAACCCCACTCCCAAGGTTGTGATTTCCATCAATGAGCTCAATGATTTGTATAACTTCTATCGAGGGCCAAGAAACAACAAAACCCATAGGTCCACCACTACGAACAAACAAAGCAACCTGGGAACTAATCATGATCCAAAGATAGCTAGTCTTGGTACAAACAAAACACTACAGAAGTGGCAAGACTTTGACTGCTTGATCAAACAGTACCGGGATGTGTCTACATGGACATATGATGACCTGAGTACACACTATGCACAAGAAATCCAACACGGGATTCTAGGTAAAGGAGTCAAGCTGTTGTAGCAAAGGCTAGGTAAAACACATATTTCATTTGAACTCCTAATACAAAATTAATTGACTAATATTTTGGATTATTGGATTACTTGCAAAGTTCATCATCATACTTGGGTTTCTAATTTCAATCCCACATGTAAGAAATCAGAGGAAATCCTCTTATGCATTGATTTTAAGAAATTGAACCACTCCCGGAATAAAAACAACTACCCCATGCTGTCGTCTAAGCCTATGTTGCATAAAGTATCTGAAGGAGTGGTGTCATCTTCACTTAAAGGTCTTTTGGAATACCACCAGGTTCCGATAGCAGAGCCGAATGGACTTACATTGGTCCATGAGAAACTTGGCTCACACACATGCTACCTGTAATCACTTGATGGGAGGGTTAACAACCTTCTTGTCAACGGCCAAGATCTCAAGCGTTAATTCCAGTAGGTCAGGCTGTGCCTTGTGCCATGTACATACTCTTCTTGCTGCTTGTTGTTTTCATCTTGTTTGCTTTTCTTACTATCTTTGATTTCACTTTGTTTTTTCTGCTTGGTATTTTTGTTTACGTTCATTTTTTTTCCTTGATATATTACTATTTTTGTTTCCGTAAATAATTGTTGCCAACTGCTACGTTCTGGATTTTGAATAGAGTATGTTGCTAAAATATGAAGGGACTTGTGACGCTGCAGCACTTGGCCAATCTCATGTCTGTCTTCTCTGTGCTTAGTTACAACCTTCGGCCGATGAAGTCTTGATGGAAAATACGAGCCATCTGCAAGGGAAGTTTTGGTCCAACCACGAGCCTGTGTCCACACTGGGAAGCTTCATGCCTACACTCAGCCTTTTGCTATGTGTTTTCAAGCTCATCCAACTAGTAGAAATGGAGAAGGGGAAAATATAAACAATAAAACCTACACCAGAGGTCTTACATGCTTCTCTGAAGGAACATGCTCTTATTCTCTCAATAAGTTGGGATCCCTCTTCTGCCCCAAAATAAATAAGTGCCTATGCACAGTCCTCTTGAAAAATACAATGGCAAAGAGAAAGACTTCCTGCGTAGAAAGGTGAAGCATGTAACTCCACTGGGGTACTAACCAGGCTCACTAACAGTGGAGCAATGTGTGTGTTCCTGCGTGACTGTGCTGGGGTACTGTCTAGGCCTGCTGGCAACGGAGCACCACAAGAGATGAAAATTTATACTTTGAAAATCTTCAAATCGTGAGCTTAACTACCCGTCACGAAATTCGAAAAACTGAGATTAAGCTGAACTTTTGATTGTGTTTGACTGAGTTGGAAAAAGGTGAACCATATATGTCCATGGGTAAATTGGGAAATCGAAGTAACCTGCACAATGATTCAATACTCCTCGAAAGACCAAGGCCCTGTGCTGTCAATGAACCAAAATAGAGAAGCTGGAATTCTACCAGTGTGTTGCCAAGTGTTGTAGCAGCTACAACCACCCTCCAAAATTTTGGCCTGCACCAAATTTTGGAGCCTCCCTTGAGAGTTTCACTTGATGACTACACACACTCGGGTTCACTCCGTGAGATCATGTGAGTCTTTGCATTCACTTTGCTTGTTCATTTCACCAAGTCTTTCATGTTGATGTCAAAGTCATGCTTGTGACCATGTTTTGGTTATCATGCTCAAAGTCTTCGCTTCGTGTGTACTTGTTGTGCTCGCTATGAAAAATTTGTCGCACTCACACACAGGGTCACATTCATTGTCCCACAAGCGTCGTCACGATCGACCAATGATCAATCACAAGTGTCGTGCTTGTCGCCTACACTGTCGGTCAGTCATGTTGTACATATGTGTTTGGAAGGTTTGAGTTGTCTTGTCGTTGAGTCATGCAAGTGTGTGTTGCAAGATAACATATGCATCTTTCACTCGTTCACACACTTAGTCATTTGCTGAAGTTTTGACAACCAGAATCCCCTCTGAAATCCAGGCCATCACCCCGCAATCAGTTTGATCGAATGTCACCTAGAACAGCGTAGGAGCACCAAGAAATTCATTTCAAGTTGCGCTTCCTGCAAGAAATTCAATCAACCTTCATGCTAGCCACCCAGAGAGTTGGACCCGACAACCACCCTGGGACTGATACCCCTCAAAAAATTATGCAGAGACTGTTGACCTTGCCCACTCTGCTGACTAAGGAAATTGCGTAGACAGACCGGACAGACACCCAATTCCTGTCCCTATCTCCCTCAGAAAATTACGTAGTTTTCCCAGTCAGCCCTCCCGAAAGTTGACCAACTGCTCACCCAGAAAATTTTTGAAGTTTTCATGAGGAGGCCCTCTGCTGCATAGTAGTCCACTTAGCTAAGAAATTGCGTAGAGATGATCAATAGGCCGACCTCCCAGCATCAGTGAAATTTCTCTCACCAGCAGCTCTCAACAGCAATCGCCAGTTCCCTCCATGAATTGTGTAGTTTTTGCTACCAAGGTCCCGACAGGTGGCCGCTAGTTCCCTCCAATAATTGCATAGTTTCTGCCGCTAGTGACCCAGTAGCTAGCTTCTAATTCCCTCTAGGAATTGCGCAGTTTTGGCTGCCAGGCTCCCGACCAGTTCCTCCAAAAAGCTACCCAAATCCTATCTACTAATCCTCCTTGTAGCCTGACCTATTCCTCCAAGAAATTGTGAAAATTTTGCTATCAAGCCCCCGCTGCCCACTCGTTTCGAAAAATTCACAGATTTGGTTTGCCTTTCCTTCCCACAACCCGAACTATTCCTCCTAAAACTTGCATAGTTTTGCCCTCCAACTGAGCCAAACCTCACGGAGAGTCACAATCAACTCGGATTGCCCATTTTCATCACCCAGTGACCCTTGCACAATTTTCATCACCAGTTCTTGGAGCCCTCATCCTACCTCACAACCTTATTTCCTCTCCCAGTCACCTGCATCTGAAATGATTATGTGTCATGGTAGACTAGGAGGTTTTTTGATTTGATGTTGTCTCGTCATGAGTGACTGCAGGCATAGGTACACCAAAAAACATGTTGCGACAACGAATGGGATGAATGAAGGGAGCACATGCAGAAGGACAGGTTCACCAATGGATGAAAGAACGATTCATGCGAAGAGATGTTCTCGCAAACGGATGATCATACAAAGATGTGTTCACAAATGGATAGACGAGAAAACATGCAAGATGTGCTCATAGACAAATGAATGGACGAACATGCACCTTTCGCGAATAGACGAACATGTCAAGCCTTCCAACATACAAGCAAGGAGAAACATGCCAAAGCAACATCAATGAACCAATGATGTTCAAAGACTTCTATGCACCTTGCCATGCAGAGGTGAAGCTGTGACACACCATGAAGACATCCACCACCCAGCAACACTGTAGCTCGACATGCACTCCAGCAACAGCACGAATGTACCAGCACTATCATGTCGAGTCGTGTCATGAGTCATGTCGTCCACATCTCTACTCTAAGCCATGCTTTCAATCAATGTAATGTAATGTGGAAGTATAAGAGACCCACTTGTTGTATAAAGAGTCATGTAAAGTCAAAACGTCATGGAAGTCAAACAATCATGAGGGTAGTTTAACAACCACAAGGGTCAGTTTCACCCTTGGCTATAAATACCCCCTCATTTGTACATGTAAGGGAATTTTCACCTCAGTTCCTTGCACATAGCCAAGAGAGTCTGTTATTTTTTCTTTGAGGAGTAAGCAGTGGCTCCAACGCCCCTCACATGGGGTTAGTGATGTATGGTGTAACAATGCATCTTGGGACTTTCGCTTAATTCAAAAGCCTGCTAACAAGCCAGCACGTTTTCACACATGTATTGTATCTATTGTAAGACTAATATTTAACACTTGTAATGCATGTTTCTTGAACCTGTGTTTAACACTTGAACTAATTGACTTGTTTTAATACACATATGTTAATCAAAATGTGTTGTATATCTTGTTAATGTTGTCTCACCCATGTAGACTACTCTCACGAACATACCTTTAAAATAAAAATTTCTATAACAACCGTTGCACTCGTGCGGACTAATCCACTGAGTGTTATATGTGTTATCTTCCCTTGTGTGTTGTGACTGCCACATCTGTTTGGACTGTTCCGCCGGAATTTGTGCATGTCCTATTGTGTTGTGTGTTCCTAGACGAGTTGGGACTTCTGCCAACCGAGTTGGGTCTCACTCTCACCGTCTCTCCCTCTACAGTGAA
This sequence comes from Pinus tabuliformis, assembly GCA_031772625.1. Lineage (NCBI taxonomy): Eukaryota > Viridiplantae > Streptophyta > Pinopsida > Pinales > Pinaceae > Pinus > Pinus tabuliformis. Next base: position 83,668,023 of record CM062807.1, read on the forward strand.
AGAACCATTGACACAAGTAACACATACACTCACTACGCATGTGAACCTCACTTCTCGAAGACAAATCAGACCAATCTCCTATTCTGACAAGCAAGAGTTGAGGCAAATCCTTAAGATAATGGAAATTAGGTCATCATACCGGATGGGACTCCCATACCAAACAGTGTGAGGTCTACTTGGCACTTCATACTAGGTTGATCCCATGAATGTTTGTGGATCCAACACCATCAACACAATGTATGTTATTTCACTTACATTTATGATTATGAACTATTTTGTTTGAATCGATACAAATCTTGTTGAATGCATGTTGTTGTATATTTCCATCATGGTTAAATTGTGAACTATTTTGTAGGATAGCTTGTGATGTCTTTATGCTGGTGCGTTCCTTCCAATCTGCGTACTATTACATGCTTCTAAGGGACTCACTCACTTTCCCTTCATGTGTTATAACCTTCATGCATTGCACTTGACTTTCCGCACAGTCACACACTTTTTCCCACCAAAGTCACCATATGTCATTCTATGCATTATTGCAGCCAAGGCACATCATTAAAACCCACTACATCGTAAACTGGGCATATTTCGGATGGGACTCCTACACCAAACTATGTGAGGTCTAATTGGTACTTCATATCAGAAAGATCCCTAACTGTTGGCGGGTCTAGCACCATCAACATTTTTGGTGTTAGAAGGAGGGCCAGATGACAAGCTGAGCCCATGAAGTCAGTTTGAACTTTGCATATGCTTAATGGCTTCTTCCCATATCATATCCCCAACATGATTTTCCAGAACCAAAAATATGAAAGTTCCCATAGGAATAATTAATGACTTGTCACATTTGAAATTCGATGGTGAGGGTTGAACAACCATTCTCCAGCACACCACTCATTTTTTGAATTTTGTAGGTTGTTCTTCCTCATGTTGAAAGTGTGCATAGAGGAATGGTGCTACACATTTTTGTCTGCTTCCAAACACTCTTTCAAACATCTTGTCAAAGAACTCTACTACGCCTTTGATAGGTATGATTATAAATCTCTTTTCAAGAAGATCATTTTTTTGGGAAAAGCACTCAATGAATCACTTGATTATTTTCATGATCATTTCAATCATTTTTTTTCGAATTTTCTGAAGATGATATTGATTAAAATTTAATGAAAGATAAGTTCAAATTTCTTGTTCATATTTCGATGAATCCACAAGAATATGAATCTTTCAAAAGTCTCCCAATATACCTCGGTTATGGAGCTCCTAAATCTGCGACGAAGGAAGTTGTTGTCTAAAGTGATTCTTTGTCTTTGCCTCATCAAATAGCTCCATTTCTGTAGGTTGAGGTGGGAGAACTTGATAGTTCATCTGCTAATTTACCACCATCTTCTCCCACGCTACATACTCTAAATTTCAAAGTAGGTTTGGACTGTGAATTTTATGTTTGCGATGATATGCTATCTCCTCGTCCTCCATCTGTTGGTTCTTTTGGTCCTTCTGATTGTGAGTTGTTGTGTTTACCCATTTCAATTGTTTCTTTTGATGTTCATGAGGATCAAATTCCAAATGGAGTTACTATTGCACAAAAAACCTATGATATCATTTATGATGACTATGTGTGGATGTCTATTTTTGAACAAGAATCTGTGATGAAGGTTGTTTTTTCTCCTTTTGCACCTCTCCCTCATTATCTTGACATATTCCATGATTTTTTCATTCTTGTTGAATCTTCCAAAGAATCAGTTTTTGATGATGTTTTTTTATCACACTCAGAACTTGTGGAATGTCAATTTTACATTCAAAAATGGAATATTCTATTCTTGATCTCTCCAATCCATCATCTGATCATTGTGAAGAAATAGACGGTGAAATTTCTTGTTTTCAATCTTCCCCTCTTTATGATTCATGAAATCATGAGGATGCCTATGTTTTCGATATTGAACTTTCTGATCATGGCTATCGTGATGTTTTCACTGATTCATCTGGTCACAACTCTCATTTTTTGGCTCTTGATCTTTCTAAGCCATCAGTTATTGATGATCTAATTTCTGATTTTTTGTAACTATCACAAGTTGTCGAGGCACTTCAGCCCACACTGATTGTTATGTCAAGTTCTCGCATTCTCGACATAAGTTCCAATTATGATAAGAATAGTGTTGTACCTTTCAAGAATCCTCATCACTCCACGCCAATGTAAAATCAATTCATATCTCAATATTCATATCCTCCATCTATTTTACACTATTCTATCACTCAATATTATGACTTATACTTGGCGAGCTGTGTTGTGAAACATAATTTCTCTTCTTTCATTATGTTCCCCCAATTTGAAAGTTCGAAAGATCGCTCTTTCATGTCATTTTGTCGTAGTGTGTTCGAACACCATAATGATTTTTCATAGTGTTTTTCATGTTCTTTTCTTTTGTATTTCTCTGCACGCATTTTCAAACTTCAAATGTTAAAATATGTATCAATTTATATTTCTTGTTTGTTGTTATTTTGTAATATATTTCTTGATATACATTCCCTTGCATACATTGGTCATTTTACGCAAGTCCAACCTATTCTTGGTTAGTTTGGGAGTAGGAGTAGAGTTTGTTTTCTTTGTTTCATTTTGACTTTTATTTACACTCCGCCTTGCCCCTTTTCATTCCTTTCCTTTTGATTGTAGGATAGTTTTTCATGAGACCGTGTTTGGGTTTTGATGCAAGCATGGTGAATTTAAATAGTAAATTGTACTACTATCAATGCTTAGTTATCTATTTATTCCCTCTCTTTGCATGAATCTTGCATATTTTAGTCAATGATACCCTAATGGAAAATATGTTCTTTTTGGAGAAAACCATAGTGGAATCACGATGATTAAATCTATAACTAGAACCACTTACTCTAATTGGTCTTATAATTATTTCTTTTTGTCTTGTCAACTAAGTAAACTAGAGTAAGGAGGGGAGGAAACATTAACAAATGAATTGTATTTCAGAGGTGTATAGATATCCTTCTATGAAGGGACATCCTCTTCGGCTATCAATAAGTTAGGATCCCTCTTCTACATCATTAAATCAATAAGTTCCTATGCATATTTCTTTGAACAAAAATACAAAAAGAAAAAAAATAATAAAAGGAAAAAGAAGAGAAAGGCTTCTTGCGCAGAGTGGTGAAGCAAGAAACCCCGCTGGGGTACTATCTAGGCTCGCTAGTAGCGGAGAAATGTTTGTATCCCTGAAGTGGCTTCTTCAGGGTATTACCCAAGCCTTCTGGCAGTGGAACAACACTAGAGATGAAAACTGAGACTCTGATAATCCTTCTTCACTTGCATATTTATAGACTCCCCATCCCCAATCGAAACAACTCAGTTTGACTTTCCTTTCAAGAGTGTCGATGATGAAGAAAATGGTAGGGACTATATCTTTAACTTAATCTAAGTAAATAAGATATGGTGATCAATGAACTGAACAATACTTCCTGAATATTTAAGCCTATTTTGCATGAGCTAAGATCCATAAAAGGAGCTGGAGTTCTACCAGTGTGTCATAAAGTGTTGTAGCTGCTACAACCACCCTCCAAAATCCCCCCCCATACTTTGAATTTGGAGTCTCCCTTATGTCCAAAAGATCTTATATTTTAATTTATTCAATTATTCATGCTATGATACAAGAATTATATTTTCATTCTTTTCTTGTGATGTACTGATCCCAGATTGATATCTTTCAAGACATAAGCATTCTTCTGACTTGACCTTGTAGCACTGCTAAGCTTGCCTCCATAAATTGTGCAATCTTGGAAGGAAGGCCTACCTTTCCTACAGAAACTATGCAATTCTTCTTGTCAACCTAGTGTTGAGCATGAAAACTATGCAATTCTGGATGGAAACCCAACCTTGATGATGAAATCTACATAAAGCATATCATCAACTTAGAAACTGTGCAATGCATTGAGGCAAGGAGTTTTCCATTCCTTGGGAATTGTGAAATCCTTCTTTACAGTGTGCATGCTCAGTTCCTGAAAAGGAAAAAATAAAAAAGTAAAAAAACATCCCTAGAAAATAGGAAGTCATTAATTAGTTTCGTGAAGGTGGCACACTTACTATTTTTGGAACTTTTCGCCAAGTGTTGCTTTTTCCTTGATTTTAGGCAAGTGTGTCATGAACCCTAATTGGTCTATATCTATATAATGGGCACTCCTAGAGATCATTTTTACATTCAATCCTAGAGCTCTAGAATTCCCAAGGAGATGAAGGAACCTTCAATGGAGTTTCAGGCGCTTTTCTGGGTGAGTTTTTCTTTTGTCATCTTTTGTCATTTTTTTGTCACTTTTTTTCATTTGGCTTCTGTGAGTGTTATTTTGCTTATTTATTTTCATGGTTTTTGGTTTTTTAACTTATATTATCTTGTACAAGTTTTTGTTTGGTCCGACGTTCACCTTTTACAAGTGTTGCATTATTTATTTTTTTGTTTTGCCCATTAGTGGTCACCATTTTGGCGACTCTCCATGCATGTTTATTTTTACCTTTGGATTTTGATATTTTGCACTTGATTTTCACTAATACATCTGTCCTTAGAATGATCTGCACTTTAAAATTTCAACATCACTCAGATCTACCACTTTCCCACTTTCCCTTGGTTAGTGTTTGCCTTGCTTGGCTAGGAATTGCACAAGTCCAAGGCTCAAGCTGTCAGCTTGGCCTATGAAATTGTTCAATGTGAAGCACCTGGCTGGCCTCACTGCACATTATGTAGTTCCAAGGCTCAAGCCCATCCCTTGGCCACTGAGACTGGGCAATGTGAAATCTCCACCCGATTCTACCCATGTTGAACAATGCATTATGTAGTCTCTAGCCTCAAGTTGCACCATTGGCTACTAAGATTGCACAATGCACAGTTCAGGAAGCCAGTCTCCCTCCTCCACCTCAATAGTTGTGCAATTATCCTAGTCAGTCCATTGGTTGTTGTTGTGATATTTCTTTGAGAGTGAATTTGCTAAAGCTAATTTGTATTTGCCATGAGTGTATTTTCCTCCTACAGGTATTACAATTCTTGATCACTTCTCTTCATCAGCCACTAACATCATGGCACCAAAGAGATCTACTTCAAAGGACACCAAAGAAAGAAGAACTGGGGAGGAAGTTGAGAGTATGCCAATGAACATTCCAATTTACGTAGATAATCAATTGTTCATAGAAAGGAATCAGATATCACATGGAAAAAAGTGAATGAAGCATTCTCAAGAAGAAGCTTCAAAGTAGACCTTGGAGACTGGCGAGTGTAAATCAATGTATAGAAGTCAAGGTTACATAAGGATGTATGTAGGAATCCACTTTCCCATGTGCATAAATTGTCAGCAAGATAGTTTCTCATATAGATCCAAAGACTATGAATCTGAACAATGCTAGCAGACAAAGTCTTGCTTCTTTTCTAGCACTATATTATCATCTCATATACATTTCCATCATTAGAATAGCTCATGGATTCTTACTTTTATGCTACCACAAACTATTTGAGAACCAAGGATATTGTTAAGGACTAGGTGAAAGAGCCAAAAAAGTTCCTTCAGACACCCACCAACACCTAAAAGGAAAAATCTCTTAGGAGGGCCTGTCAACTCTTGATAGTTATATGTTGTAGAATCTATCGTCAACAGAGCACTGAGATCTTCCCTGAAGGGTGGGAGTTCTTACTAAACGAGGTTGTTAATGAAGGAAAACCATTCAACTTGTCAAACCTTTTGGTTCAAAAATTACGGATCCATGTAGCTAATTAGCTTATTTCCACCAAGGGCAAGCAAGTGATATTTTACATGTCTACCTATGTATTGGATGCAATATGCACACACAATTCATTCCCTTGCATGAATTGTACTCGGATACCACGAGAGCCTATTGTGCACATATACTGCAAACTTCTTTCAGAGTGTATCCATAGAGGATTAATGGAAAATATGACTGATCACTTCCTCATTCTGTTGTACAAGTTGATATTTGAGGAAGAGCCACCTTGCATGTCAAGTGGGGTAATGGAAGCAGTGTTCGAGATAACAGCTTGCTTTACCTCACTAGATGGCACTTTCCTTAGATTGTTTGGCAGACATAAGTCTCTGTATCTTTTATCGAGATATTTCGTCGATAAATTAGTCATTCAAGAAGTTGCGTACCATCTATCCATAGCGTTGTCAGTAGCTCTTCACAGGAAGAAGAAAGCACCTTGGCCCGCTCTTCCTATGTAGATAAGATTGTATGAAATCAAGAATCTCAACGTTGTAGACACTAAAGGAAAGGAAATAAAGAATTTTACATTTGGTACTCTGGAATTCAATCTGTACAATCCCCAGAATGTTTGTAGATACCACAATGTGAGGATTCATTACCAATGGCTAAGAAGGACATTCTACAGGCCAGAGGAGGAACCATGTAAGAATGGTTATAATTCCTCTAACTAATGCAAGCCGATCATTCTTACAAGAACTTCACAGGTCACTCCATAAAAAGAAGTCACTCTAGAGGAAGTACTAGCATAAGGGAGCAACCTAGTGCGAGGGAAGGCAAAGAGGAATGATGTGTGTAGTCTAAGGCGTGAACGAAGCCACAAGATGAAAGAAGATTTAGTCATTTTGAAAGCTGCCATAGCAGCAAAGAAGAAGAGGAAACAAAGGATGCATGAAATAGAACAAAAGTAGAGGGAAGAACAAGAGAAGAAGAGATTGGAGGAAGAAAGGTAGAAGCACGAGGAATAATAAAGGTAAGAGTAGAAGAAGAGGAAGTTGCATGAAGACAAGCCAAAGAAAAAGAATAAAACTCATAGCTAGAGGAGGCGAGGAAGAAGATTCGGGGAAAGGAGCTCACTCAAGAGGTTGAGGAGTTTATTGAGATCCAAGACATAGAGGATGAATCAGAGCTGTAGAACCAATATGTTGATCTGATGCCAAGTACACAACAGGTCACCCTTCAGTCTCCCCACCCTATAGTAGAGCAAGCTCCAAGTGAGGAAGACGAAATTGTTCCTGTTGATGATGATCTGATTATGGACACATAAAATCTGACTTATGATGAGCTTTATAAAGATATTGTACAAGTGAGATGACCTCGCATCTCTTGAATTTATTAGAGAGAGTGTGATTGTACCAAACACAAGAACAAATCCATGTGCCATTTTCACAACCAAGCTAGCCTTTATAGGTGCTATAAAGTCAAACATGGACTATTTTATGGCCAAGAATAAAAAGTTGGAAAAGAATAGGCAGGATACTAGGAAAGAGGTTGAACAACTCTAAGCAAAGTTACAAAAGGCATATCCTGCACAAGCTAATCTAGAATAATCGAAGGAAACGATATTTGGTGAACTATCCACATTGGGAGAGACCATGCAAAATACTTATGTGGAGCTTGTTACTGTGCATGAGATAGTTGTTCACTTGCATGGGTTGCAACAAAAGTGTAAATACCATGTTAAAACTCTCAAGGTTATGCAATTATCTATTGTTACCATGCATGATCGGTCAATGCAATACAAAGGGGCACCCCTTGAACTGGGAAAGAAGACAAGGAAAGAGGAAGAGTTGGAGAAAGAAAAGATTCAGATGCTCATCCAGAATAACAAATAACTCACCTCATTCATTGCTAACACTCAGGTCTCATATGAATGATTGTACAACATCTTGGGTTTCTTGGTGAAATCGCATGAGATCCATTCAATTGGCTCACTCATTGATGCCAAACACAGGAATCAGGTAAGGTAGGAGATTGAAGAATACTTGGAGAAATTGAGAGAGATCATCATCAGGGAAGGTCTTGAAGGAAATATACATAATATGTAGAAGTACATTGGTGGCCTTATCCAAATCAATACAATGTTTCTCCTTCTTAAGAGGGAAACACAAACCGGTTCCAAATGTGAGTGCTTGGATGCCATGGAGGCTAGAGTTCGCTTCTAGCCTGACACCATCATACAGTTTGGGGATGTCATCATGTAGTGCAAATATTGGCACCATTATGTGACTGAGAAAAATCAAGTAGAAGTTGTTGAGCTGGAGTTTACCCAAACTCATGCTTAATTGTTTTGTATTATTAGGTTGTCTAGTTGGATCTACCCAATTTTGTCTTATATGGGTATTTGTAAGTGGAATTCTAAGTGTAAATTATGGAATGTGAAGAGTCATGATGTAATGAAGTTAAAGATTCATTGTTTAAATAAGTTAAACAATCATGAGGGAAGTCGAAGAGTCACAAGGGGAAGTGAATAGTCACCCCTTTTGTTATAAATATACCCTCATAACTCATGTAAAGGGATTTTCGGGAGCCAAGCTTTTTGCTAGGCTTAGGCTTAGAATTAGCAGCTTAGGAGTTTGTGCGATCCCTGGCTTCTCTATATCATAGAGGGAGTATCTTACTTTGGAGGAGAAGGTGTAGAATTCATGTTCCACTATTGGGGCTAGTGGTTCGTCAATGGTATATGTATGAAATCAACTTTCACTTTAATAAAAGCTCAGGGCCGACACATTTTCATGCATATGTTGTGAATATAGTAGGATTATTCTTATTATGTTTGAAATGTATGTTATTTCACTTATGCTTGTGCTTATGAACTATTTCATTTGTATTGGTATGAATCTTTTTGAATGCATGTTGTTTTATATTTCCACCCCGGTTAAATTGTGAACTATTTTGCAAGATAGCTTATGATGTCTTTATGCTTGTGTGTTCCTTCCAAGATGCATACTATTACATGATTCTAAGGTACACACTCACTTTACCTTCATGTGTTAGAACCTTAATGCATTGCACTTGAATTTCCACAGAGTATCACTTGTTCCCACCAAAGTCACCATATGCCACTCTATGTGTTATTGCAACCAAGGCACATCAACAAAACGCACGGAATTGGAAACCAGGTTGTATTTGGGATGGGACTCCTAAACCAAATGGTGTGAGGTGTAATTGGGACTTCATATCAGGGAGATTCCTTGAATGTTAGCAGGTCCAGCACATTCAACAGAACCATAAGTGAGCTTCCTTTCTCAAATTTTCAATCATGACCACAAAAAAATTATTTTTCTTGGTTGTCCTTTACATGCCCATAATAAAGTCCATTTAAATTAGTTCCCATTTCCATTCAACAATTGGGATTGTCTATAGTAGACCTTCTAGATGCTTGCATTCAACCTTTACTTGTAGAAATTCAATGCATTTAAGATAAAATCAACCACATCTTTCTTCATTCCCGACCAATATCAAAATTTATTTATGGTTGTTAGTATCTTTTGGTAATCTGGGTGACTGTAATAAGGATTTTTGTGAAACTCATTCAATATGAGTTTCCTTAATTTTCTATCACAATGGATGCATATGTGGCCTTTAAGTCGTAACATCCCATTCTTTGAGAGGGAGAAATTATGATGTCTCTCATCTCCTGGCTCTTGTTGCATCTCTTCTTTTAATTGTTGATATTTAATATCTTGTTTCCCTATTATTTTAATTTTCCCTTGGAGATCAGTCCCATAGGAACTTATGGTTGATGTATGGCATAATTGCAACTGCTTGTTGAGAGCATCAACAACTTTATTTTCCTCGCCTTTGATATATTTTATCTCAAATTCAAATTCACTAATTGTGGAAAACCATCTAACAAAACTTGCATTTAAATTTGGTTGGTCAAATAAATATTTCAGACCACCATGATCTACCATCAAAGTGAATTTCCTTCCAACGAGATAATGTCTCCACATCATCAATGCATGAATGATGGCAATCAACTCCAAATCGCGAGTCACATAAATTTTCTCATGATCATTTAACTTCCTTGACTTAAAACACACCACTTGGCCATCCTGCATCAAGACTCCTCCAAGTCCTTCCTTGCAGTCATCTGTGCACACTTAAAAGTCCTTATCTGGGTCTATTATTTTGAGTACATGTGCATGAGTTGCAAATACATCAGCTGCTCAAAGCTTGCATCACACTCCACTGTCCACTCAAACTTGCACCCTTTCTTTTACAATGTAGTGATTGGATAATTGATCTTGGAGAAATTTTGTATAAATATCTTGTAGTAACATGCAAGCCCCACGAATGACATGACCTCAGCCATGGGAACTTAATTGAGGGACCAATACCATAGCACGTGGGTTCATATTAGGGGATATATATTGAGGGAAAAATGACATAACATATTGGGGGATATATAGGGGGTAAAGGGTTTTTATATTGGTAGGTATAAAAAATGGAGCTCAATGTTAACGAAAAAATATAAAAGGGTATAAAAAAATGTTAATGAAAAAATGGATACCTACAATATCTATTGAAAGTAGGGATTTTTAAAATGGGAAGGTGTATTGGGTTCGTATTGGTAGTGGGTTAAGTAATGTGATTTTTAGGGGTATTTTCCAATACATAGCCAAATTACGGGTATTCTTTAGTATACCATGAATGCACGTGATATCTCATATATTCCTTGGGTAAAGACCACATGGCCTCAGCTACATTTATTAGTTTTGGCCATTCCATAATTTCTTTAATCTTCTCTGGATCAACTGCTACACCTTCCTTTGATACATCATGTCCCAAATAGAGAATCTAGGACTAAAACAACTTGCACTTGTCGAGTTTTGCATACAAATTGTTCTCCCTCAACAGTTGTAACACCACAATTAAGTGTTCTTCATGATCCTTCATGGTTTTTTAGTAAGAAAATATGTCATCAACAAACACGAACACAAAATTGTCTAAGTAGGGACTCAATACAGTGTTCATCAAGAACATAAAAGTAGATGATGTATTAGTAAGACAAAAGGGAACAACCATAAATTCATAATACCCATACCTTGTCTTGAATTATGTCTTATAAATTTATTCATCCTTAATACACATCTAGTGATACCTAGACCTAAAATCAATCTTTGAAAATATTATTGTTCCCTGCAATTGATAAAATAGATCATCAATTCATGACAAAGGGTAACTATTCTTGACGGTGACTTTTTTGAGCTTCATATAGTCTATGCACAACTTGAGTGTGCCATCCTTATTTTTCACAAACAAAAACAATGCTCCCCATGATGGTGACACACTTGGCCTAATATAGCCTTTGCCCAACATTTCCTTGAGTTGTAACTTCAGCTCTAACAATTATAGAGTGCTCATCCTATATGGAGCTTTAGATATTGGTGTTGTCTTGCGCAAAAGATCAATTGTAAAATCCACCTCTTAATGCGGAAGTAAACTTGGAATATCTTTAGGAAAAACATCTTTAAATTATTACAGGATTGGGTGATCCAACAAACTATTGTTGCTACTAACTTCAAATTTGTTGTTGATTTGAATACCAAACAACTTATATCATTTCCATCAAATTCTTCTCGCATGCATATTTATAATAAACCTCACTAATATGGGTTTTATTTTTTCCTTACAAGATCCTTGTTTCTCCAACCTCATCAAGTAATTCACTCACTTTTTCATACAAATTGACTTTGTCTGAGGAAGGGAAAACAAGCCCATTCCTAGTAAAGCATCATATATGCCCAATGACAGTAAATTAAATTTAGTAATTGTAGGCATGCCACTCAACACAAAGGAACAAGATCTAACCAGGTGTTCCACTCTTCTTTTAATTCCTGTGGCTAACTAAACAAACCATGAATCCTTGTGCGCTTCCTTGGCCAAATCACATTGTTCAACAATTGTTGTGCTAATATAACTGAAATTTGACCCTGGATCAATTAAAACAAATTTATTCTTATTAAAAATCATAACTTCCATCTTGATAATGTATGCTCGGTGTTCAACTTGTTTTTTGTCCATCACAACATAATTCTAGGCACATTCTGAGACATGTCCTAAACTATTTCAGCGTCCTACTCTCGGACCATCTCTCCTTCACTACTGACAATCTTTCTTTAAATGGTTTTCATCACAAATCAAAAATTTTAGAGGCTATCCCCCAACTCCCTTTATTTGTTCTCCCACAGGCTGAGTGATGTAGCATTTATTGACTGTGTTTAATATCTACTAGGGCCGAATTTCACTAATAGTGGTCATATTCACTCATTTTCGGGTATCTTGTAATTTCCACCTATTATGACCCTTTCCTTTAAACCTCAAACTTCCCTTCGATTTTCATTCGCCCCATGTTTTGGCCTACGTTTAAATTTCTCATAATATAATTTCAACTTCCAAATCACATATTCAAGCATTTTTTGCTCATTGAACTCAATTCACTCCTGGAAGTTCTATGGCAGAAATTTAATATATATCTAGAAGTTTTCTTTTTCCTCCTTGAGGTAGGGAACATGCCTCAATAGATCTATGAATTTGGTTGTTTATTCTTCATCTGGAATTCACCCCATCTTGAGTTCATATGACGCCTTGGATTTATTGTCAAAGTACCTCTCATATAGGTACGTGTCCCTAAAATATCTCTCAAGATCCATCCGAAAAAGCTCTTCCTCCTTTATATTCTTCACATTCTTTAAATCCTCCCACCATATATTGGCCTTTCCCTTAAATTTGAATTTATCTACCTTCGATTTCATGTTTTTAGAGTAGCTATGGAATTGGAAAAAATTTATTCATCCCAAGTAGTCATGCCTCAACATCCTTTTCTTACTTTACTTCACCATCAAATGTAGGAGGCTTGGCCTTATTTAACTCCTCTGACATATGCTCCTTTTCCTTCTTCCTCCTATGATGATGTCTCTTAGTAGTAGCACTAGAGTGTTTTCCATGGGTGCTTGTCCTTCTCTCTGGAGTACTTAGTGGAGTACCTCCCCATACCATGACTTCACTTAATAACATGTTCCTTTTACTGGATCTACTTCCATTTGCTCCATTTGTCATTTATTCATTTTTTCCTTGTCGTGATGAGATCCGACTAACCCTATGGCTAACCACTAACTCATGTGGCTTGTGTCTCTATATGTTTGAGAGACTTTGTAGTATAACTACATTCACATCAAGTTGCCTCTCTTGTACCCTCAGAAGCTTCTCATTATCATCTTTGCAACTCCTTATCTCAACCCTTAAACTTCTTAATGTATCCATTGAATCAAGAGAACCTTCATCTCCTATCTTCATAATTGATTCTTCCTCATGTCCTTACTGAGATTTGTTAGTGTCATACTATACCATCTTGTTGTTCATTCCTTTATTAGTTTGATGTTCCTTGTTTCTCTCTTATGTGTTTTCAAATACACACGATAGTTAGCTTATCATAAGAGAAGAGATCAATTAATACATCTCTTTGTTTCCTTGGTAGACCTACCACAAACACATGGCTATAATCATATGAAACATGAATCTCATAAGTTAGTTTCCATGTCATAATAAAATCTCATCATAAAATCTATGCTTCAATGCCATGACAACATATAACAATAATCACATTTAAATACTCTAATAATGCTTTACTCCCTGGTATACTATACCAAGACCTTGACATTGCTTCCAGAGGTCTAACATTGAACCTTCTACTCTAATACTACTTTGTAACACCCCATTCCACGACATAAACTATCCTAAGGGTGGAAGACAGAATTACTATCATTGACCCGACCTACAAAGTCTTGTTATGGATATGGGGTCTTGAAATTTTATGATTTTTCAAACTCCCCAAAACTAAAAACTAGCACAACCATTGTGTTTAAATCAGCGAGACCTTTTCAACGATATAAAATTTATTAAAAACTGACTCTGATATCAAAATATATAGTCATTTGAAGTCAGGCCATTAAATTCCTACCATGTTAGCATTATGTTGCCACATGGCACCCATGTAGATCCCACATGGTTTCCATGTGGCAACCCTCCATCCTTTGTTGAGGTCTATAGCATTTCTTCTTATCCATTTGTTCATGGAAATTCCCATGTGGAATTTCCACATCACCAGCGCATGGTCCCATTAGTCCACCCCTTAGCCTTTCTAATTGGCCATTTTCTGTTATACACAATATAGACATCCTTTATACTTGGCACATAATGCAAATACAAAAACTATTAAGTCCTAGGTGAGATGGTTAATATCCAATCAATTGTCCAATGAGAATTCCTCTCTGTCATCCCTTCCCCCTTGGTAACCTTGGCCTACTCCAAGCTATCTTCCCAATGCATCAAGGCAATATGGACTTCTCAACATTAATTGACAAAAGCACTTTTCGTCTCGACCCCCATCAACCTCACCCTTAACTTTCCCATTCTCTCTCCACAATCCTCTCGAGGTCCTAATATGTTCCCATCGGCTACCACAATTTTTTCCCATCGTTTCCCATAAACCTCACCCTCGCCTTTACGTGTGCATAGAAAAACCTGATTAATGCCACACATGATGTCATCTCAAGATGAAATCAACTCAAGATGATGTCATACTGACATCATCTTGTTCACGTGACCCCCTTTGAGAGCATCACGTGTCACCCATTTTTGGCCCCTTGTCCCACCACCGTGGTATCACATCAGCCCAATACCACCTCCTCAAGCCACCTAGCCTGGGTCCCACTAGTCTTGGCACTTGGTATAAAACCAAATTTTCCCATGTAAATGTTTTGGACCCATTTTCAATGGTTTCCACTTTACTCCTTTTTTCCATGGTTTTCCATTTGTAATTCCGTTCAAGTTCCACCATGAAATTCCCAAAGGGCTTGAGACAAGGATTATTTTGGGACTTGCGTAGATTTCCCCATCTTTCCCTCTGTCGAGTCTCACTCCTTTTCAAATTCGTCGTGGTATGTATCACCCCCGAAATCCCAAGATCTCAAGGTTCGACATGAATGTAACCATTTCTTGCTAGAGAGATCTAAATATCTCAGCCTATCTGCTGTGGTTCCACTCCATATGTATGTGTATGCACATGTATAGTAGTAAAGTCACCCTCTAACACTTAACCATTTACGCACTTTCCTAGGCTTCTCATATATGTTTACACATATATAGGTGCCTTTGGTACTTAGCTATTTATGCAATATATGGGTTTATAGCGCGCGCACACACACACACATCCTTTGACACTTAGTCAATAAGGAAATACCTCCTTAGCTTATGACTACATACATATAGATAAGTAGAAATTTTTCAAGGATTCTCAACATTTGGCCTAAACGTATCTCTCCTAATCATGCACTATGTATGTGTGTTTGTTTGTGTACTTAAACCACAAACGCCTCTCCCTTTGACATTTAAATAGTTATACTACCTTTCCTTAGCTTATATGGGATTCAACCCATTCTAGTCAACACAACCATATATAAATATATATAAAATAGATACATGTTGCCTTCATGAAATTCCATTGTATAGGGCTTACTATTATAGTCTTTTTAGTACAAGGATTCAATCAAGCAATATAGATTTACCAAACTCTTATACTCAGGAAATTAGAATGAATTTAAGCTAAGAATTAGACATAGAAATTAGCCCTTCTTCATCAATCACGTAGGAATTAAATCATTCCTCAAAATCATGCAGGATGTAACATTCCTAACCATAATTAGTATAGGCATTTTAGTAACACGGTGAGAATTTACACAATAATCACATACAAAAATATATAGCTGAGAACTTATCTTATGATGTAATGTTTGGAAACTAATATTGGGACTTCACCTCTCCACCCAACCTTAGATTGGCTCGCAATACAACCTTTCTTATATCCAATCACCCCCAAGGAAGGTTCGGAGCTTGAGGAGGAGTTCTCAAAGGAAATAACTAATGCTACCACCTAAAATAGGGAACCTAGAGATCATTCTATCTCCACCCACTAGCTAATCTACGGAACCCATAGACTATGCCAACTCCACCCTCAAGTTATTTTAGTGAATCCAGAGGTTGTTCCACCTCCACCCTATTAGCAATTCCCATAGTAGCTCCACCCTAAACTAGGAGTAAAGATATCACTAAGAATAATCAATAAACATTGCCTTTAATGGGCATTCCACCCTAAACGAAGAGACTGGAGATCACTAAATTAATTGTTAAGCCTATAACCAAGCAAAGAAAGGCATCCCGGGAACTCTACAACAAGAATCTAAAGGAACCGGGCCTCCAACCAAACGAGGAGTCCAAAGAACCTCTTCCCTTCACCTAATAGATTCCCACCTAGCTCTTTCAGTGGTCAAAACCATAAATGAATTTCTCCTCGACATTATGCCAGAGATCTTCTCTTCTCTCCTATTGTCTTCTCTATGGTGCAATGCACTGCTCCAATTATGGAGAAGGCCATTTCTTATGCTCCAAGAATCCCTTCTTGCACTGACTTCCTATAATTTTTCGCCCTTTTCCTCTCGCTAGGTCTCCCTATGTATGCTTCAAATGCTCTTTTTTTTCCTTCCTTTCCCAAAATGTTTTTTGAAATCCCCTTGGGGACTATACCCCACCATCTTCTCCGTCATCACGATTTCAAATGTCTAATGGATGTCGTGTAGTCCCACGTCCTTCACCAATGGAAAGTATCCTAGGCAGTGGTTATGTTGGTCCACGCAACTTAGCAAACTCTACCATAATTTAATCATTTTGATTTTCATTTATAATAAAAAAGTGTACCAACTAGGTTATGTTTCCATTAAGAACCAATACTCCAATTTTCCCAAGAACTTTCTCCCTAAATATCTCAACCATTTAATGATAGAAAAGAATTACAATATTTACAATAGGGAGATTAACCAAAAGGGGTTATCACAGTTTTTGACCTTATTTGGGTGTTTGCATGAAAATCTTCCTTAGGGCCTTAGATGTCTTTAGACAACTTGGTGATATTTTACATGTTGGCCACATGGAGGAGATTGTTTTACTTGAGAATTGCATGCATTGGAGGAGGGTGATTTTAGATTAAGTGGAAGAGAATTGAATCCTAGATAAAATAGGGTAGTTTTCATATACCTTAGATTCATACATGGAGGATTGGAGTTGACACTAGGGAAGAGTGGACCAATTCAAGAACATTGATTCAAAGGATCATAAGAGCTAATATATATATAAATGTTAAGTAATATTATATATATATATATATATATATATATATATATATATATATATATATATATATATCATGGAGTTCCCTTGCATTGTATCCTTTCCTGGGGACAACATCACCTTGTGTTTTGACATGTGTAACCTTGGAGTATATTGCTTCACATTTGTGAGGCTACTTGTATCTTTATAGGTTTTGTGTAAGGGATTAGGCCCATAGATGTATAGTTTCAATTTTTTACATTTAATATTTATAGAGGAAGGAGGAAGTCCTTTTATTTATCATCATTGTTGTACTCTTATATTTTTAGTTGTCTTCCTAAAATGAGATACAAGGTTCATGAGTAAACCCTAGGAGAAGTTATGAAATAGAAACATGATTACTTTGTTGGAAGCTTGTTCTTTTGACATACTTGGGTTTAATATTGAGAAGAAGAAATTGGAAATGATGATCTTATATTTTCATATCTATTTTTAATCTTGTGTTAAAGATGTTACAAAGAGGAGCATACTAATCTCTTCACTCTTGTTCATCTTCATTTGTACTTTATCTCTATTTTCTTGCAATCACTAAGAATTTCTTGAAGCTACATGGAGCATCTTGAAAACTACAGTTAGGGTTTCATGGATTAAAGACTTGGAGAGTATGGTTTGGAGATAAAAACCTACTTTATACTGGCTCAAGGGAAGAATTAGAAGATAACATTTTCCTTCTGAAACACTGCAAATGTCATGTTTGTTTGTTGGAGCAACTTGGCATGAGCTAAGTTGTTCTTAGTTTTCCATACAGAGTTTTAGAAATCTAGAGAATTTCACTTGCCTTGAGATTAATATATGGTATATATAAAAAAAAAATATCTTTATAATATATATGAAGATTTCAGTGTGTGAAAACCTCAAGACCCTAAAATGTTGTGCATTTTTTATGTTTTTTTTTTTCAACTCTTTCTTTTTAATTTTTTTTTGCTAAAAATAATTTACATAATTTCTTTAAAAAATTGTATAATTTGTATTTTACCCCCTTTTAATATTTTAATAATTTAATTTCAAAAAATTCTAAATAAAAACATTGAAACCTTTTTTCAAATTGCATAGTAAAAGTGATTTCCTACTTTCATCTTAGTTGAAAGTCAACTTTATTTATTTGATTGAAATTACTCTTTGGAAGATAGATAATTTTTTTTCTTTTACCCAACTTAAAGGATAAACATCAACTCTACCGAAAGTCAAATATTCACAGTAAATATGAACTTGATCAAAATTAAAATCAATAAAATATTTTATTTTAAATTTCTTTATATTAAATAAGATATAAAAAAAAAAAAAATTAACCATATTTTTGTTAAATTTCAAATTTGTTAATCCTTGTTTGACATCCAATTTCAATATTCACAGACTCATTAACCTCTTTCTTCTTTCAATATTCAAGTACTCATTGACTTCTAGCTTCTTCTCTGTTTGAGTTTCAATCTCAATGTCACAAACTCATCCACCGATTTATCACTTTGTTGAACTAGAATTCCATTTTCTTGATGAGAATTAGTTTCATTAAACCAAGCAAGTGGACGAACACCAAATGATAGGCTCTCAAATTTGTTCTCTAATTCGGTGCTATTTTTCTCCGATATTTACTTCATCTTTGATTGCAACCTTGCCATGTGTGTCTCGTCGCCACTTTCAGTACATTGTAGGATAATGGGAAATTGAATCAATGGTGATTGTGAACTACCTGATTTGGATATTTTCTTAGAGGTTGTACAACCACTCTGGGCAGGAAGCTGCATGGCCCGTGAGTGACTTTGTTCCCTGTAGGTTCCTCCAAGTTCACAAAGAGAATTAAAATCCTGAGAACTTACCTTAGGAGGTGCCTATAGCTCATTCATTCTCATTCCCCTATGACTATAATGAAAATTAGCTGGAATTATATGAAGATGATAGTTTCTTATTGAATGTCGCATAAGGGTTATTGGCATCGGTGCTCCAACTCCCACTCTTAGCCTAACATTATTGGCAATGAAGGGGATCAATTATGTTCTTCTTGACCTCTTCCTTTTTAAACAAATACTTGTTTGACCTCTACTAGTAACCCTTATGTGAAATTCCATAAATAACTATCCCCTTCATTCTCTAGTTGATGTTCATGATAGTGATAGGGGGATCAAAATGAATGCGTCGCAGCACCTCCTGACGTATGTTCCCAAGGTTGTAATTCTATTAAATTACTTGGAGGAGCCTACAAGGCACAAAACCACTCTCCGACCATGCAACTACCTATCCAGAGAACTGGTACATATTAGAACAACGCAATTTGCATGAGCTTCTGGACTTCTTGGACTATTATCTTTCTTATACCTTATTTTTATTTTAAATTTATCAATATTAATTTTTGTCTTAAATTAACCTATAAGAAAAGATAATTTGAACTTATAACTTGGGGCAAGTGATTTCATTATAGCATTTAAGTCTCTTATTTCTTACTAGTATCATCATTTGTTTTTTAATTTAATGGCCTAATTTTACTAAAAATCTCATTAAAAAACAGTGTTAATTTTTATCTTTAAATAACCATTAAAAGAATAATTTTTATCTTATAACTTAGATTTATGATCTTATTATAATAATTAACTTTCTTATTCTTTATTACTTGATAGCATTAGATTTTTTTTAATTTTTTTGAGAGTTTCATTGAATTAATAAGAAAGATATTACAAATGGTTCAACACGAGCTTATCACAAAGAGTATCATATAAAGACATTGAACAGACAGCTCCCTAAAGTAACAGTAATCAACAAATATAAAGTCAACCAATAACTCAAAACCGTACAACAACCCACCGAGAGTAGAACCCTTATTTAAATTAAATGGTGGAAACTTTATATATTTTTCTTAACATATTTTTCCTCTTCTCTTTTAAGATTCAAATTCAATATTTAGTGGCAATATTAAATGACTATAAATAAATGAAATCATTGATATGTGCTATTTTGAAAAAACATTATTAACTTCATCATTTCTTGAGATTCCAATCAAATATTTGATATTTTGATCATTTTTTGAGATTCCAATCAAATATTTGAGACTTTGATTTTGCTTACTAAGATTAATGGTACATGTTATTAAAAAATATTTAATGAATAAAGTTACAAATAATTGGTAAGGGAATTTTTTAATTTACTTTACCGAAAGAAATAGATCATTTATAAAAGAATAAAGAACTATAGGTTTATCTCTGATTGATTGCGATTTCAGAGTATTTGAAATTTTTTGTTTTCTTTATTTCAAAATTAATTAATATTCAATTTGGAATTCATTGTTGAGTGCTTCAAATTAAGTTCCTATTCCAGAGATTATTTATTTACATTAAAATAACTTAGGTATTCAATGTAAATATTTATTTTCTTATTTCTTTACACTTAAAAAAACATAAGAATGCAATGTAAATATTTATTTTCTTTGTTGGAGCCTTTTTTTTTTTAATCATCTTCACCATTGTTGAATTCACACACTTGGCGTTCAACGTAGAGGTCGAAGATATGTGGAAAAATATATATGGATGTGTTGCAACATGATGTCTCTATGACATCTGATTTCTATATAAGTAGGTTTCTACATCTGATATCTTATATTTGTGACTAATATTCAATGTCATATACTAAAATGCCTTTGAGAAAGTATATTCTCAGTTGAGACCATCATGATAATAAAAGATATATTCAACTTTGGTTTTTTAGCTTTTCATGGATATTGATATGGCCTCTACATGGTCTTTTTTCTTGATGACTTTGAATGTAAACTTATTGATGGTGAATTATATAGTAATCTACTTAGACTCATTAATTTGTACCATTTTTAGAGTCACTAATTTGTACCTTTTTCTTTCAAGCAAGTTCCTTTATTAATGAAATTCTTTGACTTTCTCTTCCAAGCTCTCCTACACTACACAAGACATAGGAATTTATTCCTCTATGTACAAGAGTAGAGATTCCAACCCAAATACAACCAATATGTAGATATTGTGTTGCATGGTTTCTTGCCCTTCACTGGATCTGTTCGGGATCTAATAATGAGATTGACTAAGTGACATCACAATTTTGTTTAACTTCTAAAACAAATTCTTTGACAATAACATGACTTATGGATTTAAGATGGAACATGCTAAGATCTGCATATACTTGACTAGGAGAGACCTAGGGTAATTTCCAGGCTGGTTGGGGATGTCTATCTATTAATTTCAACTTCATTTATGGATCGATTTGAACATTATCAAAACATTTGATCTAAGCATGAACATGAAAGCCAAAGCTAACATTGTTCATAGGTCAAAGTATTCCTTCTTCATTAGTCTCTCTGTCTATTCTAATATTAGCTTTACATATTAAAAGAGGACGAAAATGTACTCAACGAAAGTAGCCTTGGATCTCATAACATTTTTGAATGTGTGCGTTCTCTAAGTTCCTGAGTGGCTTCCCATGGTGAGGAATGATGCTTGAATTCACTCTGTTCTACACATGAACCTTTACGTAAACTCTTATATGAACCATTAGACAGATTTAATGCCTCCTCTCAAAATGTTATTTTTATGACCTCTTGCCTTTGTGAGCCAACAAGAGAGAAACCAACACTCCAGAATCCTACGAGGACCTCGTATGAACCTCAAGAAAACTTCGACTAGTGTAAAGCATACAACTCATAATTTCACAGAGAGCAATTTTTGATGCATAATTTTTCCATAGCCTTTGTATATTCAAATCTTGCATAGCATAGAATCAATACTTCAACAAAGTTTCAAATAACAGGCTTCTATGAAAGTGGTCACTTTACTTTCTCATGCATTAAGGCATATGCATGCAAAATCTTCTCATTTTCCCTAAGACCAGAATGACTCAAGCTCAAAGAGGGGGATATTTAGAAAACTTTGGCTCGACTCAGTGTGAATTATCTCTACCCTCAATTGTATGTTTTTTTATAATATATTGAGGAAACTATGGGAATCTTTCGAATTAGGATCTATCCCATCTCTCTTTTCTTTAGATTCTTTGGCATGTGAGTTGATTTTCACTAGAAGTCGGGGAGGTTCTCCAACTCCCAAATTAATCCTCTGAAACATAGTGCTATAGATATTATTTGTCTGGAAAGGAGTGTTAGAGTAAGATTTCAAAGATGTTGTGGAGGACATAACGCTCTACTAGTCAAATTCAATTGAAAATCTTAGAAAATGGTAAGCATAAGTTGTTGTATCCCACATCTTTGTTTACATTTTTCATACTATTATTGACCTTCCTTAAATCATTTGATGAGAAACCTTGATTTTTATGATCCATTGTGCATGACTAATCATGAATGTGTCTGGGGCACGTGCTTCATATAAGACTTCATAATATTTTACAGTGTGGAAGTATTTGAAATAATATTGTTGTCAAATTATTTTAGGGTCAACTTCACTTCAGTTTAATCCAAAAACATTCCACCATTCTATCAACCAATTTGGTACTATGCCACTTAATTTAGTAAGTACAGGCCTGAATTTTAGGAGTGTTGTTAGGTCCCTATACTACTAGTGTAGCCCCTTATTGTTTTTGTTAGTTTAGACCCTTTATTGTTATTTTGGTTCCCATGTAATCCCCATATTATTATTATTGTGCCCCATAGAATCCCACTTTTTTTATTGTTGTGCCCTTACATTATTATTGTTAGGTAGGCTCTTATCATATTGTGACCCCTTAGACTCCTATATATATAAGGGAGGCCTTGTCATTTGTATCATCCAAGAATTGTTCATTTATGTAATGTAAAGGAGGTTTCCCCCTCGAAGAGGATAATTTTTAAGTCGTTGATCTATCTTTTTGTGAGCTCGTTGCATAACATTTGGAATTAGAGATTTAGATTCTAGGATTTCGCTACTGAAAATAGGTCATCGTGGAATTTTCGCTATAACATTTTTTTATACAAAGTTTCTAGAAGAAGAAATCCAAATGAACTTCGTGTAAACATTTCAGATATTTTTTCACTATAGTTTTGGAGATATGATCCAAAGAAGTTAGGGTTTTTGCATGCTCCGTAATTTTGTCTCAAATAGGGGACCTTGGAAAAATTTTCATATCTTCCTCTACGAGCATTGGATTTAAATTTCGTAAAAAATGGCTAACATTTCAAGGAATTTAGTATCTTGGGTAGTGGTTTCAGGGCCGTAGGTTGAAACAATGACACGTGGCACATCGTACAAGTTTGATCTACTCAACTAGTCCATAATAAAGTCATCGTGGAGGATTGGACATAAATTTACCTTGAAAACTCCAAATTTGCTCTGACCTATGATATTGGAAAGAAGACTCAGAGGGCTACCAGAGGACCAAATTTCAAAACTTGGAGATCCAAATTTATAGAGATACAATAGATTCAATATCGAGCTCCTACAAGGAAAGAAAAATGTGTGTATCTGTTTTTAAATTTGCATAAGTTTTGTTTGAAAAATCAGTTTGAAGTGATTCGAGGGGAATAATGAAGCACAAATATCATTGTTGATTCCAAAATGACTCGAATAAAGAAAATGGAAACACCTCATAAGAAACTGTAAATCTCTACTATGACACATGAAGAAGAGGAAGAAATGCAACATGAAATATCAAAATTATGAGACTAAGTGCAACAAATTTCGCTCTCGCAAAGAGTAATAAAAAATGAAATGGAAGCTAATATGGATGGTTTGAAGAATGGTTTAAAATAAGACATGGAAGGTTTGAAAGATGGATTAAAAGTAGACATGGAAGGTTTTAAGGATGGTTTAAAAAAAGACATGGAATGTTTGAAATAAGGTTTGACAAAGTTGGGACAAGAAATGCTTCCTAATGGTGAAAATATACTAGATGAAACTCAAGATGAGAAAAAAAGAAATCTTAATAATGATTTTATAGACTCTAACTTTGGATTTAAGACCCATCATATTCCAAATATCTATATAAGGAAGTTTGGTGGAAAGGATCCAGTAACATGGATACTACAGATGGAGTAATATTTTGATCTCCATGATGTGCAACACACACAAAAGGTACGCATTGAAACTTTATATTTAGTACCCAATCAATTTGTATGGTATCAATGGATTTTTTTATCATAAACCACTTGTTTCTTGGTCAATTTTTATGGAGTAAATGATTGCACATTATGATGATACAAAGTGAAACACCTTATTTAGCCAATTGATAAATCTCAAAGAAAAGGGTTCAATGGCGGAGCACATTGAGGACTTCCAAAAATTGAATATAAGGGTAAATGATATTTGAGAGGAACATAAGATTGATGTCTTCATAGGGACTTTAAAGGATAACATCCAACATTAGGTTCTTTTTTGGGAACATGATTCATTGGAGAAGGCATTCAGGGTGGAAAGAAAAGTTAAAAGCAAAATTATGGAAACAAGGAAGTATACTAGTCATAAATATAAAGATGGAAGTGTTGTTGCTCCTAGCCTTCCACAACGTATAAGGTTGACACCACAACAACTGGAAGAAAAAGGAGAAAAATGGATTTGTTACAGTTGTGATAACAAATACACTAAAGGTCATAAGTGTGCTAAGAAGAAATTATTTTACATAGATTGTGAAGAGGAGGAAGAAAAGGAACAAGAAACGTCAAAAGAAGAAGATGTACACCAGGACCCAACCGTAGAGAAAGAATAAATGAACTTGACCATATCTTGTAATGCATTGGAAATAATTACAACTCCTCAAACTCTCAAGATAGAAGGACATATCAAGAAGAAAAATGTAATAATATTAATTGATTTTGGTAGTACCCATAATTTTATTCATTATAAGATAGCCAAGTAATTGAATTTCTTCCTATATCCATCACCAGAGTGTCAAGTGATGGTTTCAAATGGAGGAACTATAAATTTATCTAGAAAGTGTCATAATATCAACCTAACCATGGGGGGATATGTATTGAATAGTCCAATGCTTTCCATTCCAATGGGTGGTACTGATGTTGTAATAGGATTCCAATGGTTACAATCTTTAGGTACGATAAATTTTAATTTTCAAGAACTTTTCTTGAAATTTTTTGGGAAGGAAAGGAAGATGAGTTAAGGGGTATCATAGGGAAAACATGAAATATAATCAACTCTAATGGCATGAAAAATCTTATAAATAAAGAACAATAGGGTGTAATTGCATAATTATGCTCACTAGAGATTCAAACATTGAAATCGTCTATTTCTCCATATCCCCAAAACGTTTTGGACAATCATTCCAAGGTATTTGAGACTCCCAAAGGCCTCCCACCTATTATTGATCGTGATCATGCTATTAATTTGATTACAAGAAGTGTTCCTCCAAACATCAGGCCTTACAGATATCCTTATCCCCAAAAGAGTAAAATTGAACGTATGGTTGCAAAAATGCTAGAGGCCGTATAATTTAACCTAGTCATAGTTATTTCTTTGCTCCAGTAGTATTGGTGCATAGAAATATGGATCATGGCACATGTGTCTGGATTAGAGGGAGATCAACAAGATCACTATTAAAGATAAATTTCTCATTTATGTCATTGACGAATTGTTGGATGAATTACATGGAGAAATTCACTTCACCAAGTTGGATCTCCATTTAGGATATCATCAAATTAGAATGAAGACTGAAGACATTCCAAAAACAACATTTAGAACTCATGAGGATCATTATAAACTTTTTGTCATGCCTTTTAGCCTTACCAATGCACCTTCTACATTTCAAGGTTTAATGAATTCCATTTTCAAACCCTTAGAAAAGTTGCGTTAGTATTTTTTTATGATATACTAATCTACAACAAGTCTTGGAAGGATCATGTTCGACATGTTGACAGGGTGCTCAAACTATTGGAGGAGAAACAATTATATGAAAAAACCTCCAAATGTTTGTTTGGAGTAAAAGAAGTGGAATATCTGGGTCATATTATATTTCATGAGGGTGCTAAGGTAGACCCTAACAAAATTAAAGCCATTAAGGAATGGAAAATCCCACAACCATAAAGCATCTTTGAGGATTTCTTGGGTTGACAGGGTATTATCACAAGTTTGTTAAGAATTATGGGAGAATAGTAGCACCTCTAACAACATTACTGAAGAAAGATCCATTTTCTTGGACTCCAGAAGTAGCTAAGGCCTTTGAACATCTTAAAGAGGCAATATAATAGGCAATGATCTTAGCTATGCCAGACTTCACAAAACCTTTATTGTGGAATATGATTCCTCAGGAATTTGAATTGGTGTTGTTTTAATACAAGAAGGAGGACCCATTTCTTTTGAAAGTCATCCAATAAAAAGAAATTATTTACACAAACCTACTTATGAGAAGGAAATCTTCGAAATACTACATTCACTAAAGCAATGGCGACCTTACCTAATGGGAAGGCACTTCAAGGTAAAGAAAGATCATGGTAGTCTTAAATAATTTTTGGAAAAAAGATTATTTTTAGAAGAGCAACAAAAATGGGCCAAAAATATGTTGGGTTATGACTTTGAAATCATCTACAAAAAAGGGAAGCAAAATGTTGTTGCAGATGCACTCTCAATCTAAGATGAGGATTTGGAAGGATTGATTTGTGCCATTTCTATTATCCAACCAGATTGGATAATTGACATAAGGGATGAATGGAAGAATGAAAAAGAAGTCTAGACACTCATTCAGAAGTTGTAGCAAGATCCCAGTATATCTGATTCATTTAGCTACAAAAATAATTCATTATGTTACAAAGATCACTTTTATCATTGTAAGAATTCCCAACTCAAACAAAATATTCTTTTGGAATTGCACACCTCTCCCCTAGAAGGGAACTCGGGATTTTTAAAAACATACCATATGGTCAAGAAGGATTTTTTTTGGGAGGGCCTTAAATCTGATATTCAAAAGTTTGTGGTGAAATGTTTGGTTTGCCAGCAAAATAAAGTTGAGACAATTATGATCTCGGGTCTGTTACAACCTTTATCCATTCCAAGTCAATGCTGGGAGGAGGTTTCTATGGATGTTATCACAAGTTTACCCAAGTCTAAAGGAAAGAGTGTCGTGATGGTGGTAGTTGATTGAATTACCATGTATGCACATTTTTGTGCATTATCTCATCCATTTAAAGATAGTATAGTTGCTACTGCATTTATGGAAACAATTCAAAAGCTACATGGAAACCCAAAGATTATTGTAAGTGACAGAGATCCCATTTTCACTAGAATTTTTCGGACGAAATTATTTTATTGTCTGGGTACTCAATTAGCTCATAGATCATCTTATCATGCTCAATCTGATGGGAAAACTGAGATAGTGAAAAAATATTTGGAAGGATATCTTTGTTTCTTTGTATCTGGTAAACAAACATGATGGGTGAAGTGGTTACCTCTGGTTGAATGATGGTATAACACTTCCTTCCATACTGCAACAAAAATTACCCCATTTATGGAACTTTATGGATATCATCCACCATCCATCACATCATATTTAAGAAAAAATTCAATTTTTCAAGCAATCGAATATCACATTGAGCATCAAAAATAAGTTCTCCAACTCTTAAAAGGATAACCTCACTTTGGCGCAGAATCAAATGAAACAACGTGCATATCATCATCATAGTGAAATAAGTTTTGATGTAGGCGACTAGGTATCTTTACGGCTACAGCAATACAAACAAATTTCCCTCAAGCAAGCTAATAAGGATCATAATTTATCACCAAAGTACCTAAGAAGGTGTTGCAAAATATTGGTACTATGGCATACAAATTGGAGCTTCTTGCATCTTCCCGAGTGCACCCAATTTTCTAGGTTTCATGCTTAAAGAAGGTTATAGGTGACAAGCTTCCAGTTCAAACAATATTGCTAGAACTTGAAGAGGAAGGAAAAATCATATCAGAACCTAAAGAAGTCACAGAAACAAGAATCCAATAGCTACAAAATCGATCAATTTTAGAGTATCTCATCAAGTGGAAGAACTTACCCATTGAAGACTCCTCGTGGGAGGATGATAATTTTATATAGAAGCATCCACAACTACTCAAGAATTGAGGGAAACCCTTTTTTGAAGGAAAGGGGTGTGTTATGTCCCTATACTACTAGTGTAGCTCCTTATTTTTATTGTTAGTGTAGTCCCCTTATTTTTTTTATTGTGACCATATAGTCCCCATAGAAGCCCACTACTGTTTTTTTTCCCTTTGTGAAAACCATAATTTTCATTGATATATAAAAATTACATGTTGTATATGCATAAGAATATGCTGTAAGAGGCAGTGCCTCTCAGTTTCAAAAAGAAATCCAAAAAATTTGATGCCTTTCATCCACATAGGGAGGCATCCTTTTCTGAAATGGTCATCATATTGTTTTTGTCAAAAAGAAGAGTAGCATAGAATGGTTGGTAGTTATATAATCTGTCCATAGTTCTTGCTAAAAAAACTGAAAAATAAATAAAACATATGGATATTTATAGGTGGTAAACAAAAAACAATGATCTAAGCTCCCTGAGAGCTTGTTGTAGCATCTATGTCCATAAAGGGCCGATGGTAGTACTAGTAGAAATTTCCCTCTCTATGTTCCTAGATCATCCAAGTGCCAGGTGGCTTGTGCGCAACTTCTTTGGATAATCTGTCAGCATCTGTATTTCGCTCCCTGAAAATGTGATGACATGTAAATGAGTCAAAAGCAGTAATAAGATGGTGGGCCTCTTCCAGAATGTGTAACAGAGTGTATGCTGAGCATCTAGATTTTTTGTTTATCCAATCACAAACAATTTTTGAGTCACCAAAGAGTTGAAGGTCTCGACATTGGATTTGCAGAGCATGTTGGATGAGGAATTTTGCAGAGGATAGCTTTGCAAAATTATTAGTACCTCCCCCTAAACCCATCTGTATGTGGAGGGAATGAGAAACAAAGAGGTTAAGTATGGCCCTTCCCCCGCATCTGTCCTCCTGGGTAGACCCATCAAAGTAAGCCCATGGCTTTGAATGGTTTATGGATTCAGGAATGATGGTTCTGGTTCGGGTTTTTTCCTCATCATCAGGTATGATGGAATAGTCAGAGATGATACGAGAAGTAATGGAGGGCCAGTGCGGCAGGGAGTTTTGGAAGATGAGGTTGTTATGGGCTATCCACAGTCCCCAACATATAAGTAAAGGCAGATTTCTGAGTTTTTGTGGGCAAGCACTTGTCCACCAATTCAACCAAGCTTCCTTTACAAAAGTGCCATGCCACCTTGTCAGGAAAGAAATCACTGATGAGATCGAATGCCAAAGTTCTCGGGTAGCCAGACATTCAATAAAAAGATGAGTGGAAGATTCATTGTTGCATTTACATAGGTGACACCAGAAGGGGCCATGATGAGCTCGCTTAAGCAGGTTATCTCTAGTGGGGATTTTGTTCTTTAGAATGGTCCACATGAGAAGTTTGCTCCTAGGGGGGGATTTTAGCTTCCATAGATGCTTCCACCATGATTCTAGGACTTGTGGGTGACAATTATCAGCTAGTACTAGATATCCCTCCTTTGGTGTGTATCTTCCTACTTTTGAAAGTGCCTAGACAACTTCATCTTCATCCTCACCAATCTTGCTATGTGCCTCAATGAGGGCCCTGATGAAGGTATTCCATTGTTGAGTCCATTGATGAGGAATGTTTAATCTCTGGGCCGATTTCGAAGCTTGTTGAAAATGGGTGGAGCACTCCACGTCTGCTATATGACTAATATGGGTAATGTTGAAGCTAAGGAAAGATCGTAGGTTGTCTAGCAACCTATGTAAGTTTCCGCATCCAATCCAAGGATCCCAACCAATCCTTACTTTCATTCTGGACTGAATTTTCCATGTAATGTCGTCCTTGATGATATTAAGTGAATTTGTTACCGCCTTCCATATAATTGAGACCCCTGATTGTAATCTCTGTGGTTGGCTTATCCAATCCATCAGGTTTGAGGGGGCAATATATTTTGAACAGGGCACCCTAGTCCATAGGTTGTTTGTTGTAAGAAGATGCCATCCTAGTTTTTCTACCAAAGCTAAGGAGAAATATTCTAATTTCTTTATGCCCCAACCGCCCCATTTCTTGGGCAAAGTTAGGGCCTCCCACTTTACCCATGCAAAGATTCTTCCTGTTTTTTTCCCTTCCAAAGGAATCTGTAGCATAAGGCTTGAATTCTGGATAGAATACCCCAGGGAATCGAAGCCAATGACATCCAGTAAACCGAGGTGGCCTCTGTTAGGGTCCCACCCTAACCCCCTTATTTATGTCATGGGATCACGTCATAGTCAAGAGTCAATAAAGCCCATATTAATATTTGTAAGTGGTTAACCCGCAATTAATGACGAGACCACAGTTAGTTGCAAATGGGCGATAGTATTAGATAGATGGTAAATGGGCGGTAGTATTAGATAGATGGTATTAATAAAACCCACGATATTGGCCCGTGGTATTGCATGTATGAGTCATATATAAAGGATAGAGACTCCCTGCGAGGAGCATCGTGTCTTGTTTTGTAATCGAGCTCTGCTCTATTGGAGGTTGCCCCCTCGAAGAGGCCTGTGAACATTTCTCTCTGAATAATAAAATCATTGCTATTCTGTGTTCTGGGTATATTTTCTTCGCATATTATGTGTTCTCGGTATATTTTCTTCGCAAATTCTATGTTTGGGTATTGCTTTGCAGGTTAAGAGCATAACAAGTGGTATCAGAGCACTTTCCAGGGCTCGGTGGGATCTCCAAATTTTAGCAAATTTTTTTTTGGCTAGAGACATGTTCCGGCGTCTTTAAACCACGGGATCTGTCGTTAAGCGCATAAACCTGAGGATTTGGGGAGGCATGCATGCAGGAAATACAAGAGGTGGTCACGTCTGTTGGACTCCCTTGTAACCCCTGTGGGTACCCCTTTGAGTAGTAGCACATTAGACAGAACCGCGCACGGACTGTCTTCCACGTACCCTCTGGGTATATAGGAAGCCCCCTAGCTCCCTTGAAACCTCGCCATAGATAAACCTTCGGCCGTCTTATGGCTACAGTACACCGAGAACAGCACTCGAAGAGATTACTCGCCCGTACGATAGTGTAGTCGGGTTGTACGGCTAAGGGTACGATCGATCCTCCTTAGTTAGAGCCCTGAAACATTGGGCCGAGTACTACTGTCAGACCCTTATGTATATTGCGATCTGTAGCACCTGACACTCCCCAAGACCATAGTTCCCTTTCTATTGGGGGGATCACACATCATCTATTCCAGATCAGTAGCAACAGTTGTTCCACCATTCAGATCTATCAGATCCACCAGATCGGATATTCCAGATCAGCAGCAGCAGTTGTTCCACCATTCAGATCTCTCAGATCCACCAGATCAGAGTAGTTGTGAAGGGTTCCTGTACCAGGATATAGTTTTCGCAGGACTTTTGGCGGCATTGATATTTTGAGGATTTGGCGACTGCAGTATTGATCAGGAAGGAGTAAAACTCCGTTAGGAGTTTTCAAAAAAAAAAAAAAGATCCAGGCAATGCAAGAATGGCCTCAACCTAAGACCTTGAAAAGCTTGAGAGGATTTTTGGGTCTCACAGGCTATTATCGTAAATTTGTCCGCAACTATGGCCGCATAGCGAAGCCCCTAACGCAACTCCTAAAGAAAAATTCCTTCTTCTGGAACGAAGAAGCACAACAGGCATTTACCTTTCTCAAAACCGCCATGTGTTCCACTCCTGTCTTAGCACTACCGGACTTCACCAAATCATTTGTCATTGAATCTGATGCTTCGGGAACAGGTATTGGAGCGGTCTTAATGCAGGAAGGGCGACCATTGGCCTTCACCAGCCAACAACTAAGTGGGAGGAATCTGGGCCAATCTACCTACGAGAAGGAAATGATGGCCATCTTACATGCAGTCAAGACCTGGCGACCTTACTTGTTGGGGCGACGTTTCCAAATCTGCACAGATCATCACAGTCTTAAATATTTTTTGGAGAAACGCCTATCTTCCCCACAACAAAATAAATGGTTAGCCAAAATGTTGGGATATGATTATGAGATCATTTACAAGAAAGGGAAAGACAACAGGGTAGCAGATGCATTGTCGTGCCAATTTGAGGAGGAAAGTACTCTGCTCGCAATTTCCCTCCCCATTCCAGACTGGATTGAAGAGGCTCGCAGGGAATGGTTTTCACATCCCAGGCTCTCCCAACTCATTTCTCAATTGCAAATAGATCCTAATTCCAGCAAGGGCTACTCGTGGCAGAATGATATTCTTCGCTACAAGGACAAAGTCGCAATAGCACCAACATCCACCCTCAAAAGTCGCATTTTGGCAGAATTGCACTCATCTCCCATTGCAGGACATTCGGGCTTTCAGGAGACATATGCTCGCACCAGAAGATCATTTTTTTGGGCCGGCATGAAACAGGACATCCTTACTTTCGTAGCAGAATGTGACGCCTGTCAACGCCACAAAGGGGAAACCGTCAACACACCAGGCACATTACAACCATTGCCCATTCGGGCGTCAATTTGGACGGAGGTCTCCATGGATTTCATTACAGGTGTTCCAAAGTCTGGGAACAAGTCAGTCATCATGGTGGTTGTGGACCGACTGTCGAAGTATGCTCATTTCTGCGCCCTACCCCAACCATTCACACTCACTTTGGTTGGTCAAACTTTCATGGATCAGATCTTCAAATTGCATGGCATGCCCACTTCTATTGTGTCCAACCGCGACCCAATCTTCACCAGTAATTTTTGGCAGGAGCTCTTCAGAATACAAGGCACTCAACTCAAACTCAGTACTTCATATCATCCGCAAACAGATGGTCAAACCGAAGCCGTCAACAAATGTCTAGAAACCTACCTTAGGTGTTTCACTTCAGAAAAACAACACCTTTGGGTACAGTGGTTACCTCTGGTGGAATGGTGGTATAACACCAACTATCATGCCACCACCAAAATGACTCCCTATGAAGCAGTCTATGGACAACTTCCGCCTTCCCCTACTTCTTATCTCAAGGGGTGCTCCAAAGTACAAGCCGTGGATCAACTCCTACAACACCGCGCAACCATGCTTGCCCATCTGCGCAAGAATCTTCATCAAGCTCAGAACCGTATGAAGCAACAAGCTGACCAACATCGCTCAGAGCGCCAATTTCAAGAAGGGGATCAGGTCTTTTTGAGGCTGCAACCATATAAGCAAACATCACTCAAAGACAAGGGTTGTCAAAAGCTCTCTCCAAAATTCTACGGACCATACCAAGTACTTCAGCGCATTGGAGAAGTGGCTTACAAGTTGGCTTTGCCACCTACAGCAAAAATCCACCCAGTTTTCCATGTATCGTGCCTCAAGAAAGTGATTGGGAACAATTGCCGAGTTCAAACCAGTCTACTGGAATTGGATGAAGAAGGATCAATGTGGCTTCAACCGGAACAGGTTCTAGACACACGAGACAAGCACCTGCGCGGCCGCATGCTTAAGGAGGTCCTCGTCAAATGGAAAGACACCTCTCCGGAAGATGCAACTTGGGAACCAGCCACTATTCTTCAGCAGTTTCCGCAGCTTCAGCCTTGATGACAAGGCTAGTCTTAAGGGGGAGGGAATGTTAGGGTCCCACCCTAACCCCCTTATTTATGTCATGGGATCACGTCATAGTCAAGAGTCAATAAAGCCCATATTAATATTTGTAAGTGGTTAACCCGCAATTAATGACGGGACCACAGTTAGGTGCAAATGGGCAGTAGTATTAGATAGATGGTAAATGGGCGGTAGTATTAGATAGATGGTATTAATAAAACCCACGATATTGGCCCGTGGTATTGCATGTATGAGTCATATATAAAGGATAGAGACTCCCTGCGAGGAGCATCGTGTCTTGTTTTGTAATCGAGCTCTGCTCTATTGGAGGTTGCCCCCTCAAAGAGGCCTGTGAACATTTCTCTCTGAATAATAAAATCATTGCTATTCTGTGTTCTGGGTATATTTTCTTCGCATATTCTGTGTTCTCGGTATCTTTTCTTCGCAAATTCTATGTTTGGGTATTGCTTTGCAGGTTAAGAGCATAACATCCTCCAGGACAACTTTAATGAGCGTGAGTCTGCCTGCCCTGGAAAGGTATTTGTGGTACCAAATGTTTAGTATTTTCTCCATTTTGGAGATTAGCCAGGTCCAATCTGCAATCTTGTACCCCAGAGGTTTCAGCTTGTAGCCCAGATATCTGAGTGTATTGGAATCTTGTAGCCCAGATATCTAGCCTAAGAAGAGTGTATTGGAATCTTTGCAGCACATAATGGATTTCATGGGGGGAACATCCAGTCTCTGTGAGGGTTGACTTGTTGCAATTTACAATCATACCCGTGGCTGTTTGGAATAATGCAATTGTGTTCTTCATGTTTGTTAAGTCTCCAATGCTTCCATTGAGGAAAAGAAGAACATCGTCCACAAATAATAGATGTGTCAAGATGCAATCATCTGTGATTTTTATTCCCTTTAGTTTGCCTCTTCTGAATTCTTCTTTGACCAGCCTGCTGAGACCTTCCATTATCAGTAGGAACAACAAAGGGGATAGGGGGCACCCCTGTCGAAGACCTCTTTCAGAATAAAAAAAGGGGGAAGCTACCCCGTTGATCAGCACACTGAAAGGTATGTTAGTGATGCAGCTCATGATCCATTTTATGAAATCAAAGGGGAATCCCAGGTGGGTTAAGAGCATTCTAATATATAACTAGTTTTCTCTATCAAAAGCTTTTGAGAGGTCTACCTTTAAGATCATACCTTTGATTTTCTTGGAGTGCAGAGAGTGTAGCACCTCCTGGGCAGTTCCCACTGCTTCATGAATTTGTCGATCTTGTAGAAAGGCAAATTGCTCCGGTGAAATGTACTTGGATAGTATGGGCTGCATCCAGTTTGCAATAATCTTTACCATGATATTATAGATGTAGTTACATAGAAATATAGGTCTGTAGTCATGTTGTCGGATTTTGGAATGAGGGTGATGAAAGTGGAGGTGAAGGATTCAGGAATCTTCCCACTATATCTGGAGTGTTCAATGACTTTTAGAAGGTCCTCCCCCAAAGTATCAAAAAAAGCTGAGTAAAAATCGATCACCCAGCCATCCGGTCCTGGGCTCTTGTCCTTCTTAAACCATTTGATCGTGGCTTCTAATTCCCCGATAGTAATCTCCTTTGTCAGTTGCATGCCTGCCTCCTGATCCACAAATTGAGGGAATAATTGAGCTACTTGTATAATTTCGATGAGATTAGCATCAGGGGGGGCCTGAAGGTCTATTTAAAGTGTGAGTTTGCTAAGGAATCCAGCTGAGGGAGAGTATTGACAGCGTGGACTTGCTTGTTCGACAGGTGCCAGATGGTATTGATGGCTTTCCTACCATCTGCAAACTTGTGATGGAACTTTGTATTGTCATCTCGCTCGAGCAACTAGGTTGCCCTACTTCGTAGTCACCAAACTTCCTCACAATCCTTAAGAATTTTCCTTTTGGTGGTATATAGCTCCATGAGTCTATTTCTTTGATCATTCACTCTGTATGCCCCTGCTAGGTCTTTTTCAATCTCAGCGATCTCCTTCTCAGCATTCAACAGAGATTGATCGTATTTTATTCTCTTGTTGTGTGCCCAGGTTTTTGATAGTCTCTTCAGCTCCATGAGTTTGTGAGCGAAACCCTCTGTTATGTTCCCACCCACACCCGGGGGATGCGCCTTCCAGTATTCCATGATCATTTGATTATACGTGGGGTCCTTTAGCCAAGAGGAGTTGAACTTGTAAGGTCCCTTGGGATTTCAAGGTCCCCCACTGATTTCCATGAAGATATGTAGGTGATCAGAGACTCTTCCTGATCCCACCCATTGTCTGTGGAGAAGACCCAAGGTGAAAAGTCCTTCCTTAATAAGGAAATGATCAAGTCTTCGAGCAAGACAGTCCTCACCAGCCCTATTGTTCCTCTAGGTAGGTGTGAGCTTGGCAGAGGGGATGTCCAATAGATTGTGGGAGTCCATCAGATTCTCAAAATAGGCAGATAAGGGGTCCTGTTGTGCATGATGCCCCCATGACCCAGAGTGTCCTATGGAGAAGTTTAAGTCCCCTCCCATAATTAAATAATTATTCTGAAAATCTTCTGAGCTGAGGAGATCGTCCCAGAAGGAAGGCCTGTGTTGGTAGGGTCCATAAACATTTATGACTCAAAACTCCAAGCCCAAATCAGTTGAGAATAGGTCTACCCATATGTGCCCGAGACCTCCCCAATAGTTACAGAGATTTAAGGTGCGAGTGTTGTATCCTAGGGCAAGGTCTCCTAATCTTCCATTAGCACCTATTCCTATGAATTTCCATCCAGGGAACATGGCCTCAAGGAGGTGAGTAATGGTGTTAGCAGGTCCCAGAGTTTCTTGGAGAAGGATGATATCAATGGGAGAGGTATGAAACAGTCTGCAGAGGGCTAGTTTTTTTTCGGGTCTAGCCAACCCTCTACAATTGAAGGAGGCAATCTTCATGGGGGGGGTCAGATGAGGGGTTCAAAGCTCTAAGTGCCTCGTGAATGGTTGATTGCCTGCCCAAGGAAATTTCGCCTCCGGCCTGAATTTGAGCCTTTGAGAGGGAGGAGGGTCAACCCCACAGAAGCTTGGGAGGAAAGGGGGTTAAAGAGGGATCAAGCTCAATATAATCCTGGGTTATTATCTTCTACCTAGCCTTGGATCGGGTTCGGTATCGAGGGGAAGGAGGACCAGCTACAGGAATAAGAGTGATGTCAGGGGGGAAGGGGGTCTTGGGATGGCTCCAGAGGAGGTGAGAATTGATGTGGGAGAGGGGAAAACTAGAGGGGATTGTGAGGGAGGGTTTACAATTCAATTTAAAGAGCAATCAACTAGAAATTCATTTAATCCATCAATATCATGATTACAAGAGGGAGTAGGAGAGATTGGTCACTTACCCGAAGAAACCACCGACCCAACAGCCGCTCTTACCTTGGTAAGAGGAGGAGAGGGAAGTTGAAGCGGAGGCCTACCATGTTTCTTCGGGGTCACCTGCAAGAGAAACATGTCCGATTGAGGTGGATCGCTTTGAATCCCATCATCCTTGTTGTGGGGCTGCTCCCCCTATTCCTGGTCTGTCTTTGGGGGAATTTTCCTCCCAGCTTCTCCCCTATCCTTGTTTTTGTTGAGAGGGCAGTCCTTGAAGAGATGCCCAACCTTATGGCATCTCCTACATCTTAATGGAACCCCTTCATAGTCCAAGTTCTACCTTCAAGAGAAGTTCCTCCATTAGATTGTGATATATTCCTGAAGCCCATCACTGGTGTCAATGTGTACTAGAATTCTTGCATACACCATTCTTCCTGTCGAGAGGTAGGTTTTGTCATATTCCAGATAGGTGCCCAGAGAGTTCCTGATATGCCTAAAGATGTCTTCTGACCAGAACTGAAGAGGCAGGCTAGGTAGTCTAACCCAGAGAGGGCTAGCGCCAAGTTGTTCTCTTTCTGGGTCGAAAAGTGGTGTCCATCTCCGAAGGAGCACCGGGGCTTGTTCAATATGCCAAACCGCTGAAAGTACCCAGTTGGTATGCTCTGCCCTGGAAAAACGAAGCACGAACCATCCTTTAACAAAAGTCTGAACCATTGGTGGTTCAGCTAGATGATGCCCCCAAACCTCTGTGGCCCACTGCTTCAATCTGGTAGCGCTGTAAAAACGGCCCCTGACTCTTCCAACCAGCACTCACTCGGCTGTGTCCATTGCCTTGCTCCACTAGAAGTCCTTGCCCAAACTTAGGAAAACCTCCAAAGCTTTTGTTCTCAGGACCCTTTGCTTCTTTACTTTTTGGGTTCGTTCATCAGGTATGGAGTTCTGATGGGTTTCTTGGGAAGGGTTAGTCTCAGGTGCAGGGATGCCCAAGGGAGGATTAGAGGGAAAAACCCCCGAGATGGGTGGGATTTCTAGTGATATTGCCAGAAGGGGGGGTCGATGAGGCCAGCACAGGCAGCCCTAAATCAGAGGTGGTAGGATCACTGTTGGTCGTTGCAGAGAGGACACAGGAGCCGGCGGAGGAAGGGAAAGATGAGATACCCTCAGAGGAGATGCCCAGACTGGGATCTAGGGTTTGATCCACGAAATTTAGGGTAGAAGGGGACAATGGCTGGGCTGTGAGGTCAGGGATGGAGGGGGAGGCCTCTGAGAGTGTAGCCACCGAGCACGAGGGCCCTGAGATCAAGGGAAGTGAGGCAACGGTGTCAGTGAATTCGCAGCCGTAATGGAAGCTGCTTGCTGGGTTAACCTGGGGAGAAGTCCAGATGGAGGTACCTGCTAGTGGGTCTTCCGAGTAGTCGACTAGGTCCTCCATAAGCATCGCTATATTTCCGTGCCAACTACCTTCAGAAACCAAGGTCTCTTGTCGCTGTAGTGACCACATAACAGGCGAGGGTTTGTCGTGGAGGAGGGTAAGGGTAAAAATCCAAGCGGTAAGAAAGGAGGAGTGACCATAATGGCGTCAAACGAGAGCAGTGTGAGAGTAAATGGGGTTGGAGTACGGGACGGTGTAGTGTGCAACATCATAGTCAGGTGGCTGTAGGCGTGGAGCAGTCTACGAGTTCCGGTTGAAACCCTAGCCCCATCCTTGTCGTCGTTTCTCCTTCGTCATTGTGCCCTCTCCCCAAAAAATTATTGTAACTCAGTATTGAATATTCTTGTTTATCTAATTCTTCTTTATGAAAATCCCTTGTATAAAATATCGAAGCCCACTATTGTTATTGTTGTGCTCTTACATTATTATTGTTATGTAGGCTCTGATTATATTGTGACCCCTTAGACTCCTATATATAGAAATAAGGTATTGTCATTTGTATCATCCAAGAATGGTTCATTTATGTAATGTAAAGGAGGTTTCCCCCTCAAAGAGGATAATTTTAAGTCGTTGATCTATCTTTCTGTGAGTTGGTTGTAAAACAAGTGTAATATGTTTTAGTAGGGTTGTCTTTACATAGAAATTCCCACTATACTGTATTATACTAGGAAAAATGATAAGTAGTTCCAGGAAATTTTAATTGTGGTATTTTTTTGTGGCCATAAGTATAGTCTTATAGGTATTTTCATACTATAATATTTATGCTCATGGCCTCTCTGTTAGTGTGATTCTTGCCAAATTAGATTTATGTCCTGATTTTTTTTTATAGATGTTCTTATGCTTGATAGAGCTTTTGATTTGTGCTTTCAAAGATGATATTTGGTATCATGGTACTACAATTTGGTCTTGATCTAAATTTTAGGACCATATGTATACATGGACTTGATGGCTATAAGTTTGTGTCCAGTACCTGCGTACTTATAAGTTTTTGTTGGGTGTGGAGCCTAATTATCTTCTTTATTCAGAGGTATTGCTGCATTGGACCCCATTTCATAATGTTGTGGAATTGATGCCCGTTTTTGTGCACCGCCAGGGGGGTCCACGGGGGGGGGGGCGCAATCGGGGGTAGCACCCTCGAAGCTAAAAATAGATGTAAAATTGCCTTGTAAAATGTTGAAATTTCGTAGTCAATCTAGGTCGTTCATTAGACAGAAATCTGACGGTAGAAATTATTTTTAGTTTAGGGTTTTTTGCCCTAGAAGGAAACCCCTCGCTATATATGAGGGAATTGTATTTCGGCTATGTAGATGTGTATTTTGAGCGAGAAAGAGAGAGGAGATTATGTGAGAATGAAGAGGGAATTACAATAGATCTGCTATAGGTTGTATCTCTTCATTTTGCTGGATAATATAGAAGGAAGGTCTGGTTGTTTCTCCATGGACGTAGCCCAAATTGGGTGAACCAAGTATATCTGTGTCTCTCTTGTTTTATGCATTTTCTATGTTTATAGTTCTGCAATATTTTATGTGTTCCATGGCTCTGTAATATATAATTTTCTAATAAATGGTATCAGAGTCGAAGGGCTATTTGGATGATAAACTCACAAGAGAGAAGGGTTCCTAGTTTGAGTGGGATTAATGGCAGAATATGGTATGTCTAGGATCGGAAAATTTAATAGCCAAAAATACTAGCTGATGGGCCTCTAAATTAGACATAAATTAAGGCCCATGCCTCTAAATTAAACATAAATTAAGGCCTATGACCATCCCTCAGCACATTAAACCTCTATTTTTTCATTATATAATGTATTTTAACTTTAATATATTTATTAGGAAGGTTTATGAATAATTTCATGTTTGTGCCTAATATTATTTATTTTTGTGGAATATTATGAGAATATTGGGCAGATTATGAAGATTTGGAGGAGGAGACAATTTAGGAACTTGCTCCCTACTATAGGAGGATAAATATTAGATAATAAATAAACAATATATTATAGAATTATGGCACATATTGTGGAACTCCAATGATTGAGAAAATCTAGGAATGTGTTCATTGCCATTTAATGCAGATTCCTAGTATTGGGAACCAGATCCACTAATCAAGGGATTTTGATGGGGAAATCTTCCTCCTTTCATGGGGAATGATTCCTAATCATTTTGTTTAAGTACCAAGTCAAATTTTCCTCTAGGGGATAGATTTTCATTACTGTTCTTGTGGAAAAAACTCGTATTTCTGCAGCTCTATTATATTTTCTTTCAGGGATGTAATTGTATTGATGAAAATAATGAAGATTAGTGTCATGTTCAACTTCTAAATCTTGTTCTCCTCCGTAGGTCTCTAAGTTTCCTTAGGCTTGGCCATCCCAAGAGCCTCATAGCCCTTTCATATCATTTTCTTTTCTTCTTTTCACTTCTTATTCACATGCATCTCTTGTTTTTATTTCTTTCTATTTCTGCATTTACTACTAATGATTTCTTGTTGTAAGATTGGGTTAAATGGTTGATGTAAGTTCTTTTGCAGGATCACAAGAATCATTTCATACTTGGAAAATATTTGGAAGGTCATAGTAATCATTGAGCTACTTGGATTAGCTTTCTTATTCCCAAATCTAAATTTCTGGAACTCTTTTATGGCAAAGAACAGTAAATTTCTGCTATTTTTTAGAGCATGCTAACGAGCTTCAATCGAGTTGGTTCCACTTGAATTATGTCACAAGAAAATATCTATTTCATAAAAAAAATTACCCCATTTCAATTTCACTTTATTAGGTTAGGAATTTTATAGATTTACTAGCTCACTAGTTCTTGATTTTCTAGATTTTAGACTAGTAATTTTTTGCTATTTTTTAGCATGGGTTAACAGAGGTCTCTTTTAGTGATTCCACTTCAAATAGGGACCTAAGACATCCTAGTCAATAAAAAAATTTGTCACATCCAATTTGGATTTGATTTTCTTGGTCATTCAATGAATTATAATTTCGTATAGTAAATTTGTAACACCCTATAGTAAAACAAGGAATCCTATAGGAGAACTAGGGGATCTTGTAGGAGAACTAGTACATCCTGTAGGAAATTCTGTAGCGGCCTGTTTTGAGCCCAAATTGAGAAAAATCATCATTGAAGCTAGGATTAGGCCCCTAATTGACCTCCAAACCATCAGAATCATTGTACCCCTCTTTGTCCACACCTGTCTCCCCTGCCAAAGATCAAGGAAAGATTAACATTTGCATTTACAAAGCAAAAAGATAAAAAAATGAGTTCTTTTATCTTTATACATGCACACATCAGTTAGTACTCTGTAGATCAGATTTCATTCTTAGATTAGTTAAAACATCACATGTGACAAATAGGGTTAAAATAAGGTTCTTTTGCAAGCAATGTGTGTTAATAAGTAGATAGAGGATTTCATGTTACTTTACAAGCATTTTTAAATTTAGTTTTTCATTCTTGCAAATAGGAAACATTTCTTTTCTCTCATGACAACAAAGGAAGGACACATTTTATGTTGCATGTATAGCGTCGATACCTCTTAAGTTTGTATGAACCCCAGGTTTATAATTAAAGTTGGTATCCTTGGGAGTTGTAGCATTCTTGTTGCAACCAAGGCTCATCAGGTTTTGGCGCCATTGCTGGGGAGGTGTCAAAGTATCCATTTTTTTCTTCTCTAGTTGATTAATTTATTTTTACGTTTTGCAAAAACAAAAAATAATTGCATTAGGCATATTTCATTTCAAAAATAGAAAAGTGCATTGCATTAGTGTTTTCATTCAATCATAACAACAACAAAAATTTCCAACACTAACGCACCCCCCAACCCCACCA
The DNA here is from genome assembly GCA_031772625.1 of Pinus tabuliformis. Classification (NCBI taxonomy): domain Eukaryota; kingdom Viridiplantae; phylum Streptophyta; class Pinopsida; order Pinales; family Pinaceae; genus Pinus; species Pinus tabuliformis. The sequence goes on from CM062807.1 coordinate 83,710,081, forward strand.
CACACCCCCCCCCCCCCCCCAACCCCCCCCATTTGTTCACGTGGTGCAATAAGAGCCACACCACCATTCACTTTTGCAGGTAGAAGATGAAGAATATGACAAAGAATGTAGAAGAAATGGATAGAGATGACGACAATGAGGAATATCCTCTCAGATTTCCCATTCAAAATACTGATGGTGTTGTGCAAATGAAGAACATCCCTCCATCTTTTCTTCCAAAATTTCTTGGTCTAAGGTCAGAGGATCTGGAAACCTTTCTCTTTGAATTTTAAATTGTTTGTAGATCTTATCGTTACTTATTAACAACTCAAAAATCGAGATTTTTCGGCAACATTGAAGGATAGAGCTCTTAAATGGTTCATGAGTTTAGGGACTAATTCAATAAGATCATGGAATGATATGAAAAATATATTTCTAGAAAAATATGAATATCATGATCTTAAAGAAAAAATATTTAGAATGAATAAAAAAGAAGATGAGATTCTAGAGGATCTAATAGAAAGGTTCATGTATAATATTAAGAGGGAAAAACTATATCATTTAGGATCTGACACGCTAAAAACCCTCTTACTTAGAACAATTAGGGATGAATGGATTAATCTCCTTGATCTCATGAGTAGAGGTGATGTATACCAATTATCATTTGAAGAAATTTGTGAAACATGCAAACACATATCAAGAGGAAGGGCAAGAGTAGGCAAATCAGCATCAAGATCGGTAAGTCAAGCTAAACTTGGAAATTTGCTTGATAACTTTAAAACATAAATTCTTGGAAATATAAGTGAAAATTTTGATCCGGATTTAAATAGGAATGCAAAAAATTACATATATAACCATACATATAGAGATGCAATAGCAATAATTGTTCATTTCATTACTATAAAATACTGAAATATGCTTACAAACAGAAATGGAAATAAACTAGCTAGGGCGATGGTAGCTTATCTCTGAGAAGAGATGTGGCAGCTACATGCCTCTGAACTATCTTAAAATGAGGCTCAAAGACCTCTTTATTGTTGAAAAACAATGAAAAACCCTAAACATCCAAAAGCCTAACCCTAGGAGATGAAGCACCAAACTATGGGCCTTGTTTTGGGTACACTGGTACATCAACTTCCCGAGGTCGCAACTTTGGCATACGATCTTCGTTTGACGCACCCAATACCTTGTTATAAAGATCTATCTGAGGACTACAACTTTGGGATGAAAAAAATCAGTCCATGGACCCATGTTGCTCCCAGTTTCCCAAAAAACGTCGTTTAGGGCCTCAAAACGGCTCAAGGAGTTCAGGTTCCAAAACACTACTAAAAATAGTAAATTGTGCTACAATTAAAGAAACTAAAAAACTGAAAGAAAATATTGTGGTGGTCCAAGTGGAACTGGCTGGTGGCCACCAATATCCAACTAGATCATTCGTCCACCCTTAGGAAGCAATGGTCCCCATTCTGTTGATTTCCTCCATGAGATGAGGAAATTTCTGCTGAACTTGGTCCCTAGTGAGCCACTTGCCCTGGTGAAGGAGTTGGCCTACTTTGACAACTCAATATAGTTGGATCTTCTGCTATCAAGTGTGCTTGATTTGTGTGTCCATGATCCGATCAGTTGTAGCTTGTTCCATGCAATCTGGATTTAGCTTTATTGGTGTGAGTTATTCTGTAATGTCGAATGTGTCTAGTAATGGTGGAAAGTATGGTCGAAGCAGGTCCACATTGAACACTAGGTGTAGGCCAAGGAATGGGGGAATGATGAGCTCAAATACATTGTCTCCCACAACCTTGGTAATGGTGTAAGGACCATATCAGACTGGTCTGAATTTCTGATAGGCTCGGGTAAGGCATTCCTTTTTCCAATGCAACCAGACTTTGTCGCCCACCTGAAAGTTGTGTGGCACTTGATGTTGATCATGTCGCTTCTTGTACTTGGAATTTGATTTGTCCAGAATGTCATGGAACTACTGGCAGATATGTTGGATGTGCTCAATGAAGTTGTTTTCCTTATCTGTTTCGGACTAGACATGAGCTGAATCTGCCTGAGTAGCTGCAAATGGCATGGCCACATCAATGGGGCATAGTGGCTGGAATCCCAAGCCCACTTGAAAAGGGTTGTGGCTAGTTGAGCTGTGGAGAGCCCAATTATAGCTGTGTTGAACATAGGGAAGGCTCTTATCCCATGTGTGTGGATGCTTTGAGTTTCACATGCATAGAATGTGTACGAACATCCCGTTGACAACCTCTATCTGGCCATCAGTTTGGGGATGGAAGGTTCTGGACTTAGTGAGTTTGGTGTCCAACATCGACCAGAGACTGGACCAAAATGTACTAAGGAACTTGCTATCACAATCTGAGATGATAGACTGTGGGATCCCAAAGTGTACCCACACTCGTTCAAAGAAGAGTTTAGGAGTGGATTTTGTTGTGATATTCTTCTTGCAAGCCGCCATAATGGCCATCTTCGAGAAGCTGTCGACGACCACAAAAACACAGTCATTTCCATCCTTAGTAGAAGGAAGGCTTGACATGTAATCCATGGACATGGATTCCCAAGGTCGACTAGGGGTAGGCAATGGGGTATAGAGGCCTTGCTTCTTGATGGTCGGTTTGGCAATGGCACGGGTAGTGTAGGATCTGATGTACTTCCTTACATCCTGTCAAAGATTCGACCAATAAAAATACTTATGCAGTACTTCCATCATTTTCTCGACCTCGAAATGCCGAGCAACCTGATTGTAGTGTGCTTCCCAAATCATCTTGGCACGCTCACTTGAAGGAACACAAAGGTGACCTAGGTGGCATAACAGGGCATCCTGGAGGTGAAAATCTGGAACATGCTGACCCTCCAAGAGTTTCTGGTATGTGTGGCTAAATTCTGGGTGGCTTTTTGTAGAGCAGTGGCCAATCAGAAGTCTCATGGCCACAAGAGTTGAGCACGGTGGTTAATGCTATGATCGGTGGTCGACTGAGGCAATCTCAACATTATTGGTGCTGCCCTTCTTATACTTGATATTCAAATGGAACTGTTGTAGGTATGTGGACCACTTCTGATGGTGTCCATTCTGCAATTTCACTTGGGTCTGTATGAACTGCAGGGGCTGGTGGTCTATGTGGATGACCATTTCCTTCCCCAAAATGTAATGCCTCCATTGTCAGCAGGCCTGCGCAATGAAATACATCTCTTTGTCATAAGTGGGATACTTCCGGACTATGTCTGAAAGTGTCTCAATGTGAAATGCCACTGGATGCCCGTGTTGAGTAAGGACTGCCCCAATAGCATAGTCACAGGCATCTATCTCGATCTCAAATGGTTGTTGCGATTTTGGTAATGTGAGCACTGGTTCCAAGAAGAGGTGATGTTTCAACTCTGTGAATGCCTTCTGTTGAGATTCAGACCAAAAGAATTTTTCTTTCGCTCCTCCCTTGGTGACTTGACCTGAGGACCAAGTGATATGAGAAAATCCCAACATGAACTTGCAGTAGAAGTTGGCAAGACCTAGAAAGCTACGGAGCTCTGTCAGAGTGGTTGGAGATGGCCAATCCCGAATGACTTAGATCTTGGCTGGATCCACATGCACCCCCTTTTCATCAATAATGTATCCCAAATACTAAACCTAGGTCATGCCAAAAGTTCATTTCTCCAAATTGGCACATAACTTGTGTTGCCGTAGTGTTTGGAGAATCTATTAGATGTGGTGGAGGTGCTCTTCCCAACTCTGGCTGAAGATCAGGATGTCATCCAAGTATACCACTACAAAATAGTTAGTAAATGGATGCAAGATGTCATCCATTAGACTCATGAAGGTTGCAGGATCATTCGTTAACCCGAAAGGCATAACCAACCATTTGAAAAGTCCCTGCTTGACTTTGAAGGAATTCTTCCACACATCAGAGTGTTTGATTGGTACTTGGTTATATCCTGACTTCAAATCAATATTGCTGAAATATTTTTCCCCCTTCAGTTGGTCTAGGAGGTCATCAATCCATGGGATCGGGTACCTATTCCGGACAGTGATCTTGTGCAACACCCGATACTTAATACAAAGTCTCCAAGTCCCATCATTCTTCTGTACCAACACAATTGGGCTCCCATAGGGCGATGAACTCGGATGGATGTGACCTTTCTGCAGCAGCTCCTGAATCTGCCTCTTGATTTCATTTTTCTCTAGAATGGAGCGGCGATAGATTGGTCCATTGGGTAGCGACGCACCTGGGGTCAGATCAATGGAGTGCTTGCCCTGACATTGCAAAGGAACCCCTGCGAGGGAGGTGAAGATGTCCTTGTAACCTTGTCCATCTGTAGTGGTCGTGTAGAGGGGCCCTGTTTAGAGGTCGTGGCTGCCATCTTCTTCTTTCCTTGAGGGCGTATCATCAGGAAAAAAAATTTCCCGGTTTTGGAAATGAGCTTACTGCATTGTTTTGCAGTAACCAAAGAGATGGAGGTAGGTGGTTCTACCTCCAGTATCTTGAACAACTTATTTCCCAAAGTAACAATAACAACACGAGGCCTTGATTCATACACAACATGTTGCTTCCACAAGTATGGTTGGCCTAATAATACATCACAAACATTAAGGGGAGAAACATCACACAATACCTCATTCATGAAGGGCTTGATTTTGTATGGAAGGTGACACTGCTGGCTCACGCGAAGATCCCGTCCTTGGTGAAGCCACCTGATGGTGTATGGTTGTGGATGTGTTGTGGTTGGTAAGCCTATCTGCTTCACAACCTCTACCAAAATGAGGTTCTTTTGGCTCCCACTGTCGACAATGAACTGTAGTGGGGAACCATTGACCCACATTTGTGAGTGGAAGAGGTGCTCCTCCTCCTTTAGATCTTCGGGTTCCTCATTCTAGATCTTCGTGGTGGAAACGGTGTCATTGGACTCCACATCAATAATCTTCTACCCTTTGTCAATCCCCTTGTTGGGTTCTGACTTAGAGTCGAAACATGCATCTGATTCTGAAACCTTTAGCTCGATGACTAGTGACTACCTAGCCCGACACTCACTTTTGTTGTGAGTGGAACTCTTATGGAACTCACACCACTTTCCTGTGTCCTTTTTCGGCTTCGCGACGCTGTTATTTTCTTGTGGCTTTGGCGGGTTGGTAGGTTGTCTTAGGCTGCCTCTCCTTGGCTTTGTCCTTTATTCTATGGTTTGGGGTCACCTTTCCCTTGCTTCGGATTCACAGATCCAAAGTCTCGCTTCTTCTGTTTAAACTTTTGCTCGATCTTGATGGCATATCGGTAAGCCATGCCGAGCAAGGAGATGTTCAGGAATTATATTTTTTCCTGGATGTACTTGTGGAGGAAGCTATAGTATTTGAGTACCAAATGCTACTCTGAATCCTTGATACCCAACTTTGTGTGAAGGGTATGGAAAATATTGGTAAACTCTCGCACGTCTTCATTCCTTCCCTGTCGTAGCATGGTCCACTTTATGTATTGATCCTCATAGCTTCCGACAGGGTAGTACTGCTCCTTGATGGTAGCCCGAAATGAATTCCAAGTGGGTGTGGCTAAAAATAATGAGGCTGTACTTTCATCCTTCTACTCGTAGCAGGTTTCCCACGAGTCCTTAATGTGGGGGGTGGCTTTGAGAAGAGCAAAAGTAATCTTTTCACGACTGGGAAAATCATGAAAATAAAAATACCCTTCTAGCAGATTTAACCATTTATCTATGGTGTCTGCATCTATCTGACCCTCAAATATGGGAAATTCAAAGTTAACTTGTATCTTGAAGGGTGTGGCGCTTCCAGAGTAGCTGCTGGAAGTAAATGTGTCGCCCCGGGTAGCCACTGAAGGATCTGGCAAAGTTGTCCATCATTGCGTTCCTTTGTCACTCGAGTGCCTCTTCGAGCAACATTTTGATAGGATCTTCTACCTCCTCATCTTTCTTTTCATCCACCATGGGAGGCCGTCAGCATTTGCGAGGCTAGTCTTGCAAAGGTTCGACCAGTTCAAGCCCTAACTCCTTATATCCCAACCTCGTTAGGGACATGCAAAGAAAGACAAAGAAAGATCAGACTGCTATGATACCATTGATCCAGATTTAAACAGGAATGCAACAAATTACAGATATAACCATACATATAGAGATGCAATAGAAATAACACTTCATTTCATTACTATAAAATACTGAAATATGCTTACAAACAGAAATGGAAATAAACTAGCTAGGGCAATGGTAGCTTATCTCTGAGAAGAGATGTGGTGGCTACATGCCTCTGAACTATCTTATAATGAGGCTCGAAGGCCTATTTATTGTTCATAAATAATGAAAAACCCTAAACATCCAAAAACCTAACCCTAGGAGATGAAGTGCCAAACTATGGGCCCCGTTTTGGGTAAATTGGTACATCAACTTCTCGGGGTTGTAACTTTGGCATACGATCTCTGTTTGACGTGCAAAATACCTCGTTAGAAAGATCTATCCAAAGAATACAACTTTGGGATGAGAAACATTAGCCCATGGACGCATGTTGGTCCCAATTTTCCCAAAAAATTTCGTTTAGGGCCTTAAAACGACTCTCGAAGTTTAGGACCCGAAAAACTGCTAAAAATAGTAATATGTGCTACAATTAAGGAAACTGAAAAATTGAAAGAAACAATGGTGGGGTCCAAGTGGAATTGGTAGGTGGCCACGAATATCCACCTGGATCACAAGTAGAAATGTTAAGAATACAAAATGAGCCAAAGTAAGGTGCTGATATTCGTGTCGTCCATGAAGAATCACACGATGTTAAATGTTTCTCCTCATTACCAAGCTTGAAGGAAGTTCACCAAGAGGAAAATGGAGCAAGTCAATTTCCAATTCAACTATGTTATGTAGCTCCAAGAGGACCATGGTATCATATTCAACCTAGAATGATGCAAGAGCCTAATTCACAATTTCAAGGTTATGCATATCCACCTCAAAGTAATTGGAACACACCCTTTCCTTGGAAACATTGGCCATCTCAACCCCAAAAGCAATCTTGGCAACAAGGTTGACAAGGAACTTATGGGAGCCATCCACAATATCCTCATTATTTTCCTCAATATCCTCCATACCCAACTCCATGTTATCCCTACCATTCATCTCCACCACAACCACATCCATCTCAAATATCCACTCCCACTCAACTACTTGTACCACCATTTCCAAGCCCACACATTTAGCTAGCTCATCCCACTTACAATGCTGAGGTACAACACTTCCAAACATCTCCTCTTGAGATAAATGGTATTCACCATAGCTCAGGAAGAGTATTACAAAAAAATGATTCTCTTGATGCGATTGAGGGACAACATGCAGAAAAAGAAGATTTGAAAGAGAAGATCAAAGAATCATGGGTTGCACTTTATGAAGAGTAGACAACAAAATTAGAGATTGAGAAAGCTCCCTCATGGTTACCATCAAATCCTCCATGTAATCAAGAGAGAAATCAACAAAAAGAGGAATATTTGAAGTCCATGGTAGAAGAAGACATGAAGAATGATCCAGATAAGCAATCAAACTGTGCTTGATATCATCAAATTCAAATCATTTGATCACTCAAATTCAGGTACATGTCACAACATACATTTCAAGCCTACGCATAAGTTTTTTTTTCATCTTGATGTGCAAATGACTCCATTGGAAGTATTCTTATACTTGAAAGTGATTTTGTTTTTCAAGTAGGGTAGGGTAGAAAAAAAAATTAAAAATAAGAGGAAAAAAAAAAAATTCAGGCGAAAACCTCCTTGGAGGCGTCTCAAATTGGCTCATTGATTGAAAACGTCCATGAGGTGGTCAATGGGTTGAAAAAAGAAAAGAGAGAAAAAAAAAAGATCCTAGGTGAAAACCTCTTTTGAGTCACCTAGTTATACCTACAAGTTAAAAACCTCCTTGAGGCGGCTAGTAGGCCTAGAAGAAAAAAAATAAAAAATTGCTTGCTCCATGTATCTCTTTGATGAATGTAGGTGCTCTCCAACATCTACAAGGAACAAAAACAAGTTGCCACCAAAGAAAGAAAAATTAGGTCAAACCTAGTCAAGAGAAGTCAAAGACTTTCTCCTCCTTTACTCAAATTCTCCAACAAGGCCAAGGCCATACCAATCCATCACCCTCATATATTTCCACCATCCACCCATCATTCTCAATATTTTCCCATTTAGTTTGCTTGCTGTCCTAAAAAACCACAGGAAGGCTATATTTTATTACAAGAAACAAAAATACATAGAGAAGAATTTTTTTTTTTCCATAACTTGAAAAAGATTCATCCATTTAAAAATTGTTTCGTGGGGAGATGCATATGGATGATGGTAACATGCCCAAGAAATTTCAGAAAATTCCAGTGCACGGTTTCCAAGAAATCGACCTCCATCACCTTAAACCATTTTTAGTTTTTCTCGAGATCCATACATCCATTGACCAAATTGTTTTATGGGGAGGTGCATAATGATGATTGAAATATGATCAGAAAGTTTCAGGTCAATCCATACTACCATTTGGAAGATATGAACAAAAAAATTCTGCTACAAGAGGATATGCTGAATTACTACAGGAGTTTCCTGTAGTACTATAGGAAGTTTTGAAAATATACACGAAAGATGGTCTAATGGAAAAATTATGATGCAGGTCTGTTTTGGGATAGAAAAAAAGGACATTGACCTCACCACATCTTAGCCAACACCCATCATGACCATGTCACTCTATGGCCACACCTTCCATTCATTCCAATACCTATTTACCCTCCAACAAAGAAAGGACACAAACATTCAAAACAAAAGGGTAGCTACATCAGCCTATTTGGAAGTAACAGCAGGCTCCAGGCATAACCTTCAGCACCATGATTGAAAGAGGAGAAGAATAACTACAAGAACAATGAAACTCCATAGCTCAGCGGCAGCGTAGGAAGCCATCACCTGCACATCAACAAGAAGACAACCCATCAACAAAATAAGATAAACAAAAAAGAAAAGGGAAATCAAGAAGATTTACCTGAGTCATGAGAAGCACAACAACATCAACTCAACAGCAGCATGCATGTCTCTCCAACAACCATCATGTAGGTATAGGTATGCAATATTCTTGACCTCTTCTCTTGAGCATATTATAGTTATAAATTTGTTGTCAATGCATGAGAGATGAGGTTGTATAAGCTAAGTATGGGTCAGCAGTCTTAGTCGCCTTCAACTAGTTAATTATGGCTCACTTCTTGACTCATGCAATGTTGAAAAGTCAAATTATGAAGGGCAATGACTTCAAGTAATGAGGACAACAGATAAAAGAAGAAATTTTCGCAAAGGACAAGTCACCACAACACTCCAAGCCCTCCATCCACTTCATATTCACTATCTATCCATCATTCATCCATCTCATTTCATAATTTCAAGAACAAACCTTATCTCACCCTAAAAATTTCTTGAAAAAAGAAAACAAAGCATCCTATCCATTTTTCACAAACCTACACTACTCCCTCTAAGCCCTAGCATCATCCTCCAAACTCTCTACATCATTTCTCAACACTACCATATAGATAAAAGACTCTGAAAGAGAAGGACTAGCTATTACAAGAAGACAAAATTTTGCTACAAGAAAGAAGAAAGGAACAAATGGTGCTAAAACCAAACAAGACATTGCCTAAGACATTCCTAATCAAAACATAATACTCCAAGGCCATTACGCAATCATCTAGGCCACAAGAGAGAGGAAGAAGGCAACAAAAGGAAATGAGGCATTCACCATCAAAACAGAACTCAAACTGCAGTGATAAAAAGAGGCTTTCCAAGAGGTCTCTAATCTCTTTCTAGCTTTTGTCCAAGGCCTAAAAGATGTTATAGAAATGGGAGAAAGGCATGGAAGTCAAGTTAGGGGCCTACCCTAACCTTATACTATCATTTATGCTCAAAACGGGTTCCATTAGTTTTAATAGGGTTTCTTGTAGTTTTGATAGGAATAACTACAGGATGTCCTAATTATCATCTAAAGGAATTTTGAAGGTTTTAGAGGTGTCCAAATGGTGGAACAAGGTAGGAGAAGGTTGACAAGGATGTGGAAGACCTTGCCAAATTGAAAAATATTCAAGAACCCATATTGAATAAGAGGAAGAAGGCAAGCTAATGGTCTCAAGAAACAATGATATTTATTTGCACAAATATGTTTTTGGGCTTGTCCTTGCAGAACTTACAACCAAGATTCTTAATGCACAAGAGAGAGGCCACCAGGGCCATGAATGAGGCACAATGAGGTCAATAAGTTGCTCAGAGGATGAACAACACTTTCAGCAGGGGGTATTATGGGCCTCTAAATTAGACATAAATTAAGGCCCATGCATCTAAACTAAACATAAATTAAGGCCTATGACCATCCTTCAACACATTAAACCTCTCTTTTTGCATTAGATAATATATTTTTAACTTTAATATATTCATTAGGAAGGTTTATGAATAATTTTATATTTGTGCCTAATATTATTTATTTTTGTGGAATATTATGAGAATATTGGGCAAATTTTGAAGATTTGGAGGAGGAGATAATTTAGGGATTTACTCCATACTACAGGAGGATCAATATTAAATAATAAATAAACATGATATTATGGAATTATGGCATAGATTGTGCAATATTGAGGCTCACCACAAACTGTGGAAGATGCAGATGGAAGATTACTTGTACAAAAATATCTGTACCTACCATTGAGTGGAAAGATAAAGAAGCCGACGAGTATGAAAGACACAAAATGGGATATTCTCAACAGAAAGGCACTTGGAACGATACGACTGTCCCTAGTGGCGTTCGTAACATTTAATATTTCAAAGGAAACGAAAATAGAGGGTTTAATGTTAGCATTGGCAAAACTATATGAAAAATCTTCGGCCTCAAATAAGTATTTCTTATGAAGAATTTATTTAATATGAAGATTTCAGAAGGTGGATCTGTTGCCAATCATTTAAATGAATTTAATACAGTTACCAGTCAGTTAAGTTCTGTAGGGGTAACTTTTGATGATGAAGTTACAGATCAGTTATTTCTATGCTCATTGCCAGAAAGTTAGAATGGTTTACTTATGGCCATTAGTAACTCTATCTCTAGATCTAGTACTTTAAAGTTTGATGATGTTTTCGGTGCAATCCTTAGTGAGGAAATGTGACAGAAAAGCTCCGGTGAGACATCAGGTAATGCTTTGAGTGCAGAGACTAGGGGAAGAAAAATGGAAAGAGGAAAGAGCCCAAGATATCGCAGTAATTCAAGGAAAGGCAGATCCAAGTCCAGATCGGGGATAGTGTGCTGGAAATATGGGAAGAAAGGATACTAGAATAAATACTGCAAGTCTCACAAGGGAAAATAAGGAGACACACAATAAGAAAACAATCATGGAGTGAATGTGACATGTAATGTGTTGCTAGATGCTTTGATTCTTTCTTTAGGAAATATTATTGATGCTTGGGTGGTAGATTCAGGGGCCTCATTCCATACCACATGTGATAGGAAACATTTTCATGATCATGTTCAAGGAGATTTTGGACAGGTTCGATTGGGTGATGATAAACCTTGTAAAATCATTGGAATGGGTATAGTTTTCATAAAACAAGATAAAGGAAATCAGTGGCTCTTGAAAGAGGTAAGGCATGTTCCAGATTTGAAGAAAAATTTGATTTCAACAGGGCAGTTGGGAGGTGAAGGTTGTGTAACTACTTTTAAATATAAAACCTAGAAGGTCACTAAAGGATCTCTGGTAATAGCAAATGGAGAAAAGGTTGGTACATTCTATTTATGTAATGGTATTTCTAATCATGTTAATGCTTTAACCTCTACAGGAGAAGATACGACATTGTGGAATCATAGGCTCATGCACATGAGTGAGAAGGGGATGCATATTCTTCACTCAAGAAATTTGTTGCTAGGTTTGAATCATGTTGATTTGAAATTCTGTGAGAATTGTGTTTATGGAAAACATAAGAGAGTTAGATTCCTCAAATTTGGGAAAGAAAAGAAGAGTGAAAAATTAGAGCTTGTGCATATAGATGTATGGGACCTGCTCAGGTATCATATCTTGGTGGCTCTCCTTATTATGTTACTTTTATTGATGATGCAACCAGAAAAACTTGGATTTATTGTATTCGAAATAAATCTGATGTATTTGATACTTTCAAGAAATGGAAAGCTTTGGCTGAAAATGAGACAGAAAAAAAGGTTGAAGTGTCTAAGATAAAAAAATGGAGGCGAATATTTTAGTAAAGAGTTTGATAGGTATTTTATAGAGAATGGAATTCACAGAGAGAAGACAGTTCCAGGAACACCACAAGAAAATGGTGTGTCAGAAAGCATGAACGGGAGAATCATGGAGCGTGCAAGGTGCATGAGATTGCATGTAGGATTGTCTTTATAGTTTTGGGCAGATGTTGTAGATACTTTTGTTTTATCTAATAAACAAAGAACCTTCAAGTTCCTTGGATGGTGGTATTCCAAGGGAGGCATGGACAGGAAAAAAGGTAAACTACTCATTTTTAAATACTTTTGGTTGTGAAGCCTTTGTCCACATTAATAAAGAAAATAGAACAAAGCTTGAGGCAAAATCAAAGAAATGTACCTTTATTGGATATGGTGTTAATGATTTTTGTTATCGTTTTTATGGTTATGAAAAACACAAAATCATTAGAAGCAGAGATGTCATATTCAATGAAAATTTTTTGTATAAGGATCAGATGCAGGAAAATAAACAGGAAAAAGAAAACATAGAATACAGAGTGCTTGATGAGATCACAGAGAAAGTGGTGGTGCCTGAAAATCATAATGATCAACAACCAAAACAACAACAACAACCACAACAGCAACAAGCACCTCAAACACCTGAAAGTGGTGTTAGAAGATCTACTAAGATAAGTAGACCCCCTGAACGATACTCTCCTTCATCATATTATGTATTGTTGACTGATTCTGTTGAAACAGAGCGTTATGAAGAATCAATATAGGTAGAAACTAGGAAGAAGTGGGAGAAAGCCATGAAAGAAGAGATGGACCCCTTAGTACATAACCAGACTTGGGACTTATTCAGGTTGCCTGTAGGTAAATCAGAATTGCAGAATAAATGAGTTTACAGGTTGAAGGAAGAAGATGGAGGTAGAAAATGGTATAAAGTTATACTTGTGGTGAAGGGGTTTGCACAGAAAAATGGTATAGACTTTGATGATATATTTTCTCCTGTTGTTAAAATTACTTCAATTAGAACTATTTTAAGTCTAGTAGCAGCTAAATATTTTCATCTTGAGCAGTTAGATGTAAAAACAACCTTTCTCCATGGGGATTTGGAGGAAGAGATATATATGCAGAAACCATAAGGATATGATGTCAAAGGGAAGGAGAGACTAGTGTGAAGGTTGAAGAAGAGCTTGTATAGCTTAAAACAAGCTCCAAGGCAGTGGTATCTAAAATTTTACAAGTTTATGTCTGAAAAAGGTTATAGTACATGTCACTCTAATCATTGTGTTTATCTCAAAAGGAAAAATGATGGCAGCTTGAAACAGAAAACTCTGATACGCAGAATATATATATAAATAAATACTTTATTAAAATGATGAATTACAGATGATGATGATTCACAATGGGTTGCCTGGCTTATATACCGCCATGGGCACCCTTTGGGAAAGGGCATGATCTTATGATCGTGCCCTTTCATCTAACTAAACCTAAAATTAAACAATAACCTAAAATAAACTAATTTTTTACATAACATTGCCTTCCTCTCGAAAGAATGCTTTGTCCTCAAAGCATAAGTAACGACGGATGTTGTTGAAGAATGATTCATTCTCCCAGAAAGCGTCTTCTTCGGGTAAGTCCTTCCACTTGATCAGATATTCTAAGATGATCAAGGTCGCACATTTTAAAAGGTCTTGGATTAATCTCTCAATTTCCGTTTTTTGGAGATGTGGATATCGGTATGGCTTGATGTTGACAAGGTCTGACCCTGCTTTAACTTCTGTTCTACGCTCAATTTCCCTACTAGGCGGCATCTTCATAGGTAGGTCTTGAATCTCTGGTGATTCTTCTCTGGTCATATTTCCAGATAACATTTCTAATTGGTGACATTGTATTGCATAAGCAGGTGCTCTTCTTCGACTCAGCTTCATCATCTGAGATGATGATACAGCATGATTTTCTGGTGCTTGGAATCCATGTAGTTTGTACTTTTGACCTCCCCATTTGAATTTTATAAATTGTACTTGATGGTTGCCGGCATAAGTACCTAAAGTTCGTAGCCATTGGATACCTAAGACTACATCTACTCCTCCTAACGGTACTGTGAAAAACGGAGACTCTAAACTGAAGTCTTGAATCTGCAATTTAACCTTATGGCATTTTCCCACCTTTTCAATCTTCTTACCGTTAGCTATCATCACTTTCATGTTTGGTAAGGGAAATGAAAATATGTTGAGTCTCTTTTCCACGGTTGCATCTAGAAAATTGTGTGTGCTTCCAGAGTCGATGAGAACCACTACGTTGTTCTTCTTTATGTGTCCTTTTAACTTCAAGGTCTGAGGTTGTGATATACCTGTCATGGCTGACAATGACACTTGCGGAGTACTTCTGTCATCTAATTCTGGTGAGAATTCTAGGGTATCTTCTGTTTCTTCTATGTCATAATCTTCACTGTTTGAATCATTGGTTGCTTCACAATTATATAGGTTCTTTAGTTCTTTTCCTTTAGCACATCTATGTTTGGGGTCCCACTTCTCACCACAACGTTTACATTTACCCTCTTTTATCCTTTGCATTTCCACATTAGATTTTTCATCTTCATGACGATGTGGTGGAACATATCTTGTATTATTTGAGTCCACATACTGGGGTATCCTTCGTCTTGCATAAGCTTTTTCCGCTGTTGACCAAAATATTGGTTCGGATTTCTTTTCGGCTATTTTTGCTTTTCGTCTCGCTTCTTCTATAGATGTAATATCATGCATCTCAAGTTCTGCTTGTAAATGGGTTTTGAGTCCCGAGATGTATGACTGAATTAGACGAGATTCTGATAACCCAGGTACTCATGT
The DNA here is from genome assembly GCA_031772625.1 of Pinus tabuliformis. Taxonomy (NCBI): domain Eukaryota; kingdom Viridiplantae; phylum Streptophyta; class Pinopsida; order Pinales; family Pinaceae; genus Pinus; species Pinus tabuliformis. Next base: position 83,725,086 of record CM062807.1, read on the forward strand.
TACTAAGGTCTCCCATTCTTGAGTGTATTCATCGACACTTCCTTTTTGTCGTAGTTTGATGAGTTTTGAAAAGAACTCTTCTTCCTTTATACCTTGGAATCTTTTGAAGAATGCATCTTTAAATTTCCTCCAGCTAATGACGTGTGTTGTCTTTTTCCACCACATATACCAGTTATATGCTTCTCCCTCCATTTTCATGGATGCGTGTCTGAGCTTTTCGTCATCGTCAGTGATGTCATATATCTCAAAGTATTCTTCTGCTTTATTTATCCATGCGACATTGTTTTTTTCGTTCCCATCAAATTTAGGCATCTCAACCTTTACCCTCTTCTGGTATGTGGCTAATGGTTGAGCAAAAAGAGGGTGTTGATTAGTAAGGGTATCCCAAAGTTGCTTGTTTGTAAAGGCAGTGTTACTTGCTTCTTGGTGGTGTGTCACTGATTTTTTTGGGGATTCAACTTTGTCATGAGAGTCTGTGGACTTAGTTGAATCTGACGAGATGTGTTCTTGATCCTCTTCACCTTTTTTTAATAGTTCTTCGGGTGTACAATTCGACTTTTTACACAGACTTTTCAGCATTGTTAAGACTTCTCTGAAGTTTACTCCTATTTGGACATGTTGACTTTCCATTTTTATCTCTATTCGATTTGTCGTATCTTCAAGATTTTTGATTTTGTCTGCTTGCTCCCCAAGCTTGCTCTCGACTTCATTTAATCTTTTACTGACCTCGTCATGGTTGTTATTTATCTTTTGCTCTGCATCCAACAACCTTTTTTGAAAATTCGCCATTGTCATTGTCGACATTGAGCGGGTTTGCGGAGGCGTGTATTTATTTGCCAGCTAAAATATTTTTTCCTCCCTTTTTTTTTTTTTTTTTAGCTAAAATAAATTATATATATATATATATATATATAGCTTTTAATTAATTAAATTAACTTTTACATATATATATATATATATATATATATATAAATTTTAATTAATTAAAATAAATTTAATTAATTAAGCTATATATATTATATATAATATAATTATATATACGTTATATATGTAATATATAATTTAACGTAATATATTTTGGTGTTAAATATAAAACAGAAAGTCACGTCTGTTGGTGGGGGGGGTCACCTCGTTCAAGAAAAAAACAAACCTCAAGCGGATATCACCGCAGAGATCATTGCAATGAAAACGACGCAGACTTCAGTGTATCACCGCAGAGCCACCCGCAGGCACTCTGAACAGTCCGTCGATTTTATATATCACCGCACACAGCAAGTTGGCAGCACGTCGATTTAACGGAACCGTTTTGACTTATTCAAAAAAAATGTATCATATATTACCGTAACACCGCAGGCTGGCTATTCGATGGTGGAAGTCTGTGGCAGCGGACAGACAGCACGTTGTGGGCAGCGGACGAATGGATGGACAACCGAGAACGAACTGCTTTGAAAAGTCACATGTGAATGGTCCTCACTATTTAACCGTCGACCTTGTGCGAATATCACTGCAGAGCCCACAGCAATGGACCGCAGGAGTCACCACGAGTTTCCCGCAGAGTCACCACAATGGTAGCGATCTTTCGGGCAGATGGACAGCAGACGGGGATGACGGAGGCAGCAGTTTTCTGGGCGGAGGGACTGCGGACAAGGGTGACGGAGGCAACAGTTTGGATGGACAACGGACAGAAGTGACAGAGTGTAGAGGATAGACGCAGCGGGGAAGTGGGGTTTTTACACGAACAAGGGCAGAGTTTAGTAGATGATGTCGGATGAATTGTTGGAGTTTCCCACGTGAGTGAAACCAGCACAAGGAGGATTCGATGGCTCTGATACCAGATGAAACATGAAACTCTGATACACAGAATATATATAAATAAATACTTTATTAAAATGATGAATTACAGATGATGATGATTCACAATGGGTTGCCTGGCTTATATACCGCCATGGGCACCCTTTGGGAAAGGGCATGATCTTATGATCGTGCCCTTTCATCTAACTAAACCTAAAATTAAACAATAACCTAAAATAAACTAATTTTTTACATAACACAGCTATATTATATTATTTTTGTATGTAGATGACATGCTTGTTGCATGTTCTAACATGGATGAAATAAATGTGCTCAAAAGAAAATTGGCAAACTCATTTGCAATGAAGGATTTGGGTGCTACTAACCAAATCCTTGGTATGAGAATAACTAGAGGTAGGAAGAATCACAAATTAACATTGTTTCAGAGTGAGTAATTAGAAAAGGTGTTGAAAAGATTTAATATGAAGAATGCAAAACCAGTTAGTATACCTTTGGCTACCCATTTCAAACTAAGTAAGGAGGCGTGTCCCAAGACTCAGGAAGAAATGGCTTATATGTCCAAATTTCCATATGCATCAGTAATTGGAAGCTTAATGTATGAAATGGCCTACACAAGGCCTGATATTGCACATGTAGTGGGAGTTGTAGGCAGGTACATGAACAATCCATGAAAATAACATTGGATGGTGGTGAAGTGGATTCTCAGGTATTTGAGAGGTACCACAAATCAAGAATTATGCTTTGGTGGCTCAAACATTGATCTACATGGATATGTTGATGAAAATATGGTGGGTGATAGAGATAACAAGAGAAGCACCACAGGGTATGTGTTTAATGTAGGTGGAACAACTGTAAGTTGGGTTTCAAAACTGAAAAGTGTTGTTGCACTCTAAATGACGGAAGCAGAGTATATTGCTACTACAGAGGCTTGTAAAGTAATGATTTGGTTACAAAGGTTTCTTGATGAATTGGGTAAGAAGTAGGAGTTGGGCAAGTTATATAGTGAAAGCCAGAGTGCCATACATCTTGCAAAGAACTATGCATTTCATTCCAAGACTAAACATATATATCTCAAGTACCATTTCATACGGTTAGTGTTGGAAGATGGCCAATTGAAGCTGGAAAAGATACAAACTAGCCATAATCCTGCAGATATGTTAACAAAAGTTGTAACCAGGGAGAAACTATGATTCTGCTCAGTTTCAATTAGTCTTCAAGTATGATGATGAAGATGAGAAAAAACCAAGTCCAAAGTGGAGTCATTGTCCAACAAATGAAGCAGTAGTGGAGTTTCTATAATCAGTCTCCAAGTGGGAGATTGTTGGGTGTGGAGCCTGATTATCTTCTTTATTCAGAGGTATTGCCCCATTGGACCCCATTTCGTATTGTGGTGGCAATGTCGCCCATTTATGTACGCCACGAGGGGGGTCCAGGGGAAGTCAATCTGGGTCGTTCATTAGGCGGAAATTCGAGGGTAGAAGTTATGTTTAGTTTAGGGTTTTTTTCCCTAGAAGGCAACCCCTCGCTATATATGAGGGAATTTTATGTCGGCTATGTAGATGTGTATTCTAAGCAAGAAATAGAGAGGATATTGTGTGAGAGCGAAGAAGGAATTACAATAGATCTGTTGTAGGTTGTATCTCTTCATTTTACTGGATAATATAAAATGAAGGACTGGCTGTTTCTCTGTGGACATAGCCCAAATTGGGTGAACCACGTATATCTGTGTCTCTCTTGTTTTATGCATTTTCTATGTTTATATTTCTGTAATATTTAATGTGTACCATTGCTCTGTAATATATCATTTTCTAAGAGTTGTCATGTGGTTACCCAATTTTTGATGTATTATCTCTATTTCAGATTGTTTGGAATATCTTAGATTTCCTTGTGATTATTTCTAAAGTTAGCTACTATTACTATGCATTGAACTTGCTCCCTTGATGATTTTTTGACACACTCAATGATTTCGGACCATGCTCACTTGATACCTTTTGGTACGCTTGCTTGATGTTTTTTAGTCATGCTTGCTTGACAGTTTCTTATCATACTTGCTTGATGTTACATGTTCTCTACTAAGGAAAAATTTCTATCCCTTTAATATGCTCTCTCTCAAAATTATAATTAGAGTACATAGCTTGCCATCTAGCAAATTTTTCCTCACTTGCCTTCTTGATAGATCTTTATTTAAAACGTTTTTCATCACCATTGGATTAATTTTCAGAAGAATTTTTTTATTGATAAGATAGATGTCAAACATGTCAAGTGAATTTATTGCAGCCTTAAATTCGTTATTAATTGTTGCATAGTTTTTCTCGGCTTCCACCCAAGTACCATAAGAAAATTATATAATTTCTTGTTTAATTATTTTTTTCAGACTATCTTACTTGTTTAAGAACTGCATCCCATCCTATATTGCTTGCATAGTTTCCACAATTTTTGGAAGATCATCATCGACAACATACACAATATGTAAGTTTCTTACTTTATCTTTTCTTTTCCTAACTTCCTTATTATGTTCTTCTATCGAGAGAGATGGTTCTTTCTTTAATATTTTATTTAATATCTTCCAATCTCTACCAAAATATTTATAAAAGTTCCTTACATAGTTGAGGCTACCTAAGAACCTCTGCAATTGACTTTTATCCAAAATTTTGTTTGGAAATTTACTAGCAAATTTGGCAGTGTGATGCTGAAGAGAGATACCATTCTTAAATAGATTTTGAAAGTACTAGTATATCATATATATACAGGATCAACTAGTCAAAACATGGGTTCAATACTTGATCCATTACCTTCTGAAATTTTGAAGGTTTTTTTTTTTCAGGCCGAAGGGCAAGACACTCCACTCATAATGTAAAACTAGTACGTTGAATGTATTTTTGAATTTATCTTCTGCTCTGATAGACATTTGACAGAATCCTAATTTAAGATCAAGCTTTGAAAAAATCTTAGCACCAACAATTTTGTTGATTAAATTAGACTTATTTCATATTAGACAGCTATCATCAACCAATACGTTATCCAGGGGTTTATAATTGATGACTAACTTGGTTACCCCTCTATTTTGTTCTGAATGTTTATTTACATAGAATCCATAACACTTCCAGGAAGTATTGGATTCTCTAATCAAACCCTTTTTATCAAACTCTTTATCTCTTCTTCAAATAATTTTTGGTTATCAACAATCATAGGGATTGGTTGGCGCCTAAAAGATTTTCCTTCATATGATGTTTAATAAGGGAACTCAACAAAATACTTATTTTTCTTCCAGAAGGAAATAGGGTTTTCTAAACATAACTCTTCTTCAAATAGGGACTTGATTCTTGTTATTTCTTCCTAGACTTTGTGACTTTGAGCCTCTCCTCAATCCTAATGTTACTTCTCATAAGTTGTATCTATTTTATTTTCTTCCTTTTTCTTTCAATGGAGTCTGCAACATGGAAAATTGTTGAAATTTGACAAGTAGATATAAAAGGAAGAACTATTCTTGTTAATCTTTTTATTTTTTTCCTATTGAGAATTCCAGAAACACTGATAAAATATTCATCTTTTCCATCTTTTGTTCTTGTCGATCCATAGGGTTCAACAACTGCTAGAAATGGAGTTCCAAGTATATAAGCTACAAAAATCTCATATAGAAAGAATCTCATGTATAAACAATGTCTTTCAAATAAAAAGTAGCTTTGGGAATTGCATATTCTAACTTCATCTCTTGGTTTCCCAATCCAGCCATTTAATGATCAATTTTATGCAAATAAATAGAAGGAATAAATTGTTATGAAAAATATTAAGATGAGATCGTGAAATAATAAGAGTTTTTATCTTGAATACTTAACCTTAAACCTTCAAATTAATCAAAACATGATACTTTTGGTGTTGGTTTGTCATAATTCTCATGTCTTTGAGTTCTTTTATATCTTGTTCTTGGAAAAGGCTAACATTTGGATTCTAAGATTCATCTTCTTCTTCTACATCTACTAGTGGAACTTGCTATAATTCTAGCGTCCTCAATTGATCCTTTAGTTATTTTATTTATTGTTGTGCCAACAAATCAATCTTATAACCATCTTCAATATCTCCTTCATTTTCAATCGTTTGTATCTTATATTTTAGCTCAAAGATCTATTTATTTTACAAGATAAATCAATGTAAGTAGTTATAACTATGCAATTCTATTATGCCTGATGTATGAGTTTGTATTCTTCTCAAATGAAGCATCCACAAACAATGATATTCTTTTTGAATATCCAAAAAACTCTCTCTAGTACATTTGTGGGATTTTATCATTTCTTTCATAAATGATTTCAGCAATGTTGACTTCATTTCACCATCTAGAAATGATTTCATTGATTCTAACATATGGGCATCTTTTTCATCTATAGAATGGGCCATACAAACCTTTTTCTTTATTGGGAGAGCTTCAATCTACTTCTTGCTTTCATTTTTTCTTGATTCTTTAGTACCATTGGGTCCAGTACTACACTCACATTCATTTGGATTTTTACAAGAACACTAATTTAAATGAACAAAACTTTTTTTCAATTTTAGACAAATCATCCTAGTTATATTCAAATTCGAAAGTATTAAAACTTGAAGAACAAACATTTCCATTCATTACATGAACTTCTCTTTTTATTTGAAAAGGAGAATGTGGACACTAATTTTTGATATGGTCAGTAGCATCACATGTATTGCACCTTGTATGTTTTTATCTTCTAACTTGCTCTACTGTTTGTTGTTAAAATTTTCCTCTATTTCATCTTGATTCTTCCCCCCTTGGGAATTGATTTTCAAGATGACCTTTATGGCCACAAATCCAACAAGTAACTAACTACCATGCTTGTTGTTTGGTTGTTTGTAAATGTATATCCTCTGAAGAATAAAAACGAATATTTTGCAGTCTTTTATACTTTCCTAGTTTTTTAGGATATTTCATAGAGAAGGCTTGTTTGCAGACTTTATTTTCTAGATATTATTAAATATTCTTTTACCCTTATTACTTCTCCTTATGGGATCATCTATCATTAAGCCACATTTCACATAGATAGATTTACTATATGGGAATCTGTATATCTTTTGAATGGACTTTCTCAACTTCATGTTTGTACATAGGGCCACTAAGGCATTAGTAATAATAGACTAAATTTCACCCCAAGTGTATGATTCATATGGTAATTTGAATTCCTCTTATGCTTTAAGCTATTCAACAAATTTTCTTGGAATGGATACCCAATATACTTGTTTCCATAGTAAATTCTTACTATCTTTCACTTTGAAGATACTTTTTGTCCATTCTTCACTTCAAATATACTTTGTTTGCATTCTCGATGAAAATCATCATAACATGACATATTTTTTCACTTCATATTCATTGGGATCAGTGCATGCATATCTATAATCTCAGTTTTTTTTCCACACTAGTGTTCTAGAATAATGGTGGTGAGAGCTCTTGTAATGTTTTTCTAAGGTAGATAATTTTCTTATTGAATGATATCTCCATTTTCATCCTTGATAGTTTCTTGCTCCATTTTTCAGTCAATTTTTTGGAAGATTCACTTTCTCGCCATCTAGACAATGTTCCTCTGAAACATTGTATTATAGATTTGCATGCCTCTATTTATGTGTGTTTGTTCATGCACATAATTTTGTAAGCTACATAAATTCTATCCAAAACCTATTATTTTCCCTACATAAAAATTATTAATATTCCATTTTGGATACCAATCATGAGCAAAGGTTTGACTGTATGGTAACTTTCCTTTTCCATAGAACTCCAAAGCAGGTGGTCTGGCCATGTTTAAAGGAAATGGCTCTCTAGTTGGGAGAACATAGGAAGAATAAGTTTCTATACTAATGCATGTTCTATTTCATCTTATTTATGCAAGACCTTTTATATTTTTTTGTTTCCTATTAATAGGTTTCTATTTCAATTTCTTCTTTAGGAAAAGATATGACAAATTTTTATTTGCTTCTTTGGGGCATGGTAGTAGTATCTGGACCTAGATGACTCAATAACCAGGAAGTGGGAATATTTCTCTCCTTTTTCTAGGTAGGAATATTCTTTTGAATGACCTTAGTTTTTTTTATCAATTTCTACCAATTTCTTTCCCATGGCTTCAAATGCCATACCTAAATCTTCCAGCATTCCTTTATTGTTCCCTTCTATCATTTGATCTATTTCTTAAGTAGTTTTATTTATTTATTTTTCCTCCTCTTTGATTTCGGAAACATAATAGTTGAAATCATTCAATGAGGAAACTACATAATTCATTGATTTCTGTAATGCATTTGTATGTCATTTTCAGGAATAATAATTTGTATAAAAGACATGCACCACCATCCCTTTCAGATCATTTTTTGTCTGATTTATCTATTTTCCAATAGTTTTTTGTCTACCCTTAGTGCCACCTAATACTTTTTATTCTTTCAAAATCAAGGGAATGGCTAAGGATTATTTGTTTTCTTATTCTACGAAAATACCTTTAAAAGGAGGAAATGTAGAATTAGATTCAAGATTATTACCATCTAGAATTTTCCATTGGTACCTAGGATTGGAAACTTATATTTCTAATTTATTACCTTTGTATCCTTGCATCATTTGGAAATTATAAGTATCTCTTTTATTTATCCACTTGTAGAAAGAAATCCAACAATATGTTTCTTCAATATAATTCTACCATTGTTCTGACAATTTTTTTTTCATCATTTGAGAGTACAACATTGAATTCCATTGCTTCTAGATGATTGAAAAAGTATTAGTTGATCATTATTTTCATCCAATATTTGTTTACTTTCCATTTATAACACCCCTAATTAATGTAATAAATTTATATATCTCTCAGATAAAAGGCTTCTTAATGTTCTTAAGAAAGACATTCTCAAATCCGCATTTTGGTGTAACACAATCTCCTTGTTCTATATATCCAAGGCCATATCAAGGATTTACTAGAGGTATGATGTAACTATACATTTCTTAAATATGGACATTTATGATTCAAACCGAGGAATATGATGCATCATCAGAACATGATATTCATGATGGAAACTAATATTAACATATTTTTGGGTGAGGGAAAGACACATGAAATTTTGTGGAAGGAGGAGGTTGATTTATTTAGGGATTATGGTTTTAATGTTTAAAGAAAATAGTACTAGCCTCACCACACATGGATAAAAAAAACTCTAAATATAAATAAGTTGAGAATAGTCTAGGCATTTCACTATAAAGGGGACATGACCAATAGAATTTGCAAGAAGTTGTAAAGGATTATGACGAGAAATGTTAGAAGGGGAGTTTTGGGGAAATGTCCTAACTACAAAAGATGGGGATTTACAGATCATTGCAGATGTGATAGACAATTGTTTTGGTACTTTTGGAGATCTATGACCCAATTCTCTATGAAAGAAAGGTCTTCCCATAGGATAATATGATGTTCCATTTTTTGGTTTACAAGGTTTGTCATAATCAAGGTACCTAATTCAGAGTATTTGATTGGAGTATGAAGAACAACATGATACATAGTATTTGTATGTTGGAAATAACCTCTTGCTTGGATAGAAATAGTGGTTATTTTGGCATTAATATCAAATCTTGAGGCTTTGATTTGTAGTTTGAGAATATCTTCGAGATGTTCATCAAATGAATAGATAGAGATGTTTGGATAATAGTCAAACCATATAGGACCATTAGATAGAGAAGAAACTATTCCTCAAATCATAGAGTCTGTGAATCTATTATGAGTAAGCTATTGAACTGTACATAATCCATGTGAATTTATTCCTCTATGTACAGTAGCAAAGACTCGAACAAAAATACCACAAATATGTAGATATTTTCTTCCATCTTTGCTTTCCTTTGACTAGATTTGTTTAGTATCTAATAATGAGATTTTCCGAGTGACATCACAATTTTGTTGAATTTCTAAAAAAAAATCTTCCCCAATAGCATAAACTTTGGCTTTAAGATGGGACATGCTAGATCTAGATAGAATTGACTAGGAGAGACATGGCATGATTTATAAGGTGATAGGAGTTAAGTTTCTATTAATTCAATTTAATCTTTGTTTATGGATATATTTGAACATGATGTAAACATTTGATCTAAGCTTGGACCACAAGATTCTTTAGCATTCTTTACATCTCTAAATGAAATAGATATAAAACTAGGATCCATTATAAATAATGAGATTGATTATAATATCTTTTACGAATGAAACTGAAAACAAGAAAAGCGAATGTTAACATTGTTCATATGTTGAAGGCTTCCTAATTCATTACAAACTCTACCTATTATAATGTAATATTAGATTTATATATTAAGAGAGGATGAAAATATACCTAGAGAAATTAGCCTTATCTCTTATACCATTTGTGAATGTGTGCATTCTTTGCATTTGTTAGCGGCTTCCCTTGCTGAGGAATTAAGCTTGACTCTACTCTATTCTACATGAACCTTTATGTGAACTCCTACATGAACCATCAGATAGATTCAATCCCTCCTCTCAAAACGCTTGAACTAGAATATTCTTCAACATTCTTTATATCTCTAAATGAAACAAATCTATTACTAGGCCCTGTTAAAATATATAGATTGACTGTAAGAAATTTTATCAACCAAAATGAAAATGGGAAAGTCGAAGCTAATATTTTTCAAAGGTTGAAGGCTTCGTGGTTCATTATAGACATTGCATATTATAATGCAATATTAGCTCTACAAATTAGAATAGGATGAACATGTAACCAGAGAATGTAACCTTGGATTGTATACCCTTTCTGAATGCATGCATTCTATGTGTTCATCAGTGGCTTCCCTCGATGAGGAATGAATCTTCAATACACTCTATTTTACATACAATTTTACACAAAATCCTATATGAACCATCATATAGACTCAATGCATGCTCTCAAAATTCTCTTTCTATTGCCTCTTGCCTTTGCAAGCCAACAAGAGATAAATTAACACCATAGAATCCTACAAGAACCTCAAATGAACCTCAAGTGAAATTCAATTAGAGTAAAACACGAAACTCATAATTTCATAGAGAGGAATATTTTATGAATAATTTTGCAAAAGGATTTATATATTCAAATCCTATAGATCACAAACTCAACACTTCAACAGATTTTCAGATAACAAACTTCTATAAAACAAACCACTTTAGGTTCTCACACATGTTTGCATATTTGTGCACAAGCTTCTCACTTTCTCTGAGGCTAGAATGACTCAAGCTCAAAGAGAGGCAGATTTAAAATCCATGGATTCAAATATATGACTTTGAGTGCCCTATACCCTCAATTACATATTTATTTATAATATATTACCTTTGGCATCTTCTGAACTAAAATTTTTCCCATCTCTCTTTTCCATAGATTATCTGGAATGTGAATCAATTTTTACTAGAAGTCAGAGAAGTGCTCTGAGTCCTAAATTAATCATCCAGAAAATATTGTTACAAGTATTATTAGTTTGGAAAGGAGTGTTACAATAAAATTTCAAAGATATTATTGAGGATAGACCTCTTCACTATCTAGATTCCACTGACAATCTCAGAAAATGTTGAGGACAATTTTTTGTATCCCACATATTTGTGTATATTTTTCATAAAGTTATGGGCCTTTCTTGAATCACTTGATGAGAAAACTTGATTTTTATGAGCCATTGTTCATGACCAATCATGAATGTTTCTAGAGAATTTGATTCATATAATACTTCAGAATCTTTTATAGTGGGTAAGTATTTGAAAGGATATTTTCATTGAATGATTTTAGGATCCACTGTGCTTCAATTTAATTGAAAAATCTTCAACCATTCTATCAGCCAGTTTGGTACTGTGCCACTTAAATTTGTAAAGGTAGGCTTGAATTTTAGGAGAGAATAATATGTTTTTGTAGGTTTGTATTTACATATACATTCCTACCAGAGTTTATTATACTAGGAAAAATCATAATCAGTTCCAGGAAATTTTAATTGTGGAAATTTGTGTGGCCATAAGTATAAGGTTCTAGGTCTTTGCATCTTGTAATATTTATGGTCAAGGCCTATTTTTTGGTGTAATTCTTTCCAAATGTTGGGTATGGAGCCCGATTATCTTCTTTATTCAAAGACATCGCTGCATTGGACCCCAGTTCATAATGGGGCAGCAAAACCACCCATTTTGCGCACCACTAGGTGGGTCTAGGGGGGCGATCGGGGGCAGCACCTCTGAAGCTAAAAATAGATGTAAAATTTCCTTATAAAATATTGTAATTTCGTAGTCAATCTGGGTTGTTCATTAGATGGAAATCTAATAGTACATGTTATGTTTAATTTAGGGTTTTTTGCCTTAGAAGGAAATCCCTCGCTATATATGAGGGAATTGTATTGCGACTATGAGATGTGTATTATGAGTGAGAAAGAGAGAGGAGATTGAGTGAGACTGAAGAGGGAATTACAACAGATTTGTTGTAGGTTGTATCTCTTCATTTTGTTGGATAATATAAAAGGAGGGATTGATTGTTTGTCCGTGGACATAGCCCAAATTGGTTTAACCACGTATATCTATGTCTCTCTTGTTTTATGTGTTTTTTGTGTTTATATTTCTGAAATATTTTTATGTGTTCCATTGCTTTGTAATATATAATTTTCTAACAACTGGTATCAAAGCCGAAGGTCTATTTGGCTGATAAACCTATAGGAGAGAAGGGTTCCTAGTTCGAGTGGGAGAAATGGCAGAAGATGGTAGAATTAGGATAAAAAAATTAAATGGCCAAAACTACCAATTCGGAAAAATGCAGATGGAAGATTATCTGTATTAGAAATATCTGTACCTACCATTGAGCAGAAAGACAAAGAAATTGATAAGTATGGCTGACACAAAATGGGATATTTTCAACAGAAAGGCAGTTGGAACAATACGACTGTGCCTAGCAGCGTCGATATCCTTTAATATTTCAAAGGAAACCACAACAGAGGGTTTAATGTCGGCACTGGCCATATTATATGAAAAACCCTCAGCCTCAAATAAGGTATTTCTTATGAAGCATTTATTTAATATGAAGATGTCAGAAGGTGGATCTGTTGCCAATCATTTAAATGAATTTAATACAGTTACCATTAAGTTAACTTCTGTAGGGGTAACTTTTGATGATGAAGTTAGGGATCTGTTATTTCTATGCTCATTGATAGAAAGTTGGAATGGTTTAGTTATGGCCATTAGTAATTCTATCTCTAGATCTAGTACTTTAAAGTTTGATGATGTTGTCAGTGCAATCCTTAGCGAGGAAATGTGACGGAAAAGCTCATGTGAGACATCAGGTAATGCTTTGACTGTAAAGACTAGGCGAAGAAAAATGGAAAGAGGAAAGAGCCCAAGATATCACAATAAGTTGAGGATCTGCCAAATCCAAGTCTAGATTGGGGATAATGTGCTGGAAATGTGGGAAGAAAGGACACCTGAAGAAATACTGCAAGTCTCAGAAGGGAAAAGAAGGAGACACGCAGTAAGAAAACAGTCATGAAGCGAATGTGACAGGTGAAGTTTTGCAATATGCTTTGATTCTTTCATTAGAAAATATTATTGATGCCTGGGTGGTAGATTCAGGGGCCTAATTCCATGCCACACCTAATAGGAAACATTTTCATGATTATGTTCAAGGAGATTTTGGATAAGTTCGATTAGGTGATGATAAAACCTATAAAATCATTGGAATGGGTACAGTTTTCATAAAACATCCGAGTGGAGATCAATGGCTATTGAAGGAGGTAAGGCATGTTCCAGATCTGAAGAAAAATATAATTTGAACAAGGCAGTTGGGAGGTGAAGGCTATGTAACTACTTTTACAGATAAAACCTAGAAGGTCATTAAAGGAGCCCTAGTAATAGCAAAAGGAGAAAATGTTGGTACATTCTATTTATGCAATGGAATTTCTAATTCTGTTAATGCTTTAACTTCTACAGGAGTAGTACTACACTGTGGCATCATAGGCTTGGGCACATGAGTGAGAAGGGGATGCATATTCTTCACTCAAGAAATTTGTTGCTAGGTTTGAAGGATGCTGATTTGGAATTCTGTGATAATTGTGTTTATGAAAAATAGAAGAGAGCTAGATTCCTCAGAGTTGGGAAAGAAAAGAAGAGCGAAAAATTAGAGCTTGTGCATACAAATGTATGGGGACCTACTCAGGTATCATCTCTCGGTGGCTCTCATTATTATGTTACTTTTATTGATGATGCGACCAAAAAAAACTTGTATTCGAAATAAATATGATGTCTTTTATAATTTCACGAAATAGAAAGATTTGGTTGAAAATGAGACACGAAAAAGGTTGAAGTGTCTCAGATCAGACAATGGAGGTGAATATTACAGCAAAGAGTTTGATAGGTATTATTCAGATAATGGAATTAGCAGAGAGAAGACAATTCCATGAACACCACAAGAAAATGGTGTGTCAGAAAGGATGAACAAGACAATCATGGAGCGTGCAAGGTGCATGAGATTGCATGCAAGATTTCCTTTACAATGTTGGGCAGATGTTGTTGTTTATCTAATAAACAGAGGGCCTTCAAGTTCCTCGGATGGTGGTATTCCAGAGGAGGCATGGACAAGTACAAAGGTAAACATTCATTTTTATAAAATTTTGGTTGTGAAACCTTTAACCACATTAATAAAGAAAATAGACCAAATCTTGAGGCAAAATCAAAGAAATTTACCTTTATTAGATATGGTGTTAATGATTTTGGTTATTGCTTTTATGATTATGAAAAACACAAAATCATTAGGAGAAGATGTCATATTCAATGAAAAGGTTTTGTATAAGGATCAGATGCAGGACAAGAAACAGGAAAAAGAAAACATATAATACACAGTGCTTGATGAGATCACAAAAAAAGTGAAGGTGCCTGAAAATCATAATGATCAATAGCCATAGCAAAAACAATAACCACAACAACAACAAGCACATCAAACAACTGAAAGTGGTGTTAGAATATCTACCAGGATAAGTAGACCCCCTGACCGATACACTCCTTCATTATATTATGTATTTTGGACTGACTCTGGTGAACCAGAATGTTATGAAGAAGCATTGCAGGTAGAAACTGGGAAGAAGTGGGAGAAAGCCATGAAAGAGGAGATGGACTCCTTAGTTCATAACCAGTCTTGAGACTTAGTCAGGTTTCCTGCAGGTAAAATAACATTGCAGAATAAATGGGTTTACAGGTTGAAGGAAGAAGATGGAGGTAGAAAAAGGTATAAAGCTAGACTTGTGGTGAACGGGTTTGCAAAGAAAAAGGGTAAGAATTTGATGAGATATTTTCTCTTGTTGCTAAAATGACTTCAATTAGAACTATTTTAAGTCTAGTAGCAACTGAACATTTTCATCTTGAGCAGTTAGATGTAAAGACAACCTTTCTCCTTGGGGATTTGGAGGAAGAGATATGTATGCAACAACCACAAGGATATGAGGTAAAAGGGAAGGAGAAACTAGTGTGCAGGTTGAAGAAGAGCTTATATGGCTTAAAACAGGCTCCAAGGGAGTGGTATCTAAAATTTGACAAGTTTATGTCTGAACAAGGTTATACTGGATGTCACTCTGATCATTGTGATTATCTCAAAAGGCAAAATGATGGAAATTATATTATATTTTTATTATATGTATATGACATGCTTATTGTAGATTCTAACATGTAGGAAATAAATGTTCTCAAAAGAAAATTGCCAAACTCATTTGAAATGAAGGATTTGGGTGCTTCAAAACAAATCCTTGGTATGAGAATTACTAGAGTCGAGAAGAATAAAAAATTAACATTGTTTAAGAGTGAGTACATACAAAAGGTGTTGAAAATATTTAATATGCAGAATGCAAAACCTATTAGTATACCTTTGGCTAGCCATTTCAAACTAAGTAAGGAGATGTGTCCCAAGACTCAGGAAGAGATGACTTATATGTCTAAAGTTCCATATGCATCAGCAGTTGGAAGCTTAATGTATGCAATGGTCTTCACAAGGCCTGATATTGCACATGTAGTGAGAGTTGTAAGCAGGTACATGAACAATCCAGGAAAATAACATTGGATGGCAGTGAAATGGATTCTCAGGTATTTGAGAGGTACCACAAATCAAGAATTATGCTTTGGCAGTTCAAACATTTCTCTACAGGGATATGTTGATGCAGATATGGCAGGTGATAAAGATAACAAGAGAAACACCATAAGGTATGTGCTTACTATAGGTGCAATAACTGTTAGTTGGGTTTCAAAACTGCAAAGTGTTGTTTCACTCTCAATGATAGAAGTAGAGTATGTTGCTACTACAGAGGTTGATAAAGAAATTATTTGGTTACAAAGATTTTTGGATGAATTGGGTAAGAAGAAGGAGTTGGGAAGGTTATACAGTGATAGCCAGAGTGCCATTCATTTTGCAAAGAACTCTGCATTTCATTCCAAGACTAAACATATACAACTAAAGTATCATTTCATACAATCAGTGTTGGAAGATGGACAATTGAAGCTGGAAAAGATACACACTAGCCAAAATCTTGCAGATATGTTAACAAAAGTTGTAACAAGGGAGAAATTGAGATTTTTCTTAGTTTCAATTGGTCTTCAAGTATGATGATGAAGATGAGAAAAAACCAGGTCTAAAGTGGAGTCATTTTCCAACAAATGAAGCAGCGATGGAGTTGCTATAAGCAGTCTCTAAGTGGGAGATTTTTGGGTATAGAGCCTGATTATCTTCTAATTTATTTGGAGGTATCGCCGCATTGGATCCCAGTTCGTAATAGGGTGGTAACGCCACCCATTTTTGCATTCCGCCAGAGGGGTCTAGGAGGGGCGATGGGGAGCAGCGCCCCCAAAGCTAAAAGAATATGTAAAATTTCTTTGTAAAATGTTGTAATTTCGTAGTCAATCTGGGCCGTTCATTAGGTGGAAATATGACAGTAGAATTTATGTTTAATTTCGGGTTTTTTTCCCTATAAGGAAATCCCTCACTATATATGAGGGAATTGTATTGCGGCTATGAGATGTGTATTCTGAGTGGGAAAGAGAGAGGATATTGCATGAGAGCGAAAAGGGAATTACAACAGATCTGTTGTAGGTCGTATCTCTTCATTTTGTTGGATAATATAAAAGGAAGGACTGGCTGTTTCTCCGTGGACGTAGCACAAATTGGGTGAACCACGTATATCTGTGTCTCTCTTATTTTATGTGTTTTCTATGTTTATATTTTTGTAATATTTTTATGTGTTCCATTGCTTTGTAATATATAATTTTCTAACACCAAATTAGATTTATTTCATAAAAATATTTTTCATACATTCTTCTTCTTGACAGGCATCATGATTAGTCCTTTCATTGATCATATATGTTATCATAGTAATAAAAATCAATCTTGATCTGACTTCTAGGACTAGATGTATATGTGCACTTGATGGTTGTAAGTTAATTATCTCTAGTACCTTAGTACTTCTAAGTCTCCATGTGGGTACCTAATTTTCTAAGTATTGTCTCCATTCAATATTTTCTAGTATATCTTAGATTTGTTCATGATTATTTCTAAATTCTGCTACTATTACCATGCATTAAACAAGCTTTCTTAATGATTTTATGACATGCTAGTTTGATGATTTCTGACCATGGTCGCTTGATAACCTTTTGGCATGATTTCTTGACATTTTTGGTCATGATCGCTTGATCTTTTCTGATCACGCTCTCTTGATTTCAAATGTTCTATACTAATGGAATATGGAATATAAGTTTATATCCCTTAATATGTTATATCTTGAAATATTAATTAGAGAATAGATCTTTCCATCTAGAAAGAATTTACTCACTTCCCTTCTTGACATCTTTATTCAAATATTTATTCATTATTGTTACTTCAATACTCTGAAGAAATTTTTAATTGATAAGATAGATTTCAAGATTGTCTAGTGTGTTTAGTGCAACCCTAATTTTCTTATCAATTTCTATATAATTTTGCATGGCTTCTATCAGACAGTATCACTTTTTTAAGAACTACACCCCATCTTACTTTCATTAGTTTCCACAATTTTTGGAGTATCATCATAAGCGACATACATAATGGGTAGGGTTCTTCCTTTCACTTTTAGATTCGTGATTGCCTTAGTGTGCTATTATTTCGAGGGAGATGGTTCATTCTTCAATATTTCATTTAACACATTCATATCTTTAGCAAAATATTAAAAAAAGTGTCTTACATAGTTGAGACTACCTTGGAACCCCCTACAACTGAGTTCTATCGAAAATTTTGTCTAGAAACTTACAACAAATTCAACATGTTGTTGAACAGTGATTTGACCATTTTTGACAGTATGGCCTAGAATATTGACACTTGACCTGAATAATTTCATTTTCTTCTTGCTAATGATGAATCCACCTTCCTTGATTATTTGCAAAAAAATCTTAAGATGCGTGAAGTGTTCTTCAATATATTTTTAAAATACTAGCATGCCATCTATATGCACGATCAATTAATCAAAATATGGCTTCAATACTTGATCCATTACCTTCTGAAATTTCAAAGGTGCATTTTTTCAGGCCAAAGGGAATGGTATTTCACTCATAATGTCCAGCTGCTACGCCGAATGGAGTTTTGAATTTATCTTCTTCTCAGATAGCCACTTGTAAGAATCTTGATTTGAGATCAAACTTTGAAAAAATATTATCACCAAAAATTATATTAGTTAAACCAAATTTATTTGGTATAGGATGAATGTCATACACTAATAGAATATTCAACGATTTATAATTGATAACAAACTTTTGAAGCCCTCTAATCTGTTTTGGATGGTTATTTACATAGAATCCATAACAGTTCCAGGAACTAGTAGATTCTATGGTTAAACCCCTTTTTAGCAAACCCTTTATCTCTTATTCACATAATTTATAGTATTCAACATTCATAGGGATTACTTGTATCTTGCAAGGTTTTCCTTCATATGATTTTTTATAAGGGATCTCAACAAAATGTTTCTCTTTGTTCCAGAAGGAAATACAATTTTCTCAAATAAACTCTATGTAACTGGTTAAAAAAAATGGGAGGGCCATGTAACTAAGATTACATCTATGAAATATAGAACCTTAGATATGCACCGAGAATCCCACAAAGAATACCTCCTATGAATGTGCAAGACCAATTAAAATGACTAATTAAAACTAATAGACCTAAAAATATTATAGTCGAAAAAAAAATTTAATAGATAACCCTGTAAAATCATGTTCACATCTGCAATATGTTGATTCAACCTTAGGAAATGTAACTCATTTCCACTCTTAAAAGGTTAGGAAAATTTTGAAGAGAGGTTATGGTTTTAACTAATCCATAATCATTGCAAATATCAAAGTAAGTTTGTTATTGGAGCAAAGCCACACTCTAGAGAAGAGTAGTGCTCTATTTGCAAACCCAAGCAAAAAAATTTAATAATCTGGATTTAAGACCTCTGTCGTTAATAAATTGTAACTTAGAAATCGGAGAACCCACAACAAAAACCATTTTTTTTGTCAATGTTTCAAATCCCAACAGGGATCCATCATCATGATGGATCCCTGTTGGGATTTGAAACATTGACAAAAAAAATGGTTTTTGCTGTGGGTTCTCCGATTTCTAAGTTACAAAATTTAATAATGTTTTCCTTTTTCCTCATCATGTTGAAAATGACAAAAACTACTCAAGCCAATGTAAATAGCCTTAGAGTATTCTCTTGAATTGAGATTCAACTAAAGTCAAACAATATATTGCAAAGAACAATCCCATAAAATATGCTTCATTGCTTCATTTTTTAAGGTATTTTTTAGATAGTTTGATATTTTTAAATAATAATGTTTTTTTGTCTCACCAAGTTGAAAATGAAAAAAAATTACTATTGGTTAATGCAAATAGCTTTAGAGAATGTCATTTAATTTAAAATTTAAAATTTATTTTTAATTTTTATATTAAATTTTATTACAGAAGCTAATTGTTTTTTCAATCTTATTTTTTATTTTTTAAAATAAATTATAGCATATTTTTTAAAATTAATGATAATTAAGTCCTGTGGTTGGGGCTAATAATGTTAATGATGCCCACCTTGGTGGTTCAAATATCTTGGTTAACCTAGTACTCTGTGTCGAGATTCAATTTTAATTTTAATTTTAATAATTTAATTTATTTTTTTTAAATAAAAAAATGTATTATTCAAATCTATTTTGAATTTTAGGAATTAAAAAAAAAAACAGTATATATCCATCTTAAATCCATATGGAGCAAGCACCGAGAGGGATCTCAAATCTCTTAAGGTGCAAACCTATTTCATAAATGCAAAACTTGAGGAAATGTTTACACCTTGAGAGAAAATCTTTTAAGGTGCAAACCTCTTTCTTGAATGCAAAACTTAAGGAAAGGTTTGCAACTTGAGAGATTTGATCCCTCTCGGTGCTTAATAGAACCAGATTTAAGATGGATGTACACTAGTGTTATATTATGTTATGTTATGGAAACATTTTGACTTCGTCAAACTACATAATAATAAAAATGAAAATATAACAAAATAAAATAAAATAAAATAAAATATAACAATAAAATTAATAATTATGGTTATTAATCAAAATGTTTTAACTATAAATTAAATAAAAACTAAAAATAAAAATAAAAGATAAATTACATTAATAATTATCAATTATCAATTTTTAATAATTAAACCAACCTAGATCCATCTTATCTCTAGATTTACAGAGCACGGAGAGGGATATCTTTTGAGGTACAAACTTCTTCTAGAGTGAAAAGAGAGTTGATTTGTCTTGATGATTGGGGTAAGATGGATCTTAACTCGTGGTCTACCAAGCCCTAAGAGGGATTAAATATCTTTTCACTTTGAAATATGTTTCCAACTCAAGAGATCCAGAGTTAAAGATGGATCTATGCTGGTTTAATTATTAGTTATAATTAATTGTAAAATAATTGAAATTTAATTTTTTAATTTAATTTAATTTTTATTTTTGCAATGATCTCTGCACCCCATTAATGGTAGATATGTTGTAATGTTCTGTCATGTCCTAATCCTCAGTGTTTAACATTTTTACTATATCAAATTACATAAAAATTAAAAATAAAATAATAATTAAAGTAAAATAGTTTATTTATAGTTGGCAGTTTTTGGATTCTAGATTTGAAATAATATTTCAAAATATAATACTTCTTATTTTAAATATAATATAATATTTAAAAATAAATAAAATTACTTAATTTTTATTATGCCTGTAACATCCCTAACCTCTCATGATAATGTATGGAATTATAAATTTTTACACAATTTACCCACAGGTAACAATCCAAATTACTATTCCAAATTCCTCATTAACCATTAGATAGAATCTTCATGTAACTTTAGTAATGGAATAGTAAATTACATAACCATTAACATTGTTGTAGAATATTAACATAAACTTTCTAATGTAGCATTGCATTAATTCCATAATTCATCAAACCAACACAATAAGCCGTCACATCATTGAACACCGATATACCCTGGAAATATCGTAGGGTGAAAACTAGCAAACGTTTAATTTTATTATTAAACGCTCATGAGGGTGTTCACCCCTCACTCAATGGGTGTAAGGGAGTCCATCACCTGACCTTGTTATAAAATATTACAAAGAATATCATTTCAAAAACAACATAACTTGTTATAAGCTATTACAATCATCATTTCATCATTTACCCACAAAATGTTGAACATTGTGTCTTTAGGGCCTGGTTCTTGCCATCATTATGGATTATCTAATAGCCGAGATTCCTTCAATCTACATAGATCACTAACTTATTTCCCGCCATAATGGTAACTTAATCCATCTTTATATGTCATGGTCTTTTCGTGCAACTATTATTTCCAACAATCTTTGATATCATGATTAAATCAATTATTAATCAAACCAATTCATAAATATATACTAGTTGCAATTCACCATATATTCATGTACATTCATGAAATTCAAACAAAATTTGGTGACATGCTTCCTTTAACACTACATATGAATTAGATATAATCATATAACCATCAATGCATTTCTATAAACAAATACCACATTAACTAATATTCCCCTCACATAAGCCCAATGCATATTCTTGCAAGACAAATCATTACAACTTTCCAAACATTCTTTTAAAGGAAACTAACACATCAATTATGATCTTCATGCATTTGAATTACATAAACTTTATCAAAAGAACTAGTCCTTAAACTATTACTTTTGGTGCATGCCAATAAATAAAGAAAGCTAACACAACGATTTTTTTTTTTTTTTTTCTGTGCATGCAAATGCATATACTTTCCAAAAGAATTCTTAACACAATAAAGCATACACCACATGTTTCCTTTTCGAGGAAATATAGTATGATAGGGCATGCAAAAACATGTTTTATTTCCATAAAACTAATGCAATAAAGCATAGAAATACATGTCTTATTTTCCAAACATTACCAATATATATATATATATATATATATATATATATATATATATATATATATATATATATATATATATATATATATATATATATATATATATATATATATATATATATATTCCAAGGAAACCAACACATTACTATGGTTTTTGTGCATGTAATTCTTCTTCTTTCCCAAATATTTTTTTCCAATGTAAGCTAACACAACATGCTATCATTTCTGACATACAAATGTATATTCTTTTCAACAAAAGCTCATACAAATCTTTCATGCAGAGACATGATCTTATTCCAAAAGAAAATAACATAATAGTTATGATAGCATAAAAGTAATCACATATAATTTTTTTCTAAAGAAATATAGCTCAATAGTTCTTCTATCCATGCAAAGAACATATCTCTATAACACAATGATTATTCTTTGTGTATGCAAGAGATTATCATAATAATCCTTCATTAATGTACACAACACATATTCCCTTCTCTAGAATTATACCATCATTAACTATTATTTTCATGTAAACAAATGCATACTTATTTTTCAAAAAGAATTTAATATAATGTCATTTATCTATCTTTCTACATGCAAGTTTCTCATGCTTCCCTTTCAATAAATTACCACAAATAACCATATTTTATGAATAAAGCCCTTTGATGTACCTAAATCAAGAAATCAAAAAAATTAATCTAGCGAGACAATCTTTTCAAGAGATTATTCTTTTCAAGAATATTTACATAATAACTTTCTTTATCTACATGCAAAAACATATTTTCTATATTGCAATGACTACCCTTTTGTACATGCAACATGTGTTTTTGTCTAACACAATGACCCTTACTTCAATGCACATAACCTTTTCAAGAAACAAGCATGTGTTCTTTTTCTTGTATGAACGAGATTCATATGCATGTTTTAAGAAAACAATCTTTATTTTTCATCAATTCATGCACAAAACTCCTATGGATGTCTTTCTACGCTCAAATCCTTGCTATCTTTAAATAAACAACATGGGTAATATATTCATACTGATTGATAAAAACCCTTCCAACAAAATTAATCTAATTAACTTTTCTCATTTCCAAGAATATAATGTATTCAAAGACATTTCACTTCGAAATCTAATACAATGATGCATGCAATTAATAAGTTTTTCTATAATTAACAAGGAATTTATTTCAAGAATTTCAATATAATGGATAGTATTATTGTGTATATATTTTTATTAATATTCTATCGGAATCATGCTAATATCTCCAAGGAAATTAATAATCTTATTTTCTCTCTTTTCATAAGAAAAGTTTACGTACATTTTTTTCATGGAAAAATATCATGATTTATTTAATCTTTTTGTGTGCGGGTTTCAAGTGTGTTTTATAAACAACATGGGTAATATATGCATACAAATTGATCAAAGCACTGCCAAGAAAATTAATCTAATTAACTTTCACTTTTCCAATAATCTGATAATGTATACAAAGACATTTCACTTCAAAATCTAATACAATGATGCATGCAATTAATAATATATCTATATATATATATATATATATATATATATATATATTTAATTAACATAGGAATTCATTTGAAGAATTTTAATATAAAGGATATTATTATTGTGTACATATTCTTCTTAAGATTTTATAGGAATCATGCTAATATCTCCAAGGAAATTAATAATCTTATGTTCTCTCATAATTTCCTCTCAATCTTTTCTATAATTTTTGAAATCTTTTCTATAATGAAACAACTTGTTTTCTCTCTTTTCATAAGAAACGTTTACATACATTCTTTTCATGGAAAAATATCATGATTTATTTAATATTTTTGTGTGTGGATTTCAAGTGTTTTTTTTTTCCAAAAAAACAACATCCCTAACTTATCTTTTACCATGCAATTTTTCTTTCAAGAAAGTAATATAGTTTCTTTATCTTTTACCATGGAAAGTTCACATGCATACTTTATGAAAAGTAGTATGACTTCTTAAATCTTTTTGTTTGAAGGATTCACATTCATTCTCTTTTGAAGAGTAATAACATCCCTTCAATATAGTTTTTAATAAAAAAAATGGTTTCTTTTGTTTTTAATATGTAAATTTCTCATGCATGTTTTTAGAAAATTACTGCATAGAAACCATGCAGAACTTTGCAATAAAATAATTAATTCCTTTACACAAAAATCCATGCAAATTTCAAGTGTCTAGAGCAATATTTCCAATTAATAAAATAACCTATCATTATTTGCGCAAAACACATGAAATTCCTTTGCAAAGAAGTCAAGGTTACTTATCTTTTGTGTGCAATAACCATGAAGTCCCATGTGCATACCTCATGTTTAGGAATACCTTTCGTTGGAGCCACAAAATTCTTCACCAAAGTTGTGATGATGAATGCTATGTCATGTTCAGGAATAGCTTTTGTTGGAGCCACAAAATTGTTCACCAAAGTTGTGATGATGAATACCGTGATACTTCACATGATGAAAACTCTAGTTGATGAAGATGAAAGTCGATGAAAACTCTAGTTGATGAATATGAAAGTCTTTTTTCCAGTTTACCAATGAATTTAAAGAACCTGTAAAACTTTTACTTTATTTTTCTCAATGAGTTATCATTTTCTTTGTTTGATTCAAATTAGTTTCCAACTAAATCATAATGTTTCTTGTTTTCAACCATTTCGTTAAATATGGTAAAAATAATATTTTATATTGTGAATGTCAACATAAATGCAATTTATAGGGATATTACAGTGCCAAAAGTTTCTCTCTAGCCGAGTATGGAAGAGATGTTGTCCTATCTTATAAACAATACAAATAAAATAATATAAATAAAAATAGTGATACAAAAAAAATAATCAAAATAAAAATACTTATACATTAAAATGAAATAAAAATAGTTTCTAGAGGCGTCATTGTATTCACCCATGGCTTTTACCATAGTATTCTTAACCCATGGTTTTTCCCATGGTATTCTTCTCGAAGGTAGGTTATTTGAAAGCATGAATTTTGTGTTTCTCCAAACAGAAAGATTTGATTGGGGTTTTGAATCTGTTGTATCCCTACACATTATAATAGCTATTTATTGTTCATGTTCCATGGTTAAACATTGATTTAGAACAATAATGAGAATCAAGATTCATAGTTATAATGGTCATCCTCACTCATGTTCCATGGTTAAACATTGAAGCCGAAGAATAATCAAAATCAAAACTTAAAAAGTGAAAATGGCAGGTATCTTCATTTGCTCACTCTGTTTAAGGTTAATTTAATTTTTTAAAGTTCAACAGTTTCCACATTTTTGACAAATAAGTGACTAAATTTACCATTTAAATTACGTGATTAAGCATAAAATACATTTCAAACTACTTGGATCCTTTGGAACTCTATATTAGCAAGACCCCATTATTTAAATGCAAGAGGTTGTGTAACATGTACAAGCCCACGATTCATTCACTAAAAAAGAAAAAATTGGTACATGTAAAAAGTGAAATAAAGAACGATGGTACTAAAATTTATAATTAAATTAACACACGAATGCACCACATTGCTAAGGGTTCATATGATTGATTTAACAATTATAACATTTAAGGCGTATCTGATGTATTTAAACCCGATGTTGGGTGGACATTAATATTGTTATTAATACACCAACCTATCCACCCTTGTTAACCCTGGTCCTAGGCAACCAATAAATCCCATGCTATTGGGCCATTAATGCATAAGATTTATTGGTTGCCAGTACCTTATGGCTACCATGAGCCATGAAAGCCATACATATCCATGGACATTCCGGCAACTCCATCACTCTACCTCCGGCAAGCTCCAGTATTCAATGTAATTAATGCAGATATGGTACAGCCCGACCCGACATCCATCGTAGCACTCCTTCCTAGGATATTTCAAACTCAGCCAGCGGGAAATTTCAAAATTTGAAATGAAATATGGGAGGGACTGTATGAATATTTCGAAAATCCGTAGGATCACTTCTCATATTATCTTTCAAAGAGTCGAAATGTATTGTGTGGCTTGGGCTATCTTCGTGACTGTGTTTACCCTGGCCAAGCCGGAACATCAACAGCTGTTGCAGGTCTCCAACGAGCCAGACGACAAAATATGTGTTTCCAAACCGAACGAGCCAGACCCCAAAATATGTGTTTGTGTTGGAAACAGTGTGTATTTTATTTCAATTTACTATTGTGAAATGAACTTTGCCAATCCGAGTTCATTGGTTCCTCTGTGAAGTCAAGCCCACTTTTCGACTATGATTACCAGAAAATCTGTATATTCGCCTATGGCACTCAGCACAACCTTTCAGGATCTGTGAAGTCTTCAGATTCCTGGGAGTTGTTGTTGTAGTTTCTGGGTATTCTCATGTATGTTAACCAATACGCTGATACCCAGTGCCAATCACGGTTGAAAGTGTTGCCGTGGGATCTAAAGAAGACGGATAAGAAGACGCTTACCTCACCCTGGACTCTGCCAGCAGGTGTGGATTGTCTCCTAGGCAATAGTAGTAGTGGCCATCATTACTTTGGAAAAAAGAAGAAACGAATCACATTTCTCAACAATGTTTCCCTGCTCAAAATGTTGTGATATCTTATTTATAATTTGAGACTGTTCTCAACAAGTCTTTTTTGAAACGATTCTTGGAGTGAAGCTTTTCGGCTGACTCTGAATGATTTAATTTATGTATAATTTTTTTTACTCCTTAACCATGCTCGGAACACTTCGAAAATCCCAAATAGTCCTCTTACTTTGTAGGTAGATACATTTAATGAAATTTTGTGACTTTCGTTATGTATGAGATAAAGGTAAAAAAAAACCATGAAATTAATAAATGGCAGAATCTTAAATTGGTCACTCTTACTTCATGTGATCGGGTTGTAAGGACAACTACAATATCTTTTAGTTACAATTTATTTTACAGTTATAATTTATTGAAAAAATTAAGTAGGCATAAATAAATGTTAGGAGTTTTTTTAGATTATAAAGTATGCATAAATAAATGTGAGGAGTTTTTTTCTTTAAATATGAGGTTGAAATTTTAAGTAAATTTACTTATTTAAAAATATAATAATTTATATATACATTTTTATTAAATAAATATTTTAAATCATTATATTAAAATCATGATGTTTTATTTTTTTATAAGTTAATATAAAAAGGTTTCTATTAATATATAAATAATTTTATATGGATAGCATGAAAAGTGGAAGGGTTGGTTATTAAAACTAGAGTTTCAATATTAACATCAGTTACATCCATACTTTATGAGTAGAGCTAAAAATTTATAATCAATCCATACTCCATGACCAGAGCTAAAAACTTATAACCAATAGATGATAACGAATAACCCAATGCCGTAAAGATACTGCTCCACTAGAAATAAAGATGAGACACTATCTTATACCAAATATAATTATTACTAATAGAATTATAATAGAATTGTCACTGACTCATCATTTCTATAGATTTTTATATTCTTGAATCATATCCCATTTTATGTTCTAATATCATATCATTTTTCCACTTTAACTTGTTCCGAGTATCAATATACCCCTATAAGGTAAAGTGTTTGATAATAAAGTCGCTAATATTCAAAATGATTTAATTTTAGTAATTTATTTTTTTATAATAATTATAATTTGCTATTAGAATTTTAAAACTTTATTTTATAATTTAAAATATTTTTTTATTATTTTCTTATAATAAGTTTTTATACATTTACATATGCCATGCTAATCATTTCAATATGATATTTATGGTTTTAAATTATTAAAAATAATAAATAATTAGGTTCTTTACTTGAATCCATAGTAATTAGTTTATAATTCACAAAATTTAAACATAACAATCATTGTAAGTATTAAACCTCTTATTAAAATATAAGCCAAATGTCAAAATGTCCATCATACTACTTTTTTATAATATAACTTCCATAATAAAAGACATTCATAAAAATCATGGAAGTTAATTTCCTTACATCATAATACAAAAGAAACCACCCTTCTCATCCACAACAAAGAAATCCATGGTGTGAAACCACTTACCCTCTTGCACAAATTTGCATGTAATCATTAAAATTTGTAATCCAAAGGATTTTATTACCTAATCCAACAACAACTAAGCATATATAAGAATCTTACTTCTAAGTTGGGAATAAATGAAACTACAATATAATATCCTCTTTGCTTTTAAAGGTTTTGATACATATAATGCACCATAAAACATCTAAAATACAACATTCAACCTTGCCTCACCAATGTGAGAGTCCTTGATTAAGATCCCTATATTAGCACACTAAAATTAACTTCAACTTCCAATTTATTACTGCTTATTACAATCATCCTTACAATATCCCATCGTCTTATGCATACCACTCAATCCATATAACAAACTCATTAAAGAAGAGGCTTGCCACATTTTGTCTCATAATCAATAGTGACCTTCATTTTGTCATTATATGTATTTATTCTAGTAGTTTTCCTCATCTTCTTTAAGCATCTCAATCATATGCATAAGCACACATCCAAAAAGACATATAACCTATACGTAACTACTCTAAACTAGTAATTCCATATTGTGTCATTTATAAGCACCCCTCCTAGCTACCCTACAACCTCCTAATGGCTAAATGGACACAGCCTTTATCCTAAGGTGGTTTTCCCCTTTTTTCTCCTGGAATTTCAAAACTCTAGACCTTCCTACCATGATTGATATTCCACGGGTGCCCCTAGGCTTAAGAATCATTTGAATCTAGTGTCACCATAAGACTTCTAAATTTTCTTCTAATATTCCATGACACCAGCTTGAATAGCACATTATTATTTTTAGCCCTTTATATGGTGATTCTTATCTTTCTCCCTTTCAAATGACAATTACACTATTAACCTATAATTTCTAGTGCACTACCTATTTGAGGGATACCTCAAGTGTACTTGGTTATTCTTTGTTTGAAATTTTGTTGACGAAGGGATATTCCTTAGATATTCTATAATTTCTTCTTTTTCTTTTAGCTTATTTTTCAAGAGGTCTTCCCTTCTTTTTGTTTCCTTGTTTTCTACCTTGAGAAGATGATTTTATTTCGTAATTTATCATTTTCTTCAATGACACTCATTAACAATTCATCTACATTTCCTTCTAGACCTGAATCATCATTATTTGTGAATGCCATGAATAATACTTCTTGGCTACATGGTCATTCTCTTCATCTAACTCATCATTACCTCCTTTGCGGTGAGGGAACCGATTAGTTGATTTCTTTTTTATGACTACAAATTCACCTTCATCAGACTCATCTTTCTTAGATAAGAAATTCTTCTTTTTGAACCCTTTCTTTTTTTATACCATCCTTTTATAATTTTCCTCACCATCACTATCATGCTTAAAAGGACATTTTGTAGCATAATGACCTATTCTTCCACATTTGAAACAAATAAGAGGGTACTTACCTTTTAGCTTAGATCCTTTCTTTAGTCTTCATACAAATTGCACCAATTCAGATTCAACATCGGAGTCATCATTACTGGTATTCCATTCTTTCCCCTTTTTTGATTTTGAGGCCTTGAATGCTGCATATTTGGAACTTGGGTTTCCTTTGAGAGTATCTAGGTTGTTCATTTCTTTTATAGCACTTACTTTGGAGTCAAATCTGTCTGGGAGAGATCTTAAGACCTTTTGAACAATAGTGTTTTCTTCAATCTTTTCTCCCAATCCTTTAAGAGAGTTGACCACTTAGCTACTCGAAGAAAGTATGATGCAATATCTTCTTCATCGGCTATTTTCAGACTTTCAAATTGCCTTCTATGAGTTTGAAGCTTTTCCTTCTTAACTTTGGAGTCCCCATCGTATAAGCTAACTATCACACATAGCCATCCAACACCATCAATAGAACCCTCGAGAGACAAGTCAACTACTTAGACAACCTGTTCCTAGGTCCCACTGTTGTTCTTGATAATTTAAGGTTTAGTCACTGTCATGCTATGGGCAAGGGAGCGACCAAAGACCTAAAGTAACTCTCATAAGCCTGCATGCCAGTGACTGTCGATGAAACTTACCAATTATGTGCTAGTGACTCCGAGATTTGAGCCACTTTTTCAGGCCCAAAGCCCAGGCCACTGCCCAGAATGGAATGAAATCTTATAATTAGGTAAGGTACAGGGAAACAATGATGCAAAAGTAAATAGTTGATCAAGGCCTTAACCATACCCCTACTAGCCATCACAGGAATTTCATCAAACATATCATCGACATGTAACCTATAGGTGTAAACAAAAGAGTTAAGTGTAGGGATATCTTACTTATTTGAGAATCGCCATGAACTATTGTTTCCTCATGTCACATCCTTTGCCACTTTCTCGATCAATCAACAACGCAATGAACACCCATAGGATGTCTTTCCCAACGTTCAGCTTGGAATAAGTGTCCCATTCATCCATGGTTATTGTTTTTAACATTTATTACATGGAATTTTCACCAAGGTTGTTACATTCACTTGTAGAAGCATCTGGAACCAACCACTTTGTAGATCCATCCATCATAATTAGGTGGAAACAAACAAACAAACTCTAGGGAAACAAATCCTTGATGGCATAATCTCGGCTCATGAAATACCTCACTCTTTGAAATCTCGATGAAGGCCAGGGATGTTGATGAAATTGGACTTATTCAAAGCATATGATCACTTAAATTGGAAATTCCTCTTTCAGATGCTGGCAACCATTGTATTTTCTTAAGACTAGATATGATGGACTAGATCCATGGTAATAACCACTTTCTTTTCTATTATTTTCAATAGATCTCCCTCAAGGAAATTCCACTCCATACAAGGCTTGAGGTAAGGCGCTTCCTTATCCCCATTCTTGTTTATTATCACAATAGAAGACTTGGTCCATTTTCTTCAAGAGGAAAAGTGAGAGGGTAACATAAAAGGAAAAAGATCCGTGTGATAACCATGGTAGGAAATCTTAGATAAATCGTGGCGGAATAATAATGATGGAACATTCAAGTAATAGTCATGGATAATCACCCGGATGCGGGTGATTAAGACAAGCAAGAGTGGCACGGGCCATCACGTGGCCGGGTGTCAAGACCTCAAGGTGGGACGGTACCACGTTGCAAGAAATTCAAGGGGAGTAAATAAGGCGGAGGCTGGCAAGGGGATGGCATTAATGCCAGTCCTCTCGGCTCGAGGGAAGCAGGTAAGCATGCGAGGGAGGAAGGAGGTTAAGTGGAAGAGTATGGCGGGTTTGCAGGTTACAAGCGCGTCTGGTTCTGTGACCCTCCTCTGTGCTCGCCGCAAGGTGAAAGCAGAGCCGAGGTGGGAACCTGGCAAAGGTGAGACGGCGGAGAGCACAGGGAAAACGACGGTGAGTTCTCTGTTGAACGTTTGGTTGACATTCCTTGCTGTTAGCGAGGTGAATTTGCAGGGTCATTGGGTACGCCAGATGCATTTGCTTTGTCACTGGGTTGGTAAGGTCTGTGAGGAAGATTTAGGAATTAGGAGTGCGTTCTGGCAAGGGGGACTGGTCGCCCGCTCGTGGAACGAGCCCTCAGGACTGGTTCTGGTTCCTGAGCGAGATTGGAGGCCGCATTCGGACCTGCCACTGGGAGCAGCGTTGATTTGGGCGACTATCCAGAGCATTGACGGTGACAGCATGCCGCGAGACAGGCCGCGAATGGGTAGCAGGAGAGGAGGAATTCAGGGACGCGCTCCGCCGAGAGATGACCATCACTCCCCCTCTTCCTCAATTGAGGTCACCTCCCATCCTCGTTGGTTTCAGGACAGCAATGACGAAGTGGGAGGGCAGAGGGAGAGTAGCCCAGCTGAGGGAGACAGTCGCAGGGAGCTTCCAATTCTCAGGTATCGCCTCCCCTGTCCGCATGTTAATTCCTCTCTGATTGTGACAATTGAAGTTGAACATGATTTGGAGCCTCAGCAACAAAAGCAGCACAACAGCAGGGATGAATCCCCTATTGCCTGCCTGCCCATGGGTGGAGAGAGCGGAGGAGTTCAGCCTGTGCTTGTACCGGGGATGGGATGGTCTGTTCCGTATACTGCAGGAGAGAGGAAACTGGAAAGACCAGGCCTCCATATGAATCCAGACGCAGGCCCCTCGGTTCCCGTAAACCTTCATCCGCCGGATTTGAGCAAAGGAAAACAGAAAATGGAGGACTTAGATTTCAATTTGGATTATGTTGCTGATTCCCTGGTGCAATGTGGGCAAGGCCAAAGAGACTGAGAAATCTTAAACCTTGCCCTATGTAATCTTTTTGTATATATGTTTTACACAGTTAATAGAAGTAGTCATATTCAGAAAAAATAGTCATGGATAATCATGATAGAAAATTTGTGGATTAATCATGATGAATTAATTAAGGTGTAATAGGAAGCATTTCACATGGTAATGATAACAAAATTTCAAACAAAGAATAACCAAGTACACTTGAGGTATCCCTCAAATAGGTAGTGCACTAGAAATTATAGGTTAATAGTGTAATTGTCATTTGAAAGGGAGAAAGATAAGAATCACCATATAAAGGGCTAAAAATAATAATGTGCTATTCAAGCTGGTGTCATGGAATATTAGAAGAAAATTTAGAAGTCTTATGGTGACACTAGATTCAAATGATTCTTAAGCCTAGGGGCACCCGTGGAATATCAATCATGGTAGGAAGGTCTAGAGTTTTGAAATTCCAGTAGAAAAAAGGGGAAAACCACCTTAGGATAAAGGCTGTGTGCATTTAGCCATTAGGAGGTTGTAGGGTAGCTAGGAGGGGTGCTTATAAATGACACAATATGGAATTACTAGTTTAGAGTAGTTACGTATAGGTTATATGTCTTTTTGGATGTGTGCTTATGCATATGATTGAGATGCTTAAAGAAGATGAGGAAAACTTCTAGAATAAATACATATAATGAAAAAATGAAGGTCACTATTGATTATGAGACAAAATGTGGCAAGCCTCTTCTTTAATGAGTTTGTTATATGGATTGAGTGGTATGCATAAGACGATGGGATATTGTAAGGATGATTGTAATAAGCAGTAATAAATTGGAAGTTGAAGTTAATTTTAGTGTGCTAATATAGGGATCTTAATCAAGGACTCTCACATTGGTGAGGCAAGGTTGAATGTTGTATTTTAGATGTTTTATGGTGCATTATATGTATCAAAACCTTTAAAAGCAAAGAGGAGATTATATTGTAGTTTCATTTATTCCCAACTTAGAAGTAAGATTCTTATATATGCTTAGTTGTTGTTGGATTAGGTAATAAAATCCTTTGGATTACAAATTTTAATGATTACATGCAAATTTGTGCAAGAGGGTAAGTGGTTTCACACCATGGATTTCTTTGTTGTGGATGAGAAGGGTGGTTTCTTTTGTATTATGATGTAAGGAAATTAACTTCCATGATTTTTATGAACATCTTTTATTATGGAAGTTATATTATAAAAAAGTAGTATGATGGACATTTTGACATTTGGCTTATATTTTAATAAGAGGTTTAATAGTTACAATGATTGTTATGTTTAAATTTTGTGAATTATAAACTAATTACTATGGATTCAAGTAAAGAACCTAATTATTTATTATTTTTAATAATTTAAAACCATAAATATCATATTGAAATGATTAGCATGGCATACGTAAATGTATAAAAACTTATTATAAGAAAATATTTTAAATTATAAAATAAAGTTTTAAAATTCTAATAGCAAATTATAATTATTATAAAAAAATAAATTACTAAAATTAAATCATTTTGAATATTAGCGACTTTATTATCAAACACTTTACCTTATAGGGGTATATTGATACTCGGAACAAGTTAAAGTGGAAAAATGATATGATATTAGAACATAAAATGGGATATGATTCAAGAATATAAAAATCTATAGAAATGATGAGTCAGTGACAATTCTATTAGTAATAATTATATTTGGTATAAGATAGTGTCTCATCTTTATTTCTAGTGGAGCAGTATCTTTATGGCATTGGGTTATTCGTTATCATCTATTGGTTATAAGTTTTTAGCTCTGGTCATGGAGTATGGATTGATTATAAATTTTTAGCTCTACTCATAAAGTATGGATGTAACTGATGTTAATATTGAAACTCTAGTTTTAATAACCAACCCTTCCACTTTTCATGCTATCCATATAAAATTATTTATATATTAATAGAAACCTTTTTATATTAACTTATAAAAAAATAAAACATCATGATTTTAATATAATGATTTAAAATATTTATTTAATAAAAATGTATATATAAATTATTATATTTTTAAATAAGTAAATTTACTTAAAATTTCAACCTCATATTTAAAGAAAAAAACTCCTCACATTTATTTATGCATACTTTATAATCTAAAAAAACTCCTAACATTTATTTATGCCTACTTAATTTTTTCAATAAATTATAACTGTAAAATAAATTGTAACTAAAAGATATTCTGGTTGTCCTTACAACCCGATCACATGAAGTAAGAGTGACCAATTTAAGATTCTGCCATTTATTAATTTCATGGTTTTTTTTTACCTTTATCTCATATATAACGAAAGTCACAAAATTTCATTAAATGTATCTACCTACAAAGTAAGAGGACTATTTGGGATTTTCGAAGTGTTCCGAGCACGATTAAGGAGTAAAAAAAATTATACATAAATTAAATCATTCAGAGTCAGCCGAAAAGCTTCACTCCAAGAATCGTTTCAAAAAAGACTTGTTGAGAATAGTCTCAAATTATAAATAAGATATCACAACATTTTGAGCAGGGAAACATTGTTGAGAAATGTGATTCGTTTCTTCTTTTTTCCAAAGTAATGATGGCCACTACTACTATTTCCTAGGAGACAATCCACACCTGCTGGCAGAGTCCAGGGTGAGGTAGGCGTCTTCTTATCCGTCTTCTTTAGATCCCACAGCAACACTTTCAACCGTGATTGGCACTGGGTATCAGCGTATTGGTTAACATACATGAGAATACCCAGAAACTACAACAACAACTCCCAGGAATCTGAAGACTTCACAGATCCTGAAAGGTTGTGCTGAGTGCCATAGGCGAATATACAGATTTTCTGGTAATCATAGTCCAAAAGTGGGCTTGACTTCACAGAGGAACCAATGGACTCGGATTGGCAAAGTTCATTTCACAATAGTAAATTGAAATAAAATACACACTGTTTCCAACACAAACACATATTTTGTGGTCTGGCTCGTTCGGTTTGGAAACACATATTTTGCCGTCTGGCTCGTTGGAGACCTGCAACAGCTGTTGATGTTCCGGCTTGGCCAGGGTAAACACAGTCGCGAAGATAGCCCAAGCCACACAATACATTTCGACTCTTTGAAAGATAATATGAGAAGCGATCCTACGGATTTTCGAAATATTCATACAGTCCCTCCCATATTTCATTTCAAATTTTGAAATTTCCCGCTGGCTGAGTTTGAAATATCCTAGGAAGGAGTGCTACGATGGATGTCGGGTCGGGCTGTATTATATCTGCATTAATTACATTGAATACTGGAGCTTGCCGGAGGTAGAGTGATGGAGTTGCCGGAATGTCCATGGATATGTATGGCTTTCATGGCTCATGGTAGCCATAAGGTACTGGCAACCAATAAATCTTATGCATTAATGGCCCAATAGCATGGGATTTATTGGTTGCCTTGGTCCTACCACTTTTAACTATGCATATGATTTCATTGCACACCCAAGAGGTGTGCAAGTCCCGAGATAGATGGGCGAACAACTGCATTCACCTCCGTCGAGCACCTGGGAAATCGTGATCCATTCGATCAAACCCTTCTCCATTTGACGACTGATAGACCATGGGTAGTTTCACAAACTAACCCCGACTCCTTCTGTGTGCCCTATTCATCATTTTTCAATTTGACTTTAGAGTTTCAAGCTGCAATCTGCTCATTGTTGGTAAAGGCTCATGGCCAACAATAGGGTGCCTCCCCAAATAGGTATGGGTGCAATTGCTAATGTTTTTTACTAAGGATGTGTATTTTATGGTGGTTTCGTTGACTCTATTCCATTTTGGCACCCACTGGCTACCAACAAGACCTTCCTCCACTTTGGCTGTAAGCATCATCAGATTTTCCATGGATTTAGGTATTGTTTCCTCGGCCATTTATCACTACACGGTTTTCTTCCTCGCTAGGTTTCTTTGCCTTGTCCTAAAAATGATTTCATTCAATATCAGGTGGTTAGAAATCTTTGTTTCTCGGTTATGGTTTTACAATTATTTTTTGCTCCAGAAATTCCTAAACATTTTCGTGGTGTCTGTAGGTACAACCGCGCTTTAGTTTGTGAATTTGAGGCTCATTCCACAGTCGCAGGAACCTTCCTCACTGGAAATACTAGGTTAATTAATACTTCCTCCATTCTTGAACTGATTGAAGTGGTTGGGCAGGGTCTGGTCCTCAGTGACCCCATAGTTGTTATTCCATGGAGAAGGTTGTTTTATTTGAGTCTTATTGTTAATTTTATATGCCTTCTCAGGGTTTCTCTAATTTTTTTTGTTGAGGATAGAGGTTTACCCTACTCAGAACCCTTGTTCATGGGTTCTTGACATTCCTTTCATAGCAGGGCATTAAAATTGTCAACACAATTTGTTAAGTATAATGGTGGGTCACCCAGATTGTAACCCTCACCTGTTTGCATAATTTTCATTCTAGTTTGAAAAGTTAAATGTATTGGTTTATTTCTGAAACAATTATTGGTATATATAATGCATTTGAATGTGGGTTTCATTGATAAATGTATTAATTTTTCCATGGAAGTTTATGTTAATTTATAACTATGTTTATATGGTACTTGATGTGCTCCTCTGAACATCTTACTTGTGGTATTTAGATCATCTAAATCGTTGTTCTAAGCATTTATATTGTACCTAAATAAATAAATTTTGATTGCTTAGAGAAAGCTTATGAATTCCTCTGGAAGTATGTTTTTATTTGACTGTAAATGTTTTTCCTTGTTCTTAACAATTTTCCAAACAAAAAGTAATAGTTATCGACACCATGCGGAGAGCAGGTCCTAGTTTCTAGGACTTAATTCTTCGTCCTTTGGGTTTATTTCCACGATTTAGATGTTGGACTGTCTCAGGTGGATTCATAGACTCAGACTAACCATCATCCCTTCAACTTACTCTAGCAAGTGACAGATCACACAAAAATCCTTTTTAAGATTTTACTTCTAGAGGTTCATTACCAAATATTTTGAATAATAGACATGGATACTCTTGTATATTCTAGTCCTACAGTCTTCTATAAAAAGGAATCCTATATTTTTATTACAATAGACTTCCTAGCATTGTAGGGGTGATTTTAGGGGTGATTTTAGGGGTGATTTTAAGGGCGAATGTTCGCCCTTTGGCGAAATTAAGGGGTTTTAAATTTTTAGTGGGCGAATATTTTGTATCATAGTACATTTTTAC
This sequence comes from Pinus tabuliformis, assembly GCA_031772625.1. Taxonomy (NCBI): domain Eukaryota; kingdom Viridiplantae; phylum Streptophyta; class Pinopsida; order Pinales; family Pinaceae; genus Pinus; species Pinus tabuliformis. The sequence goes on from CM062807.1 coordinate 83,762,793, forward strand.
AAATCACCTCAAATAGCCCACCTTATTTTAAGGGAGAGGGTAAAAAAGGTAAATTTAGCCCTTGAAATTAGGAGTTACAACCTTCCATTCACCCATTTTCAAGAATAGGTTTTATTTAAGTGAATCCATTCCTCGTCGATTTTTAAGAATAGGTTTTATTTAAGTGAATCCTATGGACCATAGGCCCAAATACCATATTTATAAAAGAGGTATGGTAAATTAATAAAAATATAAATAAATGAGAGGTATGGTAAATAAATAAAGCATTTTTTATATTTACTCTATAAGTCACCTTATATACATGCAAGGGTGTAAACAAATAAAAATATAAGGAAAGTGGAGATATGGTAAATAAATAAAACGTCTTTTTATACTTACTCAAAAGGTATGGTAAATAAATAAAAATATAAATAAACTAGACACATGGTAAATAAATAAAACCTCTTTTTATATTTAGTCCATGACCCTCATTCTATTTATGAAGGCTCAAGAAAGAGGTTTTATTTAAGTGAATCCTATGGGCCAAATACCATATTTGTAAAAGAGGTATGGTAAATTAATAAAAATATAAATAAGGGAGAGGTATGGTAAAAAAATAAAACCTTTTTTAATATTTACTCCATAAGTCACCTTGTTTTTATGAATGGTATGGTAAATTAATAAAAATATAAATAAACGAGAGGTATGGTAAACAAATAAAACATTTTTTTATATTTACTCCATAAGTCACCTTATATTTATACTATGGGACAAATACCATGGACTAGATTGTTATTAATACCATGCAAAAAAACATTATTAACCCTAATATTAGTATTAATAAAAATAAAAATGGCACATGGTATTGACCCATGGTATTCACCAAAATGGCACATGGTGTTGACCCATGGTATTCACTTGGAATGTAGCCTATTTAAATGGGGGAATTAAACCAGCATAGATCCATCTTTACTCTGGATCCGGAGAGGTATCAAATATCGTGATATGCAAACTAGCATAGAGTGAAAAAATATTTGATAAAAAATATTTGATCCGATCAAGAGTAAAAGTGGATGTTGTAATTTAATGTATGTTAAACATTTTAGCTTGGTTAAAATAAAAAATAAAATAAAAATCAACTATTAATTTTATTAATTTTTATAAATTACTAATAGTAATTTTTAAGCTCCAGGTTTATGATAACCCATGGTATTGACCCATGGTATTCATGTGAGCATAGACTATTTAAAGGGGAAATTCTATCTTAGATCCATCTTAATTCTGGGTCTACCAAGTGCTCAGAGGGATAAATAGATTTCATCCCCCTAAGAGTGGTAGATGTGGAGTTAAGATGGATATAGGTTGGTTTTTATGATAATGAAGATATTAAATAGACTTAGGAAATTATATTGTAAAAACATCTTAAGGTGAATGGTTAAAGCATAGACATTGGACAAGTATATTTGTATACTTCTGTTTTAAACTGAAACAAATTCAGGGCTAAAAGGAATGGATTGATTGCATTAGTCATCCTTCTATAACTTTCCAACATATGTTGGAGTAAACAGATTTTAATTTGGATAATTTTTCTAATTGCAAACGGGAACATACTTATGTATTGGCAGGGTGGTTACGAGGTCCCTAGAAGTGGAGTAAACAGATTGTAATTTGGGTAATTTTTCTAATTGCAAACAGGAACATACTTGTGTATTGGCAGGGTGGTTACGAGGTCTCTAGAAGTGATGAATTTGAATTTTTGTTGGTTTTATATATAGTATTAGGTTTTTTCTCATGCTTTCTGTGAATGGCACGGGTGAATTTTATCCTACACCCACTAGGTTATCGATATGTAATTTCGGTAATTTTGATTTCAAAAGATATTTTAAAGAAATGCAATGATTTCATTTGTGTATTTAATAAACACAAGATTTTATAATTGAGTAAAATATTTGCCATGCCTGGTGAGAGATTCACCAAAAAATTATGTATACATATCATATTATTAATAAAATCGCCTTCCATTTTTCCTATATACCATGGAGATTCGCCCATTTATTATACATGTAAATTTAGGGGGGGTTCTTAAAATTTTCCCTGTAGCATTGTAACTTTAATCACGAAACTCTGCATTTCACTCAGTAATATTTGTATATATAATTCTAATATTTTTTCATGCTTTTGACATAATAATGGAAATTATATCATAGCCCAATACTCAAGAATTTATTACAACATCTAAATAAAGAAAGATAATAAAGTTGTAGGTCACTTATCTATTTTCCTATTTGTTTTCTATTATGCTATATGTAGAAGGTTGTCCTCCCAACCTCAAGTCAACAACAATGTCCACACTCTCCCCTGAGCTCCTTGCTCCAAACAGTTCCTTGATTTATAATATCGAGATATTGCCTCTGAACCTCAAGACTAATATTCCAGTTTAGGGATATTTTCCAATTTGACAGTGTAAGGGGTTCCACTCATCTGACACCAGCTCTTAACAGTACTCCATTTTCTATAGATATCACTGCTCCTTCCACGAGGACAAGAAAAATCTCAAAAGAAAACAACCAACACCTTCCTTTCCTCCTTTCCCAAGAGAAGAAGGGAAGTACGTAAATTGTTTGCAACTATTTGGAGATCTCTTAGAATTCATTTCACAGTTCTTCCAATGACTAGTTTGTTTATACCAATTTATTATATTTTAGATATTTACATATCAGTTATTCCTTTACTAGACCCTTCTCAAATATTATGTTCGGGTATAAACACTTTTAAGATTTTCCCCTTTTTTGTATTCAAATTATTAATATACAATTGGATCTTTCTTGTTCATATGGTTGATTCATAAATATTGATATTAATTTTTTTTTATTGGTTTATAATTTCAATATTCATTTAAGTTGAGAAAATTGAAAGTTCTACAATCATTTAAATATTTATTTTAGTTGATGCAATGAGAAGGTTAACGAGGTCTTTTGTCACATACCCATGAAAGCATAATAAAAAAAATATTTATTATTGGAATTAAACAATGCATGAATATGTACTATTATATTGACAAAATGACAAGTTTTGTACGCATTACATAATTCCTACTTATCTGTATATAACTATGGTCATTCAAAGATTTGGTTTTATGATTTAATACAATTTATCCCACCTTATGATGCTGGTCAGAGGGATGGTGGCCTCTTATACTCCATTCCAACGAGCTTCACTTTCCAGTGGCTATTTATCTGTACAATTAATTTTTGCTGGGTGACGTGATTGCCCAGGCCTAGCGGTGGGATGAATTTGGATTCCTCCATTGCTCTCTAGTTGGTCATCCTGGCCTCAATACTCCTTCATATTATAGTTGTTATTCCTACTCATCATCGGACATACGATGTAATCTGTGTTTTTCGATGCCTCCACTGCATGTCTATCTCCATGGCATTCACTGTGCTGGGTTATTGTTGCTCCTTCGCGGTGAGAATGGTTCACTTCTCTATCTTTTATTGTTTCTGGGCATGGCTATTTTGTGCGTAGTTAGAGGGTTTACTTATCTAGCTAATGCATTTGTTTATCGATGGGCTTGGCCTCTGCAGGATGGTGGATTTCTACACAACGCACAGTCTTGCTGAAACCTTCCTAGGGCCGGTTTGCATCTCAAGTAAGGTTTCATTCTTAAACCTAGAGTTTTAGTTACTCTTTTTGTTTATATTTCTAGGATAATTATCATTGTTTAACCTTATGGTCTTTGATTCTTGCGAGGTAGAATTTCTGGGTCACAAGGAGAGGTAAGAGATGAAGTTCGGACCTCCAAAGAGGTTGGCACATCTAGAATGAAACTATCCAGTATTTATACCAGGTATTGTGCTTTAGCCAAAGGCATTTTGCCTATTTGGTAGTTGTTGTAGTTGGCCATAAAATTTTTTTAGGCGAATCTTGTCTCTGAAGCGTCTTTTGAATGTAACTATTCAGGGTTTTTATTGCAACTGATTTTATAATGCAGACTAGGTTATATTGCAAACTAGGTCTACCCTAAACCCTCTTTGGCGTAAATTGGTTGAAGGGTAGTGGTAGACCCTAGCTATGCGGTTCACATTTTAGTTTGTTTTTTCGTCCTACCTCTGGAATGTGGTTAGATGGAGATGGGCCTTTCGGTCTCAAATGTTATTTTATGAACTATTTATTGTCATGGTCATGCCATTCTCATTTCTCTTGGATTAACTACTTTTTTCCCAAATCTGTACTAGGTTGGTTTATTCTGTGCGTAATAACATGGTTAAGGAAGTTTTCATCCTAAATGTTTCCATGGTAATTTTACTTCGGTCTCATTTGTCTATTGTGTAATAATTTTGTTTACAAAATTACCAATGCCAGTTACTAGTTAAAGGAGGAGTGCGAAAATTTTTTAGTCCATGGATTAGAAATGAATTTTTTACCTATTCTTTAATGGATATCAACCCTTGTCAAATGTTTTCTATTTATTAGAGCGACTGTCAGCTTTAACTCTTCTTTGGTAAAAAACTGTATCTAGAATTTTATGTTATTTGTTGGAATTGTTGAAAGTTATTTTATAATGAATTTTCGTTAAATTTTCAGCATCTCTCAATATTACGGGTTTGACCATGGTAACAAAACCCTATTTCATGCTGTAAAAATTTACATTTGATGTTCTGGTTTGGCATATGCATCGAATCATGTTACTGTTGTATTATTCTACTATGGTAAATATATTCGAGGGAATCTTATCTTTTGCTGAGAAAGGAATTTGAGGGTTAAGTAGCTTACTCAATATCTATTGTTGTTTTATTTGTTCCTTAGATGGCTACCGTGATTGTTAATTATGACAGTTACAAATTTCCACTTTTGAACATACAATAAGCTAATTTGTTTTTTATCAATTCTATGCTTTCTTTTACTGTACAAAATAACATAAGTTTCTCTCACTCCCGTTACCTTAGACTTGCAAATAACTCATTATTGTACCTATACAATACAAAAGTATACTTATTTGAATTATTGTTGAATTTCCATACAAGAGTCTGCTACCAAACTTTGGCTTTAGTTGATCCTTTCCTCCCAACCATGAGACCACCTTGACGAGTTGTCTCCCCCCGAGCTATTCCTTGCACACAGGAACTATCTTTGAGACTATATCTCTCATAAAATAGCTATCTGGTCCCAACCAGACTTAGCTCTGGAAATCTTCCTAACCCTTTAGCATAGAATCCTCTTTTCAATAATTTCTCATTTTTTCTCTCTTGATCTCAGATACCCCTATCCTCTTGATCTTTCTTGAATAAATATTCAAGAAATTAGTTAGGGATAGGTAACTATCAATCCTAACTACTTAACATGTGAAAAAAATATTTACATATAACTGTTATTCCATTCCTGCATAACTTAATTTAACAAATAGTTTTATAAAATAATAATAATAATCAGTTTGTTTAGTTTTGTAGTAAATTAAATATTTACATTTGTTGGGGATATCACATCTCCCCCCCTTATTAACCTAATTTAACAAATAGTTTTATAAAATAATAATAACAATCAGTTTGTTGAGTTTTGTAGTGAATTAAATATATACATTTGTTGGGGATATAACATCTCCCCCCCCTAATATTAAACATCGTCTTGATGTTTCTTTTCTGAAAATAGGTTCGGAAAGGTCTCTTTCATAACCTTCTCGTCTTCCCAGGTAGGCTCCTCCATCCCATAGTACTGCCAAAGCACTTTAACTTGGGTGATAACTCATTTTTGCAGCGTTACTTCTCTCTGATCGAGTATACCCAAGGGTTCAACCAAGAACTCACCTTCCGGTTCAACTTATACACAAGAAGACAAAATTAGTCAGTCCTCTTCATTATTAATCAGCCTGTTATAATATGTCCTATTCTTAAGCAATCTTTCTAAATTACCTCAATGTCCTACCAATTGATTATATGTTTAGGATCATATATACATTTCCTAAGTCAAAAACATGAAAGATATTATGCACATGAATATGGCGGGGTAGGGTAAGCTGGTAATCCACTGGCCCGATTCGAGCTAAAATTTGGAAAGGACCACAGAATCGGGGTGCTAATTCAATACATCTGGTCCATTGCAATGTAATATTCTTGGCTTGTACCCAAACATAAATGTGATCTCCCACTTTCAATTCCCGAAAACTTCTCTTCTGATCAACAAAATATTTTGTCGGTCCTGTGCAGCTTTTAGGTTGGAACATACATTTTTAACCATATCCTCCATTTCTTTTACCATGTCTGGTCCTAGAATCAATTTGTCTTCTGGGATGCCCCAACTCAAAGGTATCCTGCACTTACGTCCATATAATACTTCAAATGGACTCATAATTAAAGATGTATGGTAGTCATTGTAGTAAGTAAAATCTACCAAATGTACGTAGTCCTCCCATTTTGATGGCAGTTGCATTACGTAAGTCCGCAACATATATTTTACTACTTGATTTATTCGCTTAGTCTGTCCATCCATTTGAAGGTGGTAAGGAGTTCTAAAGTTCCAATGTGTGCCTAACCCTTCAAATAAAGCTTTCCAGAAAGCTGAGGTGAATTTCACATCCCGGTCGGAAATTATGATCTTTGGTATTCCATGCAATCTAAAAATGTTTTGCATAAACATGTTAGCAATTTTCACGGCCTTCTAGGTTGATTGTACCGGTATGAAATGAGCATATTTTTTAAATTTTTCTAGTACTACCATTATTGAGTCGTTCTGCTTTTTTGACTTGGGTAGTCCTGTAAGAAAATCGAAATGGTTTCCCATTTCCATTCTGGAATAGGAAATGGGTGGAGTTATCCCGACGGGTAACAGTGTTCCACTTTCACTTTTTGGCATTCTAGACAACGGTCTAAATACTCTACCACCTCCTTCTTTATACTGAGCCAGAAAATTTCTTTTCTAACTGTAGTAATTAATTTCTGGTACCTGGGATGGCCTGCGTACAAAATCTTATGATATTCATCTAAGAATAAATTTTTAAGATTTTTCTGATTAGGCACGTACACTCTTCTTCTATAAATCAGTAAATTTTTTAATTTACCTCATATTCCAGTTGTTGTTCAAGGCTGTTCAAAAGTTGAGCGTGTTGCCATAAACATGTATATTATGAATCTTGCATTGTTGCCTCTCTAATTTGCTCATAAAAATTAGCTCGTGACTCGTTGAAAGTGACCTCATATAAATAGTTTACCTTTCGACTTAAGGCATCCACGACTCTATTCTCCTTTCCTTTCAAGTGCTTGATTTCAAAATAAAATTCACTTAGGAAGTCAACCCAACGAGCTTGTCTATCATTCAATGTGGGTTGTTTGAAATAATTAGTTAAAATATGATGATCAGTCATTAATAGAAATTTCTTACCCATTAAGTAATGCCGCCACATATTTAAGGCATGAATGACTGTTGTCAGCTCTAAATCATAGGTTGGATATTTATTCTCATGCTCCTTAAGCTTCCTAGACTCATAGGCAACCACCCTACCTTCTTTCATTAATACACCACCTACACCTTCCTTGCTGACATCTGTACAAACCACATGATCTTTATTTGGATCAACAATGCTCAAAATGGGTGCGATGGCAAGTAAATGTTTGAGTTGATCAAAACTTCTTTAACAATCCATGGTCCACCTAAAGGTTTTCCCTTTCTTCTGCAAGGAAGTAATGGGGTATGCCACTCTAGAAAAAACTTCAAAAAAGTGCCTATAATATCCGACTAGACCAATGAATGATCTTATATCAGCCACTTCCTTTGGTACCGGCCATTCCATGATAGTTTTTATTTTCTCTGGGTCCATAGCAATTCCATCCTTAGTAATGACATGTCCTAAGTACTGGATTTTTTCTTTGAAGAAATCATATTTACTATACTTAGCGTACAGTTGATGTTCTCTTAAAACTTGCAGAACAATTCGGAGTTGCTCCTTATGTTCTTCTATGTTCCGAGAGTAAATTAGTATGTCATCAATAAAAATTAACACAAATTTATCCAAACACTGATGAAATATATTGTTCATGAGGGACATGAAGGTTGCGGGAGCATTAGTTAGCCAAAAGGGCAGCACAACAAACTCATAGTGTCCATAACGAGTTCCAAAAGAAGTTTTTCCTATGCCCTCTTCCTTTATCCTCATCTCATGGTAACCTGAACGGAGGTCAATCTTTGAGAACACTGTCGCTCCCTTCACCTGATCAAATAACTCATCTATACGAGGTAGGGGTATTTATTCTTGATAGTTAATTTATTTAACTAGCGGTAATCTGTGCACAACTGCATAGTTCCATCCTTCTTCTTAACAAAAGGCACCAGAGCTCCCCAAGGTGATATACTTGGATGGATATAATTTCTATCAAGCATCTCTTGTAGCTGCATTTTTAGTTTTGTCAACTCTGGCATGTTCATTCAGTAAGGAGCTCGGGAGACTGAGGTAGTTCCTGAAATCAACTCAATGGTGAAATCTATGTCCCTTTTTGGAGGGAGTCCTAGAATTTCTTTAGGGAATACATCTGGAAAGTTCTTCACTACCGGTATATTTTCTAGAGAAACAGATTTATCCTTTGAATTAGTATATCCTACTTGTATTGCATAAATTTGGCAGCCTTTTCTGATACATTTTGCTAATTGAGAGGTTGTTACTGGTCTTAATTTCAGAGGTCTTAGTATGCCTTGAATTTCCTGCCTCTTTCCCTCCTCATCCATGTAGTTAATAGTTTTGGTTTTACAGTTAATGAGGGACCAATGTTTTTCTAACCAGTCCATGCCTATAAGGATATCGTATGATCCCAAAGGTAACACATTCAGGTTGGCCATGATAGACTAACCTACTAACTTGAGGGGGCAGCTGTTGACCTTGGCCAACACCCTTCTTTTTGCTCCTGTGGCTAGTTGTACCAGCCAAGGATTTTTAAACTTAACAGCTTGCAAACGACATTTCTCTACTACCTTCAAGCTAATATAATTCAAAGTAGCTCTTGGATCAATTAAAATAGATATAGTTCAGTCAGAGACCTTACCTTCAAATTCTATCATGGTTGGTTGGTATTCTGCCTGATGGTCTTGAAGGGCAACATTAATTTTAGGAACACTCATTGCCACTTCTCCCATAGTAGATGCTTCTTGAATCTGTGAAATTTGATCATTTCCCTTGCGGTGTGGGCATTTTTTGACATAATGTGGCCTTGTACATCCCCAACACTGTATAAGGGGCCTAGCTATTAGTTCCACTTCAGTTCTACTAATCTTCTCATTTCTTTTAGTCTCACCTAGCAGCTTTAATTTGGTCTAATTTCTATTCAAATTCCTGCTTGTTTGACCTTTATAGGGTCCTTTGTTGACTGTGGCCTTATTCCCCTTGTGATTGGAGGTAAATTTAATCCCCTTTTTATCAACCCATCTCTTTCCCACATCTCCCTTTTGCTTGTTTTGTTGATAACATATTTGAGCTTTCCATATAACTTCGTCCATGGTTTTCGATTTATCAAACTCGAGGTGCTCTTTCATGAACAAAGCAAATTTTTGATAAACCGCTGCACTTTCGCCTTTTCTTCTCGTATGTAAGGAACATACCGAAGCAAATATGTGAATTTTTCTATGAACTCATCCATAGACAGCTGACCCAATCAAAGATCATGAAACTCCTTTTCCTTTTCATCATAAAATCTTTCAGTTAGATATTTTTCTTTAAAATACCTTTGAAATTTTTCCCAGGTTATGCTTTTCTCATTTACTCCACGTACTATTTTTACCTCTTCCCACCATAGGGTGGCTTTCCCTTGCAGCTGAAAGATGGCCAAACGAGCCTTTAAATTATGGCTGTATTCATACAGCTAAAAATACTTGTTCATAATGATGAGCCAGGGTTCATCTGCCTCTTCTTGTTCACGATCAAAGAGGGGAGGTTTTATTTTCTGAAATTCCCCTTGAAGTTCTATTTTCTGTCTTTTCTGTGTCTCGTGTCCCGATAGATTGTCAGATTCTTCTTCATGATTCTCTTCGCCCCCTTCCATTTCCATGTTCTCAATTCAAAATTCTTGTTCGTCAATCATATTTTTGTGCTCGGAATTGGGGATTGGTGGTCGATGATTCTTCCTATCAGACAGACCCTTTATAATATTCTCCTTCTCCTGTATTAGCCTTTTGTTATCTACCTGTAATCGGGCCATCTCATCCTTCAATTCTTGTACTGTTTCCATTATTGAAGTATTGGTATTGCGGGACTCTTCCCTCAACTGTACCCATACTTTAGGGTTGGTTTCTTGAAACAACACACAAATATGTACTATTACATTGAAAAAATGACAAGTTCTATACATCTTACATAATTCCTAATTATCTGCATATAACTATGGTAATTCAAAGATTTGGTTTTATGATTTAATACAATTTATCCTACCTTACAATGCTAGTCAGAGGGACGATGGCTGCTTATACTCCATTCCGACGATCTTCACTTTCCGGTGACTATTTATCTCTACAATTAATTTTTGCTAGGCAATGTGACTACCCAGGGCTGGCGGTGGGATGAATCTGGTTTCCTTCATTTATCTCCAGATGGCCGTCCTAGCCTCGATACTCATTTTTCATCTTAAGATTGTTATTCCTATTGGGAATCGGATGGATGAGGTTGTTTGCATTTTCTGATGCCTCCGCTGTATGTCTATCTCCACGGAATTCACTATGCTAGGTTATTGTTACTCCTTCGTGACGAGAATGGTTTACTGCTCTATCTTTTATTGTCTCGCGGCATGGCTATTCTGTGCGTAGTTATAGGGTTTACTTCTCTAGTTGATGCATTTGTTTTTTGATGGGCATGGCCTCTGCAAGATGGTAGATTTCTACACAACGCGCAGTCTTGCAGAAACCTTCCTAGGCCTATTTTGCGTCTCTGGTAAGGTTTCATTCTTAAACCTAGAGTTTTAGTTATTGTTTCTATTTATCTTTCTAGGATAAGTATTATTGTTTAACTTTATTTTATTTTATTCTTGCAAGGTAGATTTTTTGGGTCGCAAGGAGAGGCAAGAGTTGAAGTTCGAACCTCCAAAGAGGCTGGCACATTTGGAATGAAACTATATAGTCTTTATATTGGGTGTTGTGCTTTAGCTGAAGGAATTTTTCCTATTTGGGAGCTATTGTAGTTGGCCATAAAATTATTTAAGGTGAATCTTGTCTCTGAAGCGTCTTTTGAATGTAACTATTTAGGGTTTTTATTGCAATTGAGTTTATAATGCAAACTGGGTTGTATTGTGAACTGTGTCTACCCTAAACACTCTTTGGCTTAAATTAGTTGAAGGGTAGTGGTAGACCCTATCTATGTGGTTCGAATTTTAGTTTGTTTTCTCGTCCTACCTTTGGACTATGGTTAATGGAGACAGGACTTTTGGTCTTGAATGTTATTTTATGAACTATTTACTGTCATGGTCATGTTGTTCTCATTTTGCTCGGATTATATATTTTTTACCCAAATCTGTATTGGGTTGGTTTATTCTATGCGTAATAACATGGTTAAGGAATTTTTCATCCTAAATGTTTCCATGGTAATTTTACTTCGGTCTCGTTTTTCTACTGTGTAATAATTTTGTTTATAGAATTACCAAGGCCAATTGCTAGTTAAAGGCCGAGTGCGACAAGTTTTTAGTCTGTGGATTAGAAATGAATTTCTTACCTATTCTTTAATGGATATCAACCCTTGTCAACTATCTTCTGTTTATTAGAGTGATTGTTAGCTTTAACTCTTCTCTGGTCGAAAACTGTATCTAAAATTTTATGTTATTTGTTGGAATTGTTGAAAGTTATTTCATAATGAAATTCTGTTAAATTATCGACATCTATCAATATTTTGGGTTTGACTGTGTTAACAAAACCCTATTTCCTGCTGTAAAAAATTACATTTGATGTTCTAGTTTGGCATATGGCATATGCATCGAATCCTGTTACCGTTGTATTATTCTACTATGGTAAAGATATTCGAGGAATCTTATCTTTTCCTGAGAAATGAATTTGAGGGTTAAGTATCTTACTCAGTATATACTGTTGTTTTATTTGTTCCTTAGATGGCTACCATTGCTATTAACTATGACAGTTACAAAAATCCACTTTTGAACATTGTTCCCCTTTGCTTACTTTAAAGAACCTTAGACGTGCAAATCGCTCATTATTGTACTTATACAATACAAAAGTATATGTATTTGAATTATTGCTAAATTTCGAGACAAGAGCTTGCTACAAGACTTTAGCTTTAGTTTCTTCTTTCCTCCCAATGGTGAGACCACCTTGACGAGTTGTTCCTTGCACAGAGGAACTGCCTTTGAGACTATATCTCTCATAAAACAGTTATCTGGTCACAACCAGACTTAGCTCTGGAAATCTGCTTGACCCTTCAGCACAGAATCCTCTTTTCAATACTTTCTCCTTTTTTCTCTCTTGATCTAAGATACCCCTATCCTCTTGATCTTTCTTGAATAAATCTTTAAGAAATTGTCAATCCTAACTAGGTAACATGTGAAAACAACATTTACATATAACTGTTATTCCATTCGTGCATAACCTAATTTAACAAATACTTTTATAAAATAATAATAACAATGAGTTTGTTGAGTTCTGTAGTAAATTAAATATTTACATTTCCTAGGGATATCACATCTTTTTAACAATGAAAGAGGATATTAGTTTTGTTATAATTATTATTAATTAAAGAATGCATTTTATTTTTTTACAACAATTTCAAATTATTTTTAATTTATTAAGAGTACATGTTCTTTGGAAATAAGTCAAATCTTTAAGATTGAAAATCTATTTTTATAAAGTGCTAATAAATTATTTTAACTAATGTGGTTTTTTTGGAATAATAGTGATGAGGTAGTTTATATTATCTTTTTCATTTTTATTTTTTTTTTTTTTTTTTTTTTACAGTGGAATCGGCAACAGGGGCAGCTTCGCGACTTGTATTACACGAGGTTGATTCTAACCGCTACCTCTATAAGCACTGGGAGTTGTGCCCGCCCCTTTATACAACTCCAGGGTAAGGCTGGGGGATTTGAACTCGTGACCTTCAGTACGGAGCCCACCTTTCTAATGAACTTCACCGCATTGTGATTACCAACTCGCCTACCCCCATGGGGCTGAGGTAGTTTATATTATCTTTTTTTTTTTTTTTTGTTATTACAGAGGAATCGGCAACTGGAGCAGCCTCGCAACTTGCGTAACACGGGGTCGATTCTGACCACTACCACTATAACCACTGGGAACTGCGCCCGCCCCTCTCCATAGTGCCCGGCTAGTCCAGGGGATTTGAACTCGTGACCTTCAGTACGGAGCCCGCCTTTCTAACGAACTTCACCGCATTGTGATTACCAACTCACCCACCCCGTGGGGCTGAGGTAGCTTATATTATCAATAGCAATAATAGTTTATAATTATTTTAAGGTTATACTAAATTATTTTTAAAATATAAAATAAAGTTGATATTTTTTTTTATAAATTCATTTTAATAGTTGCAATGAGAAGGGTGAGGAGGTTGTCTTAATGATAAAATTGGATATTGGCTTTACTATAATTATTATTAATTAAAAATTATATGTAAGTTTTATAGAAATATATCAAATTATGTTTTTTATTTTTTTGGAAATAAGTTGATAAGTTAATCCTTTAAGAGTGAAATTTTACATTTATAAACTTATCTATAATAACCTACTTGTATATAATAGCCTAGATAGGGAGAGATGAAATCTTCTATTTTAAAAATCAATAATAAAATATTTTATTTTAAATTTCTTTAAAAAATTGTATAATTTGATTTTTATCCCTTTGTAAATTTAATAATTTAATTTCAAAAAATTCGAAATAAAAAAATTAAAACTTTTTTTTTAAATTGCATAGTAAAAGTGAATTTCTACTTTCATCTTGGTTGAAACTCAACTTTATTTATTTACTTGAAATTACTCTTTGGAAGATAGATATTTTTTTTCCTTTTACCCAATTTAAAAGATAAACATCAACTCTACTGAAAATCAAATATTCATAATAAATATTAACGAGGTCAAAATTAAAAACAATAATAAAATATTTTATTTTAAATTTCTTTATATTAAATAAAATATCAAAAAAATAAATTAACTATGCTTTTCTTAAATTTCAAATTTGTTAATCTCTATTTGAAATCCAATTTCAATATTCACGGACTCATTAAAAAAATAAATTAACTATCCCCTTATTATTACAGCTGTTGTTCATGATAGTGACACGGGGATCATAATGAATGACCTGCAGACACCTCCTGACGTAAGTTCCATTAAAGAACTTATAAAAATCTAAAGAACTTGGAAAAATCTGCAAATCACAAAACTACTCTCCAGCCATGCAACTACTTGTCCACAGCATCGATACAAATTAGAACCATGCAATTCGCATGAGCTTCTGGACTTTTTAGACTATTATCTTTCTTATACCTTATTTTTATTTTAAATTTATCAATATTAATTTTTGTCTTTAATTAAGCATATAAGAAAAGATAGTTTGAAATTATAACTTGGGGAAAGTGATTTATTATAGCATTTAACTTTCTTATTTCTTAGTAGTATCATCATTTCTTTTCAAATTTAATTGCCTAATTTTAATAAAAACACTTATAAAAATAATGTTAATTTGTATCTTTAAATAGCTATTTAAAAAAATTAATTTTAAACTTCTAACTTAGATTTATAATCTTATTATAATAATTAATAATTAGCTTTCTTATTCTTTATTACTTAATAGCTTTATTTTTTTATAATCTTATTATAATAATTAGCTTTCTTATTCTTCATTACTTGATAACATTATTTTTTTTAAAAGAGTTTCATTGCATTAATAAGACAAATATTACAAATAGTTCAACACTAGCTTATCACAATGAGTGATATTATTATATAAGGACATTGAACATAGAGCTCCCTAAAATAATAATAACCAATAATTACAAAGCCCACCAAGATAACTCAAAACCATACAACAAACCACGCATGGACAATTAGTGGTAGATCCAACCATACAACAAACCACGCATGGACAATGAGGTCAAAACCATACAACAAACCACGCATGGACAATTAGTGGTAGATCCAACCATACAACAAACCACGCATGGACAATGAGGGGTAGAACCCTTATTTAAATTAAATGGTGGTAATTTTATATATTTTTCTTTACATATTTTCCCTCTGCTCTTTTAAGCTTTAAGTAACTTTTACTCAAAGTTGATTTATTTTCTATACTAATTATTTTACCTTTGGGTCATGTAAAAAAAAATCCAATCTTAAGTAGCAATATTAAATTACTATAAGTAAACGAAATCATTGATATGTGTTATTTTGAAAAAACATTGTTAACTTCACCATTTTTGAGATTTTAATCAATTATTTGAGATTTTGATTTTGCTTACTAACATTAATGGTACATGTTATTAAAAAATATTTAATGAATAAAGTTACAAATAATTGGTATGGGAATTTTTTAATTTACTTTAACTAATTTATAAAAGAACAAAGAAGTATGGATTTATCTGTGATTGAATGTGATTTCAAAGCATTTGAAATTTTATGTTTTCTTTATTTCAAAATTATTTCTTCCTTGAAATATTCAATTTGGGATTCATGGTTGAATTCTTCAAAGTAAGTTCATACTCCAAAGATTATTTATTTACACTCAAAAAACTTAGGTATTCAATGTAAATATATATTTTCTTATTTCTTTCTTGATATAGGAAATACATATCCATTAGCATTTTTAAATGGGGTTGTATACATGTTCTATGTTTTTGTTGTATTAGAATATGGTGATACTATTTTTGTTGAAATTGCAATTTTTCATTATTTTCAATCTCTACTTTAAAAGTTGGACTTTTCACACTTTTATACATAGTTTATTTCCAAAAAGAATACAAGATATAATTATGTTCATTTTCTAATATTTATGCACTTATATATACGTAAATATATAATATTTTATTATACATTTTAACAAAATGCAATATCATAATCTTGTCCTACTTTATTATTAGCACTTATATTATTAAAATCATTATTTAAATTTATAAAATCTCTAAATCATTTTATAATTCTTTTTACAATTATTATTACAATTTAAATAAAATAAATATTCATTTGTCTATTTTTCTTATATATATATATATATATATATATATAGATAATTTTCATAAATTACAATGAGGTTGAATACTTAGTTGATCTTGTTATTATTGTCAATCAACTTTCGAAGAGTATTCTACACTCTCATTACCCATATGTTAAGGGATGAGAAGAAAATAGGCAAAGATAACCATCAAAATTTTAAAATGATATTATATTTTTATTTTAAAATGAAAATAAAAAATAAAAAAATTGTAATATAAAATTATATTTTTATATAATAAATTAAATTTAAATCATTTTCTTAAAATATAATTCCAATTATATTTTCATGTCGTAAGGTGTTTCCCTCATAGAAGAACTCTTCTCCAATGCCACTTGTCTCTTTGTGCTCTTTTGATTTAGGCATTTGACGATAGAAATCACGTTTGCCATCAGATTAAAAACTATTATTCGTTGCTATTATTCAATTACAATTCTCTAACGATATTTTCTTACCGCGTCCATAACCCAACATTTCTCTAAATCCATCCATTGAAGGTGTCGCTTCTGCAGCTTATTTCGAGCTAGGCATTATGGGTTGCTCCAGCCATTTGAGAAAGATGGCCTTCATGGGAGCCCGGGAAGGGTTGATCTAAATTTAAACAGGAACTTAAAAAATTACATATACAACCATAAACGCAGAGATGCAATTGAAATAAAAGCTCATTCCATTAATATCAAAGAACTAAAATATGCTTACATACAGAATGGAAATAAACTAGCTCGGGCGATGGTAGCTTATCTATGAGAAGAGATGTGGTGGCTACATGCCTCTGAACTGTGTTACGATGAGACTCGAAGGCCTATTTATTATTAAGAAACAATGGAAAACCCTAAACATCCAAAAATCTAACACTAGGAGATGAAGCGACAAAACTATGGGCCCCGTTTGGGTAAATTGGTATGTCAACTTCTCAGGGTCGTAAATTTGGCATGCGATATTTGTTTGACACATACAGTACGTCATTGGAAAGATCCATCCGAGGAATAAAACTTCTGAGTGGCTTCAAGATGGCTCCGGAAGTTCAGGACCTGAAAAATTGCCAAAAATAGTAAATTGTGCTACATTTAAGGAACTGAAAAACTGAAATAGATGGTGGTGGGGGTCCAAGTGGAATAGGCGGGTGGCCACCAACATCCACCTAGATCATTCCTTCCCCCTTAGGAAGCAATGGTCCCCATTGTGTTGAGTTCCTCTAGTAGATGGGGAAACTTCTGCTCAACTTGGTCCCTAGTGAGCCACTTGACTTGGCCAGCTTTGACAACCCAATATAGTTGGATCTTTTGTTGGAAAGTTTTCTTGACCTGTGTGTCCATAATTTGATCAGTTGTGACCTATTCCATGTAGTCTGGATTTAATTTTGATGGTGTGAGTTGTTCTGCAATGTCTGATGTGTCTAGTAGGTGGGAAGTATGGTCGAAGGTGGTCCACATTGAACACTGGGTGTATGCCAAGGAATAGGGGAATGTTGAGCTCAAAATCATTGTCTCCCACAGCCTTGGTAATGGTTTAAGGACCATATCAGAGCGATTTGAGCTTCTGATGGGCTCTGGTAAGTAATTATTTCTGCAAATGAAACCAGACTTTATTGCCCACCTGAAACTTGTGTGGCACCCAATGTTGATCATGTCACTATCTGTACTTGGTATTTTCCATAATGGATTGACAATATATTGGCTTGTTGGGTAGAGGTGCTTCGGGAGTCAGATCGAATGAATTCTTAACCTGACAGTGCAATGGTACCCCTGTGGGTGAGGAGAAGATGTCGACCATATCCACTTGCTTCTGCTGCATGGAGGAACCCTTCCCAAGGGCCATGGATGTGGCTATGATCTTCCCCATACTTTGAGCGCGAATCAGAAAGGAAACAAATTTCCTAGTTTGTGAAATGATCTTATTGCATTGCTTTTGCAGTGATCAAAGAGACGACGGTAGGCAGAGCTACCTCTGGTATCCTGTATAATGTATTAACCAAATAAATAATAACAGAGTGAGGTCTTGAATCGTATACATCATGTCACTTCCAAAAGTATGGTTGTCCTAGTAATACATCACAAAAGACAAGAGGAGCAACATGACACAATGCCTCATCTGTGAAGGGCTTAATGTTGTAGGGAAGTCAACACTGTTGGCTGACTTAGAGATCTCGTCCTTGCTGAAGCCACTCGATGTTGTACAACTAAGGGTGTGGTGTGGTCGGTAGGCCCAACCACTTCATGACCTTTATTGAAATGAGGTTCCTTTGGCTCCCACTATTGATAATGAACTATAGTAGGGAACCCTTTACCCACATCTGAGAGTGGAAGAGGTGCTCCTCGATCTTCAGGTTCCTCCTTCTGGATCTTCATGGTGGCAACAGTGACATTGGGCTCTGCATCGATAATCTGCATCCCTTTGTCATTCGCCTTGTTGGGTTCTAACTTAGAGTCGGGACATGTTTTTGATTCAGAAACCTTCATCTCAACCACTAGTGACTGCTTGGCTCGACGCTTACTTGTGTTGCGAGTGGATATGTTATGGAACTCACACCACTTTCCTGTGTCTTTCTTCAGATTTGTAGTGTTTTTCTTTGCTTGTGTCTTTGGCAGGTTTTCCTGGGCTACCCTGCCTTGGATTTCTCCTTTATTTTGCGGTTTGGGGGCACCTTTCCCTTGCTTTGGATTCGCAGACCCAAAGTATCACTTTTTCTGTGTAAGCTTATGCTCGATCTTGATAGTGTATCGGTGCACCATGCCGAGTGAGGAGATGTCCAAGAACTCCATCTCATCTTAGATGTACCGGTGTGGGCAATCATGGTACTTGAGTATCAAATGTTTCTTAGAATCCTTGATACCCAACTTTGTGCGAAGGGTATGAAAAATATTGGTAAACTTTGAAATGTCTTGGTCCCTTCCCTACTGCAGCATGGTCCACTTTATGTATTTATCCTCATAGCTCCCGACAGGGTAGTACTACTGATCAGAATCTGGATTAGGGGCAAAAATTTGCTCAAAAATTAAAGTGCTCAAAATTTCTCAACAAATGACTGATCGCATCCGTCTCGGTGCTAATATCACAATGCAACTTGTTTCACTCAAAATGGAGCTCATATGAGAAAGATAGAGACTTTTGTCTGCCTTGTCAAACAGGCAAACTTTTGGGTACATGGCTAATTGGGATGCTGACTAGGCATCTGTACAGCCCAGTCACCGAAAATAATATTCCAAAAAATATTCCTTGGAATATTCCCAAAATATTCTAACAGGTGGTTCAATCGGATTGTGACAAGTGTCGACATGTTATTGGTCAAAGGCATTTGAGGTGGACCAATGAGAGGCTGACACATGGCAATCCCGGAGACCACCATGTGCCCTCTCAAAGATCATGTAAAATGTTATTTAGGAGGCCGATAGGGTTCAACCCACAACCTTGCCCACACAAGCCCCATGCTTTACCACTATGCTTCCACCATTTGACTTAACAACTATGGGCTTGAGGTTTGATTTAAAAATAATCGCCGACGTGTTTGGAGGTAAGGAGCCAGCCCAAGGGGACCAGCCCCAATTCCACGGGCGTCATATGACCCAGTGCAGAACGTATAGGGTGCTAGATGGTAGTTGGTGGCAGTTTTAGCGGGCCCAATAAATTCGATGTTGCTCCAATTTTGGCGGGGCTAACTGGATTTTATTTAGATTTGGTGGAGTTTTCCTATAGAAAAATTAAGAGACCATAACTTTTGCAAAATTTGACCATTTTTGGCTTAGAAATAGCCATTCCTAGATGATTTAGATGTTCTAAAAACAATGGAATAGGTTGCAGAGGTAGAAGGGCACTTTTGTATGTGATTTTTAGACGTTTAAGTTTAAGGAAGCTTAGCGCCACTAGGAGAGGAGGTCAAGCCTAGATCAGTTGAAATCCAATAGCAGAGCTTGGATAGTCATTTTTTGGGATTTTGGGTCTTCTAAATTTAACGGAGCAAGTTACAAATCCATTGGATCATTGCACGTGCATGTATTCAGAGAATTGACCATTAATCCAAAGAGGGTCTAACCATCGAAGCAGGTCCAAGGAGATGTAGGCCAGAAGGGGTGAACTCCTTTATCATATTTGTGTTATGAGTTGTTGTTTTTTACTTCTCTACATTTTACTTGTTGTATATCTTTTTTAAATGGTTAATTAACCTCATAAATTTCTCATAAAAGACACTCAACACTTGAAACATAATTGCTCACATTTTGGTTAATTTGAGACAATCCTAAACACATTTTTTTTAATACTGTTGAGGGATCTTGCATAGTATTAACAAGTTTTCCCAACATTCAGATCAAGCTGGTATCAGAGAACTATTAACTCATTTTAACCCTAAGATGGTTTGCCATGGTTAGCTAGAAAATTAGCTATTGGTTTTGTATTTGTGCAAGGAAAATTTAACTGTGTGTAAGTTTATATGTGTAAGTTGAACAAGGGAGATAGTCTGAGATGCTTCTTTATTGAGAAAATTTTTGAAGCTTTGTGAAGCTTTTTGATGCATTACAAGTGTGATGGCAGCTTCAACAAGTGATGATTCTAATCCATCTTCCTTATCAAGACTCTTTGATTTAGAGATGTTGCAAAATCTTATCATCATGAGAGATATGGTGCAAGAGATGAATGAAGATAGGAAGGAGAACACTATACCTCAATAGGATTTTATGGCCATGAAGGAGGAGATGCAAGAGTGTTGAAAAGATGCATGAGATGGAGATTCAACTCCATGATTGCAAGGAAACCCTAGCCAAGTATGTGCATGAAAATGAGGTATACAATTCAAGTTTATCTTCAATTTCCTCTCAAAATGAATGTTTTGGTTCTTTTGAAAGACACACTAGAGGAATAGGGTCGAAATTATTGATGAATATGGGTTATGAAGGTAAAGAGTTAGGAAAACATGCACACGACATAGTTGAGCCAATTGTTGTTGAGGAAAGGCATAGGTGTTTGGGTCTTGGTTATTGAAAACATGATGGAGAATGCTCCAAAGCCAAGGAGGAACATGAATATGTGCCAAGAAGGACTTTCATAACATGTTCATGACCTCAAGCTTGTGTAGTTTGTGTTGATGAGGAGTGCAAAATTTTTATACCCACTTTGCAAGAAGATGCTCATAAGCATGCAACTAGTGGAAATGGAAAACAAGAGGATGTTGAAAGCTCTAAGGTCATTAAAACAATTTTTGGTATTCTGAAGAGAGCCACTATGTCATCAAATCCACCACTTCAACAAGGTGAAAAACGTGAATGTGCAAGTTATAAATATGCCTTTAATCAAGTTTCTTTTGATTATGATTCGCATGCTAAATCTTCACTTAATATTTGGATAAAATTTACATGTTTCTTTTGTGCTTTGAATAACCATACTATTTCGAGGTGTTGGAAGAGGATAGCCATACACAAGAAACTTTCAAAACAAAAGAGACATAAATTGAAAGGTCCATTGGATAATGGAAACCATGTTGAAAAGAAGATGGATTATTTTGCACTCATTTCCATAAGCAGGGTCATCCTATAGACAAGTGTTGGATTTTTCATCCAGCAAGTCATGCACGACATTTGAAGAAGGTGGAGAGAGATTTTGGCAAGAATGTAAAAGACGATTCCATAAGTGATGTGGGTCAGGATGATACACATGATGAAGTGTAGCAGAAAAAAGCGTCATTGAAATGGTTTGGAAAGAGATGGTTAGATTTCTTAACCAATTAGGGCCTTGCATTTCTTTTGATAATTGATGCAAATATTTCCTTATTGATGCATTTCCTTGTTATTTGGATGCATTTCTTTTGTCCTGAAAGTACGATGCATATTGCATGAAGCAAGATGTTGGAAAAGTAGAGTTATGTTGACTCACTTAAATGCAACAAGGATGGCAATTTGAAACTACAAATTTTCATGCATGTTGCCATGGAAAATTTTAGGGGCTAATATTCACAGGTGGGCTAATTTTTCATGATTTATCCAAAAAAAAGATTCACCAATTTCCATTTTCTAGAAAAACGATTCACCCAAATTTTATAATATAAAAATATTTTACCTTAAAAATCGCCAAAATTATATAGAAAGTATATATAGAATCATTATAAATTTGAATAATTTTAAAAATACATCAATAAATATTTTATAATTCGCATATTAGGCACTAGTGAGATTCGCCAATGTTTTTAGACTTCAAGATAATTTTCCATCCTTAAAATTTTCCCTGCATGTTGCATTCTTGAACTTGCATGTTTACGCCAGGAAGATGTTCGAAAGTGGAGTATGTTGACTCACTTTATTGTAGCAAATTTGGTCATTTCATCTCTTTAACTACTCATACATACCAATGGGATTCTTGTACTTGTGATTGTACTTACGAGAGAGAGTTGAGAATTGTTATACATGCATGAGAGTTTGGGTGTTTGAAGAGTGTAATTTTTAATAGTTTCATTGTTCTTGAACATGCATGAGTGATTGACTTGTGTTGGTTGATTGCTTTGTTAACATGTATGTTGTCAACTTGAGAATGTTGATCATTTGCACATGCATGAGTGTCAGCTAGTGTGGTCGATTTATTGTTATAGGTATGTTATATCGACTTGGAATAGTTTATTTTGTCTCCAAATATGAAAGGGAGATGTGACAAATTGTTTCATGAGAATGTGGAATTCTTGTTGCAAATCATCAAGTTGTTGTACATGCTTTTGCTTGACTTGAAAGCCAGTTGTTTGAAGAAGCATGTTTTGTCGACTTGTGTTTAGTCAATGGTTTATAAACCAAGATGTAAGAGTACATGGTGATGTTCACATGATGTGACATTTGTTTCTTTGAAGAAGAAAAAGGAAGAGGTTGTCAAGTTATATTCTTGTATGAGTGTTTTTCAAGGTTAATGGTGTTTCTTGTGATAAGATGTCACAGGATTTTGGAAGGTCCACGCTTGAGTAAGAGGCTCATGATTAGCCTTGATCCTCAAATCATGACATGAGAAACATGTTAATACTAGAGGAGGATGGAATCAAGAAGCAAAAGTGGAAAAAAAAATGCCAAAAAAATTTGCAGGGCTAATTGGAGTTTCTCTAGATTTGGTGGAGTTTTCCTAGGGAACACTGAAGAGACCATAACGTTTGCAAAATTTGACCAATTTTAGATCATAAAGAGTCATTCCTAGATGATTTGAATATTCTAAACATAATGGAACAGGTTGTAGAGGCTGAAAGGCAATTATTTACGTCATTTGGCTACGTTGAAGTTTAAGGAAGCCTAGGGCCACTAGGAGAGGAGGTCAAGCCTAGATCAACTGAAGTCCAATTGCAGAGCTTGGATAGTCATTTTTTGGGTTGTTGGGTCTTCTGAATCTAATCCAGTAGGTTGAAAAGCCATTGGAGTAGTACACGTGCATGTAATAATAGAATTTTCCATTAATCCAAAGAGGGTCTAACCATTGAAGCAGGTCCAAGGAGATGCAGCGCAGCAGGGGTGAACTTATTTATCAGATTTGTGTTATGAGTTGTTGTGTTTTACTTCTCTATATTTTACTTGTTGTATATGTGTTTAAATAGCTAATTAACCTTATAAATTTCTCATAAAAGACACTCAACACTTGACACATAATTCCTCACATTTTGGTTAATTTGAGACGATCCTAAACACATTTTTTTTTTAATACTGATGAGAGAGCTTGTATAGCATTAACAAGTTTTCCCAACATTCAGATAAACATGTTATCAGAGAACTGTTAGCTCATTTTAACCCTGAGATAGTTTTCCAAGGTTAGTTAGAAAATTAGCTATTGGTTTTGTATTTGTGCAAGGAAAATTTAAATGTGTGAAATTTTATGTGTGTAAGCTTAAGAAGGGAGATGGTCTGAGATGCATCTTTACTGAAAAACGTTTTAAAGCTTTGTGAATCTATTTTATGCATTACAAGTGTGATGGCAACTTCAACAAGTGATGTTTCTAATCAATCTTCCTTAGCAAGGCTCTTTGATTTAGAGATGTTGCAAGAGCTTATCATCATGAGAGATATGGTGCAAGAGATAATGAAGATAGGAAGGAGAACACTATACTTAAAGAGGAGTTGATGGCCATGAAGGAGGAGAAGAAAGAGCTTCTTGAAAAGATGCATGAGATGGAGATTCAACTCCATGATTCCAAGGAAACCCTAGCTAAGTATGTGCATGA
This sequence comes from Pinus tabuliformis, assembly GCA_031772625.1. Lineage (NCBI taxonomy): Eukaryota > Viridiplantae > Streptophyta > Pinopsida > Pinales > Pinaceae > Pinus > Pinus tabuliformis. Next base: position 83,787,115 of record CM062807.1, read on the forward strand.
AAATGATGTATGCAATTCAAGTTTATCTTCAATTTCCTCTCAAAATGAATATTTTGGTGCTTTTAAAATACACACTAGAGGAATAGGGTCCAAATTATTGATGAAGATGGGTTATGAAGGTAAAGGGTTAGGAAAACATGCACAAGGCATAGTTGAGTCAATTGTTGTTGAGGAAAGGCCTAGGTATTTGGGCCTTGGTTATGGACAACATGATGGAGAATGATCCAAAGCCAGGGAGGCACATGAAGATGTTCCAAGAAGGATTTTCATTATATGTTCATTACCTCAAGCTTGTGAAGTTTGTGTTCTTGAGGAATGCAAAAGTTTTATACCCACTTTGCAAGAAGATGCTCATAAGAATGCAACTAGTGGAAATCGCAAACAAGAGGATGTTGAAAGCTCTAAGGTCATTTAAACCATTGTTGGTATTATGAAGAGAGCCACTACCTCATCAAATTTACCTCTTCTAGAAGGTGACAAAGGTGAATGTGAAAGGTATAAATCTGCCTTTAATCAAGTCTCTTTTGATTATGATAAATATGGTAAATCTTCACATAAGATTTGGAGAAAATTTACATGTTCCTTTTGTGGTTTGAATAACCATATTGTTTTGAAGTGTTGGAAGAGGATAGCGATAGACAGGAAAATTTCAAAATGAAAGACATATAAAGCCAAAGGTCCATTGGATAATGGAAACCATGTTGAAAAGAAGATGCAATTATTTTGCACTTATTGGCATAATCAAGGTCATCTTGCAGACAAGTGTTTGATTTTGCATCCAACAAGTCATCCATGACATTTGTAGAAGGTGGCGAGAGATTTTGGCAAGAATGTAAAAGAGGATACCATAATTGATGTGGGTCAGGATGATACACATGATGAAGTGTAGCTGAAAGATGTGCCACTGAAATGGTTTGGAAAGAGATGGTTAGATTTCTTAACCAATTAAGGCCTTGCATTTCATTTGATAATTGATGCAAATATTTCCTTATTGATGCATTTCTTTGGTCCTGAAAGTATGTTGCATATTTCATGAAAAAAGATGTTGGAAAAGTAGAGTTATGTTGACTCCCTTAGATGCAGCAAAGATGGCAATTTGCAACTACAAATTTGCATGCATGTTGCATTGTTGAACTTGCATGTTTACACCAGGAAGGTGTTCAAAAGTGGAGTATGTTGACTCACTTTATTGTAGCAAATTTGGTCATTTCATCTCTTTAAGTAATCATACATACCAATGGGATTCTTGTACTTGTGATTGTACTTGTGAGAGAGTTGAGAATTGTTATACATGCATGAGAGCTTGTGTGTGAGAACAATGGAAGTTTTAATAGTTTCATTGTGCTTGAACATGCATGAGTGATTGACTTGTCTTGTTTGATTGCTTTGTTAACATGTATGTTGTCAACTTTAGAATGTTGAGCATTTTCACATGTACGAGTGATGGCTTGTGTGGTCAATTTAGTGTTACATGTATGTTATATCGACTTGGAAGAGTTTATTTTTTCTCCAAGGATGAAAGGGAGATGTGATGAATTGTTTCATGAGAATGTGGAATTCTTGTTGTAAATCGTCAAGTTGTTGTACATGATTTTGCTTGACTTGAAAGTTAGTTGTTTGAAGAAGCATGTTTTTTCGACTTGTGTTTAGTAAATGGTTTATACAACAAGGTGTAAGAGTACATGGTGATGTTCACATGATGCGATCTTTGTTGCTTTGAAGAAGCAAAAGGAAGAGGTCGTCAAGTTATATTCTTGTATGAGTGTTTTTCAAGGTTAATGGTGTTTCTTGTGACAAGATGTCATAGGATTTTGGAAGGTCGACACTTGAGAAAGAGGCTCATGATTAGCCTTCATTCTTAAATCATGACATGAGCAGCATGTTAATAATGGAGGATGATGGAATCACGAAGCGAAAGTGGAAAAAAAATGCCAAAAAAATTTGCAACCATTGTAGACCATTTGATGTGTTGATGCCAAGAAGCGAAAGAGATGGTGAATGCATTCATCTAGATGCGGAATTTGGAATCATGGAGGTAAAAGAATGATCATTTTTTTCTTGTTATTACTGATATTGGAACTCATTGTTATAGTTCACTCATATGAGCTTAACTTGGAAAAGTTGTTTCCAAGGAGAAGCTTGCATCGAATGCATGTTTTGAAAAGGAGGAACATGACTCTCAGTGGGAAGGCCATTAGTCATCTTTCCAAGCATCGAGGGATCACTTTGGTACAAGAGAGTGTTTAATCAACAAGTAGCCAACAAGTGTTGGATTGGGTCAGCAACAAAAGGAGAACATTGGTTGAAGTACCAAGCCATTTGCAAGGCAAGGCATGTTAGTGAACCCAAGTGGTTTTCATGGAGATTTTTCAAAGTAGAATCAATTGATAAACTTGGGAAGGAGAAGAGTATTCAGCTCTCAGAAGATAACCAGCTTTTGTGGCCCTAAAAGCCTTTCAGTGGGAAGGAGTGATTGGAATTTGGATTAGGGGCAAAAATTTTCTCAAAAATAAAAGTGCCTAGAATCACTTAAAAACTAAACATCCGCGTCCATCTTGGTGATACGATCCCAACACAACTTGTTTCACTCAAAATGGAGCTCGTATGAGAAAAATAGAGTCTTCTGTTCGCTTTTTCAAACAGGAAAAATTTTGGGTAAAGGGCTACCTAGGATGTTGTCTAGGCATCCGTACATCCTAGTCAGCAAAAAGAACATTTCAAGGAATATTCATAGAATATTATGCCAGGTGGCTCAATCAGATTGTGACAAGTGTCAGCATGTTATTGGTCAAAGGAATTTGAGGTGGACCAATGAGAGGCTGACACATGGCAAGCCCAGAGGCTACCACATGCCCTCCAAAGGTCATGTAAAATGTTATTTGGCAGGCCGATGGATTTGAACCTGTGACACCACCCACATAAGCCCCACACTTTATCACTATGTCGCCACTATTTGAGTTAACAACTATGGGTTTTGAGGTTTGATTTAAACATAAGAACTGACGATTTTGGAGGTAAGGAGCCAACCTAAGGGGACCAGCCCCGGTTCCATGGGTGCCATACGACATAGTGTTGAATGGAGACGATGCTAGCCAGTAGTTGGTAGCAGTTTTAGTAGGCTCGATAAATCCAGCGCTGCTCCAATTTTGGCAGGGCTAACTATAGTTTCTTCATATTTGGTGGAGTTTTCTTAGGGAAAACTAAAGAGACCATAACATTTGCAAAATTCAACTAATTTTGGTTCATAACGATTCATTCATAGATTATTTAGATGTTCTAAACACAATGGAACAAATTGTAGAGGCAGAAAGGAAATTTTGTATGCAATTTGGCCACGTTGAAGTTTAAGGAAGCTTAGGGCCACCAGGAGAGGAGGTCAAGCCTAGATTAGTTGAAGTCCAATTGTAGAGCTTGGATAGTCATTTTTGGGGGTTTTGGCTCTTTTGAATCCAATCAAGTAGGTTTAAAAGCCATTGGAGTAATACAGGTGCATGTAATCATAGAATTTACCATTAATCCAAAGAGGGTCTAACCATTGAAGCAGGTCCAAGGAGATGTAGCCTAGGAGGGGTGAACTCCTTTACCAACTTTCTATTATGAGTTTCTTTGTTTTACTTCTCTATATTTTACTTGTTTTATATGTGTTTTAAACAACTAATTAACCTCATAAATTTCTCATAAAAGACACTCAACACTTGACACATAATTCCTCACATTTTGGTTAATTTGAGACAATCCTAAAAACATATTTTTAATGCTGATGAGGGAGCTTACATAGCATTAACAACTTTTCCCAACATTCAGATCTAGTTGGCATTAGAGAACGGTTAGCTCATTTTAACCCTGAGATGGTTTGCCAAGGTTAGCTAGAAAATTATCTATTGGTTTTGTATTTGTGAAACTAAAATTTAACTATGTGCAAGTTTATGTGTGTAAGCTTAAGAAGGGAGATGGTCTGAGATGCTTCTTTGTTGAGAAACTTTTTGAAGCTTTGTGAAGCTTTTTTGTTCATTACAAGTGTGATGGCAGCTTCAACAAGTGATCTTTCTAATCCATCTTCCTTAGCAATATTCTTTTATTTAGAGATGTTGCAAGAGCTTATCATCATGAGAGATATGGGGCAGGAGATGAATGAAGGTAGGAAGGAGAGCACTATACTTCAAGAGGAGTTGATGACCATGAAGGAGGAGAAGCAAGAGCGTCTTGAAAAGATGCATGAGATGGAGATTCAACTCCATGATGCCAAGGAAACCCTAGCCAAGTATGTGCTTGAAAATGAGGTATGCAATTCAAGTTATCTTCAATTTCCTCTCAAAATAAATTTTTTGGTGCTTGTGAAAGACACACTAGAGGAATAGGGTCCAAATTATTGTTGAATATGGGTTATGAAGGTAAAGGGTTAGGAAAACATGCACAAGGCATAGTTGAGCCAATTGTTGTTTAGGAAAGGCCTACGTATTTGGGTCTTGGTTATGGAAAACATGATGGAGAATACTCCAAAGCCAAGGAGGCACATGAAGATGTTCCAACAAGGAATTTCATTACATGTTCTTTACCTCAATCTTGTGAATTTTGTGTTCATGATGAATGCAAAAGTTTTATACCCACTTTGCAAGAAGATGCTCATAAGCATGCAACTAGTGGAAATGGAGAACAAGAGGGCGTTGAAAGCTCTAAGGTCATTGAAACCATTGTTGGTATTCTGAAGAGAGCCACTACCTCATCAAATTCACATCTTCAAGAAGGCAACAAAGGTGAATGTGCAAGGAATAAATCTACCTTTAATCAAGTTGCTTTTGATTATGATAAACATGGTAAATCTTCACATAAGATTTGGAGAAAATTTACATGTTCCTTTTGTGGTTTGAATAACGATATTTCGAGGTGCTGGAAGAGTATAGCTATACACAGGAAACTTTCAAAACGAAAGAGATAGAAATCCAAAGGTCCATTGGATAATGGAAACCATGTTGAAAAGAAGATGCAATTATTTTGCAGTCATTTCCATAAGCAGGGTCATCTTGTAGACAGGTGTTGGAATTTTCATCCAACAAGTCATCCAAAACATTTGAAGAAGGTGGAGGGAGATTTTGGTAAGAATGTAAAAGAGGATTCCATAATTGCTGTGGGTCAGGATGATACACATGATGAAGTGTAGCTGAAAGAAGCGTCATTGAAATGGTTTGGAAAGATATGGTTATATTTCTTAACCAATTAAGGCCTTGCATTTCTTTTTATAATTGATGCAAATCTTGCCTTATTAATGCATTTCCTTGCTATTTGGATGCATTTATTTTGTCTTGAAAGTATGCTGCATATTGCATGAAGCAAGATGTTGGAAAAGTAGATTTATGTTGACTCACTTAGATGCAGCAAAGATGGCAATTTGCAACTACAAATTTGCATGCATGTTGCATTCTTGAACTTGCATGTTCATGCCAGGAGGGTGTTCGAACGTGGAGTATGTTGACTCACTTTATTGTAGCAAATTTGGTCATTTCATCTCTTTAAGTACTCATACATACCAATGGGATTCTTGTACATGTGATTGTGCTTTCGAGAGAGTTGAGAATTGTTATACATGCATGAGAGTTTGTGTTTGTGAGCAATGGAATTTTTAATAGTTTCATTGTGCTTGAACATGCATGAGTGATTGACTTGTGTTGGTTGATTGCTTTGTTGACATGTATGTTGTCAACTTGAGTATGTTGATCATTTGCACATGCAGGAGTGTCGGCTTGTGTTGTCAATTTATTGTTACATGTATGCTATATTGACTTGGAAGAGTTGATTTTGTCTCCAAAGATGAAAGGGAGATGTGACGAATTGTTTCATGAGAATGTGGAATTCTTGTTGTAAATCGTCAAGTTGTTGTACATACTTTTTCTTGACTTGAAAGTCAGTTGTTTGAAGAAGAATTTTTTGTCAACCTGTGTTTAGTCGATGGTTTATACACCAAGATGTAAGAGTACATGGCGATGTTCACATGATGTGACATTTTTTGCTTCGAAGAAGCAAAAGGAAGAGGTCGTCAAGTTATATTCTTACATGAGAATTTTCAAGGTTAATGGTGTTTCTTGTGACAAGATGTCATAGGATTTTGGAAAGTCCACACTTGAGTAAGAGGCTCATGATTAGCCTTCATTCTCAGATCATGACATGAGCAGCATGTTAATACTAGAGGATGATGGAATCAAGAAGACAAAAGTGGAAAAAAATGCCAAAAAAATTTGCAACCATTTTGGACCGTTTGATGTGTTAACACCAAGAAGCAAAAGAGATGGCGAATGCATTCTTCCAGATGCGAAATTTGAAAATGTAAAAGAATGTTCATTTATTTTATTGTTATCACTGATATTGGAACTCGTTGTAGTTCACTCAGATGGGCTTAACTTGGAAAAGTGGTTTCCAAGGAGAATCTTGCATCTAATGCATGTGTTGCAAAGGAGGAACATGATTTTCAGTGGGAAGGCCATCAGTAAGATTTCCAAGCACCGAGGGATCGCTTTGGTACAAGAGGATGTTTAATGAATAAGCAACGAGAAAGTGTTGGATTGGATTAGTAACAAAAGGAGAACATTGGTTGAAGTACCAAGTCATTTGCAAGGCAAGCATGTCAGTGAACCCAAGTGGTTTTCATGGAGATTTTCCCAAGTAGAATAAATTGATAAAATTGGGAAGGAGAAGAGTATTCAGCTCTCATAACATAGCTAGCTTTTGTGGATAAAAAATCCTATCAGTGGGAAGGAGTGATTGAAATTTGGATTAGGGGCAACAATTTGCTCAAACATCAAAGTGCTCTAAATTTCTCAAAAACTAAACGCTCACGTTTGACTTGGCGATAAAATCTCGGTGCAACTCGTTTCACTCAAAATGGAGCTTGTATGGGAAAGATAGAGACTTTTGTCTGCTTTGTCAAATAGGAAAAATTTTGGGTACAAGGCTGACTGGGATGATGACTAGGCCTCTATATAGCCTAGTCAGAAAAAAAGTATATTCCAAGGAATTTTCCTAGAATATTCCTCTAGGTGGCTCAATTTGATTGTTACAAGTGTCGGCATGTTATTGGTCAAAGGCATTTGAGGTAAACCAATGAGAGGTTAGCACGTGGCAAGCTCGGAGGCCACCACGTGCCCTCTCAAAGGTCATGTAAAATGTTATTTTGTAGGCCAATGAGGTTGAACCTGTGACCTCACCCACACAAGCCCAACACTTTAAGACTATGTTGCCACCATTTGACTTAACAAATATGGGCTTGAGGTTTGATTTAAACATAAGCGTTGACGAGTTTGGAGGTAAGGGGCCAGCCTAAGGGGACCAACCCCGATTCCATCGGTGCCATACAACCCAGTACTGAACACGAAGGGTGCTAGTTGTCAGTTGGTGGCAGTTTTAGCAGTCCCAATAAATTGACACTACTCCAATTTTGGCAGGACTAACTAGAGTATCTCCAGATTTGGTGGAGTTTTCCTAGGGAAAATTGAAGAGACTATAATGTTTGCAAAATTTGACCAATTTTGGCTCAAGAAGAGTCATTCCTAGATGGTTTGGATGTTCTAAACACAATGGAACATGTTGTAGAGGCAGAAAGGCACCTCTGTATGTGATTTGGCTACGTTGAATTTTAAGGAAGCCTAGGGCCACCAGTAAAGGAGGTCAAGCCTAGATCAGCTGAAGTCCAATTGCAAAGGTTGGATAGTCATTTTTGGGGTTTTTGGGTCTTCTGAATCCAATGCAGTAGGTTGCATGTGAGGATATTTTGACACATAGTGTTACAGGAATAAGAACCCTAGGGCTTTGGGTTGGAACCCCAACAGAGCAAGAGAAAACTACAATAAGAAACACTCATACAACTAAGGAAAAATCCTTATATAAACAAACTATGCAAGAGCGAAAGTACCTGAATTTCCTTTGTTCAAGTAGGTCTTGCAGGGTTCAGACCCTCTGCAACTCCCGATGTTCTTCAGACTTGAAAATCATTCAATCTGAACATACATAGCAGTATAGAGATAAAGAATATTCACGAAATTTTAACTTTATATCATATAAACTAATGATCAAAATAACATTCATACATGAATCACAACACGATTTGATGCATAAACAAAGTTCTTTTTGGAAACAAGACAACATTTCTTTTATTGCAGTAAGCTATAAATAACATGGAGAGAATTCAACTAAGTCTTCTTCTTCCAGCTCCAAGTGGAACCGTCCTCTGAATCTATCCAGTCCCAGTCTTCAACAGCCTCCTTCCATAACCAATACCATGATATCTCAAGCAAGAGGGAGAATATCAATAATCAAGGAAACAAGGGTTTCCTGAAACTTGGGGAAGTGCATGAAGCACAAGGATACTTGAGACTCAGTCAGGGATAATCTTAGTATAATAATTCTATCTCGTCTCCTCCTTAAGGGCTTCCCATAGAAGTCTATTTATACTTCTCCCATTTAGTTTTTTAGTTTGGAAATAGTTGGGCCACGAGCACTAGGAGGTAATCAACAGGTAAAACCCATGAAATCCGCCCATAATTAAGGAAATTTAATTTTGTAAAGTGTTTTAACACATATACACAGGTTGGGTATTGACTAACCCGCATGTACATGCTTTTATCTTAGAGAAAAATAGCGTATAGGGAATAAAACACTGTTTTTAAAATATTTGGACCAAGTCTGGAAGGAGGGGTTGCCCTAGGCCATAAACCAAGAATCACAAATACCAAGGGTGGTAAATGGTGCTATAATGTATGCCCCCTAATATATGAGGTCAGAAGGGGTACATGATGGCTGAAATGTATTAAGTATATGGAAAGAAACTTGTCGAGACTAAGAAGGACTTCACCAGAATTTAGCCTGCCAAGCCATCAAAAAGAGATCAGAAAGAAAATGCTATCTGAGGCAGGCATGCCCATGCTCAGAGAAAGTATAGCATGTTCGCATATCAAGTACAAGCAGATCCAATAAGTATACGAGTATAAATAACTGAAAGTACATAATGGATCATCTGATCATGATCGAAAAAGTACATGTCTGAATATCACATATAAGAAGATGATCAATGAAGATGAAAGGTGAAGCTGATCACTAATGTCAAAAACTGATCCCAATAGTACCAAATGAACATGATGGAATAAAATGATACTACATCACAACTTGGATGCCAGAATATAAGATGTTGATGTGAAGAACTACAACATATACAGTGGATGGTGTCAACTAGTAGTAACAGGAGCAACTGACAAGTGAACCAAAACATGCTGATGCAACTCGGGGTCTTCACCGACCGTCATGGTACATTTCTACATAATGGGAATAAATGATCTGAGGTCGACCACGTGAGAAATCGTTTGATTATGGTAATTGATGTATACCATTAACAAACACGAGACTACTCACTGATAATGATAATGAGAGTCAAGGTACCCAGTACAATCTAACAAGTGCGAATGAATGAGCTAAAGTTGAACACCTAGAAGAATCTATCAGTCAGGGGACAATGATGGTTTCCCACTGTCGATAGCAAAGGAATCTACCACTGATGATTGCGAACCCCAAGGTAATACCAAATGGACTCTAGATCTTTGTCCCATAGCAAATGAGCTGTAGTCGATAGGAAAAGATCCATTAGAAGGAAGGCATTAAGGCATCCTTCATCAATCTAGTGCGAGTGTAACCCGTAGGCCAATAATGTGGAAGGAGTTAGACGAAAAAGATGTGGTAACCCCATACGATGCACATTTTCGGTGTACACAAGATTTCGCTAGTGCACGATAGAAACCCTCTAAACCAACCAATAATGAAAGCTGACACAGAGGCGAGGAATCCACCAATAGGGTCAAAAAGGCACTACATGAATCCCAATGTGTGATAATGAAAGCTGATGTCGAACGCAAGGGAAACCACTCATTCAAAGACCCATGATATTGATCGATGCTGAGCACAAGGTGACCTATCAATAATGAAAATAGGGCTAGGGTACAACTTTAGGAGCCCTCAGAGCAATATGTCATCATCGATAAGGACAAGACCTGCCAGCAAGAATTCAACGGAGACCTTCTCAAACCGACACGAGTAAAGGACCAATATAATTGATGTGATGACAAACATGATACTAACAACCAGGGATGGCCGATTGAAAAATAGGTCAAGAGACACCGTAGAGAGGTCGGCTCAGGCTTACTTCCCTTGAACAAAAGCATGACTCAATGATGACTATATGGCAGCATATGAAAACTCTGTATAAGTTCGTCATGTAGGAGGCATGAGCAAAATATCCATATGATTGGAAGAGGTAACCAATCAGAGTACTGACTCAGTAACAAGGTTAAGGCATACCTAAGTCAAACTAAATCCTTCCCAAAAATGGAGGAGATACTTTCTTTCAAGTGCTTTGTTCAAGGGCGACACAACTGACTCTAGTTGCCAACAAAATATGGAAATGTTGTCCCATTCCCGCTCTTTTTTGAATATATAATTTTCTTGTATTTTTCTTTAAGCTGGAAAAAGAATAAAAGAATTCTATAATATAGTGGAAAGAATGAGTGTAAGAGAAACAGATGATCTAGTTCCTGGGATGGGAACAATCCTATGCTCAATGTACGGAGGTGAAACTGGTCAAGGACACTCAAAGGGATGTTCCTTCCACGGGTCAAAGGATGTGTCAAGTTGCAGAAGCTAAGTGATTGCAAGGTTGATTTTGCAGAATACATGGTCAAATAAGTGGCTTAAACACGAGTCCAAGTGAAGTCGGCTCAAGGCCAAAAGGTGAAAATAGTCAAAATGCAATGCAGTAGTACAACTCAACACAAAGGAGCCTCTAGGGTATAAGGCCAGAAATAAGCATAGAAGAAAGGAGAGTCCATAGGTCAAAAAATCCATGAGGCAAAAAATCAATTTTTGAAAAAACATTTTTCAATTTCCAAGTTATATAATGACTTTTGGACTCACCATATTTTTTATTTCTATTTGGAGCAAAGAGATATGGATCAAAAAGGAGCAAGCTTGCCTCTAAACAATTGGACCGTTCAAATCGTGCCAAATTTATCAGGTAACCATCAAATTATGCTTGCAATGTTTTGTGATAGTTTTTAGAAGTTTTCATTAAGTTTTGACCATGGGAATTTATGCCAAAAATTCCAACTCTATGTACAAGTGGGTTGGATGTGATCAACCCGCGTATACGACGACCCTACATGCGACTATGTGTAAAGGGAACCCGCGTGACGTGAGTTGAAGTTTAAACACAAAAACTAACGGTTTAATCTCAAATTTTTTCAGGACGACCATCACATGGAGAGAGAGAGAGCATACCACAACTGAAAATGAGGTAATGAATGACCAAAATGCACTAGATGCATTGAGAGGGTGTGGCTTATTGAAACTTTTCAAAATTCCAAACATGAAAGCCAACACACGCCTGCTCAAACTATTGATCCACTACTGTAGTGCAGAGGATGATGCCTTCATGATAGATCAGATGCCTTTGCGGATTGAGGTTGAAGACATCTACTTTATTACAGGTCTCTCCTGAAGAGGGTAGGTCGTGCATTTGACTGGTAGGACAAGAAGTGTTCTTTCAGTAGAAGACTATGTACATATATATTGTCCTGGACACCCGGAGAAGATTGGAAGTCAGATTCTAATCAAACACGTGGATAGTTTATCTATGACCTGATTCTATCTTTTACCTTTGTGAGGGTAAATGGATCAACTTCACTGCATCAGGCTTCACGAGTGTCCATGAGATTGGTAGTGGAGTGCCTTACCATGGTTTTTGACTGGTCCACACCTCCTCTGACCAACATGAAGAGCCAGCTAACCTCCATTCAGAAGGGTTAGACAAAGAACTTTAGATATGGGACTATCTTATGCACATTCTTCTTTGAGAAGGTACCGGGGCTACATCCCGAAGTATCTCTCTCCATCAGCAGCCCTCGAGATCCTAGGATGGGTAGATGGGCTGACTTGATGAAACACCTGGGAGGCGGGGACATGCCTAGGATGAATTTCAATGATGAGTTTTTTTCCTGGTGGGATCAATAGATCATCATAGTCGATAACTACTCGTATGCTGGTATGGATTTCTGAGGATATGAAAACATGGTGATGCCACAAAATGCATCATGGGGAGACATAAGTAATAATTTTTTACGTTTTTGTAAATTTTAAAGATTTTTTCTTTTGTTAAATATGAAATGAACTTAGAAATATTTTTGATGAGGCAAAATACTGAGAAAAATGACCATATTCCAGATGTGGGTCCAGTGAGACCAGATGGATTTTCGAGGCACAAGCGTCGCGGAAGAGGTACCGAATAGGCAGTAGCTGAAACAGAGAGAGTCATATATGTAGTTTAGAGAAACTTGGTGAGGCTTACTCACCAGGTACCTATGATAGCTATAGAGGATCTACCTGAGGAGATGCAGCGCCACGTGGTAGGGGTACCAGGGGACTGGGTCCACATACTTCAGCATGTAGCCAATGCAGTAGTTAACTTTTTAGCTGCTCATCCTGAGTCGAGTCGATAGACAGACTAGACATGACACTACAAGAAAAAAGGTCATTGGTGAGGGTCATGCCTGTGATGGACCTTTAAGGTCCATCACCAATGTCACATATGGTGATGGTCTTTAAAAAATCATTGTCATAAGTGTATATAGTGATGGTCCTTTAAGGTTTGTCACCAAAGCCATTTTCAATGACACTTTTGGTAAGGGTCGTTAAAGGCCCATCACTAATTCTCTCTTTGGTGACACTTCTAGTGACGATGTTTTATTGACCGTCACCAATGATATTTTTGGTTACTTTCGGTGACGGTCAATAAATGTTCATCATCATTGATCATTCCAATGAGTTTTTTATGGCTCTTCATGCCTATGACAAACCTTTAATGTTCGTCGCCAATGTCTCATATGGTGACGGTCTTTAAAAAATTGTTGTTGTAATTGTATATGATGATGGTCCTTTAAGGTTTGTCACCAAAGTCATTTTCAATGACACTTTTGGTTATGGTCGTTAAAGGCCCATCACTAATTCTCTCTTTGGTGATACTTTTGGTGAGGGTCGTTAAAGGCCCTCTCTCTTTGGTAACACTTCTAGTGATGATCTTTTATTGACCCTCACCAATGCTCTTTTTGGTTACTTTTGGTGACAGTCAAAAAAATTTCATTATCATTGATCATTCCAATGAGTTTTTGATGACGTTATGTACCTGTTACTATATTTTTTCTCAAAAGATAATGATTTAAGACCATTGTTGTGGAGTATTTTTCATTATGTGTCCAAGGTCATAGTGGTTATAATAGTCAATCAAATAGTTAAGAAGTAATTAGTGTGTATCATTTCCCTCAAGTCATAAGAATATAGTTTTCCTATGAGTCAACACATGATTCATCTCTATTAGGTTTATTATCTAGCAAATTTCCTTTAAATAAAGTTCCACTAGTGTGTGTAGGAACTATACTATTTAATACATAATCAAGCTCTGTGAATTCTATTAATGAGAGAGACCTAGCACTCCTCAACACTCATGGCATACCTTAACATGTTTTGGAACAGTACACTAACATTCCTTGGCACCTTGCATGTCTTGGAACATCTTTGTACCTGGATCATCTTTGTACCTAGAACATATTGCCATGAGTAGGATGCCCAAGCACATGTTGGCATGCCCTAGTATAGCATATCACTCCCCTATCATGTGTTGGCATGCCCTGTAGTCCCTATCATGCCTTGGAACACCTTGGCATATTGCATTAACAAACATTAGCACTTGGCACACATTGGCACTTGGCATGTATTGGAACATATTATTAGTGTGCCTAGCATGCCCCTTTTGAAAAATATAAAGTCTTAACTTATTAACCCTCTTATGTGTTCATTTCCTGCATTTTATCTTAGTTATTCCTTTTGTTGCCCTGAAACTCCTTGACGCATATTGGCATACTTTGGCACCCTGCACATCCTAGCATGTCTTAGCAACTGGCATGCATTGGCACTATTTGGCATATGTTAACACACCCCGGAAATACCTAGCACACTCTAGCACTTCTTGACATTCCTTGATATTCCCTGGCATGCCTTACCTGTGCTTAGCATACCTTGTCACTCCCTCCTTGGCATGACAGCTAACACTCATTGACACTCCTCGACACACCCTCATATTTATTCACTTCCATGCATTTTGACCTAGTGCTCCCTTGTGTTGTCCTAGTACTCCCTAAGACTCCTCAACATTCATTCGCACTCTCTAGCACACCTTAGCACTCTTCGATATGCTCTGCCACTTCATAGCATGTTGTTAATCTAGGTTGTCATTGATGTCAATATGGCATTGGCTGAGATGGAAATCTGTTATTGTCCCCTCACAACTCACGTCAAAAAACATCCACCACTACATTACATTGAACATATTATATATCATATTCACCAAAAAACATATGTCGGCCCCCATTCCAGCGACTAGTCGGCTACATAAAAAAAATCATGATTTCTATTTACATATATATGTGATTTGATTTTGGGAAAAAGGGATAAGTGATGCGGAGAAGAAAACATAAGAAAAGTGGATAAAAAAATAGGAAAACGTGTTCACATCTCGTGAACTTAAATGAAGAAATATCGTAAATGCATATCTCGGACAGCCTGTGGATAAAAGCATATTTCTGGGTAAACATAATTTCTGGATAAAATACAGTGAACGCATATTTCTGGGTCAACTAATTATAGTGAGCATGAAAAATCTCAGACAACCTACAGATGAAGTTTCTGAGACAACATGATTTATGACAGCATGTGGTTTGGAATTTTGCTAAGGGTGCATCACCATCGCAAATCCGTGTATGGGATCGCAGAGGGTGGAGGAAATATTTCAGAATGGTCTACAAGACGCATGATCATTCAAGTGCATTTTTCATTTTCAGATCAACGAAGCAAGAAATGTGAAAGGGATCTAGGTGAAGGAAAAATTTGAGTTCACTGTGGTGGACAAGACCTGAGTCTGTTGTGATAAAAACCTTGAAGATTTGTGATAGTAAATCCGAGCTCGAGAATTTGTTTCTCTTGAAAAGTGTGGCTTGTCACAAAGACTGAGTTCTTGTGATCTGATGCGTGAAAACGTCGTGGAGGTTCGTTGATTGTTTAGGTTCAGTTAATTAAACCTTGTGGAGGCTTGTTTTGCTCATACCTATGGAAGTTGATCTTGTGGCACAGTAGTTTTGGCTCTATAATCTTGGGACAGTGATTTATCTCTTGCAATTACATACTACGCAAACTTCATTAATTGAATAACAATTGAACAACAACTGAACAAAAATTGAACAACAATTGAACAACAACTGAACAACATTTGAACATCAACTGAACAACAACTGAACAACTGAACAACAATTGAACAACAACTGAACAACATTTGAACAGAAATTCAACATCAATTGAACAACAACCGGTCCCACGTTGACTTCCCACGTATTTTTCCATAATCCTTCTTTGGACAGTGAAGAACTCTCTCATCAACAAAGACAATTAAGTGAAGCCCGGAATTGAGGATGACATAATGAAGAATTATGTCATGGTCAGACAAGTAAGAACTTCTCATATTCCCTATTAAAGAAAGACAACAAGATTGGTGTCCTTGGAGTTGGTGCTCCTAAACACAAGGTAGGTGCCTTGGATTAGATAGGGTCGAAGCCCTAGAGGTCGGAGCTTCATCAAAACCAAATTGGTGCTTGGGAATATTTATCATACACTGTATCTATTTTTTTATATTCAAGAAAATTACTCTTATATGGTTCTCTCATTAAAATTGCAAAGAATCTAATTGGTTATAATAACAATTGAAAGAAAATATTGATTCACCCCCCTCTCAGTATTTCCAACACATGCATCACACTCCCTGATGCACATTGGCACTTGGCACGTGTTGTAGGCACTTGGAAAGTCTTAGCATGTTTGGCATGTGTTGAGATGACTTGGTATGCTTTGGCATGGTTTAATATTAAAGTTATTTGAGATCAATTATTGGAAACTAGATGAGAAGAAACAAAGGAATATTTGGCACTTAGAATGCATTGACACTTGGCACTTGGAACCTATTGGCACCTAATGTTGGTGTGCCTAGCATGCCCCTCATGGAAAAGGTAAATTGATGACTTATTAACCCTATTATGTGCTCATTTCCTTGTAGTTTAACTTGTTCCTCCCTTCTGTTGCCTTGATAGTCCCTGGCATGCATTGTCACACCCTTGTACATCTTGGCATGTCTTAGCACTTGGCACATCTTAGCTTGTTTGACATGTCTTTGTACTATCTGGCGCATGTTAGCATGCCCTAGCATTCCCTTACACACCTTGGTAGTCATGATCTCACAACTAGAATTACATTTTTCCATGACTTTGGAACCTTACATTCACTAGAACACCTTGGCACTTCCTAGTTGTCATGCCCTCTATTATCCTCCACAATGTCCCAAGCTGACAAGGAGATTGACAGAGGTAACCACAGACCAAGATTTTAGTTTGGTATCTAGCCCTACCAAACCAGAGAAAGCTCTCTCTATGAAATCATAGCCAAGAGGTGATTGGAATGCAAAGGATTTAAGGCTATATAGCTAGGCTTAGGTGGGTTTTGGAAAATTTAGGGTTTTGTTGTTGGATAAAGGAGAAAACCTAGGTAGCTAGGTTAGAGGATCAAAGGGTTAACTAACAAAGATATAACGGAGAAAGGTAGAATTACTTTTGTGATGGACCTTAGGGTTTTTCGGTGTAGTGTAGTGTTTAGAAGAAGCTAAAGGTCTTAATGAGCATGAAACATGAATTCATTAAGCAAGAAAGAAAGTAACACATGATAATGATTTTTCCATCATAATAGAGCTTTATGCAAAGAATTTTGTTTATAAATGGAAATTAAAACCATTGAAGAATTAATGAATGGAAATAGAAGATGAATATATTTCATATAAAGCTATAACAGAGAAAAAATAACATCTCAAACTTACTGCACATGAATTCCTAGATAATAGTTGCAAACTGTGTCCTTTGATTTCCAGAAAATGTATAAGTACAAGGTACAATAGTTCTCTCCTCTAAAGTCCAACCCATTCTATCACTTAGAAATTGATACATAAAGACCAAAACAACATCTCCCCACTCTTAGGGCTTGAATCCATGACTCTAGGAACTGTTCCATGAGGTGTTCAAACCAAACCCTAATGTCTAGGTAAGTTAAAAACAACTTCTACAATTAACTTTGACTCCAACCTCCCTCATAAATGAGTTCAAATTTACATTAAAAAAACTTACAAAGACGAACCACCCATTATTTACATTTACTTTTACCCCTCACATTCATCTAATTCACCCTTTTAACTTTTACCAAAGTCAAACTAGGAATTACAAAAAATTAAATAATGAAAATTTTACAAACATCTCATAAATTTACAGGTGTGCAACGAGTTTTTGGAGACATTTTTTGTTGCCTTTATGAAGTCCAAATCTAGATATAGAGCCTTTTATGGAAATCTAGGAGAGTGTAGATGACTTTAGAGTATTTGTGCACTCAAAATGACCCATTTTTGGCTGATATATGGCCATTCTCCCAAGATGTCTCCAGGTGCACAACGAAATGGAAAAAGAGGGGCAAAAAGGTGATTTTTGGCCTCTTTTTTGCAAATTTCTCAAAAACTAAGCCCCAGATTAGGAAAGTGGGAAAATGGGTTTTGAGAGGGGGTCATAATATTTCCAAAAGTGCTAAGTTTCCATCATTTGGAGCCCTGAGGAAGAAGCACAGCATGAGCTCGCTGCATTCCTAGATAAAAAATTGGCCAAAAATTGCAAGTCTACACCAAAACACAAAATTTTCTCCAAATCCTCCCAAAATTTTTCCAGAGATGCCTGATTAGGTATGTTATGCAATCATGGATGCATCAGCAAGTAAATCTAACTTAACCTTCTCCTCTTGTCTGGTTAGGGTTTCCTTGAGTTTTTCCTTCGACTGCTTGATTTTGACCTTGGCAACCTGATTCCTTGTGTAATAATGGATGGCCATTTTATTTTGCAAATTATTATCACTTTTGGCCTTGTGAAGAAGTTTCTCAAGGTGACAATTTAATTTTTTAAGCCAAAAATTCTTGTCCTCATTTATTTCCATGGCAATCCTATCTTCAAAGGTCAATTCTTCCATTGGTGGCTTTTGTTCTCTTTCCCTCTGAAGTGCCTTCCTAAGGCCAATTGTTCTTGGTCTCTTCCTTTCTAGATTTCCTTCATGCTGCTCAATGTCTTCATGGTCCACCACTATCTTTCCTTTCATCTCTTGTTTCTTTGCTTTAAATTGCTCTTTCTCCATGACTAGTTGTTTTTCCTTAAGTTGACTGTTTTCTTGCTCAAGGAATGAAATGTTCCAAATTTTCCTTGAGCTCCATGATCTGAGAATCCTTCTCTTTGATGACTTGTTGTAGGGCTTTATTCTCATCATGTGCCTCCAATTCAACTAGGTCATAGTCATGCTCAATGGGATCCTCACCATGCAAAGAAGCCTCATGATGTGATTGTCATCCCTATTCTGTTGATGTAGTAGGTTTGGCTCCTTCCTCAATATGTGGAGAAAACACAAGGCTTCTGGCTCTCTGATATGTCTTGGTCACCTCAGGCCTAGGTGCCTTTGAAACCTCATCATGTTAGCTTGATTACCCCACCTCATGGGTTGTACTGACATGGTTTGGTGCTGGCTTGGTGAAGTGGTTATATGCGTTTTCAAGGCTGCCTCAATGAAGATGTCCCATGTCATGTTCTTCTCTTTCAACTGATGGAGTAATATAACCTTTATCAAGCTATGGTGAAAGAGGTTGGGATAATTCACTTTGACTTTCAATTTCACCATTTCAAACATTTTGGTTAGGCTCCTTTACAAGTAGCTGGACAAAGTTAGAGACTTGGCAGCTGTAAAGTGCATGAGCAGTCATATGTGGTATTGATATAGCCTAGAAAATATGCCCTCACATGTGAATAAATTCACAAAAACCTTCATCAATGGTGCATATCTCTCCAACAAGTATATGAATGGGAAAACATGTGAGTGAGCTCCTATGTATTGTGATTTCAAGTAGGGTTTGTACTCTTCTAGGTCTAGGTTCATGCCTTTGAACCAATTTTCACCATGGTTTGGTATGCCTGTAGCTTGAGAGATGGAATCCACTGAAAACATGAAATCAGTCCCTATAATGGTGATCCTATATTCCTTCATGGAGAGGGCAAATATACCTGTGAGATGCTCATGGTAACCTACTTCCAACACTCTTTGACAAAACCCTAAACAATTGACATTTTCAAAGAATTTCATGACAAATGGGGAGGAGGTGATTTAATTGCAATTAGAGGTCTCAAAACTCAGAATCTTTCCCCCCTTATTGTACTTCCTCTTCTCTGATGGTGATGAGTTAGGCTCCATACTTCAATCCCTAGGTGAAAGGCAAGCGAAAAAAGTGAAATTTGATGTTGTGAGGGAATGAGGTGGTATGATGGACTTAGGATTTTCATAAATTTGTAAGGAAATTTAGGAGGGTAGGGGATGATGTAAGTGAGTAGGGGAAAAGGGAATTTTGTGAAATGAGTCAGGGGAGGGGGTGGAAAAGGCCAAAACATAGGCTATCCTAGAAAGAGATAGGGTAGATTATGGTTTAGAGGAAAATGATATAAAATGAGGGGATAAGGCTTTTTGATGGATGGAAATGGTGTATTAGGTGCAAAAGGAGGTGTAGGGACAAGGAATATAGGGTTTAGGGCAGAAAATCATCATTTGAGGATCAAAACCATGGAAATCATGTAAACCCTAGAAGAAGAAGTATTTGATCATTTTCTTGACATATGAGGAAAAGGAGGGCATGAAAATGATTAAACTTACTTGTTATAGAGCCTGGAGGATTAAATGACTGAAGAGGATCTTTTAAAAATTAATTTTGGTGGTCAAACAACAATTTCGGACAACTCTGCCCCATGCACAACGAAGGCTTCCTGTGCGCAATGTGCTGACCAAGTGTGCAGTGAAGGCTCTCTGTGCACAGTGAGAGTCAATTTTTTCAAGTGAGGAATATGGAATCACAAATTTTTGCAAAGGAGAGGGAGGACCTCAATTCTAGGATGGTAGACAAGTACAAATGAGTGTGAATTATCTCCTCCATGTGCTTTTATAATTTGATTTTGGTGTCTAAGTGATTAATGAGGCGGGATGGCCCACCTCACCAATTCACTTTCTTTTTGAGTTTTGTAGCCTTAGGACCTCTATTGTAAATTTAGAACCTTAGTAACATTATTACATCTAAAAACATAAATTACATTTGAAATCAAGTGTTATTGAGCAAATTTACCTATTGTTACTCCACATTTGCTGGATTTATACATGAAATGACTGATTTTGTGACCATAGCCCTAATGACCTAATGGTGACACTAACCTGAATGGAGACCATGATGATGTGACTGAAGTGGTATTAATGATGTTTTCATGATGGTGGACTCAACTAAGCAATGAAAGTGATCGACATATGAAATTCTTGAGAGAGTGAAAATAGCCCTAGACACACTAGCCAGTGACCAAATTTTTATTTGAAGACTCACTGAAATGACAAAAATTTGACTTGACACCCTAACAACACCTTGTAAGAGCATATTTGATCGTTGGTGATAGACTGAACTAGCTGATACTAACACCCTCACAAATAACCTTACTTTTTTTATGACTTGGGAACCCAACCAATTCATTAGTAAAACAGTATTGTGCCTAACCCAAAGTCTCCCTTTCTCTAAAATTGACTTGTCCATGCCTTTTCACAACCATAGGCTCACCTCCTGCAAATCCTATTATGAACTTCTCCTAAAAAACTTCATTCTTGGGACACCTGCAATTCACTGATACTCCTTGGAACACACTCTTATTTGTTCATTTCCAAGCATTTTGACCTAGTTCTGCCTTGTGTTCCCCTGACTCTCCCTAATACTCCTCACCATCCATTGACATTGTCTTCCATGTGTTAGCACACCTTTTCATTCCTTGGCATGCCCTGACACTCCTTAGCTATCATGCCCTCACAACTACCCTTACTTTTTTTAGACTTGGTCAGAATCCAACCAAGTCCTGCCCCGACTACAACAACTTAACCAAGTTATAGTTACTACAACTAGACTATGCTTTTTTCACCTAAGAACTTCCTATAACACATCTTAGGCTACTCATGTCCAATCTCAACTCATCCCACTTAATAAGTTACCAATTCAAGGCTCACGTCCAACCATGCCCACAAAACAACTAAGAAACATAGTTTACATCTTGACATGCCATAGCACATGGCACGTCTAACAATCTGTTAGCCCTATGTGGCATGTGTTAGCATCCCATACATTTCTTGGCATGCTTTGCACTCCCTAGCACAACCTAACACTCTCTGACATGCCCTGAAACTCTAGCATGCCTTGACACTACCTAGCATATAACCTTGTCATTCCCTCCTTAGAACACTTGGAACTCGTTGACACTCCAGGAAGACACACTCTTATCTCTTCATTTCCATGCATTTTGAACTTTTTCTCCCTTGTGGTTTTGTGGCACTCCCTAACATTCACTGGCACGCATTGACACACCTTGGAACATGGCATATCTTGGTATGTTGCCTTGGCACTCTAGAATTCCTTGGCACTACCTAACATATCTTGTTGCTCCCTCCTTACCACACCTAGAACTCACTAACACCCCCTGTCACACACTCTTATTCATTCATTTCCATGTATTTGAAACTAGTGATCCCTTTTGTTTCCTTGGCACTCCATAACACTCCCTGGCATGCATTGGCACACCCTAGCACCTAACACATCTTGGCATGTTTCCCTGGCCTCTAGCATGCCTTAGCACTTCCTATCATACCTTATTACTCCCTCAGCACACCTATATCTCACTGACACTTCTTGTCACAAACTCTTATTTGTTCATTTGCATGCACTAATTTGACCTAGTTCTCCCTTGTGTTTCCCTGTCACTCCCTAACACGTCCCAGCACATGTTGACACACCCTGGCATGTGGAACATGTTGGCTGCATGTCTCCCTAGCAATCTAGCATGACTTAGCGCAACCTAGGATACTATGTCACTCTCTCGTTAGCACACTTGGAACTCGCTGACACTCCCTGTCACACACTCTTATTAATTCATTTCCATGCATTTTGACCTAGTGCTCCCTTATGTTTCTCTAGCACTTCCTAACACTCATTAGCACACATTGACACACCTTGGCGCTTCGCACATCTTGGTATGATTCCCTAGCACTCTAGCATGCCTTGGCAGCAATGCATAGCATACCTTGTCACTCCCTCCTTAGCACACCTGGAACACACTGACTGTAATGTTCCAAACTAGGAAAAATAGTGCTATGCAAAGCAGACAATAAAAATAACACCATAAAATTAAATCAAACCATTAGACCACAAAACTATCTCGCATGTGTTAGCATGCCTTTTCATTCCTTAGCATGCCCTGGCACTCCTTAGCTATCTTGCCTTCACAACTACCATTACATTTTTTGCAACATGGAGACTCAACAAAATCCTACCTCAACTATAACAACAAATTAACTATAACAACAGCTTGACCAAGTTACAATTACTACAACTAGACTGGTATTTCACCTCCATTCTTGGTGTTTACTGGCACTTTAAAATATTACATTACCATTCTGGTATACTGGGGATTTACATTTGCAATTCCAATCTTCTTGTGATTCTTTATGTATTGCCCATCCATGTAGTGATTGTTTTTCTCTAACTGATAAATTGCTTCTTCCAACAGTTAAAAAAAAATATCACTGTAAACTTGCCAGTCAAGTATAATTGTTTATTACCTTGGAAACTATGTAGGTTCTTGATGAGGATGGTGGATTTATTTCAAAAGGTAACCTAGAAAGTGGTGCAAGCTCGACAGTGGAATTGGGTCTTCAAACTATGGGGTTCCTTATCATAGTGGAGAATATGAGTCAGCCTCGAGAATTGCTTATAGAGGTCAGTTAATTTCATAGATTGACAGGTTTTTTATATTGCATTCAATAACTCATTTTTGTTATTTTGAGACATGGTTTAACATTGTCATGTTATCTTCTGTTGGTTTTCACCAATATTATAGATGCTTTGTGAGGAGCGGCAACTCTTCCTTGAAATAACTGACATCATTTGAGGCTTGGGGCTTATGATTTTAATGGGAGTTATGGAAGCTCATGGTGACAAGATCTGGGCTCACTTTGTTGTTGAGGTAATTCCATGATTGCAAACAAGATAATTAACTCTCAGACCTCTGATTCCATGTAAAGCTTCCTCTTTTATTTGTGTTTGGTTGGTTGATTAGATCGTAGACTTCAAGTATTGACATTTGAATTTATAATGAGAACAGGGTATGCAATTTATTTTAAGACTATGTGTGTTTCTAGAGTTGGAGAAAAGTGCCAAACCAAATAAATTTCTATGGTTGATGCTTAATAACTAACGCTTAGAGATTGGTCTTGAGAATTTGATTGTGTAAGGTTGTAGACCATAAGATACTCTTGCTATCAACCTCTATATTTCACCTTATGTTCTCTATGTTTTGGCATATAAAATTCTGAAGGCACCACTAGTAGAAAATGAGAAGATAATGACTAGGTGACTAAAAAAGTTAGTCACCACAACTTTTACAAGTGAAATACTACAAAAAATAAGCAATATTAAGTGACCCAACTAAAAATGACTAATATAAATGACTAGTCTCGGGATAAAATACACGACTAGCTAATAAGTAATAAAACTCAAAATGACTAATGTGAATGACTAATTTAGTCTAGGAACAAAAAAATGACTACCTACCAAGTACTACAATAATATGAATCAATGGTTTAGTTAGTCATTTTAATTGTGTACAATAAGATACATTTCAATGAAAGTAAAGCCACTAGGAACGATGATGAGCAAAAGATCCAAGCCCATACAAAGAGCTCGCCGCCTCAACATATACATCAATGTAATATCAATAAAAGACATAAGGCCAATACCATCAACACAATACACATGCGGGTTTCCATAAACGTAAGACATGTGCCCGTCACCCTCAATAGGATACACAAAAAACACATACACCACCATCATCAAAATACACATGCATATTTCCATCATTGAAAGGTTGTTAAGTTATGTAGGATAATGTGCCTTTGAAGTAGGTCTACGAGGTTGACTTATTGTGAAAAGCACATAAAACATGAGAGAAACCCTTTGAATTTGGTTATAGAAAATGCATAACAAGAATTCGTGATATTTAGAGGTGTTGTGTCTCTGCTTGTCCCTTTAAATCATTGTCTTCCTTGCTTTTCTTTGCAATCCAAAGGCCTTATGCAATCTATGGGTAGAACCCTACAAGGGTTTGAGGTAGGTGCCACTAAGTTGAGAAGGAGATGAGTTCCTATCATCATTTTGATTATCAATCCTGTAACTATTTGTATCACCCTTCATTATCAATCTTTAATATCTACATGTAACATTTTGTATCGCTCTCAAATCCAAAAGTGAGAATGAGATCATTGATACCTTGTGAACCTCAATCAATAGTTGATTCACAAAAAAATGTAAGCAATAGTAAATTCATGAAGAACTAATATATTGTAAGAAAGAATTGAATATGAGTGAGGAAAATAACATTTTCCCCTTTTAATCTCCCAAAATAAACTTAATATTAAAAAAAAAACTTAATATTACATGACAAAAATTCCATTTATGTTTAAATAATGTTTTTTTAATTAGAAAATAAAAACCCACCATACCAATTATCCAATATAGCATAATTAGATTAAAAAACCAATTAATGTTGGCTCACATTCCAAATTCCCGCCACTCTATTTACAAAACCTGTGAAAAGAGACTTATGTTCCAAAGTGAGTAAGAGGAGGGAGGTGCAAAATAAAGTTTATGTTTGAAATTAACAGATATGCCATTAATTAATTAATGAAAATGAATGAAAAAGAAAGGAAGAAGTCATAATTAAGATATTTTTTGTTTTTATGGGTGCGTGGATTGGCAAGAAGAGGGTGAAGATGACCAGGAATCATAGGGAGGAAGAATTCAAGGTGAATTCGTAAGATAGTGTAGGTTTGATTTTTTTATTTTTTCCAGTAAGCCATTTGAATTGTGATGATAGATGGAGAAAAATAAGATACTTTTTTGTTTGCGTGGGTGGGTGGATTGGCAAGAAGAGGGTGAAGACGAGGAATCAAAGGGAGGAAGAATTCAAGGTAGTTTTTTTTGGAAATCTATAATAATACTTATCGATCTATGTATTTGATATGGCATTGGCGCACCAACAAGCTAATGTTTCATAGCTGGCATCTACTGGGAGGTCCTGCCATGGTCAGCCTGGGCATCTGTAAATGCAGAAACACCTTCATCTACAAGAAATCATAAAGACATCAAAATGTTTTAAGTATCTATTATTTTTTTCTTTCAATCTCTACTCTACACTATTTTTCTAGTTACCAAATATCATTCCTAAACTATATATTCAGCTGAATGTTCTATATATTAAACAAAACGCAAGCAATGGACTTGAATTTGGTTAACCCTTGTTCAATGGTTGTTTATGATTTTGTCAACTCATTTTGACGACACCACCCAACCCCACCTCAAGGAAAAACCAAAACTGAAAGACAAAATATAGAAAATAAACATACCCTGAACTTAGTCCATAAGGTTAGCTCAGCTCGTCGAGTCTCGGTCGGTAAAATAATTCTTCTATTTAGAGTTCACAAGTTCAATTCACTCAACACTATCAGGGTCAAGCTTCATGGTTAATCCAACAGGAAGTGAATCCTTTGGGCAGATCTACATGGTACAAATATTCCTTAGATGTAACGGTTACCATTCTCCAATAACTTTGAACCACATAAAATAATGGTCTACCTAGGACTATTTGAATTTATTAATAACATTATTCATAGAATTAGATATATTTTCCACCTCCTTAAGGGTTAGTTAATATTGGAGTCGTCTATAGAGGCAGAGGACTTGCCCAGATGACCAAAAGTGGCCGGAATCCGGGAAAAAAAAAATTCAAAAAATCTTGTAGGTGCAGTGTTTGAATCATGTTTTCGATGGTGGAAATAGATTTAGCACCATCAAAAACCTCTAAGCCACCTAAAATTATGAATTTTGACAACTTTTACTTGGATTTACAAAAATCCCTGCTGGATTTTTTGAAAATATGACTGGAATTTCTATAACTTTCAAAGAAAAAAACATAATCGTTAGACTATGACATTAATATTCCCCTTATGTGTAAACCTCATGTTCTCTTTCTCTCTTTATATAAACATACTAAAAAATCTTTTATACTTTCATGTAATAGATCCTAAAAACATTTTTCAAATATATATATATTTTTTATAAATTTTATTGATACCTCACTACAAAATTATGATTTTGGAGACCCCCTCTAAAAGTAACCTCCTACGCAATAATAGAAACATAAACAATGGACAAATTATTAAAATCTAATTTTGGGCCACTCTAAAATCTAAAATTTAAAATTGACCCATTAAAATTTAATTTCCTACAAACAAATTTACAAATTGATAAAATCTAATCATTTAATTTCCCTCCTTCCCCTTCCGCACTACTTTTCTTCCTTAACAGGTTGGGAGAGGGCTCAAAGGAAATAACACTGAGTATCTAGGGATTTTACTGTAAATAAATTCTATTTTGTACCAGGATTCCGGGTAGACTTAGCATTGCAGTCCATTCCTGGTTTGTAGTGCCAAATGCGGAAAGAGAGATACTGGAAGGTAGGAAGCAAATGATACTTGGGGCCCTTAGCAAAGCATCCCCTGAGGGGTGAAAAGATGATTGTGCTATTCCATAATATGAGGGGCATAGGTATGGCCTCCCAATAATGATCCATGAATAGGCTGATCCAAAAACATCAACCATCCATTCTGTACATTCAAGAGACTATCTGTTCAGCTAAAGCAGCTTAGAAGGTCCTCTCCAGGTGGTCAAGGATGGGTAAGTTGCATCCTCCACAATAGTTATACAATTCTGGAGATGTAGAATGCTATCCAGGTCAAGAGCGTATAACGAGAAAACAAGAAATAACCTCCCAACCAGATCCTCTTCCTGTAAATAGCAATAGGACCCTCCTCTTTTTCAATTTATTTCAGCTGGGATGATTTGACGAAGGCTCAAATATTACATGGTTTTGGTGATATTAATGGCCACCTAGAGCCTTTAGAGAGTTCAGGGATGAGACACTTGGCAATAATGGCTACTGCTTATGCTAAGTGATACATACATACCAAAGGCACATTGTTCAGTCTGTATGGAGAGAACATATATTGGGAGTGGCAATGATTGGCAACCTTATTATGCACTATTTTATGGCTTGTAACACCGTTTACTCTGCAAATGAAGTGTGCTGGAATTGTTGAAAAGAAATAGAGAATTGATAAGGCTAAGACTGAGACAGCTGAATATTGAAATGATCCTTCAAAGTTGAAGCAACAAGGCAATCACAGGAGCGAGATTTTAGCAAATGAAACCCTAAAGATCGATGACAAACTATCTTAAGGAAGTGGATTCAGAATATGAAGATGCAGAGGATGTTGATAAGTCTAATCGCTGAATTACTCTTTGAATCACTCAGCTGATGAGGACGAAGATGACTTTGAGCCGAAGGAATCAAAAGAGGAGTTTTAAGCAGATGAAGATGATGCCTTTCAATGTGGGCATGAGGATTTGTTCAGCCCTTGGCTTGGTGATTCTACAAGCCTTTCACTAGTCTTGCCAGGATAGAGAGATTTCCGATATCTCCAAAATGTTTGCATTCACTGTCATCATGAAGAATTGTTTCAGGCATCCATTAAGGAAAATGTTTCATGATGAACTTGTTTGAGGCCTTGGGCATCACACTGTAAGTTTCTCTTTCTGTCTATTTCATTTATGTTGGATGTAGTACATGTATTATAATGAAGAGGATCCATGTCAGTCTATAGAAAAACTATTGCCACTTATGGATTTTAATGAAAGAGAGATTCAGATGGGTTATGAGATTTCGAGTGGAGGTTTCCTCGAATCAATAGTTACAACATTTACCTTCAAGAAAGAATTGAAGTTTGCCTCATCGTTATGAAGTTTTTGGAAGGAAATTGCTGCAAATAAAGACAAGTTGTTGAGTCAATTAGAACCTAAAACCTCCCATGTTGTACTGCGTTAAGGCTTGCACTAAAAATAAGTAGAAAATCCTCTGCTTGTAAGCTATGTCACAAGGTTTGTCGAAATTTAACCTTGAGGTTCGAATTTTGGCGAACCTTAAAAAAATTTTGAGGTTCGGCAAACCTAATCGAACCTCATAGCCATTGACCAAGTTCATAGATCAAAACTCATAACCTCATGTCACAACTCGAGCTTGTAATTTATCCTTGTAGTTTCCATGTCTGTGATAACTTTTTTGATGTTTATTGATGTTGATTTATTACTATTTTATCCTATATATTATATATATATATATATATATATATATATATATATATATATATATATATATATATATATGAACCTAATGGCGAACCTCATTCGAACCTCATCAAAAAATTCGAACTCAAACCAAACCTAATCATTTTCGAACCCTAAATCGAACGCGAACCATATGAAATTCCCTATAAGTAGCAATATGACCCTCCTCATTTTAAATTCATTGCAGCTGGGATGATTTGACATCCTCGTCAACATTGGTTTCTTATTGCTTTATCTGGAATCCAAGCACTTTTATGGATTGTATTTGGGGCAGTAAATTGGACATGAGAAGAAATTCAAAGCTACAACACCTCCAAAGCCTTTATATCTCTGGGGGCTTATAAATTTCATTCTGAAAACAATATTCTTGATCTCTACAATCATTAGGTTCACATCCACAACTCCTAATCCATATAGTTTTCTCCCTCTTGATGACCTTTTTGCATTGATTATTTTCCCTACCCATGGATTTTTGCTGGCATTAGCCCTCAAAGGGACTACAAGAATCACCATTGTTGAAGAAACAGAAAAAAATTACATGAACCTCTTCTCGATGGTAGCACTTTGAATTTTGGCACTGAGAAGAATTAATAACCCCTTATGCTATAGAAGGTATTTTGTCAAGGGCTACATGGTTATGGTTGAATCTTGTATTGAACAAAGGTTACATAAATGCTTTGCAATTGACAGATGTTCCTGCACTGGCACCTGGTGATAGTGCTGAAAATATGTTTGAACTTTTTAAATCAAACTGGTCTAACGACATAGTGGAACACCAACACCCTGTACACCTTACATTGCTTCGATGCTTTTGGCCAAATCTTGCACTTACTGCATCCCTGGCCATTGCAAAACTGTGTGTGATGTATATTGGCCCAGTTTTGATACAAAAATTTGTTGATTTTACATTTGGAGATCAAAGCTTTCCTTATGAAGGCTTTGTCCTTGTATTGATACTATTTCAGCA
The DNA here is from genome assembly GCA_031772625.1 of Pinus tabuliformis. Classification (NCBI taxonomy): domain Eukaryota; kingdom Viridiplantae; phylum Streptophyta; class Pinopsida; order Pinales; family Pinaceae; genus Pinus; species Pinus tabuliformis. The sequence goes on from CM062807.1 coordinate 83,816,631, forward strand.
AAATCCATTGAGGTTCTTTGTTCCCATCAATATAACTTTCAATGTCAGAAGTTGGGCATGCTGATAAGGTCTACTCTGATCAAAACTTTATACAAAAAGGGTTTAAGATTATCAAGCTCCATTAGGGAAGCTCATGGTGTTGGCCAAATTGTAACTTACATGGTCGTGGACACTCAACAACTTTCAGATGCGATGTTGCAACTTCATTACGTCTGGGTGATGCCTCTACAAGTTGGGGTTGTTTTATCAATCTTGTTTGAGGTTTTGGGCATTTCTATGTTGTTTGGTTTTGTTTACATGGGTAGCTTGGGGATATAAGAGAAATAGGAGATATGAGTTCCAATTAGTGAAAATGTGTGATCTTCATACAACTAATGAGTTTTTGAATTATATGAGGGTTATCAAACTTCAAGCATGGGAAGACCATTTCCAAACACGTGTAGAGACTTTTAGGAATTCCAAATATGAATGGCTCTACAAAACTATGTATTCTATTTTAGTGAATATAATTACTCTATGGAGCATGCCTTCACTTGTTTCAGTAGTGACATTCACTACATGGAGCATGCCTTCACTTGTTTTAGTAGTGACATTCATTACATGGAGCATGCTTTCACTTGTTTCGGTAGTGACATTCACTACATACACTTTTGTAGGAGAAAAACTTATAGCAGGGAAGTTGTTCACTGCAAAATTGATTTTCAAAATTCTTCAAGAACCCATTAGGAACTTTCCTCAAGCTTTAATATCTATCTCACAAGCAATGGTGTCCTTGGATAGACTTGACAGGTATATGACCAAGAAGGATCTTGATCTTGAGGCAGTTGAAAGGTTATCGCCAGGAAAAGAGATTGTTGTTGTAGTTGAAAATAGTACTTTCTTTTGGGATGAAGAGAAATCCAAATCCACTCTTCAAAATATCAACCTTGAGGTTCGAAGTGGATCTTTGGTGGAAATTTTTGGCACAGTTGGATCTGGGAAGTCCTCTTTATTGTCATCCATTCTTGGGGACATGCCAAAACTCTCTAGCATATAACTACTATCCCTACTATCATATTTACTTTCATCTCCATCTTCCTCTTTTAGTCGTCCACTACATTAAAAATATGTATTATAACTTGATAACATTATCAAGATAATTTTTACAAAATTTGTTATAGTTTCCTATTCAAACTCGGACCAATAGAGAAAACAAGCCAAATTGACTTGCTGGCAAGTCAAACTTGCTTCTTGGCTAGTACAAAATTGTCATTCTTGTAAGAAAAAATTAGCCTAGTTTGCCTAAGTTTTTCCCGTGTTTGAGCCGATCACTTACTCTCCGGTCTCGCCCAAGTTTTCATGGAGCCAAGTTTTGTAACTATAAGAACCAAAGCATGGGAAAGCTCGTCATGCCAGAGAAATGTGAGATTACAATAGGTAGAAACCAAGGACAAACGTATATTGAAAAGAAGAAACTTGTACCCATTAGAAGTTTTGATTGTGAAGGACTCATATGACTAGTTGTTCTTAGTACACTAAACTTAATTTATTGCAAGATAACTTGTTACTTTCGGTTATGTTCTATTCTAGAGCAAATTATTTCAATTTTCACAGTTAGCTCAATATCTTTTCCAGATTAGCAATCACATTAACATTTAAGTAAACTGCAGATAGAACATAAATATAAATCACAGAAGACAAGGCAAGACAAAAGGACACAAGATGTGGCACTAGCCAGGGACAAACCCCAATATGGGGAAACCCTTGATCAATTCTTCTTACATGTTCTTCAATAATTCAGCACAGAGAGAGAGAGATAGTACATTGCAACAGAAGTCAACACTGTCACTTATCTAGATAAGAGCATAGATCATCTCTAAGAAGATGATACATGAGATCACTTGAAGACATTCTGCTTCAATTGATTCTCCAAGGTGACTCCTTCACCTATCGTTGTGTTGTATTTCGTCATCATGTTGCACCTCACGATGATGCACCATGTTGCACCCATCATCACTATGCTTCATCTCATCATGCTCCATTAATCATGACTGTACCCATCAGTGTACTGCATTATGTGCCATTGCTACACCATGTTTCCATATTGACCTATGCTCTGGCTACACCTTGCTTGCTTGTAGTCCCTTGCTTGCTTGTTGTCCCTAGCATGCTTGTTGTCCTTAGCATGCTTGTTGTTGCATGCTAGCTGTAACATTGCACGCTTGGTGTATTTGCTACTAAGTACCATACAACTGTCCCAATTTTAGTTCGTTGTCCCTTGCATGCTGCTCTGCTTCGAAGATAAATTCTCCAACAGTTCTTGACAGTTCCAATAGTTCCTGCAGTTCCTGGCAGTTCCGGCAGTTCCGGCAGTTCTGGGAAGTTCTGGTAGTTCCCGGCAGTTCCTGTAGTTTCGGCAGTTCCTGGTAGTTCTAGCAGTTCTAGAAGTTCCCGGTAGTTCCAGCAGTTCCGGCAGTTCCAGCAGTTCCCAGCAGTTCCTGGTAGTTTCGGCAGTTCCGATAGTTCCCGATAGTTTAGGATGTTTTGGCTGTTTTGACTGTTTCGATTGTTTCGATAGTTCCTGGCAGTTCCAACAGTTCCCGACAATTCCCAACAGTTTTGGTAGTTCCAGTAGTTCCTGACAGTTCTCGTCAGTTCTGGTAGTTCCAGCAGTTCCCGACAGTTCCGCTTCTTCTCTCTAGATTAGGGTAGCATTATCCCTTAGGATATCTCCTCCTACTAAAACCCAAAGGCAAGTAGAGAGGAAGAGATCCCAAGTGTGTTGAAAATGACTGGAAGGACACCTCTATTTATACTAAAACGTTGAGCACAAGTGGGGTTTATTTGGTTGTTGGCTGACCTTAACGAATTGTCCCATAACACAAATAAATTCATATCTCCATGAATACTTATTGGAATCAGATGATCTTTAGATCAATCCTACACCTCTCGATGAGAGGGATCCAAGAAAAATATCATCTTCCATTAATAGGATGACCCAGATGGAGTTTGGCCCTAGTTGCCAATTTTAACACTCCCTCTCAACTAGGGAGAACTCCATTCACTGATCCATATGTCCGACTGTACTATCTCTGCCATCAGTGCCCTGCACTGCTCTGCTCTTCTCTATTGAACCATGAATAAGAAGAATTGATCAAGAATGTCTCATACCATTCTCTACTGACCCGAAGTCAGTTTCATCTGAAGAGAGTGTGTCACATCACTCTTACTGACACAAAGTCAGTTTTATTGATCCTAGATCAATATCACAAGAGAGTGTCTCAAACCAATCATACTGATCCCAGATCAATGGAGGTCATCCTAGCATAGGGAGTATGGTAGATACAATGATGCGTCCATAAATAGTACTACTATGGTCCCTAACCCCATTTCCCTGCTCATTGATCAGATGAGAGGTACTTCCCATGAGTCCCAGACTACATGGGTATAATGCCTCGACAAGAGAACTAATCAACCTGTCCATAGGAGAATGAATCATCCTTCCCCATAGTCGCCATGGGAGAAAAAATCATCCTGTTTCATAGTTTCCATGGGAGAACTAATCATCCCTGCCCACAAGAGAACTAATCATCTTGTTTCACAGTTGCCATGGGAGAACTAATCATCCTGGCCCACAGGAGAACTAATCATCTTGTTTCACAGTTTCCATGGGAGAACTAATCATCTTGGCCCACAAGAGAACTAATCATCCTGTTCCTAGTTGCCACGGGAGAACTAATCATTCTGGCCCACAGGAGAACTAATCATCCTGTTCCACAGTCGCCACGGGGCATCACCGGGGAAGGTTGAACCTATCATCTTGTACATAGTGCACCACCAGGGAAGGGTGAGTCGCCCTGTGGTCGTATGTTGCTCCAGTAAGTAACCCAAGCCCCCCAGAGCTCCCAGAGCTCAATGCATGCAACATGCAGGACCCTTATAAGAAGGTCTCTCAATGACTCCAAGTTGTTCGATAAAGTCATAGATTTGACCTTTCCCGAGGCTTTGACAAAATGTCTATGACTTGTACATCACTCTCAATGTGATGGAGCTTCCTCACTCATCGACTTACCGTATCCCAGATAAGGCAGTATCTGATGTCTATATGCTGGAGCAATCATCGAATACAGAATTCCTCAATAATTGAATCCCCCCTCTGGTTGTCATAGAGAATCATAGTGGTATTCATCATGTGTACAAACAACTGACTAAAGAGCTTCCACAAATAGGCAGCTTCATACGAGATCATACTCGTAGCTATGTATTTTGTCTCGGTGGTTCTTATAGCAACCAACTTCTGCTTCCTACTCATCCATGATATCGAAGCAGAACCCAAAGAGAACCAGCGCTGAGAAGTGCTCTAGTGATAATCCACACCGCCTACCCAGTTAGCATTCGAATAATCATGCAGCTTCATATTTCTGGCAGTGTATCTCAATCCATGAGAGATTGTGCCCCGAAGATATCTCAGAAGATTCTTAGCACCAATCCAGTGAGGCTCAACCAAATATGAGCTCACCATGCTAACTACAAAACATATGTTTGGACAGAAGTTCACAAAGAACATCAATGCAAATGAGTTTATGGAAATCAGAGGCATTTCCCAAATCTGGTCCGGCATCATCACCATATAACTTTTGAAAGTTAAGATGCTCGAGGTAGTCACGGGCTTACAGTTTACTATTCCACATTCGGAATCCAACACCCTCTTACTTCTGCAAGTGAGAGGGTTTGCACTTGTTTGAAATACGTCGTCCTCAGAAGGTGCTGGGATTAGAGGTCAACCTTCAAACAATGGTTTGGATTGGCTCCACTCTTAGTGAATCTCAGCTTCATCTGACAGCTATCAATCCTCTCATACTACACCTGGGGAATTTTGCTTCAAGCCATAGAGGGATTTCTTCCACTTGTATACATGAGATTCCTGATCATGAATCTCAAACCCCTCTGGTTGTTACAAACCTGTGGACCTACTACATGAGGAGAATGGTCCCATTATAAGATTTTCCTTTGGTACATCGCAGACATGTACTTTCATGCTCTTTTTTGAATTCAGGCATCCCTATCACCATCTGACTCACAGATCCCCGATGCTATGTGTCAATGGACGTGGTCCCTAGTGGACTTCTTGCAACTTGATAAATCCCTGAACTCAAAAACATCTTTGAAAATTCTATTTTCAAACATGTACCTTTCCATCGATGAGTGCCACCCTGTAACCTTTGACTTCCATTGTTGAAATGGACACCAGGTTCTTCTTGCGATCAGGTACATAAAAGAGATTCTGTAAATGAATCGAGTTACCCTCGTTCAATTCAGGGGTAACATTCCCTACACCCTTTCCAGGATAGGTGGCATCATCTCCAAGTATAATCCCATGATTGTTTCCATCTCTACCAAATTAGAAAGTGCACACTACTATTTGATGAAGTGCCTTGAAGCACTACAATCAATAAGCCAGATTCCCAAAGAATCTGAAGGAGGGGGCCAATACAAGATAACGCTTCTTTATCTTATCAAAAACAACATTTGATTCTTCATACCTGGGGTTCCTTGCTTTCTTTGAAGAGTCGGCCATTTCCTTGATGACCTACATTACCTGTCATTCCTTTGATCATTGAAGATGTCCCTAGAATGATTGTTATCTTCATCAAGAGATGTGTCTCTGCCATTCAGACACTCCTTCGCATAATGGCCGAACTTATTGTAACCAAGGCATTTTCCTTTCCTTCCACCCTTATATCTGGACTTCCCAATGAAGTTCTTATCACTTAGAACTCAAATTGATATATGTAACTTTTCATCCTAGCCCGATGACAAAGGTCAGTGCTAGTTTAGTTTTGTTTTAATTTTCTTCCCTTAGAATCTGAAGTTTTGAAGAGTTTTTGAGTCAAGTTGTTCTCAGCTCCCATTGGTCCCCCTCCATCTACCATTGTTTTATAGCCACCTGTTATCTTATGTCAGCCACCGTGTCTTTTTGTAATTTTGCAGCGCAATCATGATTAGGCAGTTTCGCAGCGCATCATTCAAATTTAAAACTGACCGCGCTGCGAAATCATGGATTCATACCTTTCACAGCGAATCTTTCCCGAAATGTCAAGTCCGTTAGGTGAGTCATAGGCCGTGTCTTCTCATGTCAGCTCATGTACCTCTCTTACCACATTTTACCACTCATTGCCACTATCACCACCACTAGATCTGTTGATACGCATGAATTATCATTCCCAAGAAAGACAACCGTGCATAAATCTTGATGATGGCTGTAAGTCTTGCATGAATGCCAAATCTGCAAGGTTACATCTTGAAAGATTTTAAACGGAAAAATTTAAAATTCAAGCGAGGCTGATAATCAAGCGAGGCTGAATTCAAATAGAAGCTGAAACACAATTCCAACCGGAGCTGGTAGTTATTGTTTGCGAGGATTTGGAAGAATCAATGGAGAAAAAGGAGCACAGATCCGGCAAACCTCTAAGGACTGAGCCTGAAGGCCTGGATATAACGCTGAGAAATGAAGAGGTGAAGAAAGCATTTAAAAAGGCCGGGTGCTGGAAGTTTTGCAAAAAGTTACAAGGAGGACACGCACAGGTAACTAAAGAATTTGAACTTAACTTCACAGGCTTGAATTCAAAAGTAGCCATGTTAGAATTGCAGGTTTCACCAGAAGTGATATCTACTGTAACAGAGATCCCACGAGGACAAGAGGAATGGTTTAAAAACTTCAAATTTGACATGAATCCTTGTAAGGATTTTTTGAAGGATGAATTTAGAAATGAAGATTTAAGTAAGGCAGTGCCCAGGAATTATGTCAAAGAATATTATGCTCACTTACTCACCTGCATTCAGAAATATCTGACTTGTGAAGGAAGGTATAACAAGGTTTACTCTTACCATTTTAAACTCCTTTTGCATTTCACCGGGAAGGTCTCCATAGACTTACCTTTTTATCTGTTCCGTAGTTTGAGTAAGATGTGTGATAAGGTACAGCTGAGGAAAGAGGATTGTGAAACCTCTTTGTTTCATCATGGTTTGATCAAACTACTGGTTTTAGATGGGCTCCAAAAGGTAGACAGAGATTGGAATTCATTTATTTTTATGGCTGGCTTCAAAAGCTAGACTGGCCTCACTCCTCAACCTGCTAGAGATTCTACAATAGCTGAGCTCCAAACAGAAGTAAGAGCTAAAAGAGTTCCAAAGTCACAAGTAAGAAAACAAGTGAAGCCACTCGTCATCCAAGATCAACCTCAGCAATCAACTAAGGAAAAAGCTCATGGTAAAAAGACTGTACCTAAAACAAGAACGTCTGAAGTAGTCTCAAGGATAAGAACAAGAAGCCAGATGAATAAGGAAAAAGGTAAAGCAATAGCAGTCGAAGAAAGTCCAGTGTCCAAGGCAAATTTAAATGACTTATTACAGGCTATTGAATTTGAGCAGTCTCTACCAGTTCAAATCGAGTTAATACAGTCAGAACAAGAAAGCACCAAGAAATCCAAGGCCTCAAAAAGGCTTAAATTTGATGAGCCAGCTGAAGAGTTCGTTTTTAAACCTAGAAGACCTATGACAAGGAGATTCCAGCAAGTACAGGAAGTACTACCAAGAACAGAGGAAACAGGGGAAGAGACATAGAAAAACGCAGGAAAAATAGTCATCACATCTCAAGAAGATAATATAGCAGCTATAAAGAGCCAATTAGAATCAGCCAAGAATGAGATCGCCAAATTGAAGAAAGCTGCTAGAAGACATGCAGTCATACACGCAAAGTATTATAAAGCTCTATGGAAAGGGAATGAAACTGTAGAAGCCCAGTTGAATTCAGTGGTTGATGGCCATTCACAATTTCACACCTGGACAGTACCAGCGATCAAAGAAGCCAAGTACATCAGAAGGATCAATATGCAACTAAGAGCTGGGAATAAGGCTATGAAGAAACAAATTGAAGATCTGAAGGCACAGCTAAGCCAGCTTAAAGGACCTGCTAAATGAGTTTTCATTTCAAGTAAGATTTTGCTTCAAAAATTTTGACAAGTTTGCTTGATCTTATCTTTCTGAAGAAATATAAATTCCTATTCGACCTGTGGAAAGTCTAAATAAGTTTTTGGAAATCAAGCACTTGGCTAATAAAGGTCTCGGCTTAAAAACAAGCTGTTTTGAATAACTCAGCAGTTTCGTAGCGCGCTACGAAATTGCTGAAAGTGATGATTTCAACGTAAATCAAGCAGTTTTGAATTATAAGCGGGAATTTTGAAAGGGAAACGTCTAAAAGGCATACAAGGCATCATCTGAAGCTATCAACAATCAACTAGGTCAAGACAGGTGGAGAAAATATATATTCAAATCCAACTTTAAATTTTTGCCGTAAAGTGAGCACATTTACCACAGTTCAGGATATATCAAACAGTTTACAAGAAACTTTTGCCTGCACACATGTACATGGGAAAAAGCTTACAACGCATCAAGGACGTGGCAGTCTGCTCCATTTTGGGTAATTAAAGGATAAAAGACATGCTTATTTGCATTCGAATAGTTTGGGGAAAACTAAAGACCAGTAAACAGGGGTAGTTTCCTATCTTTCAGGGCATTGGAAAACATGTGTCATTGAAGACAACCGTGGAGCCTTGAAGAACATCACAACTAAACTAGAAGGGAACCAGATGTCAAAGAACGAGGAATCATCTTAATTAAAGCCATCATCCATGTAATATGGAGTTAGAGTCATAGTTGATTTAGATCTCTAAAAAAACTCCAGTCAACACTTTGTTGTATTTATTAGTTAGTGAAAAGGTTAATAGGTGTCATTAGAAGTAGTTTTCGAATTCCTCTCATGCTGGAGGAGGAATCTCAACCAGTTAGAATAAGAGCTCTATATATAGCTGAAAAAGAAATGTAATCAGGGTTGGAAAACTTTATAACAAAGCTTGTATTTGGCTTATGCAAGACTCATTTTCAGTAATATAATTTTGACTTTACTTCTCAGGATTCATGAAGGATTTCTTATGTTCAGAATATGTGATGTTGTCCTTTTCTTAATTCTTACAGTGGTATAGATGTATAATCACTCAGAATTCACTGAATGTGCTCTGATTTCTTGTATGCATTTATAAACTGTGTGGTCCCATATGAGTTGATGTTCTGAATGTCTAAATGCTGAATGCCCTGACTTCCATGTAAGGTTAAATTCACTGTTATATTGAGGTGTTGTTGACTCCATAAGCCCAATGGATAGTTGTTTAATGTGTTTCCAGCATTCATATTTTTCACAGTTGTTCTATAAGAGTTAGCCATCTTATCTTTTATAAAGATCATTAATCCATCAAGAGAGAGCCCTCTCAGGTTGAGGAGGCTAGGCCTCAGCCTAAAGTAGGTTTGAAATAGTTACTTAGAGTCAACCTGACCAGCAGCCTATCAGGGTCTGATTTTGAGATAACATTTTGGTGCGTCTGCCGGGAGTCTGAAGATTACTCATTCCCGAAATCATGAAGCTGAACTTCTGAAGGTAGCAGGAGCTCAGAAGGTTTTCGAGGCTGCATTCTACCTTGGTGACTCCATACAATCTTAAAGTTAAAAAGGTGGCTTCGAGAGGAAGATATACAAGGAGTAATCCTAACCCAGATCCACCTACTCCTGTGGATAATCCAAACATCATCTCAACGAGCAGGCAAAGATTTCCTGATATACCAGGTACTTCATCTGTATCAAAATCTTTGTTCCCTGAATTTTCTAGAAGTCCTGAAGATAAAATTGTAGATGATAAAATTCATGAGGTATTGTTGAGGTCTGAGAACGAAGAAGAACTTATTGGAATTATTTTAGATTTGCAAAAAAGAGGCATTAATACTTCATCCTTAGTGTCACAAAAAGATAAGGAAGAGTTTTGGGAGGTTGTTACTTCAGAATTACTGTTGAAGAAGAAGATTTGAATAAACTCAAAGAGCTTGATCCTTTTGAAGTTTTGCTCAAATCCAAGACTGGTTTACCTCTCCCAAATTGGAGTTCCTTTGTCAGTGGTTTGCAAAGTCCAAATAGTCCTTTTCGTACCAATACTTTATCTTCTGCCTCTGCTAGTCCAAATAGTCCTCAGACACTATCTCACACTAGTTCTGCTCCCACCGGTCATACAATACCTGTTATCACTGCTCCTCCATTCATTATGGCTATACCTGCTAGGTATGCTCCTCTAGCTCTCCCTGCTGTTTTACATGATCTTCCTAGCAAATATGCTGCCAGAATTCCAACATGGGGAGGAGATGAAGATATTACAGCAGAGGAACATGTGGATAGGTTCAATGATTTTGTTGACAAGGAAGAAGTGGATGATGAAGATATAAAACTAAGATTGTTTGCTCAAACTTTCATTGGGGAAGTCAGAAAATGGTTTAAAGCCCTTAGAGCCGGAAGCATTCATAGTTGGGTAGAATTTGAAGATAGCTTTCTAAGGAAATGGGGAAACAGAACCAACCCTATCCAAGCCCTTACCGAATACAAAAATCTTAGAAGAGCTCCAGACGAAACTGTCCAAAACTTCTCTAAGAGGTTTAAAAAAATATACAATTCTATTCTAGCTCATTTGAAACCTCCTGGAGCTTTGGCACAGCTGAGATATGCTGAATCATTTGATTCAGATTTTTCTCTTTTGCTCAGAGAAAGGGAGTCTGCCTCTCTTGCTGACATGCAAAATGATGCAATTAAGGTAGAGGTGAATATGCTTGCTGCAAAGAAATCAAAGATGACAAAGACTAAGCTGAAGGAAGAAGAGAAACCTTCTACCTCTGCTCAAGAAGACAAGTTCGAAACAATGATGAAAACCATGGAGAAATTGATGGACCGACTAGCTCTTGGGAATGCTTCTGCTCCTCCAGCGCAGCAGGAACCTCAATTCAGGAACCCTCAGTTCAGAAGACCTCAGAATCAGCAAAGGCCAAGAGACAACAGAAATCAGCAGGCAGATCCTCCAGTGAGACCTCCCTTCCAACAAAATTTGGTAGATGAAGAAGATGAACCTGAAATCCCTGAGGAATCAATCCATTGTTTTGATGAAGAAGTGTCAGGGATTTTCTTGACCAAGGAGGAACATGATGAGTCCAGTATGATAAAATCAGGAGAAGAGCCTTCAGATTTTTTAAAGGGCTATCAGCACGCTATCTTTGAGATGCAAAAGCAGTATAATCTTAGGAATAGAGATGTTCCTATTACAGCAAACAAAGCACAGCCCAAGAAGAATACCTCAAAGAAAGTTGAAGATAAAAAGGAAAAATCAAAGGTGGTTGAAGGTAAGGATGATTCTCCTCTTGTCAAAAAGGATATTCAAATTCTTCCTCCTCCTAAAGAAATTGACAAGACTACTTCTGTTTTCAATCTTGAGAATGAGATTGCAAAAATTAAGATATCAGTCCCTTTTAATGAAATTCTCAAGGTAGACAAATACAGAAGCAAAATTGTTGAAATGCTTAATTCACAACCAGGAGTGGCTGATATTCTAAATGTACAAGAAGATAACCCTGTTATCTGCTTGGGTCCAAGACTTGAGGATGAACAAAATGAAGAGTTTCCCCCTTTTTACATAAGCATTAGCATTCATGATATGACTCTACATAATGCTATGTTAGACTCAGGGGCATCACATAATCTCATGCCTAAGGTAATCATGGAAAGACTGGGGTTAGAGGTAACTAGGCCATATAAGGATTTATTTTCCTTTGATTTAAAAAGAGTCCATTGCATTGGTTTGATAAAAGATGTTGTTGTGGGGCTCACACAAATTCCAGCAAAAACAATTGTTATGGATATTGTTGTTGCAGACATTCCACCAAAGTTTGGAATGCTTCTTTCAAGGTCATGGGCAGCAAAAATCAAGGGCACAATGCAGATGGACCTTACATATGCTACCATCCCAGTGTTTGGTGAACAAAGGAGGTTGTATCGCGAGACAAGGATGGCCTACATGGTAAGCAGCAAAGACAAGCCTCAAAATTTTCCTATTTATTCATGTGATACTGGTCTTGGGTCAGCTATCCTTTTCAATGAATCAGTTGCAAAAGAATCACAAGATGAATCTGCGGAGAATCAGTGTCAAGAAGGGCAACAAGGAGATGAAAGAGACATCATGGGCTGATGGTCATTATACTTTGATGGATCAGCAGGTAAAGAAGGGGCAGGAGCTGGGATTTGGATCACTAGTCCAACTGAAGAAAGTAAGTTTCTCTCATACAAATTAAACTTTGATTGTACCAACAATATGGCTGAGTACGAATCTCTGATTTTAGGTTTGGAAGCCTTGATAAAATTGAAAGCTAAAAACATTGCTATTTGTGGAGATTCTGAATTGGTTATTAAACAAGTAGAAGGTGCATATCAAACTAAGGATGCAAGGATGAGAGCATACAGAAATTTAGTGTTGGAAATGTTGGAAAAATTTCAATCCTATTCTTTTAGCATCAAAACTAGAGATCAAAACTCTATTGCAGATTCTCTTGCTGTTTCGGCCAGTCTCTTTATCATTCCTAAGCACTCTTCTGAAAATTATGAAGTGGAGGTTCGCCATAGACCAGTTATACCGGATAATATCACAAATTGGCAAGTTTTTGAAGATGATCAGCATGTAAGGAACTTCATTGAATTAAAAGGAGAGTTTGAACACAATCAGATAGATCAGCAGAATATGTTAATAGAGTCAAAGGAAAGCTCTGAAGTCTTACAACTACAAAACAACTTAATTCCTAAAGGCCTCATTCCCCTTGAGAAATTATTTGATCAAAATGATGTGTTCAAAGCACCAAGACTACAAGCTAATGAAGAAGAGGTAGAAAGCTGCAATTTAGGAGACTCGGTTGTGCCTAAGATAGTCAAGATTTCAAAATTCCTTTCAGCTGATATGAAGATTAAATATGTTGAGATGATGAAAAGATTCATTGATGTTTTTGCATGGAGTTATGCTGACTTGAAACAATATGACTCTTCAATCATACAGCATACCATTCCTATTAAGCAGAATGAAAAGCCTTTTAAGCAGAAACTAAGAAGAATTAATCCTCTTCTAATGCCACTGATTGAAAAAGAAGTGAAAAAACTCTTTGATGCTAAAATTATTGTCCCAATCAGATTCTCAAATTGGCTTGCTAACTTGGTACTAGTCAGAAAAAAGAATGGAGAGATCAGAATTTGTATAGACTTCAGAAACTTAAACAAATCTTCATTGAAAGATAATTACCCCCTCCCCAAAATGGATTTCATTCTGCAAAACATTGTTGGTTCACAAAGGATGTCTATGCTTGATGGTTTCTCAGGGTACAATCAGATTCTTATTCACCCAGATGATCAGGAGAAAACGACCTTCACTACACCATGGGGAACATTCATGTATGCAAAAATGCCATTTGGCCTCATGAACGCGGGAGCCACTTTCCAGAGAGCAATGGATATTGCTTTTGCTGAAGAAAAGGAAAAATCAGTGGTGGTTTATCTTGATGACATCACAGTTTTTTCAAAAAGGGAAGAAGACCACTTAAAGCACCTTGAAAGGGTCCTACTGAAGTGTAGGAGGTTTGGTATTTCTATAAACCCAACCAAAAGTATTTTCGCTCTAACTTCTGGCAAACTGCTTGGTCATATTATTTCTGAAGAAGGAATTAGGATTGATCCTAATAGAGTTAGTGCAATTCAAAAATTAGATTTACCAAGGAGTAAGAAGGAGATTCAATCCTTTCTTGGGAAAGTTAACTTTGTTAGAAGATTCATTCCTAATTTTGCTGAAGTTGTCAAGAACATAACAAAGATGTTAAAGAAAGGAGTAGATTTTAAATGGACAATTGAAGCAAAGAAATCATTTGAAGAGATCAAGAAGGCACTTACTCAAGCACTAGTACTCATCAGCCCGAATTTTACCAAGGAGTTCCTTATCTTCACATTCGCTTCTGAAGACACAATTGCTGGAGTTTTGTTGCAAAAAGGAAGTCAAGGTACTGAACAGCCCATTTCTTTCTTTAGCAAGACATTAGCCAATGCTGAATTGAAATATAATATCTTAGAGAAACAAGCCTATGCATTGGTGAAAGCAATTAAGGATTTCAGAATCTATGTTTTACACTCTCACATTGTTGCCTACGTCCCAAATGTTGTTATAAAAGATATTCTTACACAAGCTGATCCAGATGGAAAAAGGGGAAAGTGGATAGCAAAACTGCTGGAGTATGACATTGAGATCAAACCCACAAAGTTGGTAAAGGGTCAAGGCCTAGCCAAATTGTTGACTTAGTCAAATTTGGACTGTATTGATATTAATTTAAGCACAGAAATCTCAGAAATTTCTGAAAATGAAGAGGAATTGGTCCAAATAAATGAGAAATTCTTGATCTCAGAATGGTACAAGGATATAGCATTTGTTTTGCAGCATAATAGAGCTCCTGATAATCTTTCAAAATCCAAAGCTCAGTTTACCAAATTGAAATCTCTCAGATATTTTGTGTATGACCAAAATTTGTTTTGGAAAGATGCAGGAGGAATATTATTAAACTGCCTCATTGAAGAAGACGCTGATAAAGTAATTGATGAGTTTCATAAAGGGGATTGTGGAGGACATCACTATTGGAAAGCCACTGCAAACAAGGTCTTGAGAGCTGGCTATTTTTGGCCAACTATGTTTAGAGATATCTATAAAAAGATAGCCACATGCCATGAATGTCAAGTGTTTGAAGGAAAGAGAAAGCTTATGCCAATGCCCTTGGTTCCTATTTATGTTGAAGCACCTTTCCAGCAGTGGGGATTAGACTTTATAGGGGAAATCCATCCTCCTTCATCAGGACAACATCGCTGGATTCTCACAGCCACCGATTACTTTACAAAATGGATAGAAGCAATACCCACAAGGCAAGCAAATGATTGAGTGATTATTTCTTTCTTAGAAAATAATATATTATCAAGATTTGGTTGCCCAATCAAGATCATTACAGACAATGCTCAAGCTTTCAAGTCCAAAAGGATGATTAATTTTTGTCATCAGTATCACATATCCCTTGGAAATTCCACTGCTTATTATCCACAGGGAAATGGTTTGGCTGAGTCATCAAACAAGAGCCTTGTGAGAATCATTAAGAAGCTGCTACAAGAAAATAAAAAAGCCTGGAATTTGAAACTGAGATATGCCTTGTGGGCTGACCGGATTTGCACAAAGAGGTCCATTGGAACATCACCATATGAGCTAGAATATGGGGCAGAGGCTATATTTCCAACATCCCTTGGAGTACCAGTAATGAAGTTGATTCAAGGACTAGAAGAGGAACCAAATGCTATACAACGAAGGATTAATCAGCTAATAGCTTTGCAAGAGAAAAGAAATGAGGTGTTTGACAGTCATCAACAAAACCAGAACAGGATCAAGAGAGGATTTGACAAAAAGATCAAAGAAGTTACATTCCAGATTCATGATAAAGTCTTGAAATGGGAAGCTAGAATTGAAGAGAAAGGTAAACATGGTAAATTTGAAAATTTGTGGAAAGGGCCATATCAAATTTCTGCTTTCCATGGGAATAACACCTACATTCTACAAGAGATTGATGGAACACCATATGCTGGAGGACCTGTTAATGGCAGGTTCCTAAAGCATTACAATTGATTAAATCTTTGCCAAGTTTCTCACAACATTGTATATAACCGTTTTATTAGTCTTTCTTTGTTGCAAATAAATGACAAGTTGAACAGGAAGCTCAAGCCCGAGGTGAAGGCTCACAAAGCTAGAAAAGTATCATTCAAATTTTTCATAAATCGGACAAAGCACTGGACATACGAGTTCTTAGTGTACTACAGGAGCACACTATCCCAAGTGGAGCCACTGTTATCACTTAGAACTCAAATTGATATATGTAACTTTTCATCCTAGCCCGATGACAAAGGTCAGTGCTAGTTTAGTTTTGTTTTAATTTTCTTCCCTTAGAATCTGAAGTTTTGAAGAGTTTTTGAGTCAAGTTTTTCTCAGCTCCCATTGGTCCTGTTAACACCCAGGTTGTTCCCTATGACTCCCAAGGGAATACGGCCGGGGTAACCACTAACCAATCTTTGGATTACAGTGCCTAGCCACAATGTAATCAGAGAGGGCTCTCTCTTTATGATTTATCTTTGTTTTTGAATGATCTTAGGCTAGCTATGAGTTCAGTTTTGTTTTAAGGTTTTAGTTGGGTGATAATTTCAGTCCAGGTTCTTATGCAATTTCCAAAGTGTTCTAGTCCATTGGGCTATGGAGTCAGTGGTCCTTAGGTCTTTGGTGTGCTGCTTTGATACTGTAGTGATGCTGCAGAGCCAGATTACTGTCTGAGAACAACGTTTATATTTAGTGATTGAGTGGAGTGTATCCAGTTAATGCAAGGCAATGAAGAGTCTTGCAGTGAACTGCTGAAG
Source organism: Pinus tabuliformis (assembly GCA_031772625.1). Classification (NCBI taxonomy): domain Eukaryota; kingdom Viridiplantae; phylum Streptophyta; class Pinopsida; order Pinales; family Pinaceae; genus Pinus; species Pinus tabuliformis. The sequence continues at coordinate 83,832,990 of CM062807.1, forward strand.
AAACACAAAGGGAGTACTATCCTAGAAGCAATTAAGAATTTCTAGGCAGTATTCATACGTGTGGAATCAATACAGACATGAGCAGTTAAGAATTCATGTGCATAGTAATCCTGAAGACAAAACATTCATAGCAGTAAATTTTGAGTGCAAGGTGTAGTAAAACAAATCTTGTACTATTCTTTTCCTTTACTGCTAGCTTAGTGTAACATGATTATGATCTGACAAACATAAGAAAACATGAACAAAGTTTGAAGAAAAACTTGTTATTTCATCAGACAGCACAGGAATTCTGCATCAACACATGGAGCATCCTCCAGACATCAAATATTTCAGGAAATCACTGAGCTCGTCCAGCCCTTTGTATTAGATAAATCTGAAAGTGTACAATACAAGTGTTCTCATAGAGAAAATTACCAACCCCTTATGAGTTACTCAGGGGAGTTTATATACAAAATTTTACATCAAAATATCAACGAATGATTTATTATCTCATTTATGATATGCTAATCTCCGGAATGCAGTAGCTGAAGGAGTGAATGCTGCAGTAATTCCTTAATGCTTCAGCTGTCAAAATAGTCAGAAAATATTGGGACTTTATGGCTGTTGGAGTCGGCTGGAGATGCGCTGTCCAAACTTGGCTAGTTGTCATGTCCGTGTGATGAGTCACTTTTTTAGCTGCTTTAACTGCTGACATTTGTCATGTCATTTGTCTTGTAGTGACCTGGAGCTGGCAGTGGCCGAATGACTGAAGCTATCGTGGCAAAATCTGAAGCATGAATTGCCACCAATCCTCCTTAGGCATTTGATGTCTGCGCATCTTTATCAATGTTTCCTCGGCCTCTATATGCTTATAAAGATTGGGAGGGGTCTCAAACAGGTGATTCACTTCATTCTCAATGAAGAACAGGCCTTCAAGTTTTTCATATATGCTCTGTCCTATGGGAGGCCCTGCTTGTTCAGATGAACTGCCAGATGCAATAATCTGATTTTCTATAGTGGTTGCCATTCTGTTGGCCATTTGATCTGGAGAGATCAGTTTCCCTGCACCACTTAGTAGGCTGGGCAGGCCTTTTCCTTGCAGCACTCCCATTTTGGCTTTGTATTCCTCCACATCTGCTTGCATCACATAGTACTTCCTCTCTACTGTTTGTATATAGTTCCTGAGGGTAAGCACTTTCTTAGTAGAGAGGACAGCCTCTGTTCTGTTGGGAATGCCTATGGCTGCCAATTCCTCCCTTTCTTGCCTGTTCAGGAAATCAATCATTCTGTTTGCCTGTTCTGCTCTGTTCCCTAGCACTGTCTTGGCCTTCTGAATTTCTGCATGAGCTTGGCCCATTAAATCCATCTGCTCATGCATTATTTTTATTGACCTCCATTGTTGTCTGATGGATTGGCCAATCTTGGCCCATAGGATCCTCTTTATGTCGGCCATAGCAGTCTCCAGGTTCAGCTCTTTCTCTAATGCCTTGATCCTTTCTTTTTGGGCCTTTATTTCTCTGCCCTGTTCTACTACAGTCACTTTGGATTTATCATACTTGGCATCCAGTTCTGCCAATTTCTCCTTTGCTTTCTTTATTTCGTCAGCTTGGAGCTCCATTGCCTTGACAGCCTTGGTCAATTCCTCTACACTTGGGTTGGCATCTGGAGCTGTTGTTGTTCCTGCTGCTTCTGTTGTGGGGGTCACTGCTGCCCCTGAAGTTGCTGCTGTTGTGGAAGTGGTTGGAGGAGCTTGGGAAGTGGATTCTCCCTGTTTATCCTGTAGTGCTCCTTCCAACTCTTTCTCCAATTTCTGGATCCTCTGATCTTGCTGCATTAGTAGGTCTAGTTGGTCCTCAGCCTGTTTCTGCTTTTGAAGCTCTGCTGTTTGAGGGTGCTCTGTGGGCTGCAGCCTCAACCTCTTCTTCAATGCATTCAGGTCATCATCTTTCTTCCTCATGAGGGCCTTTACACCTGTTGGATCACTAGGATCATGTCCTAGATCAATGATGATCTCCTCAAGAGACTTTATTCTATTGTCCTTAGCCTGAGAGGACATTCTCTCAAAATCCAACTGGGTGTTGGTGTTTTTTAGGGACTCTTTCAGCTCATGGGCCATGGTGGCCTTTTCTACCAAGGTGGCATAGACCATCTCCCCAGCTTGCTTATGGAGTTCAATCTGATCCATGGGATGTAAATCTCTGGCTAGGACCTCCACCCTTGTTTTTACAAAATCTGCAGTTGTCTTAGGCTGCGGCCCTTTGGGCTTGAAATGACCGAATATCATCTTTTCTTCCTTAATGTCATAAACAGACATTAATCTCTCTTGCTGGGCTGGTGTAGCATCTATAAACTGCTTGTAGACCTCAGCCCTTAGTAGCTCATTCTGAGCCTTGATTTCTTTGAAAGAAGCCTTGGTGCTCTTGGGCTTCTTGGTCTGCTGGGAAGAAGATGACACCTCCAAACCAAGCTGCAGGCCTTGCTCCTGTTGGAATGAGCTGGTACCAGTGTGCTGGCTTGCTTCCCTGTCTTTCCTTGAACTGTCAAGGAATTCCTCAGTGATGTCTTCAACTTCTGGAGAGTCAGCCCTTTGCCTTTTGGCCTCTGGCTGGTGGGAGGATCCACTGGGAGGAGTGGACTCTTCTCTTTCTCTTTTCGTCCCCCTTTCTTCATGTGTTGGGGTTTGCAAAATTGGGGCAGTCAATGGCTCAGTTTGAGGTGGTGGTGTTCGCGCTGTAGGGGTTGCTGGCAGCCCAGTTTGTGGTAGGACAGTTTGTCCTTGCTGCTGCTCTGGCTGCCGCTCTGTTTGCTGCTCTGTTACAGGGGCAGACTTTTCCTTCACTGCTTCCTCCTCTGCACCCATTATACCTTTGCCTTTGTCTGTCACTGGTGCTGATGTAGAGGGTGCCTGTGGTGCAGTCCTTGTAGCCGAGGTCCCTTCTCCCACTGTATTAGGCGGTCTGAAAGGTACCTGCTGCACATAGTCCAGGTCAATATTTTTCTCAAGCTCCTTCATATTCTTAAGCATTCTCTCTTCCTCAGTTAAATTTTCAACTAGAGTATCCAGCTGCCATTCTTGCAAGTTGGCATATTTTTCAATGTGTGGGTACTGGCAATGCTTAACACCTATAAGCCTATACTTATTTCTCCTAGCAGTGATGAAACCTTGAGGGTCATAATGGACCCACCGAAAACTATAGGATAGCTTGTATTTGTCCTTAAGGATCAGGTCTGCAGCTTCCCACCCTTCTTTCTTGTTCATGATGAAGGGGCCCAACTGATGTTTGAACTTGAGGTGGGCCTTTTTCTTAGAGCTGTGGAAATGGGTGAGGTCTGATTGAATCAATTGCCTGTAATACTCCAAGGCAAATAACCTCATGGGTACATATTTTGGGAGCCTGTATGGGCAAAGCTCACAGCCATAGATCCTAAATACAGTATGGTGTTCATATAGGTACCAGTCACCTATTTTATATTTTTTGGAGAGCTGCAGAGCTTTCTTGATCTCATTTGATATTCTGGGAGGAGGGGACTTCATCAACATGTAAGAGACTGGGTATACAAATTGGTCTACAAATTCACAGTAGGTATAGGGTGAATTTGTGACTTTGTGATAAACAGAGGTCCAGAAGATGACAGATATTCTCTCCCCTCTATGATCCAGCCTTTTGATGTAGCATGGGAAGGCTTCAGAATGATAGAACATGAACAGATGGTAAATGTAGGCTGAGTACTTGAAGACCCCCTGTCTGTCCACTTTGCTCAACTGATCATGAATCTTGTTGGCTATGAACTTAGCAAAGTTATATTTTCGGGCAGGGGGCTGGCGTGGGCTGTAAACAGACAGCAATACTAGCATTGTTTTATCCACATGCTCACTATTTTTGTATCCCAACACATAGGCAATCATGTCTAGTAACAGCCTGCCTACATCATTGAAATGGACATCCAGGTAAGGAGGTGGCCCTGTAGGCTGGCACTCAGGTCTCATGAAGGTCCTGGTGACCTTTTGAAGCTCTTCACTGGTCATCTTGTCACCAGCTTCCAGCAAATAGCTCATGGAGAATGGGATCAGCAACTCTGTCTGATCAAAATGTAACATCTTGTTGATGGACTCAGCATTGATGTAGAAAAGGATCCTCCCAGATGGAGTGCTGACAGCTCTGTGCTGCACATCATAGTTTTCAGCACATAGGTGAATAATTTCAGGGAGGACATTTACAGCTGGGAGACAGTAATAAGGCAGGTTTGACTCCCATATCCCATGTGTACCATGACCATCCTTATAGTCCTCTCTTAGTTGAGTGAAGGTCTGCAAGAAGTCCCTGTTACCCTCAAAGTCTTCAATGAGATAGTCCTTGTCAACAAATGCCAAGGCCTCCAGCTCCTTATTTGGTTGATTTAATGGAGCAACACTGAGGGATGAGGATGCAGAGGCTGCCATGATATAATCTGAATTTGAATAGGTAGTGGCAATGGTTTGAAAAGTGTCTTCAAGAGCTTCAGTAGCAGGTCAACTGCAGTCAATGTCTGAACTGTGTCTTATAATGAAAGAGCACGCAGTCTTGCTTCTGCAGTTTTTTAGCAAGTTCCCAGGGATTGTGAACTGCTCAGGGCAGTTTGCAGAGGGTCTGAGGAATTATTTAGGTGAAAGGCCGCAGCTGGTGTGTACACCGGCAAAAGGGAACAATGCCGGGCGTTTCAAAAGTAATTTTGACAGTTTTTTACTCGCAAATTGATTGTATTTTATGTTGAATCAGAGGGCTGGGGCAATGCAGGTTGTCTTGGCTTACTTTAGATAACAGGTGTGGAGCTTATATGAATTTCAACAGGTATTTTAATGGCAATTCACAGAGAATTGGTAAGCATGGGCCAAACAGAGGAATCACGGTGAATACTTGGACAGATCGCTTAGACACCTCGCGGGCCGAACTGTGGAGGTCGACTTGATGAATTTGGACGGTTGAATTTTGAATTTGGAGGTCTGGAGTCACTTTGGCAGCTGCAACGGCTATCTCCTCTTTCACGCGAAAATAAGATTGAAAATGACTCAAAACATGACTTTAACGATAAAATTCGGAAAAATAGGGTAATTGGCGCCTTTCCGCCGATGACGTCAGCATGACGTCATGGCGGGGCCCGAGTACGGAGGTGACGTGGCTGCTGAGGTGTAAGCCAGGGTGGCAGGACACGGTGGCGGGTGGATGTGGTGGCAGGGCTACGTGGAGGACCACGGGACGCGGGGGCGGGCAGAGGCGACATGACGTCAGGATGACGTGAGGGCGACGTGGCCGGCTGGGTGGTAATGGGGAAGCGGTAAGCGGGTTCCCCGCACCACCTTTGGGCAAAGGCGGTATCGGGGAGGGGGGCTCCGAACAACCTCACCGCCTGCCACGCGTCCCTGTACGGGGCGGAAAACCACTTTCCCCGGACGCTAAAGGTCGGCAGGTCGGGGAGCGAAAATGACCGCCCACCGTTAGATCTGGGCGGCGGAGATCAGACGGCTGGTGGGTCCTCCGACGGATCGTGCAGGTTGGGGGGGTCCCGCCGGCCCATTAAAATATTCAATTAAATATTTTGGGCGGAGAACCTTAGGATTGAGGGTTTTCGTGAGTCTTTGGGTTTTTTGGCTTATTTTGTGGAAAAAGGGTTTATGTAGGGTTTTAGCAGAGGTGAGGTTAGGGCTTATAGAGAGGTTATTACTCCTAAATAGTGGTTGGAGTAATCCCTTGATAGGGTTGAGCATAGTCCCAGGTGGACTAAAGTCTCCCTTAAACAAAGTTATTTAGCTATAATGCTAAAAGGAGGATATTTATACCATGTTTGGGGTTTGTACACCATGGTGTTAATAATACTAGGGAAAAGGTAAGATAGGGGATTTATATAATAAAATTAGTGGTTAATATGGATGAAATGAGTGGATGAGGGGGGGATATCACTAAGTTTATTTGAAACTCACTTAGTTTAGGGAGTGGATCAAAATGAAAAGAATCCTTAGACAAGAAATGTGGCCTTTAAAGGATGAAGAACCTCCATGAAACCATAAGTCCTTCCATGGATCTCAATTGATGAGGGGATGTTAGTAACAAATGGGAAAAGGGGAAAAAGGGAGGTTAGACATGCTTCTTTGCTTTGCTTTTCTCATCTTGACCATCAAGGTTAAATCTGAAATGAATATCACTTCTGCAACCTCATCTACTTACCCAGCTACTTTGCCTAGCATTTTTATTTCTTCTTGGAGGGTGCATTTAGACTTGCAGACCTTTTGTGTGCCTTTTCTTTTCCTTTGGCTTTTTCCTTTGATCATCTATCTAAGACTGCCCTTATTCCTTCCAAGGCCCCAGATTAAGCAGTTGGGAACCTTAATTCTCTACCTAGCTACTTGTCTGCCAAGATTAGACTGTTTGGACATACTTCTTTCTCTATTCTACAACAGAAAATTTAAACATGGCATGGTCCAGGTTAGGCTGTTGGACCATCCATCAAGATTTGAGTAAACATGAACCTATTCACATACCTTGCTGTCTTGAAAATATGGGATCTTTGTACCATCAAAGCAGAGCATATTTGGCCCTTGAATTTGCCAATCATGAAATATGAAACCTATTGATATAGGTACCTAACAGTGGCTCCACATGGGGATGGTTTTTCTTCATGAAAGACCAAGAACACCAGGTCAGAATGCCTCGGCTCTTTGACTTCTCTTTTAGTACAGTTTGGGCTCTTTTCTTCTTTGAAACATCAAAATTGTCAACTGTCACATTTACAAAACTTGCTGAAATACAGCCCTTGCTTGCTTCTGCAAAATCCTTGAAATTAAGTTATTTACACGTTGAAAGGAACACTACACATAGTAAATTATGTACAAGGGAGTCACTAGGCTATATTCATGGAAGGTAATCAAAATAGTGCTTCAGCATCCTGCCATTTACAGGACCTTCATCCAGATCAGTTTCATCAAGGTTCTTAAGAAAGTATGTGTTGTTTCCTTGTACTGCTTGGATGATAAATGGTCCTCTCCAAAGGGAATCAAATTTTCCATGTTTACCTTTATCTTCCCTTCTTGAATCCCATTTGAGGACCTTGTTCCCTATAAAAAAGTCTTCAGCTTTGGTTCTTCTATCAAAAGCTTTCTTCAGCTTCTCTTGAAGGATTTGAACTCTGTTATAAACTTGGTCTCTGGTTTGCTGTAAACAGATAATTTGATTGACCCTCCTTTGCATATCATTTGGTTCAGCTTGACTTTCTTGCAGTAGTTTCATGACAGGAACCCCCAGTGAGGAAGGAAATTTGGCTTCTAGTCCATAAACTAACTCATATGGGCTGACCCCAATGGACCTTTTGGTTGTTAGCCTATCTGCCCATAAGGCATTCACAAGTTTCTTATGCCAATTCTTCTTGTTTTCTTCTAATACTTTCTTTATAATGTTCACCAGGCTTTTATTTGATGATTCAACTAGACCATTCCCTTGAGGGTAGTAAGCAGTGGAGTGGCCCAAAGTAATCTGAAATTTGTGGCAGAAGTTGACCATCTTCTTGGATCTAAAAGCAGCAGCATTGTCTGTTATTATCTTGTTGGGGCAGCCAAATCTAGACAGTATGTTGTTCTCCAAGAACTGAATAATTGTTGAATCATTTGCTTGTCTACATGGGATGGCCTCAACCCATTTGGTAAAGTAATCTGTGGCTGTGAGGATCCATCTATGTTGGCCTGAAGATGAAGGATGAATTTCTCCAATGAAATCCAAGCCCCATTGCTGAAAAGGTCTTTCTGTTGCAATAGGCCTTAAGGGAAGTGGCAGCAGCTTTCTTTTTCCCTCAAATATTTGACACTTATGGCATGAGGTAGTAAAATTCTTAACATCAGAGAACATAGTGGGCCAATAGTAACCAGCCCTCAGTATTTTATCCACAGTGGACTTCCAATACAAGTTCCCACCACAATCACCTGCATGGAATTCTTCCTTGATCTTGTTAGTTTCATTTTCAATCAAGCAGTTTAGTAAGATACCCTCATGATTTTTCCAAAATAAATTGCCATTCATAACACAGAATCTTGAGGCTTTCATTTTCACAAACCTACATTTAGTTCTGGATAGTCCTGGGGGAGCACACAGGTTTTGTAACACATAACAGATATCAGAATACCAGGGGGATTGTTCAAAGGCTACATTGATCTTTGGAGTCGCCAGCTCCTGTTCACTGTCCAGTTGGTTGATGTCCAGGGCTTGGAAATTTGTTTCAGACATTAATTTAGCCAAGCCCTGCCCTTTTATCAGTTTTGTAGGTTTTATTTCAATATCAAATTCCAAAATGTTAGCAATCCATTTTCCTCTTCTACCCTCTAAGTTTTCTTGAGTAAGTATGTCTTTCACAATTGGGCTTGGTACATAGGCTATGACATGGGAGTATAGGATGTATATCCTAAAGTCTTTGATAGCTTTGACCACAGCATATGCTTGCTTTTCCATGATCTGGTATTTCAAGGGTGCATCTCTAAGAGCTTTACTAAAGAAAGCAATGGGTTTCTCATTTCCTTGGTCATCTTTTTGTAATAAAACAGCAGCAATTGTGTGTTGGGAGGCAAAGGAAAATATGATGAATTCCCTATCAAATTGTGGATTTGTTAGAACTGGGGTTTGGGTAAGGGCCACCTTTATACCTTCAAATGCTTGACTTGCTTCTACTGACCATTTCACTTTTGAATCCTTTTTAAGCATGTTATTGAGTAACCTACTTAATTCGGCCAGATTTGGGATAAATCTCCTTAGGAAGTTGATTTTCCCCAAGAAGGCTTGTAATTCCTTCACATTTCTTGGATGGGGCATTTGTAGGATGGCTTGGATTCTGTCTGGATCAATTCTAATACCATCCTTTGAAATAATGTGACCCAACAACTTACCTTCCTCCAATCCAAACAGGGATTTCTTGGGATTTAAGGAAATTCCATATTTTCTACAAGTTATAAATATTTGTCTCAGATGTTTCAAATGTTCTTGGTCAGATTTGGAAAAAGGAGTGAGGTCATCTAGATAAATGACAAGGAAGTCATGAATCTCCTTGGCAAAAGCAATATCCATTGCTCTTTGGAATGTAGCCCCTGCATTTTTCAACCCAAAAGGCATTTTAACATATTTGAAAGTTCCCCATGGAGTTGTAAATGTTGTTTTGTCCTGATCATCAGGGTGAACTAAGATCTGGTTGAAACCTGAGAATCCATCAAGTAGAGAAATTCTGGAAGCCCCCACTACTCTCTGCAAAATGTGATCCATCTTGGGTAAGGGGTAATTGTCTTTCAAGGATACTTGATTCAAGTTCCTAAGGTCAACACAGAGCCTTATTTCACCAGTCTTCTTTCTTGTAGGGACTAAGTTAGAAATCCAATCAGAGAACCTGATTGGTGCTATGATGCCAGCTTTTAACATTTTCTGTACTTCTTGCTCCATTGCTGGAAGAAGCATAGGATTGATTCTCCTAAGCTTTTGTTTGAAGGGCTTTTGATCTGGCTTGAGGGGTATGGTGTGTTGAATCACAGAGGTGTCATAGGATTTTAAATCCTCATAACTCCAAGCAAAGACATCCTGAAATTCCTTGAAAAGATCAATGTATTTAGGCTTTTGATCAGGTGGTAAGGAAGCAGACAGTTTTATGATTTTGGGCTGTTCAGCAGTCCCAATGTTGCACTCTTCTATGGCAGTGTTGAGGGGCTGCATTTTTGGTTTACTGGGAACATCATTTGAATCAAAAATATCTTCCAATGGAGCTAAACCAGTGGGAAGAAAATTGTCCTTTAATTGTATCACCTCAGCTTCATCATTAGCTATCTCTTCTTCATCATCAATTTGTTGGATTTTTAGTAGGTTGTCTTTGTTAAAAATTGTGGGTTTTAACATTTGTTTAGCTGTTTTGGGTGATATTGCTTTGTTGTCCTTTTCACACTGTATTTGTGATTGACTTGCTCTATCATGTATTTGTGATTGACTTGCTCTATCATGTATTTGTGATTGACTTGCTCTATCACTGTCAATCCTTGTTCCTGAAAATTCCTGCTGCAGAGTCAGGAAGTTATTTATTTGCATGTCATCATCAAATACCTGCCAATCCTTGACATTGTTTGGGACAGACGGTCTGTGCTTAATCTCAGCTGTGAAGCTGTTGTGGGGTTCAAAAGGTAGCTTGCATGTACTTGCAAATGTGGCCAAGCTATGAGCATGAAGGTTTTGAGTCCTAGGAATTTTAGTAATCTGAAATTCAGTGAATGAATTTAACAGTTCACCAGTAGCAGACCTGTAGGACCTCAGTCTTTTGTCATTAGTGACAAAATTACCCTTGACTTGTTGGATAACTAGGTCTGAATCTCCTAGGATTGAAATTTTTATGGCTTGTAAGGACCTTACTAGTTTGAGACCTAGTAAAAGAGCCTCATATTCAGCCATGTTATTAGTACATCTGAAGTTCAATCTATAGGCTCTGCCCTCTGCATGACTATTTTCTTTATTGTGTACCCAAACTCCAGCTCCTGCCCCTAACTTGTTGACTGAGCCATCAAATTCAAGGAACCATAGAATATCCTGTTGGGAAGGAGATTTAATGATCTGTTCATGGGCTGGCAATGTGAGTAGAAGTTGTGGTTTTTCATCTAGCTTGTCTTCTAGGACAGTTTTATCATTTGATTGGGCATGCTTGATATTCTGAACAGCCACAGTATCTAGTGTTTGATTGACTGTTGTTTCATGGGTGGTAATTCTTTCAGTTGAGTCTTCCTCCTGTATGAGTATCTTGGTGTCAACCTCACCTTTTAAGGGAGTTGCGGTGTCATTGAAGAGAATGTATGAGTCCATGTCTGAATGGATAGCATATATAGGAAAGTTTTGAGGCTTTTCTTCACTGCTGACCATGTATTTCATGAGTGTTTCTCTGTACAGTCTTTTTGGTTGCCCAAAAACAGAGATGGTGGCATATGACATGTCTAATTGCAGGGAACCTTGGAGTTTAGCTCCCCAAGATCTTGATAACAGCATCCCATACTTAGGTGGAATATCAGCAACTACCACATCCATTAGGATTGTCTTGTTTGGGTATTGAACCAGAGACACACATAAATCTTTTATGAGACCTAGACACTTGACTTGGCTGGAGTCAAAGGAAAACAGGTCCTTGTATGGTCTTGTTATGTCTAGATTCAATCTCTCCATGACTGCTTTTGGCATAAGATTGTGAGAGGCACCTGAGTCAAACATTGCATTATGTAATATTTTATCATGAATATGTAAACTGACATAGAAAGGTAATACCCCTGTGACTACCATTTTTCCATCCACTTCTGGGCCAAACAGTAATTCTGGGGTGTCATCCAGCACATTGACATCATCTTTGTTGCTAGTGAGTAGAAGGGACTTTTTGATCTGTAGTTTATAGATGTCATGTTTGGCTAGTTCTGAGAGCGGAATTGCTATCTTTAGTTTGCCAATTTCTGTTTCTAGATCAAAAGGCTTTTCAGATTGGGTCTTGGGGTTATGGATAACAGTCCTTTCCTTGTTCATTAAATCTTCTTCCTGATTTTTATCTTGACTGTGGGACTTATCCTTTTTACTCATCTCTTGAGGAGTAATGTTTGAATTTGGGTGAGAGGATGAAGTAGCCATAGGCTGCTGTTTTAAGGACAGTGGTTCAGTGATCTCTTCAATAATCACTTCTTCTACAGGTGAATTAGTTGTATCATTAGGCTCTGTGATTATGGCTCTTTCAGGCTGCTGATTATCCTTTATCTTTTCAGGCTAGTTTACATTCACAGTTCTGCTCCTCAGCTTGTATTGTTTATGGACTTCATAAACAACAGTGTCATAGCCTTGTTTGAAGTCAAAGGATTCACTTGATTTAGTTTGGAATAGTTTGATTTCATCATCCTCATGATCTTCTTGTGTTAAGAAAACTTGACTTTCACCATCTAGACCCATTAAATTAATCTCAGGGTCTTCATTGGGCTCTATTGATGTGGAAGTTTCTGCATAATTTTCTTGGAAAGGGGGTCTTATGTCTTGGTCAGCACTAGCCTTGCCAACATTTGGGTTTTGAGTTCTCCTGAAATTTGGATTCTTAGGAGGGTTGTTTTGAGGTGCTTCCCATGATGATTTTCTCTCAACCGATTCCACTCTGTCCCCTAATCTTTTCATTCCATTGAGTATTGCATCCAGTTTTTGATCAAAGGCAGAGGGTTCCTCTTTGAAAGCAGTCCTCTTTTCCAACCTTGCCCTGTTTCTTTTGGCAATTAGGTTGGCTTCCACTGTAACAGCAACCCTTTGGGCCTCTGCAAGGGATTGAGGATCTCTTTCCTTCAACTGATAGGCCATGTCAGGGTCAAAACCATCAGGGAATTTGTACAAGGCTAAATCAGGAGGAGGTCTTAGATTTTGTGGAATCGCATTATATACATTGTTAAATCTTGCACAATACTCCAAAACAGTCTCTTGGGGACCTCTTTTGATAGTGTCATATTCCCCAAGTATGTGCAGAGGATCTTTCTTCTTCTCCCATCTACTAGTAAAGGCTTGATATAGTTCATCAGGAGTTGTAATGGAGTTTGCACTCAGGGATCTAAACCAAGTTCTTACATCCCCAGTTAGGCTTTGAACAAACATCCTCATTCTGACACTGTCATCATCTATTTCATAGGTCTCAAAATGGTCTTGCATCCGCTTAGCATGCTGGACAGCTGTCAGAGGACCATTGGAGTCAAAATATGAGATTTTGGTTTGGTAATCTTGGGGTAGAGCTGCAGCATTGGCTGGTATCTGCAAAGGTGCATATCTGTTAGCCATATTTACAGGGTTTATAGGATTAACAGGGGCAGCTGGGATAATAGGAACAGTGGGTACCACAGGGGTGACAAGTAGGGGTGAACCTAGAGTGTTGGTCAAGGGGATATGTGCAGTGGATGAAGATGTGAGAGGAGGACTTTGAGATGTGGATGGTGAACTAGGGGAATTAGGGGTAGACCGGAAGAGGACCTTGCATGGGGTAGAGATAAGGCTGGGATGATCTGAATCTGAAGTTAGGTCAGCAGGTTGCTCCTGCCTTTGCTGCCTCCTAATGTTTCTAGGGATGGTATTTGGGTTATCAACAATGATGGGTGGATTAGGGTCTGGGTTTGCCCTAGTATGTCGTGGATTTTTCTTAGGAGCCAGCTTCTAACTGTTTTTTTTGGATTTTATAGGAAGTTTTATATCTGCAAGGACTGGATAAAGATTTTGGAATGGCTATATATATTCCAAAGCTGAGATGAAGACTTACTGAAAAAGCTCTTCCCTAAAGCTGTCAATGTAACACAGAAACGGCTTTAAAGGCTTCCTGACTGATATACAGGCTTGGTCTATAGCTTTGGGAGATAGATAGAAATTGGAAAATCCTAAGAAGTCCCCAGTGGAGTCGCCATTTATGTTAACACCCAGGTTGTTCCCTATGACTCCCAAGGGAATACGGCCGGGGTAACCACTAACCAATCTTTGGATTACAGTGCCTAGCCACAATGTAATCAGAGAGGGCTCTCTCTTTATGATTTATCTTTGTTTTTGAATGATCTTAGGCTAGCTATGAGTTCAGTTTTGTTTTAAGGTTTTAGTTGGGTGATAATTTCAGTCCAGGTTCTTATGCAATTTCCAAAGTGTTCTAGTCCATTGGGCTATGGAGTCAGTGGTCCTTAGGTCTTTGGTGTGCTGCTTTGATACTGTAGTGATGCTGCAGAGCCAGATTAGTGTCTGAGAACAACGTTTATATTTAGTGACTGAGTGGAGTGTATCCAGTTAATGCAAGGCAATGAAGAGTCTTGCAGTGAACTGCTGAAGAAACACAAAGGGAGTACTATCCTAGAAGCAATTAAGAATTTCTAGGCAGTATTCATACGTGTAGAATCAATACAGACATGAGCAGTTAAGAATTCATGTGCATAGTAATCCTAAAGACAAAACATTCATAGCAGTAAATTTTGAGTGCAAGGTGTAGTAAAACAAATCTTGTACTATTCTTTTCCTTTACTGCTAGCTTAGTGTAACATGATTATGATCTGACAAACATAAGAAAACAGGAACAAAGTTTGAAGAAAAACTTGTTATTTCATCAAACAGCACAGGAATTCTGCATCAACACATGGAGCATCCTCCAGACATCAAATATTTCAGGAAATCACTGAGCTCGTCCAGCCCTTTGTATTAGATAAATCTGAAAGTGTACAATACAAGTGTTCTCATAGAGAAAATTACCAACCCCTTATGAGTTACTCAGGGGAGTTTATATACAAAATTTTACATCAAAAATATCAACGAATGAGTTATTATCTCATTTATGATATGCTAATCTCCGGAATGCAGTAGCTGAAGGAGTGAATGCTGCAGTAATTCCTTAATGCTTCAGCTGTCAAAATAGTCAGAAAATATTTGGACTTTATGGCTGTTGGAGTCGGCTGGAGATGCGCTGTCCAAACTTGGCTAGTTGTCATGTCCGTGTGATGAGTCACTTTTTTAGCTGCTTTAACTGCTGACATTTGTCATGTCATTTGTCTTGTAGTGACCTGGAGCTGGCAGTGGCCGAATGACTGAAGCGATCGTGGCAAAATTTGAAGCATGAATTGCCACCAATCCTCCTTAGGCATTTGATGTCTGCGCATCTTTATCAATGTTTCCTCGGCCTCTGTATGCTTATAAAGATTGGGAGGGGTCTCAAACAGGTGATTCACTTCATTCTCAATGAAGAACAGGCCTTCAAGTTTTTCATATATGCTCTGTCCTGTGGGAGGCCCTGCTTGTTCAGATGAACTGCCAGATGCAATAATCTGATTTTCTATAGTGGTTGCCATTCTGTTGGCCATTTGATCTCGAGAGATCAGTTTCCCTGCACCACTTAGTAGGCTGGGCAGGACTTTTCCTTGCAGCACTCCCATTTTGGCTTTGTATTCCTCCACATCTGCTTGCATCTCATAGTACTTCCTCTCTACTGTTTGTATATAGTTCCTGAGGGTAAGCACTTTCTTAGCAGAGAGGACAGCCTCTGTTCTGTTGGGAATGCCTATGGCTGCCAATTCCTCCCTTTCTTGCCTGTTCAGGAAATCAATCATTCTGTTTGCCTGTTCTGCTCTGTTCCCTAGCACTGTCTTGGCCTTCTGAATTTCTGCATGAGCTTGGCCCATTAAATCCATCTGCTCATGCATTATTTTTATTGACCTCCATTGTTGTCTGATGGATTGGCCAATCTTGGCCCATAGGATCCTCTTTATGTCGGCCATAGCAGTCTCCAGGTTCAGCTCTTTCTCTAATGCCTTGATCCTTTCTTTTTGGGCCTTTATTTCTCTGCCCTGTTCTGCTACAGTCACTTTGGATTTATCATACTTGGCATCCAGTTCTGCCAATTTCTCCTTTGCTTTCTTTATTTCGTCAGCTTGGAGCTCCATTGCCTTGACAGCCTTGGTCAATTCCTCTACACTTGGGTTGGCATCTGGAGCTGTTGTTGTTCCTGCTGCTTCTGTTGTGGGGGTCACTGCTGCCCCTGAAGTTGCTGCTGTTGTGGAAGTGGTTGGAGGAGCTTGGGAAGTGGATTCTCCCTGTTTATCCTATAGTGCTCCTTCCAACTCTTTCTCCAATTCCCGGATCCTCTGATCTTGCTGCATTAGTAGGTCTAGTTGGTCCTCAGCCTGTTTCTGCTTTTGAAGCTCTGCTGTTTGAGGGTGCTCTGTGGGCTGCAGCCTCAACCTCTTCTTCAATGCATTCAGGTCATCATCTTTCTTCCTCATGAGGGCCTTTACACCTGTTGGATCACTAGGATCATGTCCTAGATCAATGATGATCTCCTCAAGAGACTTTATTCTATTGTCCTTAGCGTGAGAGGACATTCTCTCAAAATCCAACTGGGTGTTGGTGTTTTTTAGGGACTCTTTCAGCTCATGGGCCATGGTGGCCTTTTCTACCAAGGTGGCATAGACCATCTCCCCAGCTTGCTTATGGAGTTCAATCTGATCCATGGGATGTAAATCTCTGGCTAGGACCTCCACCCTTGTTTTTACAAAATCTGCAGCTGTCTTAGGCTGCGGCCCTTTGGGCTTGAAATGACTGAATATCATCTTTTCTTCCTTAATGTCATAAACAGACATTAATCTCTCTTGCTGGGCTGGTGTAACATCAATAAACTGCTTGTAGACCTCAGCCCTTAGTAGCTCATTCTGAGCCTTGATTTCTTTGAAAGAAGCCTTGGTGCTCTTGGGCTTCTTGGTCTGCTGGGAAGAAGATGACACCTCCAAACCAAGCTGCAGGCCTTGCTCCTGTTGGAATGAGCTGGTACCAGTGTGCTGGCTTGCTTCCCTGTCTTTCCTTGAACTGTCAAGGAATTCCTCAGTGATGTCTTCAACTTCTGGAGAGTCAGCCCTTTGCCTTTTGGCCTCTGGCTGGTGGGAGGATCCACTGGGAGGAGTGGACTCTTCTCTTTCTCTTTTCGTCCCCCTTTCTTCATGTGCTGGGGTTTGCAAAATTGGGGCAGTCAATGGCTCAGTTTGAGGTGGTGGTGTTCGCGCTGTAGGGGTTGCTGGCAGCCCAGTTTGTGGTAGGACAGTTTGTCCTTGCTGCTTCTCTGGCTGCCGCTCTGTTACAGGGGCAGACTTTTCCTTCACTGCTTCCTCCTCTGCACCCATTATACCTTTGCCTTTGTCTGTCACTGGTGCTGATGTAGAGGGTGCCTGTGGTGCAGTCCTTGTAGCCGAGGTCCCTTCTCCCACTGTATTAGGCGGTCTGAAAGGTACCTGCTGCACATAGTCCAGGTCAATAGTTTTCTCAAGCTCCTTCATATTCTTAAGCATTCTCTCTTCCTCAGTTAAATTTTCAACTAGAGTATCCAGCTGCCATTCTTGCAAGTTGGCATATTTTTCAATGTGTGGGTACTGGCAATGCTTAACACCTATAAGCCTATACTTATTTCTCCTAGCAGTGATGAAACCTTGAGGGTCATAATCGACCCACCGAAAACTATAGGATAGCTTGTATTTGTCCTTAAGGATCAGGTCTGCAGCTTCCCACCCTTCTTTCTTGTTCATGATGAAGGGGCCCAACTGATGTTTGAACTTGAGGTGGGCCTTTTTCTTGGAGCTGTGGAAATGGGTGAGGTCTGACTGAATCAATTGCCTGTAATACTCCAAGGCAAATAACCTCATGGGTACATATTTTGGGAGCCTGTATGGGCAAAGCTCACAGCCATAGATCCTAAATACAGTATGGTGTTCATATAGGTACCAGTCACCTATTTTATATTTTTTGGAGAGCTGCAGAGCTTTCTTGATCTCATTTGATATTCTGGGAGGAGGGGACTTCATCAACATGCAAGAGACTGGGTATACAAATTGGTCTACAAATTCACAGTAGGTATAGGGTGAATTTGTGACTTTGTGATAAACAGAGGTCCAGAAGATGACAGATCTTCTCTCCCCTCTATGATCCAGCCTTTTGATGTAGCATGGGAAGGCTTCAGAATGATAGAACATGAACAGGTGGTAAATGTAGGCTGAGTACTTGAAGACCCCCTGTCTGTCCACTTTGCTCAACTGATCATGAATCTTGTTGGCTATGAACTTAGCAAAGTTATATTTTCGGGCAGGGGGCTGGCGTGGGCTATAAACAGACAGCAATACTAGCATTGTTTTATCCACATGCTCACTATTTTTGTATCCCAACACATAGGCAATCATGTCTAGTAACAGCCTGCCTACATCATTGAAATGGACATCCAGGTAAGGAGGTGGCCCTGTAGGCTGGCACTCAGGTCTCATGAAGGTCCTGGTGACCTTTTGAAGCTCTTCACTGGTCATCTTGTCACCAGCTTCCAGCAAATAGCTCATGGAGAATGGGATCAGCAACTCTGTCTGATCAAAATGTAACATCTTGTTGATGGACTCAGCATTGATGTAGAAAAGGATCCTCCCAGATGGAGTGCTGACAGCTCTGTGCTGCACATCATAGTTTTCAGCACATAGGTGAATAATTTCAAGGAGGACATTTACAGCTGGGAGACAGTAATAAGGCAGGTTTGACTCCCATATCCCATGTGTACCATGACCATCCTTATAGTCCTCTCTTAGTTGAGTGAAGGTCTGCAAGAAGTCCCTGTTACCCTCAAAGTCTTCAATGAGATAGTCCTTGTCAACAAATGCCAAGGCCTCCAGCTCCTTATTTGGTTGATTTAATGGAGCAACACTGAGGGATGAGGATGCAAAGGCTGCCATGATATAATCTGAATTTGAATAGGTAGTGGCAATGGTTTGAAAAGTGTCTTCAAGAGCTTCAGTAGCAGGTCAACTGCAGTCAATGTCTGAACTGTGTCTTATAATGAAAGAGCACGCAGTCTTGCTTCTGCAGTTTTTTAGCAAGTTCCCAGGGATTGTGAACTGCTCAGGGCAGTTTGCAGAGGGTCTGAGGAATTATTTAGGTGAAAGGCCGCAGCTGGTGTGTACACCCGGCAAAAGGGAACAATGCCGGGCGTTTCAAAAGTAATTTTGACAGTTTTTTACTCGCAAATTGATTGTATTTTATGTTGAATCAGAGGGCTGGGGCAATGCAGGTTGTCTTGGCTTACTTTAGATAACAGGTGTGGAGCTTATATGAATTTCAACAGGTATTTTAATGGCAATTCACAGAGAATTGGTAAGCATGGGCCAAACAGAGGAATCACGGTGAATACCTGGACAGATCGCTTAGACACCTCGCGGGCCGAACTGTGGAGGTCGACTTGATGAATTTGGACGGTTGAATTTTGAATTTGGAGGTCTGGAGTCACTTTGGCAGCTGCAACGGCTATCTCCTCTTTCACGCGAAAATAAGATTGAAAATGACTCAAAACATGACTTTAACGATAAAATTCGGAAAAATAGGGTAATTGGCGCCTTTCCGCCGATGACGTCAGCATGACGTCATGGCGGGGCCCGAGTACGGAGGTGACGTGGCTGCTGAGGTGTAAGCCAGGGTGGCAGGACATGGTGGCGGGTGGATGCGGTGGCAGGGCTGCATGGAGGGCCACGGGACGTGGGGGCGGGCAGAGGCGACATGACGTCAGGATGACGTGAGGGCGATGTGGCCGGCTGGGTGGTAATGGGGAAGCGGTAAGCGGGTTCCCCGCACCACATTTGGGCAAAGGCGGTATCGGGGAGGGGGGCTCCGAACAACCTCACTGCCTGCCACGCGTCCCTGTACGGGGCGGAAAACCACTTTCCCCGGACGCTAAAGGTCGGCAGGTCAGGGAGCGAAAATGACCGCCCACCGTTAGATCTGGGCGGCGGAGATCGGACGGCTGGCGGGTCCTCCGACGGATCGTGCAGGTTGGGGGGGTCCCGCCGGCCCATTAAAATATTCAATTAAATATTTTGGGCGGAGAACCTTAGGATTGAGGGTTTTCGTGAGTCTTTGGGTTTTTTGGCTTATTTTGTGGAAAAAGGGTTTATGTAGGGTTTTAGCAGAGGTGAGGTTAGGGCTTATAGAGAGGTTATTACTCCTAACCAGTGGTTGGAGTAATCCCTTGACAGGGTTGAGCATAGTCCCAGGTGGACTAAAGTCTCCCTTAAACAAAGTTATTTAGCTATAATGCTAAAAGGAGGATATTTATACCATGTTTGGGGTTTATACACCATGGTGTTAATAATACTAGGGAAAAGGTAAGATAGGGGATTTATATAATAAAATTAGTGGTTAATATGGATGAAATGAGTGGATGAGGGGGGGATATCACTAAGTTTATTTGAAACTCACTTAGTTTAGGGAGTAGATCAAAATGAAAAGAATCCTTAGACAAGAAATGTGGCCTTTAAATGATGAAGAACCTCCATGAAACCATAAGTCCTTCCATGGATCTCAACTGATGAGGGGATGTTAGTAACAAATGGGAAAAGGGGAAAAAGGGAGGTTAGACATGCTTCTTTGCTTTGCTTTTCTCATCTTGACCATCAAGGTTAAATCTGAAATGAATATCACTTCTGCAACCCCATCTACTTACCCAGCTACTTTGCCTAGCATTTTTATTTCTTCTTGGAGGGTGCATTTAGACTTGCAGACCCTTTGTGTGCCTTTTCTTTTCCTTTGGCTTTTTCCTTTGATCATCTATCTAAGACTGCCCTTATTCCTTCCAAGGCCCCAGATTAAGCAGTTGGGAACCTTAATTCTCTACCTAGCTACTTGTCTGCCAAGATTAGACTGTTTGGACAGACTTCTTTCTCTATTCTACAACAGAAAATTTAAACATGGCATGGTCCAGGTTAGGCTGTTGGACCATCCATCAAGATTTGAGTAAACATGAACCTATTCACATACCTTGCTGTCTTGAAAATATGGGATCTTTGTACCATCAAAGCAGAGCATATTTGGCCCTTGAATTTGCCAATCATGAAATATGAAACCTATTGATATAGGTACCTAACAGGTCCCCCTCCATCTACCATTGTTTTATAGCCACTTGTTATCTTATGTCAGCCACCGTGTCTTTTTGTAATTTCGCAGCGCAATCATGATTAGGTAGTTTCACAGCGCAATCATGATTAGGCAGTTTCGCAGCGCATCATTCAAATTTAAAACTGACCGCGCTGCGAAATCATGGATTCGCACCTTTCGCAGCGAATCTTTCCCGAAATGTCAAGTCCGTTAGGTGAGTCATAGGCCGTGTCTTCTCATGTCAGCTCATGTACCTCTCTTACCACATTTTACCACTCATTGCCACTATCACCACCACTAGATTTGTTGATACGTACGAATTATCATTCCCAAGAAAGACAACCGTGCATAAATCTTGATGATGGTCGTAAGTCTTGCATAAATGACAAATCTGCAAGGTTACATCTTGAAAGATTTTAAATGGAAAAATTTAAAATTCAAGCGAGGCTGATAATCAAGCGAGGCTGAATTCAAATAGAAGCTGAAACACAATTCCAACCGGAGCTGGTAGTTATTGTTTGCAAGGATTTGGAAGAATCAATGGAGAAAAAGGAGCACAGATCCGGCAAACCTCTAAGGACTGAGCCTGAAGGCCTGGATATAACGCTGAGAAATGAAGAGGTGAAGAAAGCATTTAAAAATGCCGGGTGCTGGAAGTTTTGCAAAAAGTTACAAGGAGGACATGCACAGGTAACTAAAGAATTTTCACTTAACTTCACAGGCTTGAATTCAAAAGTAGCCATGTTAGAATTGCAGGTTTCGCCAGAAGTGATATCTACTGTGACAGAGATCCCACGAGGACAAGAGGAATGGTTTAAAAACTTCAAATCTGACATGAATCCTTGTAAGGAGTTTTTGAAGGATGAGTTTGTAAATGAAGATTTAAGTAAGGCAGTGCCCAGGAATTATGTCAAAGAATTTTATGCTCACTTACTCACCTGCATTCAGAAATATCTGACTTGTGAAGGAAGGTATAACAAGGTTTACTCTTACCATTTTAAACTCCTTTTGCATTTCACCGAGAAGGTCTCCATAGACTTACCTTTTTATCTGTTCCGTAGTTTGAGTAAGATGTGTGATAAGGTACAGCTGAGTAAGATGTGTGATAAGGTATAGCTGAGGAAAGAGGATTGTGAAACCTCTTTGTTTCATCATGGTTTGATCAAACTACTGGTTTTAGATGGGCTCCAAAAGGTAGACAGAGATTGGAATTCATTTATTTTTATGGTTGGCTTCAAAAGCCAGACTGGCCTCACTCCTCAACCTGCTAGAGATTCTACTATAGCTGAGCTCCAAACAGAAGTAAGAGCTAAAAGAGTTCCAAAGTCACAAGTAAGAAAACAAGTGAAGCCACTCGTCATCCAAGATCAACCTCAGCAATCAACTAAGGAAAAAGCTCATGGTAAAAAGATTGTACCTAAAACAAGCACATCTGAAGTAGTCTCAAGGATAAGAACAAGAAGCCAGATGAATAAGGAAAAAGGTAAAGCAATAGCAGTCGAAGAAAGTCCAGTGTCCAAGGCAAGTTTAAATGACTTATTACAGGCTATTGAATTTGAGCAGTCTCTACTAGTTCAAATCGAGTTAATACAGTCAGAACAAGAAAGCACCAAGAAATCCAAGGCCTAAAAAAGGCTTAAATTTGATGAGACAGCTGAAGAGTTTGTTTTTAAACCTAGAAGACCTATGACAAGGAGATTCCAGCAAGTACAGGAAGTACTGCCAAGAACAGAGGAAACAGGGGAAGAGACACAGAAAAACGCAGGCAAAATAGTCATCACATCTCAAGAAGATAATATAGCAGCTATAAAGAGCCAATTAGAATCAGCCAAGCATGAGATCGTCAAATTGAAGAAAGCTGCTAGAAGACATGCAGTCATACACGCAAAGTATTATAAAGCTCTATGGAAAGGGAATGAAACTGTAGAAGCCCAGTTGAATTCAGTGGTTGATGGCCATTCACAATTTCACACCTAGATAGTACCAACGATCAAAGAAGCCAAGTACATCAGAAGGATCAATATGCAACTGAGAGCTGGGAATAAGGCTATGAAGAAACAAATTGAAGATCTGAAGGCACAGCTAAGCCAGCTTAAAGGACCTGCTAAATGAGTTTTCATTTCAAGTAAGATTTTGCTTCAAAAATTTTGACAAGTTTGCTTGATCTTATCTTTCTGAAGAAATATAAATTCCTATTCGACCTGTGGAAAGTCTAAAGAAGTTTTTGGAAATAAAGCACTTGGCTAATAAAGGTCTCAGGTTAAAAACAAGCTGTTTTGAATAACTCAGCAGTTTCGTAGCGCGCTACGAAACTGCTGAAAGTGATGATTTCAACGTAAATCAAGCAGTTTTGAATTATAAGCGAGAATTTTGAAAGGGAAAGGTCTAAAAGGCATACAAGGCATCATCTGAAGCTATCAACAATCAACCAGGTCAAGACAGGTGGAGAAAATATATATTCAAATCCAACTTTAAATTTTTGCCGTAAAGTGAGCACATTTACCACAGTTCAGGATATATCAAATAGTTTACAAGAAACTTTTGCCTGCACACATGTACATGGGAAAAAGCTTACAACGCATCAAGGACGTGGCAGTCTGCTCCATTTTGGGTAATTAAAGGATAAAAGACATGCTTATTTGCATTCGAATAGTTTGGGGAAAACTAAAGACCAGTAAACAGGGGTAGTTTCCTATCTTTCAGGGCATTGGAAAACATGTGTCATTGAAGACAACCGTGGAGCCTTGAAGACCATCACAACTAAACTAGAAGGGAACCAGATGTCAAAGAATGAGGAATCATCTTAATTAAAGCCATCATCCATGTAATATGGAGTTAGAGTCATAGTTGATTTAGATCTCTAAAAAAACTCCAGTCAACACTTTGTTGTATTTATTAGTTAGTTAAAAGGTTAATAGGTGTCATTAGAAGTAGGTTTCGAATTCCCCTCATGCTCGAGGAGGAATCTCAATCAGTTAGAATAAGAGATCTATATATAGCTGAAACAGAAATTTAATCAGGGTTGGAAAACTTTATAACAAAGCTTGTATTTGGCTTATGTAAGACTCATTTTCAGTAATATAATTTTGACTTTACTTCTCAGGATTCATGAAGGATTTCTTATGTTCAGAATATGTGATGTTGTCCTTTTCTTAATTCTTACAGTGGTATAGATGTATAATCACTCAGAATTCACTGAATGTGCTCTGATTTCCTGTATGCATTTATAAACTGTGTGGTCCCATATGAGTTGATGTTCTGAATGTCTAAATGCTGAATGCCCTGACTTCCATGTAAGGTTAAATTCACTGTTATATTGAGGTGTTGTTGACTCCATAAGCCCAATGGATAGTTGTTTAATGTGTTTCCAGCATTCATATTTTTCACAGTTGTTCTATAAGAGTTAGCCATATTATCTTTTATCAAGATCATTAATCCATCAAGAGAGAGCCCTCTCAGGTTGAGGAGGCTAGGCCTCAGCCTAAAGTAGGTTTGAAATAGTTACTTAGAGTCAACCTGACCAACAGCCTATCAGGGTCTGATTTTGAGATAACAGAAGTGATCTTTAGGTAGGCCATTAGAAACTTCCGCTGCGCTATTCTGATAATATTCTCTACTTCAAATTCACCCTCGGTGAATTTGAAGAGGGATGAGGAATCCACTGATCCTTTTGTCCTTTCCCAACTGTCTTTGGTGATTTCTCTTTCACTCTTGCTTGGGCATTGTCTTCGCCTCAGCTTTGATACCATGTTAATTTTGGGTATGTTCTATGCTAGAGCAATTTATTTCAATTTTCACAGTTAGCTCAATATCTTTTCAAGATTAGCAATCAAATTAGCATTAAAGTAAACTACAGATAGAACATAAATATAAATCACAGAAGACAAGCCAAGATAAGAGGACACAAGATGTGGCACTAGCTAGGGACAAATCCCAATGTGGGGAAACCCTTAATCAATTCTTCTTATATGTTATTTAATAGTTCAATAGAGAGAGAGAGAGATAGTATGTTTACAACAAAATTCAAGACTTTGACTTATCTAGATAAGAGCATAGATCATGTTTAAGAAGATGATACATGAGATCAGTTGAATACATGCTAGTTCAACTGATTCTCCTAGGTGACTCCTTCACCTATCGTTATGCTACATTTCATCATCATGCTGCACCTCACCGTGCTGCACCATGCTGCACCCATCATCACTATGCTGCATCTCATCACGCTTCATTAATCATGACTGTACCCATCACTGTATTGCATTATGTGCCATTTCTACACCATGTTGTCGTACTGACCTATGCTTTGGTTGCACCTTACTTCCTTGCTGTCCCTAGCATGATTTTTGTCCTTAGCATGCTTGTTGTTGCATGCTAGCTGTCCCTTGCATGCTTGGTGTATTTGCTGCTAAGTACCATAGAACTATCCCAATGCTAGTTAGCTATCCCTTGCATGATGCTCTCCTTCAGAGATAGATGCTCCGACAGTTCCTGACAGTTTTGGCAGTTCCCATAGTTCCTAGTAGTTTCAACAGTTCTGGGCAATTCCGACAGTTCTGACAGTTCCTGGTAGTTCCAGCAATTCCGACAGTTCCGGCAGTTCCTGGCAGTTCTGACAGTTCCTGGTAGTTCCGGCAGTTCTGGCAGTTCCGACAATTCCTGGTAGTTCTGGCAGTTCCTGACAGTTTAGGTTGTTTCAGCTATTCCAGCTATTCTGACTGTTCCAACTGTTTCGATAGTTCCTGGCAATTCCAGTAGTTCCTGATAGTTCCTGGTAGTTTTGGTAGTTCCGGTAGTTCTTGACAGTTCTCGGCAATTCCGGTAGTTCCAGCAGTTCCCGACAGTTCTGCTTCTTCCCTCTAGATTAGGGCAGTTTTTTCCCTTAGGATATGTCCTCCTACTAAAACCCAAAGCCAAGTAGAGAGGAAGATATCCCAAGTGTGTTGATAATTACTTGAAGGCCACCTCTATTTATACTAAAACGTTGAGCACAAGTGGGGTTTATTTGGTTGCCGGTCGACCTTGACGAATTGTCCCATAACACAAATAAATTCATATCTCCATGAATATTTATCGGAATCAGAGGATCTTTAGATCAATCCTACACCCCTCGATGAGATGGATCCAAGAAAAATATCATCTTCCATTAATAAGATGACCCACATGGAGTTTGGACCTAGTTGCCAATTTTAACATAACTAGATGAAAGAAACGATAGTCAAAAGTAACAAAGATAGTAGTTGACTTGAAAAATGAAACTTCAAAGGTATAATAGACTTGTTTTCTATTAATTAATGATTCATTGATTCATCAAATATGATTTGCTCTCCCATATTTCTTTCCCTCATTTAGACTAAATAGTTCTATTAGATTGAACTCTAGTTCTCACCAATTTTGTCAGAAATCACTTAGATCTAGGATCTCTGTCTCTTTAATACAAAGAAAATAATTTTACTAGAGATGCAACTTTTGCAATGAAAGCCCTTACTACTTGTATGGAAGTTTTAAAGTTGACTTTACATTATGTTTGTGCTCAATTTCAACTATTTTTTCATCTCTTCTCAACATTCTTTTCCTTTTCCTGCCTCTTTTTCCTAACTAAAACTTTATTTTGTTGTACCTCTTACCTTGCAGTTCCTTTGTTGAAAATTTTCCTTCTTGAACTCACAGTTGATGATGGTTTCTTCTCTCTTGTTTTGCGACTTTCTTTCTTTACATTTATTTTTATTCCAATTAGAGTTGTCTTCCAAGTTCAATTCAATATTTGATGGGGGTTTTCCTTGATCCTTCACTTTCTTAGGTTTGTTGCGTAACCCATTCTCCTTTTTCCCTTCTCCTTGCATCTCAAAACCCTTCTTTCCTTTAGTAGTTAGGTTATGGATGTTGAATTTCCATGATCTTGGGTCTAGGATAGAATCTTAAAATCTCTGATGCTACCAAACCAAGAATCTCAATGATACTACTTTACACAACAGAATATAAACAACAGTAAATCACACATGCACAAAATATAAACAACTTTTTACAACTTTTAACCCAACTTCGTTATATTAAAAAAAATATAATACAACAATCTAGGGCTCCCGTACTAGGGATAATGGCCCTCATACATCCACTAGTACAAGATAAAAACTGGGGCTTGGTGTTAGTCTATCGACAACCAATCTACCCTCAACAACATAATTTGACCATCTAGCTGGTGTAGCTAACTCTCTCAGCTCCCCTCGGTCATACCCTATACTTTTCGGTCCTTCGGCTACTGATCTTCAGCTCCTGCCTATATCAATGATCCAAGTCCATCTAGCCACTGAACCTCGGCTGTCAATCTGCTCTCTTGTTGTGCCATAGTCCATAAACGCCACAACACATCGAGACTCCTGTTGAATTGTTCACAGCTCCGCTTGTGAACAACTCTCAACTGCCTATTGCTGCTCCTTAGCTACTCAAGGACTTCAGCCCACTTGGGTCTTCTTGCGTTGCATTGATGAAGACCAACATAGGGCACAGAGGGCTACCACCTATCACTGCAAGATGTCCATCTCCCACAATGAACACAGGCTAGGAGGACTTCCCATCATCTATTGTAGAAGTCCTTCTCCACACACAAGTCTCAGGCTCCACAACTGCTCCTGGTTGATCAGACCCTTGAGCTCAACAACTGCCTCTCTCGTAACTACCTTTGTCCATCAAGGTGTTGCTCACTGGGCTCCAACTTGGACACTATCACGCTGTCCTCCAACAGACCATAAGTGCCCAATCCACATCCACACTTGTTCCACTCTCACGCTTCCCTCCAATGGTGAATGAGTGACCAAGTCCACAATATAGTATTTTCACTTAGTTATGGCATCCCCACACTGAGGAGACCCTTACACACAATTGTCCATAGACTTCTCCACATCTGCCTTTTGCTCTACAATAGAGGAGCTATTGTACAAATCTAGGATCCAAACTTCATTGTGAAACTACCCATTGGTTAGGGCTTCTAACATGCCATGTCAGCCCTACCTCCTTGGCTTCCATAGGCTGCAACAATCTGTCCACACTAGGACACCTACATCACTCCATAGCGGGATCTACTCCTAGTTGGAGTTCCTTCATGCCCAAGGCAACTCCAAAAAATGGCTCCCAATAAACTGTAATGTAGATTGATCCAAATACTGGTCAAAACTTTGACCCAACACAAGGCAAACTCAACTTCAGTTCTGATATATTTCTATTGTCCCTGGTTAGGGCACTTTCACGTTGCAACAACCCTAAATATACCACCCAAACAACCTCGAATCAATGTGATCTAACCATGGGATCGTGCCCACCTATTGTGTTGCTATTCTGGGCATATACCACCCCAAACAACCTTGCGTAGATGCCTTCCTATGGTGGTATGGCTTGTGGCCTACCACAGTTAAGCTCCAATGCCTACAACCCACACAAAACAGGGTTTAACTCACCTCGTTGCTGCCATATCAGTCCTACGTTCAGCCTTTAACACCCTCGGCCTAGCTGCAACATGGGATAATCCTCAATGCAGTCACAAGAGGCTCCAAAACGACCCTTTTGCTCCTTACCTTTTTTCCCTAGAATATTACAGCTAATCAGAGGCCTCTTTCCCTTCTACGCCGCCCTTTTACTGTCCTTATGTTTCACAAAATGGATGATTAAATGATCACATATCACCTCTTATTTATACCAAAAAGGAGGGCTTCTTCCAACATCATTCTAGGGTTGTCGAACTTGTCAAGAGGCTTATTTAACTCAAGCTAACCTTGACACATATGGTGTAAACCCACTCATGACCTTCAAAAATTCATATCTCAAGTTCTAGAGCTCTGATTTGGGTGATCTTCGAAGCATTGGAATCAACATGCCAAGCCCTATCACCTAAAATTTTCCCATTCTCAAATTCTTGATGGTTCTAGCCCAAATCCTGATGGGTGCAAAACCCCATGCTTGGGTTCCAAGCCCACAAGCCTACTTGTGGCGCTTTACCCTCCAAACCCCGAACCCTAGGGCTTGGAGTATCTCTCAAGCTACACAAAAATCAACACTCCCTCTTAGCGAGGGAAGTACTTCCAAGACTAGGAAGGCACCATTGTCATCTTTGGGGACACTAGCCCATCTGACATCGATCACTGCATACCCTGTAGAATGAATCTGGCAATCTCGATAGTGCCTCTGCCTCATCACATCTGAACTTGAAGATCCTGAACCTCCATAGGGCTACTCCCTTTGAGGTTAGACTCCCTCTAAGCCTAAATGATCTCCACTGGCTCAGTCCTATAAGAAATCATCCTCCTAGATCAAATACCAATCATGCAAATCCCTCCAATCTCAGATATGCAACATCACATTCCCATGAATATTCTAGCCTACCAATATCTAGTCTATCACATGAATCCATCTCGATCAACCTGATCTTGTCCATGCCAAAGAAACCCTCAAGTTGTCCCAGCCATCCATGACAAGACATATGAAGTCCACGATCTACAAACCACCACACAACATACTGAAGTGCACTAGGTTCACCACTGATCCACCAGAACTCCCAACCCAGATCATGTAGTCTATCGAGACCACATCTCCATGTCTTCAGCTGAACCCTATGCTCCATGATCTAAACACCCACAACTCCCTCTGAGTTGCTTCGCTATGCACAATCTGATTCATTATCCCTCAAAGTAGCTTAGATACACTATGGTACCATGTTGAATTTCCATAATCTTGGGTCTAGGATAGAATCTTAAAATCTTTGACGCTACCAAATGAAGAATCTCAACGATACTACTTTGCACAACAGAATATAAACAACAGTAAATCATACATGCACAGAATATAGACAACTTTTTACAAATTTTAACCCAACTTCATTATATTAAACAAAATATAATACAACAATCTAGGGCTCCCGTACTAGGGATAATGGCCCTCATACATCCACTAGTACAAGATACAAATTGGGGCTTAGTGTCAGTCCATAGAAAAGAAATCTACTCTCAACAAGATACTCTGACCATCTCGTTGATGTAGTTGACTCTCTCAGCTCCCCTCGGTTGTACCCTGTAACTGCTCAGTCCTTCAGCTCTTGATCTACAGCTCTGGCCTCAATGCTCCAAGTCCATCTAGCCACTGAACCTTGGCTGTCAATCTACTCTTTAGTTGTGCCTTAGTCCATCAAGGCCACAACACATCAAGACTCCTGTCGAATTGTTCATAGCTCCACTTGTGAACAACTCTCAACTTCCCACTATTGCTCGTCAGCTAGTCAGGGACTTCAACTCACTATGGTCTTCCTGCACTACATCGATGAAGACCAACATAGGGCACAAAGGGCTACCACCTATCACTGCAAGATGTCCATCTCCCACAATGAACATGGGCTAGGAGGACTACCCATCATCTGTTGTAGAAGTCCTTCTCCACACACAAGTCTCGGGCTCCACAACTACTCCTGGTTGATCAGACCCTTGAGCTCAACAACTGCCTCTCTCACAACTACCTTTTTCCATCAAGGTTTTGCTCACCGGGCTCCAACTTGGACACTATCACGCTATCCTCCAGCAGACCATAAGTGCTCAATCCACGTCCACACTTGGTCCACTCTCACGCTGCCCTCCAACAGTCCACAAGTGACCAAGTCCATGATGTAGCATCTGCACCTAGTTAGGGCATCCCCACACCTAGGAGACCCTTACACATGACTACCCACAAACTTCTCCACATCTGCCCTTTTCTCTGCAATAAAGGAGCTATTGCACAAATCTAGGCTCCAAACTTCACTGTGAAATTGGCCATTGGTTAGGGCTTCTAACATGCCACATGAGCCCTACCTCCTTGGCTTCCACAGGCTGCAATGACTCTGTCCACACTAGGACACCTACATCACTCCATAGCGGGATCTACTCCTAGTTGGAGTTCCTTCATGCCCAAGGAAACTCCAACAAATGGCTGCCAACAAACTATAATGTAGATTGGTCCAAATATTGGTCAAAACTTTGACCCAACACAAGGCAAACTCAACTTCAGTTTTGATATATCTATGTTGTCCCTAGTTAGGGCACTTGCATGCTGCAACAACCCTCAATATACCACCCAAACAACCTCCAATCAATGTGGCCTAACCATGGGATCGTGCCCACCTATTGTGGTGTTGTTCTGGGCATATAACACCTCAAACAACCTTGCGTAGATGCCTTCCTATGGTGGTATGGCCTGCAGCCTACCACAGTTAAGATCTAATGCCTACAACCCACACAAAATAGGTTTTAACTCACCTTGTTGCTACCATATCAGTCCTGTGTTTAGCGTTTAACACCCTCAGTCTAGTTGCAACATGGGATAATATTCAACGAAGTCACAATGGGCTCCAAAATGGCCCTTCTGCTCCTCGTTTTTCTGCCCTAGTCTCCTGCAGCTAATTAGTGGCCTATTCCCCTTCTATGCTACCCTTTTTTTGTCCTTATGTTGCACAAAATGAATGATTAAATGATCACATATCACCTCTTATTTATACTAAACAAGAGGGATTCTTCCAACATCATTCTAGGGCCACCCAACTTGTCAAGAGGCTTATTTAACTCAAGTCGACCTTGACACATATGGTGTAAACCCACTCATGACTTTCAAAAATTAATATCTCAAATTCTAGAGCTCCAATTTGGGTGATCTTCGAAGCATTGGAATTAGCACACCAAGCTCTATCACCTCAAATTTTCCCATGCTCAAATTCTTGATGGTTTTGGCCTGAATCTCGATGGGTGCAAAACCCCATACTTGGGTTCCAAGCCCAAAAGCCTACTTGTGGCACTTTACGCTCCAAACGCCGAACCCTAGGGCTTGGAGTACCTCCCAAGCTACACAAAAATCAACAATGGAGAGGGAAATAGTAGGGCTATATGCCATATTCATGGCAAGACCGACACTGAAGGGTAACCTTTTCATAATCTAAACCTTGTTTCTAGGTAAAAACATTGAATTTCAAAGGAAGCCCTATATGAAGATTCATTTCAAAAAATAATAGTACAAGACACGTGAGCAACTATGGAAGGCTACATTGTCAAGTACTTAGAAAATTTCCAATACTCTTCAAGGATGATTCATACCAAAATTGTGTTAACAAATTTAGGAGTTAAACTAAAAATTACATAGTTTCAAATTTTTTATGAAAGGATTGAAATTTGAAATTTGTATGCAATGGTTTCAACCGAGGTTTTCCTTCCACAATTAACGTGGCCCGAATTTCAAAAAAACTAGTTTGTTTTCTTGTAACTCAAAAATCAGAATAGAGAAACCCCTACCATAGTATTGTATATTAATAGAGCCAAGCATTTTAAACACCAATCCAAAACAGTACTGAAATGAATTGACCAATGCAAAAATCTAGAGCTTTGGACAGCTAGAAGCTTCTAAACCTACAAATCTGATATGTGCACAAAAGACAACAATGAGAGAACACTCACATAACAAGAAAATGCAAGAGAAGAATTGTCGCAGCTATACACATTGTACCAGTGTTGTTTGACTCATCCAAGACTCTTTCGTTGAGTCTTGTGGAGTCTTATCTAGCCCCCACACTTACTAAAAAACTCACCAAAAAACTTACCACTTTCTATACTCACCATAAAAATTCCATGCTCATCAAGGCTCGCCATATTTTTGGGAATTGATTTTTTTTTTTTTTTGAGGTTCATTTGTATTTGTTGAGTCTTTCCCAAATCACTGAGTCATGTCAAGTCATTGAGTTTTTTTGAGTCCTAGGCTAGTTGAGCCTTTGTCAAGTTTGAGTGTGACAACATTGCATTGTTGTTAGGGTTCCACAACCCCTTAATTTCCATGATTAGTGGAATATATTTTTAATGTATTGACAACCATATTTATTAAATAAGGCTCTACACAGTAGTATAGTGTGAAATCAATAAATGTAAGTTAACTTGTTAAATAAGGTTCACTAGTTAGTGGTTGAGGCCTCATTAATGGAAATCCATTAGGTGGTTACAGTTTTCATCAAATAGAAACTATATATATAGTAGTAGGAGCTATGTAATGGGTTATCAAGTGAATATTGTAGTATTTGGAGCTCCTCATGTTGAATTTTCCCCCTAGAAAAGGCAAGTGAACATTACATTTAGTTTGGAATATCAATAAAGGATTGCTTAAAGTGTTATTTTAATTTTAGTTCTATTATTTGCTTTCCACAGTTGCATTCCATGTATCTTATTTAATTGCTTCCTGAATTTATATTATGCCCTTATTGCTCTAAATATTCTATTTCAACTAACAAGAAACACCACAAATACAAGTGGTTCCAGAGCACTTTCTCATGCCAACACATGTTCCAATTTTAGAAAAACATTATTTAGGTTAGAGATGTGTTTCAACATCTTTAAATAACACAAATATCTATCATTCAATGGGCAAGCTTATAATTGGGGAAGAATACATGTAGAAAATAATAGAGGCATTACCTTATTGAACACCTTTGTGACATCTATTGGCACCCCTTTGTGTAGCACTGTATCAAATAACACCTACGTATGGAATTATCTTTCATGTTCCTTCAGGTATATCAAAATCCCCCTTGGTACACTTGAAACCAACCTTACTTAACCCTATTAGTCATCCTATTGCCATGAGTACATGGAGAATAACACTTGGGAGATAACTCTCACATACTAGGGAATTGGGTAGTATGACTAAGGGTATAATCTATCACCATTAGTTGGTGCAATGAAAGATTCGGTTGATTACTATTGATGGAAACCATAGGTATATTAAGATCTATAGAACTTGACACTCCTCTATCCTTAGGACCCTACAAATCCTAGCCTCTTCCTCTAAACCATAGCTTTTGCAACACAGGTAACAAAGTTCCTACACATTTTGTAGTATCAAGAGTTTTGGAATTTCATCACTGCAGTAATACTCCCCTCAAATTGAAAAAATATGTCTAGGGCCTGCCAATACTATTACAGGAGACCTAGCTCAACAAAATCCTTGTGCAACATTGATTGTTTTGGTGTCACTTTACAGTAACTAATTTTTCATTTTTTGTGGACCAGCTCATACCATTACTTGTGGCCCCTCTCAAAAAATTCCTTTTGGTACACTCATTATGTTGGGCTAAAATTTGGCTAACCCCTTTGATGGACCCAATGGTCCCATGATAAACACCCATAGCATGTCAGCCATGAGGAAGTATAGAAAATAGTTGAGTCTTTCACCTAGTCAATTAGCAAAATGGAAACCAATATGTCTTCCCTCACGTTTCACATATCCCCCATTTTCAAACCAATGGCCCTTTTTCAGAAGCTTTTCCATACAATGGTAGTTGATTATTTCTGTAGTGGTTGCTTTGAAACCTTTGAGCATGTAGGAATTTCCATTCTCTTGAAAACTCATGTATAATTCCAAGAAATCCATGGTGATAGGTCCTAGTGTTCTTACCCATTCATCACCCAAAGAAATATCACAGCCACCCATTTAGAAATTTCCATTCTCTTGAAAACTCATGTATAATTCCAAGAAATCCATGGTGATGGGTCCTAGTGTTCTTACCCATTCATCACCCAAAGAAATATCACAGCCACCCATTTCAATGGCAAACATGTGGCTTCCTTGTGAGGGAAGACATAATGGTTTCCATTTGCTAATTTAGGGAACAATTCCTTGCAAGCAAGGAGGAAGAGGTGAGCATAATACTAGGTGACAAGTGGCAAGTGGGAATGTATCAGTGTATTTGTAAACATCTAATTGTAACTCCTATGTTTAGGAGACAAACAACCACCAATGACCCTGTTGATTTCTCCATCAATTATTCCATTAATTGACTTCATTATATTTTGGATTTTATGTACTACAATATATCTGCATTTGTGGCATTCCTCTCTTGTAGTCTTCCTTTTATTTTTTAAATGCCACCTATATTACTTCAAGGAAAAGGAGCAATTAGTTACACTTTTTATCATCATATTATTTTCGTAAGTCTTCTCATCTTTGTTTGTAAGAACATATACGATATTGGGCAAAATCTTGCCATCTTGTAGCAATAGTCTGATCTATTGTCAAGTGATTAGCACAAGCTAATGTGTATCTTTCACCCATCCAAGCTAATGTGTGTTGGGATGAGTTGAGGTTGGTAACTTGAGTTCCTTTTCAAATTGAAGCAAGAGAAGGTAATTTTGGTTGCCATTATCAATTACCATATATGCTAGTTTGTGCTTGTTTTGACAGTTCTATGTATAAAGAGATTCGTTGTTGTTGGTAAGGTTATCTTTGGGCATTGGCATCAAGTTTGGATCAATGTAGCTGGGATTGTTGAAATCAACCTCTAAGTCTCCAACCTCTCAATAATTCTTAGAAAGGAAGTATTTTTCCTTTCGGAGCTCTTTGGCCTAAAATTTTGACATTCCTCATTGGAATGGGCAAGCTTCCTATGATAGGTGCCATATATCTTCTTCCCACAGTGGGTAGAGGATACAGAATTTGTTTCTCCTTTGTTCTACCCAATATTGTTGGGCTTAGTAATTAGTAGAAAGAAAATGAGTACAAAATTCCCTTCATCTAAAAGAATTGAATGGTCTTATGTAACTTGGCTTTGATATTGGAACCAATTTGCAATTTTGCATAAAATGCTTCGAGGAGGAAATAGAATAAACTCTAACTTATTTCTAATACTAGGGAACAACCCACAAAAGAATTTGGTGTAGAGGTTATATTTTGGGACCTTTGAGACTTTACCTTGAGTTGGGAGAGAGATCCATATTTGGCTCTCCATTCCTTTCCTATAAAGATCTGGTCTCCTTGGGTCATTCTGGTCGAAGGAAATATTGAGACTTTGAGGCCACTTTTTTTCTTCATTTTTCCATTATCTCCATTTATTGACTCCCTACTTTATAGGTTCCCTTGAATTCTCCCCCCTAAGACATATAATAATGAATCAATCAAGGAGGACATCTGATGGCTGTACATTCTAATCAGCTAAGTTTCTCCTCACAGTGTCTTAGATCTAAGCTAGCATTTTATGCTAAGCATTTTTTGCAACTTAACAGTCAATTGTTTGTCCAACTACATATGAAGGCACTAATCCCATGGACTCAATATTCCCATCATCAACTAAGATCATGCTACCACCATTTACGTGTCAAGATATGTATCATTAGATTCCCTAAGAGGACAAGATTTGTCGACACTCCTTCTTCTAGGAGGTGGAGACTAAAGAGCACTTCATGTTTCAAGTGCCCCATCTAATACAAGATACTAGGGAGATTGCACTACTTCTATAGAGACTCTAGCAAGTCCCTTGCGACCTTTCTTTTTAAACCCAAACCATAGATGCTTACCCCAATAATGCAAGTTGTAGTTACTAATAGACAATGTGCCCTACAAGGACCTTCAAGGCCTACTTGGTTGACAACTCCACCTCTCAAACATCAAAGGAATGAAGAGACTGGATACAGGGTGTCACTAGCATGGACAATGATAGATTATTGAAACAGAGGCCATCAACATGAGATATCATGAAACCACTTCATCCCATTGCTCTCCACATATGGCATAAAGGGACTACCACTCACCCTTGTTCTTAGCATAGAGGTCATGGACAGATTCCTGTTGAAACCTCCTTTAGGGATTTAGGAGGCTTGGATAGCA
Source organism: Pinus tabuliformis (assembly GCA_031772625.1). NCBI lineage: Eukaryota > Viridiplantae > Streptophyta > Pinopsida > Pinales > Pinaceae > Pinus > Pinus tabuliformis. The sequence goes on from CM062807.1 coordinate 83,869,049, forward strand.
CCAAAGCATGCTTGAAGCTTGAAGTGGGGTGGTTACTCTTATAAAAAAATTTCATGACAGGCTTGATGTGGATGAGAATTGTAGCTCATCTGAGTTTGAGTCATCAATTTTTCAAAGTGTCACTACCCTAGGAAAGTTGTGGATGACATGACAACAGTTATATATGACGACCATCATTGAATTTGCAATACAGTAGTGGTGAATTCTTTCTATGCTCATGGTACAATTAAAAGTATTTTGACTACTTTTGAAGCAACAATAGGTCATTCTCTGTGGACAATACCATTTATGCTACAACAAGGAATGGAGAGAAAAAATGAGAAGCTAGAGCATGTACCTTGGTTATTAGAGGCATTACAAAGCTATTGTAGGCTTTTCGAGTACCTTGTGAATTCTTCTTCGCTGTTAACTGTTCCCTCTGCATCATAGTTAGTGCAACCATTTGTTGGAGGCTCTATCACTGTTCCAAGCTGGGATCCAAAGTCTTGATGTGAGTGAGAACTATAGCTCATCTGACTTTGAGTCATCACTTTCTTCAAAGTGTCACTACCTTAGGAAAGTTGTGGATGACATCAGGGAAAATTTTAGGGGCTAATATTCGCCCATGGGCTAATTTTCTATACTTTTTCCAAAAAAAAGGATTCGCTAACTTCCTTTTTTTTGTAACAATGATTCGCCCAAACTTTATAGAATGAATTTCTTTTACCCTAAAAATCACCAAAAATTTATATATAGACTATATAAAAATATTATATTTTTGAATATTTTTACAAAAATATCTCCAAACATTTTATAGATTTCATATTATGGACTAGTGGGATTCGCCAAGGTTTCTAAACTTTAAGATAAATTTCCATCCTTAAAATTTTCCCTAGATGACATGACAACAGTTATATATGACAACCATAAGCGAATGTGCAATACAGTAGTGGTGAATTCTTTCTATGCTCATGGTACAATTAAAAGTCTTTTGACTACTTTTGAAGCAACAATAGGTCATTCTCCATGGCAATGCAGTTTCTTGAGAGGGGTGGATTGTCTTCACATTGCTCTTCAAGATTTCAGCTTTTCTCCAAAACTCCAAATTCTCACAAATGCTATGTGAGAAAGGTGTGAGACAAATAGAGGGGTGGGAGATCTCTTTATAGCAATTTGCTCAGTTTAATGCTTTGTTTTTTTGAGTTTTTTAATTTAATACTAAATTTTTCTTGGATTCTGTATGGGGTCATGATCCATCTTCTTGGCTAAGTTGGGCTTATTTGGTACCAAATCGGCCCATTGAGCCAAGTCAGACCAAGTTTTAGAGCACTAGTGTTGGGCCCTTGTCCATTGTCTTGTCAAATTCAAAACAGGGACATATTTTAGATCATTTGCATTTGTAATTTAAAGAGGCGCATATTTGAATTTTGAAGAAAAAAAGATTAAAAACAGGGATAGATTTCAGAGCATATACATTTTCAATTTAAAGAGAGGGAAAACATGCCTGGAAATGAAAATAATGGGCAGTGGGCACAAGAATTTGGTCTACAACTCCTCCAAGCTTCCAGATACATTATAGCCTTTTGATTAAGCTGCCTAAATCCATTGCAAACAACCTCAAACAAATGCCAAACTAGCACCAAGCTCAAGCGTCACATTGCTCTTCAAGATTTCAGCTCTGCTCCAAAACTTGAAATGCTCACAAATGCTCTGTGAGAAAGGCGTGAGACAAATAGAGGGGTGGGATATCTCTTTATAGAATTTTTTTCTTGGATTCTGTATGGGGTCATCATGCATCTACGTGGCTGAGTAGGTATTATTTGCTACCAAACTAGCCCATTGAGCCAAGTCGGACCAAGTTTTATAACAATAGTGTTAGGCCCTTGTCCATTGTCTTGTAATATACTCAAAAGAAAATAATACTAAGTATAGTTGGGTTGTTGTCCACTAAATATAATGGAAGCAAGACATGCCATTGTTGTATATAGCTTGGCTACTAGCCACTAAATCCTATGCTATTAGAACAATAGAAATAAAATATATTAACTAAACCCTCATAGAGAGGGGGACTAAGATTCTTCATGTTATTCATTCACTTCAAGGAAATGGGATGGTGGATGTCTTCTCAAACCTCGTGGTATTCCCTTTGTCTCTCATCCCTAGCTTTTGGAGCAAGCTGTGAACCTTGGAGGGATTTCAATAGGTAGTATTCATCATTGAATTGTTGTAGCTTTCCTTTGATACCATTCAATAGGGAGTTCTTCTTTGAGGTTGATTCCATGTGACAGGTGATCCAGGTGGATATTGGTGGCCACCTGCCAAGTCCACCTGGACCCCCGCCATTGTCTTTCTCAGCATTTTCAGTTTCCTTAATTGTAGCACAACTTACTATTTTTAGCAGTTTTTCGGGTCCTGAACTTCCGGAGCCGTTTTGAGGCCCTAAACGACGTTTTTTGGGGAATCCGAGGGCAACACGAGTCCATGGAATGGACTGGTGTTGCCCGTTCCAACAATGATAGTGCTCGGATAGATCTTTCTAATGAGCTATTGTACGCGTCAAACGGAGATCATATGCCAAAGTTACGACCTCGGGAAGTTGATGTACCAACTTACCCCCAAACGGGGCCCACAGTTTGGCGTTTCATCTCCTAGGGTTAGGTTTTGGAATGTTAAGGGTTTTTCCATTGTTTCTCAACAATAAATAGGCCTTCGAGCCTCATTGTAACATAGTTCATAGGCATGTAGCCATCACATCTCTTCTCAGAGATAAGCTACCATCGCCCTAGCTAGTTTATTGCCATTTCTGTTTGTAAGCATATTTCAGTATTTTCCATTAATGAAATGAAGTATTATTTCCGCTGCATCTTTGTGTATATGGTTATCTCTGTAATTTGTTGCGTTCCTGTTTAAATCCAGATCAGTGGTATCAGAGCAGTCTGCTTTTTCTCTGTTTTTCTTTGCATGTCCCCAACAAGGTCGGGATATAAGGAGTTAGGGCTTGAACTGGTTGAACCTTTGCAAGACCAGCCTCGCAAATCCCGATGGCCTCCCATGGCGGACGAGAAGAAAGACGAGGGGACAGGAGATCCCATCAAAATCTTACTCGAAGAAGCGCTCGAGCGACAACGGAACGCGATGATGGACAGCTTTGCGCAGATCCTTCAGCGGCTACCCAGAAGCGGCGCATCGGCTTCCAGCAGCTCCTCTGGAAACGCCACACCCTTTAAGGTACAAGTTAATTTTGAAATCCCCATATTCGAGGGTCAGATAGATGCCGATGCCGTAGATAAATGGTTAAATCTGCTAGAGGGTTATTTTTCTGTTCATGAATTTTCGAGTCGGGAAAAGATTGTTTTTGCTCTTCTCAAAGCAGCCCCCCACGTCAAGGACTGGTGGGAAACCTACTGCGAGCAGAAGGATGAAAGTACTGGCTCACTATTTTCAGCCGCACCCACCTGGGATTCGTTCCGGGATGCCATCAAGGAGCAGTACTACCCTGTCGGAAGCTATGAGGATGAATACATAAAGTGGACCACGCTGCGGCAGGGAAGGGACCAAGACGTGCCGGAGTTCACCAATCTTTTCCATACCCTTCGCACAAATTTGGGTATCAAGGATTCGGAGCAACATTTGATACTCAAATACCGTGGCTGCCTGCATAAGTACATCCAGGAAGAAATACAGTTCCTAAACATCCCCTCGCTCGGCGCAGCATACCGGTATGCCGTCAAGGTAGAGCAGAAGTTTAAACAAAAGAAGCGAGACTTTGGATCTGCGAATCCAAAGCAGGGGAAAGGTGCCCCTAAACCACAGAACAAAGGACAAAGCCAAGGCGGGACAGCCCAAGACAACCAGCCGAAGCTGCAAGCAAAGAGCAACGCTGCGAAGCCGAGAAAGGACACTGGAAAATGGTGCGAGTTCCATAAGAGCTCCACTCACAACACAAGTGAGTGTCGGGCCAAGCAGTCACTCGTGGCTGAGCTAAAGGTTTCAGAATCAGATGCATGTTCCGACTCTGAGTCAGAACCCGATAAGGGGTATGAAAAAGGGAAGCAGATCATTGATGCGGATCCCAGCGCCACTGTTGCTACCGCAAAGATCCAGAAAAATGAACCCGAAGATCCAGAGGAGGAGGAGCGTCTCTTCCACTCCCAGATGTGGGTAAAGGGCTCCCCGATACAGTTCATTGTTGATAGCGGGAGTCAAAAGAACCTCATTTCGGCAGAGGTCGTGAAGCGGTTGGGCTTACCGACCACAGCACATCCACAACCATACACCATTGGGTGGCTTCACCAAGGGCGAGATCTTCACGTGAGCCCGCAGTGTCGCCTTCCATACAACATCAAGCCCTTCACGGATGAGGTATTGTGTGACATTGCTCCCCTTGAAGTTTGTTATGTATTACTAGGACAACCATACTTGTGGAAGCGACATGCTGTGTATGAATCAAGGCCCTGTGCTGTTATTATTACATTGGGAAATAAGTTGTTCAGGATACCAGAGGTAGCACCACCTGCCACCATCTCTTTGATTACTGCAAAACAATGCAGTAAGATCATTTCCAAAACCAGGAAATTTGTTTTCCTGATGATACGCCCTCAAGGGAAGAAGAAGACAGTGGCCGCGGCCTCCAAACGGGGTCCCTCTGCACGGCAGCTACAGATGGACAAGATTGTGGAGGAGTACGAAGACATCTTCACCTCCCCGACAGGGGTTCCTCTGCACTGTCAAGTCAAGCACTCCATCGATCTGACCCCAGGTGCGCCGCTACCCAATGGACCAATTTATCGGTGCTCCGTTCTGGAGAACAATGAAATCAAGAGGCAGATTCAGGAGCTCCTGCAGAAAGGTCACATCCGTCCGAGTTCTTCGCCCTGTGGGAGCCCGATAGTGTTGGTACAGAAGAAGGATGGGACGTGGAGACTCTGTATTGACTATCGGGCGCTGAACAAGATCACTGTCCGTAATAGGTACCCGATCCCGCGGATTGATGACCTCCTAGACCAACTAAAGGGGGCGAAATATTTCAGCAAGATCGATCTGAAGTCAGGATATCACCAGGTACCAATTGAACCCTCAGATGTGTGGAAGACTGCCTTCAAATCCAAGGAGGGCCTCTTCGAATGGTTGGTCATGCCTTTCGGATTGACGAATGCTCCTGCAACCTTTATGAGGCTAATGGATGACATCTTGCGGCCATTCACCAACTCCTTTGTAGTAGTATACTTGGATGACATTCTGATCTTCAGCCAGAGCTGGGAAGAGCACCTCCACCACATCCGACAGGTTCTCCAAACACTGCGGCAACACAAGCTATGTGGCAATTTGGAGAAATGCACTTTTGGCATGACCGAGGTTCAGTATCTGGGATACATCATTGATGAACAGGGGGTGCATGTCGATCCAGCCAAGATCCAAGTCATTCGGGATTGGCCCTCTCCAACCACTCTAACAGAGCTCCGTAGCTTTCTAGGTCTTGCCAACTTCTACCGCAAGTTTGTGTTGGGATTTTCTCATATTTCTTGGCCCTTGAGTCAAGTCACCAAGGGCGGGGCGAAAGCAAAATTCTTTTGGTCTGAATCTCAACAGAAGGCATTCAGGGAGTTGAAGGATCGCCTCTGCACGGCACCAGTGCTCGCGTTACCAGATTTACAACAACCATTTGAGGTCGAGACAGATGCCTCTGACTATGCTATTGGGGCAGTCCTTACTCAACATGGACATCCAGTGGCATATCACAGTGAAACACTTTCAGACACAGTCCGGAAGTACCCCACTTATGATAAAGAGATGTATTCCATTGTACAGGCCTGCCGACAATGGAAGCATTACATTTTGGGGAAGGAAACGGTCATCCACACAGACCACCGACCTCTGCAGTTCATACAGACCCAAGGGAAATTGCAGAATGATCGCCATCAGAAGTGGTCTACATACCTGCAACAGTTTCACTTGAATATCAAGTATAAAAAGGGCAGCACCAATAATGTTGCAGATTGCCTCAGTCGACCACCGATCATGGCGCTAACCACCGTGCTCAACTCTTGCGGGCACGAGACTTCTGATTGGCCACTTCTCTACAAAAGCGACCCAGAATTCAGCCACACATACCAGACACTCTTGGAGGGTCGGCAGGTTGCAGATTTTCACCTCCAGGATGCCCTATTATGCCACCTCGGTCACCTCTATGTTCCTTCAAGCGAGCGTGCCAAGATGATTTGGGAAGCACACTACAGTCGGGCTGCTGGGCATTTCGGGGTCGAGAAAACAGTGGCAGTACTGCAAAACTATTTCTATTGGCCGAATCTTCGACGAGATGTTGGGAAGTACATCCGATCATGTACTGCCTGTGCCATTGCCAAACCGACCATTAAGAAGCAAGGCCTCTATACCCCGTTGCCTACCCCTAGTCGACCTTGGGAATCCATCTCCATGGATTACATGTCAGGCCTTCCTTCCACTAAGCATGGAAATGACTGTGTTTTTGTGGTCGTCGACAGGTTCTCAAAGATGGCCATTATGATGGCCTGCAAGAAGAATATCACAGCAGAAGCCACTGCTAAACTCTTCTTTGAACGAGTGTGGGTGCACTTTGGGATCCCACAGTCTATCATCTCAGATCGGGACAGTCGGTTTCTCAGCACCTTTTGGTCCAGTCTCTGGTCAATGCTGGACACCAAACTCACGAAGTCCACAGCCTTCCACCCTCAAACTGATGGCCAGACAGAGGTTGTCAATAGGATGATTGTGCACATTCTGCGCATGTATAACTCAAAGCATCCACGCACATGGGACGAGAGCCTCCCCTACGTTCAGCACAGCTACAACCGAGCTCTTCACAGCTCCACTGGCCATAGCCCTTTTCAGGTGGGTTTGGGATTCCAGCCACTATGCCCCATTGATGTGGCCATGCCACTTGCAGCTACTCACATGAATTCAGCTCATGTCCAGTCTGAAACAGATAAGGCCACCAGCTTCATTGAGCACATCCAACATATTCGCCAGCAGGTCCATGACATTCTTGAGAAATCAAATGCCAAGTACAAGCAGCGACATGATCAACATCGGGTGCCACACAAGTTTCAGGTGGGCGACAAAGTCTGGTTGCATTTGCAAAAGGAACGCCTTACTGGAGCCTATCGGAAATTGAGACCACTCCGATATGGTCCTTACACCATTACTAAGGCTATGGGAGACAATGCATTTGAGCTCAGCATTCCCCCATTCCTTGGCCTGCACCCAGTATTTAATGTGGACCGCCTTCGGCCATACTTTCCACCATTGCTAGACACATCCGACATTGCAGAATAGCTCAAACCCACAGAATTAAATCCAGATTGCATGGAACAAGCTGCAACTAATCGGATCATGGACACACAGATCAAGAACACTCGCCAACAGAATATCCAACTGTATCGAGTTGTCAAAGCGGGCCAACTCCTTCAGCAGGGCAAGTGGCTCACCAGGGAACAAGTTCAGTAGAAGTTTCCTCATCTCATGGAGGAGCTCAACGCAATGGGGACCATTGCTTCCTAAGGGGGGAGGAATGATCCAGGTGGATATTGGTGGCCACCTGCCAAGTCCACCTGGACCCCCACCATTGTCTTTCTCAGCATTTTCAGTTTCCTTAATTGTAGCACAACTTACTACTTTTAGCAGTTTTTCGGGTCCTGAACTTCCGGAGCCGTTTTGAGGCCCTAAACGACGTTTTTTGGGGAATCAGAGGGCAACACGAGTCCATGGAATGGACTGGTGTTGCCCGTTCCAACAATGATAGTGCTCGGATAGATCTTTCTAATGAGCTATTGTACGCGTCAAACGGAGATCATATGCCAAAGTTACGACCCCGGGAAGTTGATGTACCAACTTACCCCCAAACGGGGCCCACAGTTTGGCGTTTCATCTCCTAGGGTTAGGTTTTGGAATGTTAAGGGTTTTTCCATTGTTTCTCAACAATAAATAGGCCTTCGAGCCTCATTGTAACACAGTTCAGAGGCATGTAGCCATCACATCTCTTCTCAGAGATAAGCTACCATCGCCCTAGCTAGTTTATTGCCATTTCTGTTTGTAAGCATATTTCAGTATTTTCCATTAATGAAATGAAGTATTATTTCCGCTGCATCTTTGTGTATATGGTTATCTCTGTAATTTGTTGCGTTCCTGTTTAAATCCGAATCAACAGGTTATCATTTCTTTGGCGTGTTGTTATAGAACTATGGTGAAAGAGGGGTTGTTCTTCTTGTTTCTTGAAAACTCTGCATTGGGGATGATGTGAGACAAGTCCTTTTCTATATGCCTATTGTTGGTAGCAACTTTTTGTCCATTAACTTGCTCCTCCAGTTTGCCAAGATTATGAACTGCATTGTATTTGTGCCACTTATTGAAACCTTGTGTTATACATTGAGACTCACCTTTTTGCATTTGGTTCCTGTTTTTTCAACAGAATCTTCTTGAATACTTATCTTTAGTGAATTTATATCCGTAAATTCTTTAGCCTAAACATATCTTTGAAAGTATAATAAATAAGGCTTGTCAATATCTTCTTTTCAATTATTAAGTTATATGTATGTTTTTTATATAGATATATTTGAATTTAATGGTGAATTTTATTTAATTTTTATATGGGGTGATTTTTTTTTGAATTTGATGTTTAAACATGAACACAAACCAGGTAACTATGATTCTAGGGAGATGTACAAGGTAAAGTGTGCTACTGATGATAGTGTTGACTACCCTTCCACATCTCTTCTCTGATAGAGATTTATGAGTCAAGCTTGTGGTATCATGGGTTTAATGCAATAACATTAAACCTTAGTCAAAAGAGGCTTCAATCTGCCTAGCCACTTTGACTTTACCAAAAAACCATTTTGGATCGCTCAACTTGAGTAATTAGTGATATTCTCATTCTATACATGCAAACCATGAAGATGGGGTGTAACTCTTACAACAACGTTGGGATTTCACCATTGTCTAATGCATGCTAATTTATGGAATCTATCTGATCAAACATAATTTATATGAAAATCTTGGTTGAGTATCATCCATGGGATTTCACCATTTTCTGATGCATGGTATTGGGTGGAATCCATCTGATCAAACATTATTTATATGCAGGTCCTAGTTGAGTTTTATTCTTGTGTCTCTAATGGATTATGGAAAGGAAAGTAGGAGCCTAATGGCATGAATTCCACTTTCTTTCTATGGCATAAGATTTGGAGTGTGGTTTACAACATTCTCTTGTGTGGATATATTGACATGACTGTTCTTGAATGTTTCAAGAATATGAAAAATAAACCAATATCCAAAATTAAAGACAAACAATATCATTCAGCCAACAATGAATCTTTCAAGACCTTGCCAAATTTTTAAAATACAACAACCTAACTCAAGGTAATGATAATGTGGATTCCTTTCAAAGATTGTTCATTCAGAATGCCTATCTATATAAGAATCTATGCATTTATGTTAGTTTAATACTAACAAAAAGGTATAATGCTTAGAAGGTCCATCGGATTTAAGCAGATATGTGTTATGCAATATTTGATTGGCTTCAAGGAACTGCACAACAAATGTATTTATCAAAACAAACAAACAATGTTTTAGAAGTTGGAATTGGTATTGAAACTGAAGGGTCAGACTCGACTAGGACCATCTAATAAACTGGTGACTCTAATAATTTATGAAGGATTTGGGCTGTGTGACTCTCTTAGATCCCATCAATAGTCATTTATTGGCAGGGAAAATTTTAAGAACCCCCCCTAAATTTACATGTATAATAAATGGGCGAATCTCCATGGTATATAGGGAAAATGGAAGGTGATTTTATCAATAATATGATATGTATATATAATTATTTGGCGAATCTCTCACCAGGCGTGGCGAATATTTTACTCAATTATAAAATCTTGTGTTTATTGAATACACAAATGAAATCATTGCATTTCTTTAAAATATCTTTTGAAATCAAAATTACCGAAATTACATATCGATAACTTAGTGGTAGTGGGTGTAGGATAAAATTAACCCGTGCCATTCAGAGAAAGCATGAGAAAAAACCTAATACTATATATAAAACCAAGAAAAATTCAAATTCATCACTTCTAGGGACCTCGTAGCCACCATGCCAATACACAAGTATGTTCCTATTTGCAATTAGAAAAATTACCCAAATTACAATCTGTTTACTCCAGCATATGTTGGAAAGTTATAGAAGGATGACTAGTGCAATCAATCCATTCCTTTTAGCCCTGGATTTGTTTCAGTTTAAAATAGAAGTATACAAATATACTTGTCCAATGTCTATGCTTTAACCATTCACCTTAAGATGTTTTTACAATATAATTTCCTAAGTCTATTTAATATATTCATTATCATAAAAACCAACCTATATCCATCTTAACTCCACATCTACCACTCTTAGGGGGATGAAATCTATTTATCCCTCTGAGCACTTGGTAGACCCAGAATTAAGATGGATCTAAGATGATAGAATTTCCCCTTTAAATAATCTATGCTCACATGAATACCATGGTATTACCATGGGTCAATACCACGGGTTATCATAAACGTGGAGCTTAAAAATTACTATTAGTAATTTATAAAAATTAATAAAATTAATAGTTGATTTTTATTTTATTTTTTATTTTAACCAAGCTAAAATGTTTAACATACATTAAATTACAACATCCATTTTTACTCTTGATCGGATCAAATATCTTTGACTCTATGCTAGTTTGCATATCATGATATTTGATACCTCTCAGGGGTTAGTAGATCGAGAGTAAAGATGGATCTATGCTAGTTTAATTCTCCCATTTAAATAGGCTACATTCGAGGTGAATACCATGGGTCAATACCATGTGCCATTTTTATTTTTATTAATACTAATATTAGGGTTAATAATGTTTTTTTGCATGGTATTAATAACAATCTAGTCCATGGTATTTGTCCCATAGTATTTTGCCCATAGGTTTCACCTAAATATAACGCATTTTTTGAGTGTTCGTAAATATAAGGTGACTTATGGAGTAAATATAAAAAAATGTTTTTTTGTTTACCATACCTCTTGTTTATTTATATTGTTATTAATTTACCATACCTCTTTTACAAATATGGTATTTGGCCCATAGGATTCACTTAAATAGAACCTCTTTCTTGAGCCTTCATAAATAGAACGAGGGTTATGGACTAAATATAAAAAGAGGTTTTATTTATTTACCATGCGTCTAGTTTATTTATATTTTTATTTATTTACCATACCTTTTGAGTAAGTATAAAAAGACGTTTTATTTATTTACCATACCTCCAATTTACTTATATTTTTATTTGTTTACACCCTTGCATGTATATAAGGTGACTTATGGAGTAAATATAAAAAATGTTTTATTTATTTACCGTACCTCTCATTTATTTATATTTTTATTAATTTACCATATCTCTTTTATAAATATGGTATTTGGGCCTTTGGCCCATAGGATTCACTTAAATAAAACCTATTCTTGAAAATGGGCAAATGGAAGGTTGTAACTCCTAATTTCAAGGGCTAAATTTACCTTTTTTACCCTCTCCCTTAAAATAAGGTGGGCTATTTGAGGTGATTTGTAAAAATGTACTATGATACAAAATATTCGCCCACTAAAAATTTAAAAGCCCTTAATTTTGCCAAAGGGCGAACATTCGCCCCTAAAATTTTCTATGTTTATTGGAGTTTGAGCCCATACGCATCAGCAAGGGCATTATGTTCTATGCAATACATAGTAGTCTTCTACCCTTTCATTGTTCAATTTGATAAATGCTTGTAGGCAGCAAACCATGTGTACCAAGTTCAAATTTATAGGGATTATCTGGTAGCCAATTGTTGGGCTCAACCCCCACAAGTGGTATTCGAAAACAACTTTAGCATACCCTTAGAATTCATGGTAAGCTGACAAGTGGCACTGTGGTTTGATATCTGAAATACGTGGATGACATGATAAGCATAATAGTGCAGCTTTGAGGTTATGCATGGCTATTCATGCCAATTGGTATGGTTTCCCAAAGTGTCTGTAGTAGAATTTGCAACAACAACGTCACAAATTATTGGATCTCTTTTGACTTTGAGATCCATTCATCACAAAGAATACAATTCGTTTGCTAGAGTCATTTTTTATATGGAGGAACAACAAGTTATTTGTCTTTATAGTCTAGTACTTCTAACATTGATGTCCAAGGTGGAATTTTACACATTTATTACATACATGGCTACTTATTTGGGAGAATGCACACTTTTATCGCACTAGGTCATGGTTTGGATCTATTCCATGTGCACCGTTTATGGAGAACATTTGGCAAAAACAATTCAACTATTCATGCCTAACTTGACTTATAATGTTAACTACAACATAATAAAGGCACAATAATTGCTTCACTCACTAATCCTCGTTGGAACAACATTTGGCTTTTCATTTGTTTCTAGGTTCACAGGTCCTCTTTCAAAGGTTTAATTAATGCTCGATGTTGCAAAATACTCAACTTGGACAAGCATCACAAGGAAATTCCTCACCCCACAATCTTTCCATCACTGACGTATCAAGTAGAAACATTTGGCACATGAAGGGTTAATTGTTGTAGGTTGAGTTGTGATTGAAACAAGACTACAAGCTAAGGAAATTTGGAGCAATAATATAAAATTAGATGTTTCCCAATATGAACTCTCTCACCTCTCAAAGAGTATGACATGACGATATTGGTCACTTTCATAGTTCTCCTAAACAGAAGCTTGAATTCTGGATCATTGATTTTGGGTTGTAATGCATTACACCAAAGCCAATTAAGTTCCATTTTGCATAATTGTTTTTCTTTGGAAAATTCTTTGTCTGAAAACTTGACTACGGTTAGTGCTAGTGGTGTCATGGAAGTAGGCACAAAATGTGCTACTAAGATTACAATGGGAAATTTACAGTCTCCATTTCCATTCCCATTGGTGGCATGCCTAGAAAAACACTAGGCATGCCCCATCTTTCAACTTCTAATTTGCAACAAACCAGTAGCAATAGTCTTGTAGAAAATTTCATTAGCACTGACATGCAACAGGCCAAATGGGAAGGTGCTTTGTTTGAAAATAATGGTGATGTTGGAGGATAATCTGATTATGGAAATAATGCATCTAATCATGTTTTTCTGATAATAGAAGCAACTACTTGTGCCTCAAAATTTTAAGTGCCACCTTCACTCCTTCTAGTTACAACACAACCAGATTCTAATTCTATGGATCACTATAAAAACACTCCAAGTGTCATTTACTTATTTGATGATGATTAGAGCTATTGTAAAACATTTTTTGTTTATTACTTTTGCAGCTAATTCTAGAAAGTCTCCAAAGAATTTATGTAAATATACATTTTTTGTGATTGCTTGCTGGAAAATCCTATTTGTTAAATTAAGAAAGTGGATAGAGATGTTGCAATTCCAAATTGCTAACAAGTTCTATGTGAGGTAGCTACCAAAATTCTATATTAAGGTTTTATAGTTATTGGGAAAGTGTTGTTACAAACACATTGTCACTAGGAAATCGAATCATTTCATTTTTTGTGGATTAATCAAACAAGGCACCTCAACTTTGATGTTGATGTTGGGAACATGAGTGGATGTAGCATTAACACACTGTTAAGAAGGCTTATCCCTAGCCAACAGGGCTTGGTATTGTATGTTCAATCCCAAAGGCCTTAGAAACAACAAATACTACAAATTTGTTGAATTTATTTTAATTGGAATGACCATTTAAAGTTCTATAAGTTGAAAACATATTTTCCCTACATATCTAGACTCCGAGTAGTACTAGATCTTATATTTAATGATGAATTAGGGAGTATCATTACAAGGAACACTTAATTAGGAACTCTTGCATATGGAAGGAAATAAGGCTTACTGTGTAAGAATGGGGATTGAATAATTGTACTCAAAGGAAGGAATAGATGAAGGAAAGTCTAGAATTGATATTTTTTTGTGGATACTAAAAAAGGGCCTGCCAAAACCTCCTCACTTACATGGAATAAAACGTCATTAAGCTCACTTTGTTTTGCAAGTGATGAAACACTAATTGGTTTAGCTGTAGAGTCATCTAGAAGAGCCCTTGAAATGGCGAAAGTCAAGCCAGAGGATGTTGACTTGGTTTTGATGTGTACGTCTACTCTAGATGATCTTTTTGGTGGTGCTCCCTAAGTAAGTATCATATGATATTTATTCGATCTATAGCTGAATAATTATCGTTAACTTTGCTATGACACTTTAATGTATTTGTACTCCATATTTTTTTGTTTTCCCATGTTTCTACTTGGTTCAAATTGTTTGAGTTAATGTTTTCCATAATATGGGAGCTACTTGGACTAGAGATATTATGCTATATCGTTAGCATTTTTATGGGAATTTATTAGTTATAGAATCTATATCATGATGGTATCATATTTTATTGATGTTATAGCAGTTAACCTGGAGTTTAGATGCATTTCATTGAGTGGAAAACAATTCTTTTTTATCATGTATTGATTGGCTTCGTAAGAAATTGCGTTTATATAGGCTAATCTCAATTCAAAGTTGTTGGATTTTCAAATTATACAATTCATAATTTTGTTGATATCAAAACTCCTCGTATTGCCATGTTTTTTGTTTTGAGATGATGTTTGTAGCCAACATTTGGGCTTTGTTGTGACAATTTTTGTGTATAATTTGATATAAGGGAATTCCTTTAAATTTTAAACTCATTACCTTTGTTGCATTGATTAAAAGAGAAGAATCTGCCTAACCTAAAAATGAACTGTAGTGACAATGAAGTTAAATGTGAATTTCTACGTGCATTTATTCGTTAACTTGTTAATGTTCGTTTCTGTTGTAGGGAATCACTTTGATGTTGGGTTGTTTTGTTATAATTACCATTTCAATGGCTAGAAATGTGTTTTGAATTCATGTAATTGTTTCCTTGGGGTGTGTTGACAATCCTTAGAAATAGGCACATGGGGGAGTAGGGAAATGCAGATTTGATCAAGCTTATTCTTAAAGGAATAGAAAGGGATATGGTGAGAAACTGGAGGCCAATCATTTTACTTAATGTTTTGTACAATTTCAAGGTTTGAGAAGGTTTGATATATCATCATGTTCAAGGTTTGTTCTCAATGTCTATTCTACCCTTATGTGCTATGATGTTGGTCACTTCACTAATGCTGTTATTTAGTCTTGCCATAGTCTTCAAGACGCCCCTTTATTCACTATTGATATGGACATGTGGATGTTGCTTACAAAAATATTGTTATGAATTGCGATGTTCTCATGCCGAGATGGTCTTCAAAATTATCAATAGTCAATGGTGGTTATGACTTATGAAATTATCAGTTATAATACATGGATGGCTAATAGTAACATGCATTAGAATTTTCTTTTTTGGTTTTGGTTATAAACTTGTAGTTTTACTCTTGTCATTCCTGAATGGTTTTGATTATTGAATGTTTTTTTTTAATTGTCTCTCTTTATATATATTACAAAATATTTTTGTACTTGCCATTTTCCTACTATATCTAGATCCTGGCTTTTCAAAAATTTGGAAAATTTGTGTCTAGTTCCCTATCTGTATCCTGTTGAACTTAGATTGTAATTTATCTTTGCATCATGTCACCATCTAACCATGCATTCCCAAGCAACTTCCGCCATTTGTTATCAATGGTGGGATAAGAACTAAGGGTGTTTTTTCCTGTTGGATAGAAAGATTGAGTCAACTCTTTGCCTATTAGGATTGTGTTCTTTGTTCCATAATCACCCTCATGTTTTGGATGGATTGGGATTCTAAAGGTATCTCTAGCAGGATGAGTAGTGGAGTCTTCAGAACTATGGGTTTCATTCTCATGATCACTTCCATTTCTTCCTATTTCTTCTTACATATATTTTGCCTCATGTTATAGCTTTCAATATCAGCTTACATGTCAGATTATAATTTGGCTAAGTTTTTAGATAAATATTGAATTTTCCCTAGTATATTTTCTAGGTGTTGTTTTGACTATCAGAGTATGTATAACCACTGCCCCACCAATTTCCATGGGACAATAGTTTCATAACATTTCATCCCCAACTATTTGGCAATGGTTCCATGTAGGATCCTTTTTATGTTTGGGAGCCATGGCATTTTTTCTACCACATAAATAATTTGCAAATAAAACCTTACATTTAATTTCTAGATTTTTTTAACAAACTCTCTTAAGAGAAATAGGGTTTGAAGAATATTTGTAAATACCTTTACAAGTTCCAATTCTTCACTTTGAATCAGTTCCAGGAGCAGATCTAAATCAATTGCAGGAACATATTGAATCAACATTTGGAATCAGCAAAAGAGTAGCTCCAAAAACCAGTGTTGCAAACATTGTTATTATCATGGTCCTGGTATTATTGCAATGTCACAAATTTTACCCCCGAATGATATTATTGCTGATAAACTGTGCAGTGTTTTCATTCTCAAAAATAGCATGATAATATTGTAAATATCTCGATATTACCATGAGATGCATGAAATTATTTTCCCTACTCATCGATGAAGGGGCATAAAGTCAATTATTTGTCTTTGAATAATTTTGTATTTTTTAAATTTGCGTATATTTTGTGATATTTTCCTCATGTTGTCAATATTTTCTTTTCCTGATTCTTGGTGATATTTTTGCTGACATGATGTTTACAACATTACCAAAAACACAAGAAGCACCCCAATAAAATCAATAATCCAGGTCTTAATCCAAATAAGGTTTAGTAATAGATCCAAGGAACTCCCCAATCAAATCTTGAGTGCTCCAAATTATCGGATGGAACTCTCTAAATTAGAGTGAGAAGCATTATGAATCAACACAAGAATATTGTTGAATCAACACTCTTTGCTACTTAAATGATCAATGAGAAGGTTGTGAAGAAAATATAAGGGGAATGATTAAATAGATGGGAAATGAGGTTTATGGTAGTTTTAGGATTTTTTGTAGGTTTGTTTTTTTCCTTTTTTCTAGGGTTGGGGTTGGAGCTGCAATGGTACAAAATTGGTCAAACTATCCACGTTGATCAGTTTTTCTTGAACTGGGAGTTTTGGGAAAAACTGATCAATTCTAGTTTCATGGGTGGGTTTTGACTAGAAATGCTCAAAGCAGTACTAGAACTAGTTGCTTCTAGTTTGGATTGTCCATTTTCAAATTTTAGCAACACTGAGCTGAACATGGATCTAAAGATGTTAACTACAAGTTGATGATAAAATGGTTGACATTATCCTTTTCTATTCTTGCACCCCCCCCACCCCCCCCAAAAAAAAAAGAAAATGAAAATATCATACCCACTGTTCTGGTTTTTTGGGGAGTAAGGAAATGTCCCTTTGTGCGATGGATTTCATTGGGGATGAAGGGACTTGTTGGCCATACCCAAGACATTCCTGGAAAATTTCAGGGATGTTCTTGTATATAATTTCTCTTATATAGGGTAGGTCTTGTATATAATTTCTCATATCAAAATTCTTTTGCTGCATATGGAGGAATCTGTACATGTGCAAATTTCTGACTTAAAGCATATGATTGTTATCCTAGTTTAGTCTGTTGCTTCTCACAAATAGTTTGTATTGCCTTGTGAAAATCCTTCTGCTTTCTGAATGAACTTGTGCCTCTTGTTTGCAAATCTATGAGTCAAAAATGATCATTCTATCATATTTTAGTATGTTATTCCTTGCAATTAGTTTATAGTGCCTTGTCATAATATATGCAAAGCATCCTTATTTTCCACATGCTAAGCATCCCTATTTTCCTTATTTTATTAACTTGCTTCTTAGTGTCTTAAGAGACTTTTTTATAACAACATCATTGTCAATATCCTATATCCTTTTGGAGCATACCTGTATTTACCATTTAGCCACCTATTCATGAATTTGTTTGAGTTGAGTCTCATAGCAGTTCAAAATCCGATCAAAAAATCATTAAGGAAATAACCTATAAGATGTATAGAAAAGAAGCTTGTAATTGTTTTTTCATTCCCTAAGGAGACTTTGTTGTTCCCTTTTTTAAAGTTGAATTTTTAGCTGAGAGTTGCCACTTGCTAGCATATCCAAAGAGGTTTTCAATACCTTTGCAGATCAAATAGGGCATGTCTATATCACCATATATAGAATTTTATATATGGTGATCTAGACATGCCCTATTTGATCTGCAAAGGTATTAAAAACCTCTTTGCATATTGCATAAAGACAAAAAATTACAAATGGTTGAAACAATTGATACTAGATGGAGGATAGAACATAGGCAAACTAGAAGCAGACCATAACCAAGACAAGAAAGTGAGCATATTTTTCATGACTAGCTAGACTAAGTGACACAACATATGAAATATCACAGTTAAGCAGATTCTATTTTAATCATTAATAGAATTTGATGGTCCTCTAACCCACACGTCCAATGGTCAATAAACCACACTTCAATCAATAATTAGGTTTAATGTTTTGAATTTTCAACAGATGAGCTTCCTTCAATGTTGTGGGCCTTGTGATTGAGGCTACATTTGTTACCTATGCAAGGTCGCAACCAATTTCAAATGTATTTACACAGACTTAATCAAAGAACTTCATTGTAAGAGTTTCTCATTGGGATACATTTTTCAATCACTTGCATGATTTGGTGTCTTCAAAACTTGTTCTTGTGTGCATGTGTGTATTATGTTTTTAAAAAATTGCCAGTTCTTTGTTAGTAGTATTTGCTTCTCACATATGTAACAAAATGGTACCGCAAAGTATTCCATCTATATCGATAATTATGTTGGTATATAAACATATTTCTGCAACTACATTCCTATTGGGTTTGAATGAAAATTGCATGCGGTAGCCACCACAAAGTGGATTACCTCGTGATATCCAAATGAGAAGTAATTGATATTAGTGATTGTACATTTTTTGATTTTATGGAAATAAATAATTGTTCCAGTTTTTAAATGGGATCCAACCAAGGGTCTATAAAACATTTTTTTTTCTAACTCTCAAAAGTTCCATTTTTTTTGATTTCATGTTAATGTTAGGATTAAGTTTTTGCATGCTAACAACCTATGTCTTTAGGACATAATAGTTTTTCCCCTTAACCATATCAAATTAGTATTTTTTTGTGTCAATTTGTATATTTTTAACAAATACAGTTTACTACATGTAGATTTTAGATATTTTTCTGTAAAGTTTCTCATTAATTATTCATACTTATGATTCTATATTAGAAAAAAATGCAATTTTGATATCAGGTACAAAGTGAGGTGCGTTGTATAAAATCCTTGGCTTTCAACATTACAACTTCTTGTAATGGCTTTGTGTTGGGTCTTGTAAGGACTACATGTTTCCTAAAAGGTGAGTTGTTGTGTCTATTCTAATTGCTAATAAATCCAATTTTTTTTGTATAATTCATTTACTTATGGTTAGTATTATTGGAACAATGATAGGTGGTGGATTTAAACATGTTTTGGTTATTGGAGTAGATGCTCTTTCTAGATATGTTGATTGGACAGACTAGAGCTCCTGTGTTCTTTTCGGGGATGGAGCTGGTGTTGTGCTGTTATAGGTAAACATCCTTTTTTAGCCTTTCAAATTAAATTACCTTTACAAAAGTCTCATTGCTTTGACTATAGTAGCTTCCATATTTATTAATCCCCTTCTGTTGTTAAACATGATTTTATACCTTTCTATTTATATGTAAATTAAAAACTTCTTAAGTATTTGACATATCCTTTCAAGTGTTGCTATTTTTACCTTGTCGCTATAATTTTACACATCAGAATACATGATTACATGCTATATTGATTAGCTCATTGTGGTTGTTGCAATAACTATTAGGGCTGAAACATCAACCATTTTGAAATAATGGCTACTTGCATAGCCTGCACAATTTGCATGATGAAAAACTTATAGTTTTCAAATCTCTTTTCTAAATCTATTTTCTTGAGAAAATTTGTCTTTTTACTTTAGGTACTGTAGATTTCCACTGTGTGACATATGCTATGATATAATTGCCTGGATAAATAGACAGAAGCATTGTACAACATAGTCCTTTTTAAATATAAAGAAACAATATTTCCAAATACAAAGTTTATTAATTAAGAACGTCTTTTAGACTTATTTGTTAATTTATGATTATATTCGGTAGGGGATTTTGTGTATGGTGATATTGTGTTGTCTCTTTGGTTTCTGTCAAGTAACAATGCTTAATAAGGAATGTGTTCTTGAGCAGAAAGCACACATCTTATTCTATTATTGATAGGAAACTCCATGATTTTCAGGCATGGCAACAAAAATGCAGATGTCAATGGGATATTTAAAGTTCGTGTTGGATGATTTAATACTAGTGATGATTTTGATTCCTTTTTAGATAAAGAATGTCATGAGTCAAATTCAAATAAACAGAAGCAGCTCAAGAATGAAGGTGAAGCTATTGCTTTTTGTCCAAGTCAATTTCTTTTATTTCTTGGTTGTTGTTATGTTTTGAGTGTGGACTTGTGAAATTCCAAATTGCATGTTGGTTTATGTAAAGGGGATATATATATATATATATATATATATATATATATATATATATATATATATATATATATATATATATATATATATATATATATATATAAAATTTTTTTTATCATATGTCGTTCATGGTTTTCGGAGATTCGTGTTACATTTGCACAGAAGTTTAGATATCATTCAGATATCTAAATGCCAAACAACAACAACATTGAGATTTTTCTTTCACTCAACCTATAACATATTGCATCTATCTTCATCAATGTTCTTCTTCCATATGCTATTCACTTATGACATTTCCTTTGCAATATTTGGTGCATTTGCTAGTTATAGGTCATTTATAGATTATAAATGTCTTCAGAGTTTCACTTCTAATTGAGTATTCAACTGAACATATTGATTCTTTTATACATAATTATTTTTCCCTCCACCCACTTTTCATAACTTCCATAACCATTAGGCAGGGAATTGCAACTTCGATGTTGCTTTGCTTATTTAGTAAAATATTGTCGAGACTTCAATTTATTGAAAGTTGTAGAATTTACAATTTATGAAGTTTCAAGGTCTAATTTTTAAAAGTATAATGCTTTAAAGGGTTCTAGCTCGATGGAAGAGCACCTGCTTCACAAGTAGGAGGTTAGTAGTTCGATTCCATCGTGCCCTGAAATCCATATGGAATGGCGACTATCAATTTTTGGTGACAGAGGCTCTTTTCACCGTCACCAATGAGCTTTGGTGACATTTTTCAACCCTCACCAAAATATGAAATGGTGATGGTCAACGAACTCCACCATATATACACATCAATAGTGACGGCCCTCAAAGGTTCGTAACCATAAAGCATTGTTGTTGATATGAAATGGTGACGATTGATGTCTGTTATTATAGTCATTATTTGTGACGGACCTTGAATGTCACCACAACACCTATACTTCTGGCAATGCGGCTTTTGGTGACGGTCATCGACTGTCACCATATATATGCACTAATAGTGACGGCCATGGAAGATCCATCAAAATAAATCATTGTTGTTCATATGAAATGGTGACAGTCACTATTCATCATTATAATCAATATTCGTGTCAGACCTTGAATGTCACCATAATACTTATAGTTTTGGTGATGCCACATTTGGTGACATTCAATTTTTGGTGACAGAGGCTATGGTCCGTCACCATTGCTCATATGAAATGGTGACGGCCGCTTTCCGTCATTATAAATCATTATTGGTGACGGACTTTTAATGTTAGTACAACACCTATACTTTTGGTGACGCCACCTTTGGTGACATTCAGTTTTTGGTGACAAAGGCTATGGTCCATCACCATTGCTCATATGAAATGGTGACAGCTGCTATTCATCATTATAAATCATTATTGGTGATGGACTTTGAATGTCACTACAATACCTATACTTTTGGCGATGCCACCTTGGGGTGACGTTCAGTTTTTGGTGACGAAGACTCTTTTGATCATCACCAATGAGCTTATGGTGACATTTTTCGCCCCTCACCAATGTCCTTTTTTCTTGTAGTGTGATTATGGGCATTTCGTCCAAATTTTGTATATTATTTTTTGAACACTTTATCTATACACAGGAGATTTTATGATATATATACAGATTCAAATTTTGATGTTTTTGTAATTTGGTGAATGATTAATATGCCAATCTAGTGCTTGAATAGCAATAGAGTCTGCTAATGAATTCTCGGATCATGGAATGTGAACGTATGTAATATAAACAAATGATGATTGAAACACTCTCACTCTCAAAAATTGGCGATATAAATAAGGATCACGAACTTAATAAATGTTATTTAATTGTGACACTACCAGCTATGAGTCAACATAAACTACCAATGAATCAATCCCATAAGAAATTGCTTCAAATAGTAAATTAACAATGGCAATATATTCAGTAATGTTATTCAAAGCAGGACCAATACATACTCTCCTCGACACCATCAACTAGCCAGATGGATAATAAATCACCCAAGCTGTGAAAGCAAGATTCTGAGTGTGCCAACTAGCACCATCGGCGAATCCGAAATATATCAAGTCATCTATCAACACTTGCCAAAGCAGATCAAAAAAATGTCGATATCACAAAATTCCAGACAAATATATACAAAAAATACAATATATATAAACAAGCACTTGCTCGGTCGGAACCTAAGCAAAATACTTCTTAAGGTAGAGCCCATTTCGAGGCTCCGCTAGCCTGTTCCCTTCAAAATCAACTAATTCATAAGCCCCTTTTCCCAAAACACATTTGACGATGAAGGGACCATACCACATAGACTTGAAGTTGCATGCCCCCAGGGCGTCTTTAACTTAGTCAAAGACTAAGACAAGGTCGCCTTTAGAAAAGATCTGAGGACGAACAGCTTTATCATATTGAGTTTTAACCTTTTTCTTATAGGCCTCATTGATTATGGTGACATCTCAACAATGCTCATCAAGATGTTCCAAATGAACGAGGCGTTCTTCGAGACTAGACGTCTCTGGAAGAAGTTCTATAGCTAGCTTAAGGGACGAAATTTCACATTCGATGGGAAAAATAGATTCCAGCCCGTAAACTAATTAGAAAGGAGTAAAACTGATGGCAGTCTTCACCGAGGTTCAGTATGTCCAGAGTTCCAGGTACAACATGATGTTCAATTGGAGTGATTTTTGTTAGTTTTCCTTTGCAGGATAGTCTTAAGGGACTTATTCATGACTTTGACTTTCCCATTGGCCTGAGGATAATACGAAGACGAATGCTCCTACCGGAAGCCCAACTTGAGAGCTAATTCGATCATCAGTTGATTCTGGAAGTGACTACCATGGTCAGTGATAATCTCTCTCGAGATACCAAATTGGGAAATGACCTGGTTGAAGAGGAACAAGGCTGTTGTTCCACTATCATTTTTGTAAGTAGGCATGGCCTTAACCCACTTCGTAAAGTAGTCTATGGCCACAATGATGTACTTGTGATTCACTGCCGAAGGCAGATTACAAATAGTAAAGTCAATTCCCCACTTCGTAAATGGACTGATAGTGATAACAGGAAAAAGTGGAGCTGGATGTGCGCACATTTTTCGAGTATAAATTTGATAAGGGTGGAAACGTTTGATCACTTCAATACATTCTTTGAAAATTGAAGGCCAAAAGTAGCTGGAACGCAAAATTTTCTAGGTTGTTTCAAGTCCTGATAGATGACCGCCACAAGCTCCACTGTGGCAATCATTAAGTACAAACTCTACTTCTTCCAAGGTTAAGCAACGCCTAATGATTGAATCAATCCCTCTGTGATATAATGTATCACCAATGATAACATAGTTTTTAGCAAGGTGACGTAACTTTCAATGCTCATCCTTGGAGGAAGCAGGTGAGAACTTCGAAGTCTGGAGATATGATGATATCTCCATACCAAGGATCTTGTGAAGAAATGAAGAATAAATGTTCGTCGGGGAAATTTTCCTCATAAACAATGTCTTCCTCACAAGGTAGCTCAGAAATTAATTCCATAAAAACCAATGACTTCTTAGACTTGGCTAACAAGAACTCAAGATCAAATTCTTGCAAAATAACAATCCATCGATTGTATTTGCCCCCAATCACTCGCCTATTGAGGACAAACTGAAAAGGATTAACAGTCGCTAAGACGAACGTTTTGCGTAGTAGAATATAATGACAAAGTCGCTGGACAACATGGACAGCGTCGAAGGCCAATTTCTCGATAGGAGAATAGCATAGCTCAGGACCTACTAAGCCTTGAATCAAGTAGTAGATTACATGCTCAGTAATAGAATCATCTTCTTGAACCAGAACCATACCTATGGTTGATTCTGTTGCAACAAGATACAAAAGGAAATATCTACCATAATCTAGTGGACTCAACAATGGAGCAGAGATTAATGTCTGATTCAAGGCATCAAAATATCGTTGTGCAAAGTCATCCCATAAAAATGGAACTTCTTTCTTGAGAAAACACAAAAACCCTTTGGTAATCTCAGTGTAATTTGCTATAAATCTTCTTAAAAAATTTGCCTTTCCTTGGAGACTTTGAAGTTGACGAATTGAAGATGGGGGAGGCAACTGAATTATTGCCTCAAACTTGAAAGGATCAAATTGAATCCCTTTAGTCGATACGATGAATCCTAACAATCAACCAAATGTGACTGCAAAATCACACTTATTCGGATTCAACAGGATTTTATAAAATCGACATCTCTCAAAAACTAATCGAAGGTGGCTTGGATGATCGATTCTCTTTTGAGAACGAGCAGCTAGGTCATCCAAGTACGCTTTGATAACATGTTTGAGGTTGTGGAAAGCATAAGACATGGCCCGTTGAAAAGTAGCTCCAGCATTTTTAATACCAAAAGGCATCTTCTTATAGGCGAACATGCCGTAGGGAAAAATAAAGGTTGTCTTGTGCTGGTCCTCTGGATGGATAGTAATTTGATTATAACCAGAGAATCCATCCATTAACAAAGATATTTCATTACCCACACATTCATCAAAAATTTGATCAATAAAAGGCGCGGGGTAATTGTCTTTTGGACAAGCTTTATTCAAATCCCTAAAGGCAATGCATACTCGGATCATTCCTTGCTTTTTATCTATCAGGACTGGATTGGAAACCCACTCTGTTAGAGGAATGGGGTATATGAAACCCACCTTAAGCAGCTTTTCAACTTCAGCTTTAATAGCTGCTGCTTTCTGAGGATTGACCAGTCGAAGCTTCTGACAAATAGGTTTAGCATTTTCGTACGTCTTGATCTCATGCTGGACAATAGATGGATCAATTCCAGGCATTTCCTCATAAGAGCAAGCAAACACATCTCGAAACTCTTTAAAGAGGTTGGTGTAAATTTGAATCTCTTCAGGGGAACAATCTGCTCCAATGAAGACATTTTCTATAACATTAGGATTCCTAGAGATGTGTATAGGTACAATTTTTGAGATAACCAACATATTACCTTCGGCAAATAATTGTTTTGGAGCCAAAGGGTTTGAAATTGTACAAACATCGCTAGTAAGCAGATTGGAGAACCTAGATTCAACTTCATGCAACAGAGGAAGAAAATATGAACGATGATGTAAATCTTCCCATGGTCGTTCTATGCCCATCATTGCCTCCAAAATTACTTCTTCAGATGGTAAAACTGTATCTAAGCAATCCAGAGTAGAAGTAGAGTCAAGGGTCCAAGCTGGAGCCACATCACCATCTAACTCCTCCTATGAAAAAGGAGTGGGATGGTTGTCTGTAGAGTTAATGATAGATTTATAGCTAAGCTTTGTTAAAGACATGGGAAATGCCATTCCACCAACTTGCCCTTCATCTAAAGTGGTCGTACATGAAGGTAAGGTCTAAGGGTTTGAAAAATAATGAGTTCGAAAGAACTCTTTCCATGAATGCCCCCTAGAGGATGAAATTGCATTGATTCTTGTTATAGGATGGGGAAGGTAAAATATACCCATTAAGGAAGAGTACATCCCAACTCCTAAATTCTCAATAGTTTGACGGGGGTTATCCACGAATGGAACGGTAGAATCAGAAGTTGCACGAGAGTCACCTGGAGAATAGTCTAACTGATCAATTTTAACAATTATCCCCTAATGAGGAAAATAGAGGATGCATAATAAAGATGAAACTATGGCATCCATCTCGTAAATCGAATTCCTTCCTAAGAGGAGGTTGTAATCCAGGTTGGCATCAACGATTTGTACCTCAATATTAACGACCTTTCCTCCAACACATATAGGAAAGGCTGGGATAATTCCATGTGGCCTATGAAAATGTCCATCAAATGCTATCAAGAGAGTCAGTGAAGGAACAACCAAAGGTGATCCAATGGCCTTCCAACATGACATAGACATTACGCATGTGGAAGCTCCCTCATCTATAATTGTTCGAAAAATATTGGTTTTTCGGTAAGTGGACATTATATGGAAAGCCATATGGTGAGGAAGTCTATGTTTGACATTCAACATATCAAAAGTGAGCACTAAAGAATTGTTTTGATCTACTGCCTTGATTGCTGAAAGCAAAGCACTTCTCTGAGCAGGACATGACTGGAGTACCTCCAAAGTAGACATAGCACAAGGATGTTGAGCCAAATCTTCTACAATCAAGTAGTTATGGGTCGCCCTAGCATTAGGGTTAATAGTCAAGCACTTGGTGGAAACTTTCACTATCGAGGTATAGACTCAGTAGAGGGTCACTTAATATGAAGTGGGTATGTGGTTTCGGGAAAAAAATTAGCCTTAGATGTTTCTATTTCACCATAATCGCGTGCTCGTGTAGCAAATTTGACATGAGAGTTCATCATATAAAAATTTGAGGAATTGTCCCCTTCCTCGTTGCCCCCTGTGGAGGTACTAGCATTCGAGTTCATGCCAACAAGTAATTTATGCCCTTGGGGAAAAGGGTTAGTCATAACAGCTTGGGAGCTATAGGACCCTTGCTGCACTAACAAGTGCTGAGAATCTTGAATCTTAGGGTAGAGGTGAGTCAAATTATCTCCATTGCATAACTTGCATGGAAACTTAAACATTTTCCTAGACTCTTTCCTACCCTCACCGGCATCATTGCCATGTTTGTTCGCATTACCCTTCCCTTCTTGATTCTTCTTCTTACCTTGTCCCTTCTTCTTCCCATCGGATTGTTGATTTCCTTTGGGGTTAGAGGCCTGGATGGCATTTATAGAGGTAGGTTGGGAAGGTGAAGGTGTAGATGGTGCTGCTTGGTTAGAAGAAGTAGTTTGTAGAGACAATTGTTGCAATTGGTTCAAAAGGTTCACCATATTTGTGTCAATTGATCCAAATATACCATCGGCATGAAGGCTTGGCTTCGTTTTGGCTAAATCAACCTTAGATCTAGAAGCATCAGGTAGGATTTTTTTAAGAGTCCCAGACTAAGAATATATCAGTTCCAATTTCTGTGCTCGAAAAATGGCCCGCTCTTCCGAATAAACACAGGAAAGAGAAACATCCTTTGAGATCTCAGGTTTTAATGATTTGAGAAACCATTCGAGATGAAACTGTGGTGGAATTTCGGCTTTGATAAGCCCTTTTCTCCTTCTCCATTCCTGGATATGATCCGAAATGTGAGTTGCCGTGTCTTGATGAAAGTTGGCCAGAAGCTCAATTCCGGCTTCATAGAGGATAGGCAATTGAAAATGGTTCAATAAAATATTAGCCAAATCAGCGAAAGAAGTATAGGTGCCCCCTAGAAACTCTATATACCATTTGGACACATTTAGGGTCCACTGAAATAACCTCAACCTGATTGAATCATCTATCAAGGAGCTGGATGAGCACCATAAGTGAAATGTGGTCACATGGTCTCCCGGGTCTTCACCACTCTTCCCTTCGAACTTTGGAATATCTGATGGAAGTTTAGTTGGGACCAGAGGCCAAGTGAGATTGTACCTAATTGGATCATTCATCAATTTAGTTAAGTCTTGAAAATTAAACATGGCCAGAAAAGGAAGTCATGGAGAACCTTGGGAATTCCATCCAGAATGGGCGAGGTTCCCAAAGGTCTTAAAAGAATGACGTGGATTTTGAAAGGCACCAGGTTGCCCGAAATAACTCGTAGAGCCTATTGAACCAAAAGGTGATCCTTGTGGTCTAGTAAAATTCGGAGCTTGACCAACTCCTGCCGAAAATCCTTTGTAACCAGTGAAGTTACCCCCTAACAAAGTATTGAAAGGAGGTGACAGCGCCTAATAAGGGTTCCATGCATTAGCAAAGGCTAAAAAACGTTGAAATGAATTAACTGAAGAATATGACACATTCCCTTGTTGGCCAAAAAATTGATTCCCAGCTCCTATCCCACTAACCGCAGGGTTTTTCCAACTCTGGAAGGGGTTACTACCTTGACTTGTAAAAGGAAAGGCATTGACCCTACTATCGGATTGGAATATGGTGTATGACCACTTCCAAATGAGAAACCCTGAAAAGAAGCCGATCCACTCATCATGCATGTAGAGGCGGTTGACGGCATGCTCAAAGGAACCGAAGGAATACTTTGAGATGACATTCCAAAAGGGAAGAATCCAAAACTGGATGCAGTAGCTTGAGAACTTCCACTCATCGATAGAATGGAAGTAGACCCAAATATAGTCGTGCTAGGAGTGTTAGAAGGGATGGAAATAGTTCATCCCCCTTGTACGGATATGGGTGAAGGCATGCTCACAACACTCATTGTGGATGCCATGCTTCCAGTAGTGGTCATCTAAGGGATAGATGTATGTAAACCTAGGCTCAGAGGCCTGTGAGTTGGAGTTCCAACGTATAACAAAACGTCTGGATGATTAGGAGGGAGAGGAGAATTTAGAGCCACAACCGACTCTGAAATCTCTTCTACTTCAATACTATCTTCCGACTGGAAGAGTACTCGAGAAAGAACTGGTGTGTTCCTCTCTAACTCTGTACTGGTACCAAGTCTATCTTGTGAACTAATTCCCCCAAGTGGAGGATCAATCTCCGATGCACCTGCTGCCACTGGTTGAAAACCACTAGCAGAATCGCTCCTACACCTTCTAGGAGAAGGCTCTGGACTCATAGGTGAAAGCCCACGAAGTCTCCGAGATCGTCGAGATGGTCGGTCAGCCACTTTGAATTATTTAAAAGATCTACTTAAAGACTCAAGAAAATTATAAATCTAGGATGACTAGGAGCACAGAACACTCACTAAAATGTCCCTAAAGATATTAATAATCAAACAAATCCCAAGTATTTCCGCTCCAGGTGATTAGGACCAGACACCAAAATACAAGAAAGTTAATAATAAGGGCCTTTCGAAAATAGACTGGGGTAATTAGACCCCAGGCCTACTAGTGAAGGTATCAATGGTAGTTACACTACCCTCTAGACAACAGCCCTTGCCGGTGCAAGCCCCCAAGCTTCACAAGGGTGCCCTACAGAGGTACTACTAAACATGATGCAATGTCAACCTCAGGTGCCACGGGATTCCCCTCCACAGCCACCTCTGTGATTCCTAGGATAGGCAATTATGGTCACCAACTCGTATCAGAAGCTGGGCGGAACAATCGTGAGGTAGGATCCGAAATGTAAGAGAGGGGGTATCTCTCGTCCTTATCTTCACTAACCCTCATGCTTTACTCCTAGTCACGGAGCTTTCCCGGTCTCCCTAATGCTATTGGATTTCACTCATTAATCAAAATTCTATGTTTTACAATTTAGAGCGGCCTTCGAGAGTTAACTCTCCTGTCACCTAATCCAAGGCCCTAATAAACCTAAACTTGTTGGTGTATTCTGATGACAATACAAAAGTTCTAGTTTATTTTAATTAAGCGCTTGATTTTTAATAGTTGTTCTTTTAATTCAAGGGCATATATGGAAACGAAATCAATGGTGTTTGCATGACACAAAAGAAATCAATGAAAAACTAACTATATGAATGCAATCATTTGTTCTTCGATGAAAAGAGATCTCTACATGGGTTCTATGAAACTTCTATAAAGCAAAAAACTTTTTCTTTTCTTTTCTTAAAACACACTTCACACATACAAAAACTAAAAAGACTATTGATGCTTTAATAATGCAAACTACCCTAATGCAAGGTGTAATGAAGATGCAAGATCCTAAATTACTCTAAAAAAATGAAAGCAATTGTTTATAACTATTAATAAGCCAACTTAAGTGTTGAAAAGAATACAAATTTTGAATACAAAATTCTCTCCAAACAAGAAGGACAAATCCCTAAATATCACAATTCACTTTCAAAAATCAAAAGAAACCAAAATCAAACTTGGAAAAAGAAAACAAAAACAATGTTTTTCGAGATCTTTTCTTGTTCAAGAAACAATCAAAACAACCTTTTGAAAGCACTCTAAATGCCACTAAAACTCAAAGACCGAAAAAAGAGCACCAAGAGTCTTTGCAAGTTACAAATTTGACAACGAATGAAAACTTGAACAAAAAGGCTTCAACTTGTACTAACTGACCCAAACAACAACAAAGAGCTTGACAAACTGACCAAGAAGTCAAGAAATAAATAATTTCAAATTCGTCAAAAAGACTTCCAAAAAGAAAAGAAAATCTATAAGGCCACAAAATGATGGAAAGCAAAGCAAGTAGACCAACAACGGAGCTTGACGATTGAAAATAATATGTTGTTCTCAAGGACCAGAACAATCAAGAACCTCTGTACGAAGTCTTGTGTGCCAAAACACAAATCACAAACTCACTCAAAAGCAAACCTAGGCCAAATCCTTTCAAGGCAGAAGAGACTTCAAAATAGTAAGCTTGCAAAATAATGAAATTCTTTAGACAGAAATTGACCACTCAGAGACTAAGTAGACCAGGCAACAAATCTTTCTGGGTAGAGAGATTTGAAAAAACAATGCAAAAAATGGTATACATGACTGTGTTCAAGCACAGAGACATGTACACACACTTATGATAAAGGAAACTCGCATATACGCAGGTCCTCTTCACAAAAACAAGTGTGTGTACGCTACTATAAATAGATGAAAGTGCGTATACAAAGCTTTGCAAGAAAAATAGAAAAACAAAGCCAAATAAAAAAGATCAGACTTAAGGTCTGAGACTCTACTGGACCAAATAAGACTGTACATCAAGAAAACCAAAAACTGAGCCCTGATTGACACTGAACAACCCAAAATAGGAATAACAAGATTGTTATCCCCAGTGGACTCACCAATTATATTACGAGAATAAGTACCCTAGGGCTTTGGGTTGGAACCCCAACAGAGTAAGAGCAAACTACAGTAAGAAACACTCATACAACTCCGGAAAAATGCTTATATAAACAAACTATGAAAGAGCGATCGTACTCAGATTTCCTTCGTTCGAGTAGGTCCCACAGGGTTCAGACCATCTGCAACTCTTGATGTTCTTTAGACCTGAAAATCATTCAATCTGAACATACATAGCAGCATAGAGGTAAATCATATTCACGAAATTTTAACTTTATATCATATAAACTAATGATCAAAATAACATTGATACATGAATTACAACATGATTTGATGCATAAACAAAGCTATTTTCAGAAACAATACAACATTTATTTTATTGCAGTAAGTTATAAATAACATGGAGAGAATTCACCTGAGTCTTCTTCTTCCAGCTCCAAGCGGAACCATCCTCCGTCCCCGTCCAGTCCCAGTCTTCAATAGTCTCCTTCCATAACCAATTCCATGATATCTCAAGCAAGAGGGAGAATATCAACAATCAAGGAAACAAGGATTTCCTTAAACTTGGGGAAGTGCATGAAGCACAGGTATACTTCAAACTCAGTCAGAGATAATCTCAGTATAATAATTCTATCTTCTCTCCTCCTTAAGGCCTTCCCATAGAATCTATTTATACTTCTCCCAATTAATTTTTTAGTTGGGAAACAGTTGGGCCACGGGCACTAGGAGGTAACCAACAGGTAAAACCCATGAACTCCACCCATAATTAAGTAAATTTAATTTTTTTAAGTGTTTTAACACATATATGCGGGTTGGGTATTGACTAACCCACCTGTACACACTTTTATCTCAGGGAAAAGTAGTCTATAGGGAATAAAACATTGTTTTTAAAATATTTGGACCAAGTCTAGAAGGAGGGGTTGCCCTAAGCCATAAACCAAGCATCACAAATACCAAGGGTGGTAAATGGTGCACTAAGGGATCACTTTGGTACAACTGGGCGTTTAATGACCAGTGGCGAGCAAGTGTTGGATTGGGTTAGCAACAAAAGGAGAACATTGGTTGAAGTACCAAGCCATTTGCAAGGCAAGGCATGTCAGTGAACCCAAGTGGTTTTCAAGGATATTTTTCCAAGTAGAATCAATTGATAAACTTGGGAAGGAGAAGAGTTTTTAGCTCTCATAACATAACTAGCTTTTGTGGATCCAAAATCCTGTCAGTGGGAAGGAGTGATTGAAATTTGGATTAGGGGCAACAATTTGCTCAAAAATCAAAGTTCTCTAAATTTCTCAAAACCTAAATTCCCACGTCTGACTCGGCGATAAAATCCCAACGCAACTCGTTTCACTCAAAACGGAGCTCGTATGGCAAAGATAGAGACTTTGTTTGCTTTGTCAAACAGACAAGATTTTGGGTACAGGGCTGACTGGGATGATGACTAGGCATCTGTACAGCCTAGTCAGGAAAAAGTATATTCCAAGGAATATTCCTAGAATATTCCACCATGTGACTCAATTTGATTGTGACAAGTATCGGCATGTTATTGGTCAAAGGCATTTGAGGTGAACCAATGAGAGGTTGGCACATGGCAAGCCTGGAAGCCACCACATGCCCTCTCAAAGGTCATGTAAAATGTTATTTTGTAGGCCAATGGATTTGAACCTGTGACCTCATCCACACAAGCCCAACACTTTACCAATATGCCACCACCATTTAACTTAACAACTATGGACTTGAGGTTTGATTTAAGCATAAGCGTCGATGAGTTTGGAGGTAAGGGGCTAGCCCAAGGGGACCATCCTCGGTTCCATGGGTGCCATACGACCCAATACTGAACACGAAGGGTGATAGCTGTTAGTTGGTGACAGTTTTAGCAGTCCCAATAAATCGACACTACTCCAATTTTGGCAGGGCTAGTTGGAGTATCTCCAGATTTGGTGGAGTTTTCCTAGGGAAAACTGAAGAGACCATAATGTTTGCAAAATTTGACCAATTTTGGCTTAGGAAGAGTCATTACTAGATGATTTGGATGTTCTAAACACAATGGAACATGTTGCAGAGGAAGAAAGGCACCTTTGTATGTGATTTGGCTACATTGAATTTTAAGGAAGCCTAGGGACACCAGTAGAGGAGGTCAAGCCTAGATCAGCGGAAGTCTAATTGTAGAGGTTGGATAGTCATTTTTGGGGTTTTTGGGTCTTCTGAATCCAATGGAGTAGGCTGCATGTGAGGATATTTTGACACATAGGAAATGGTTAAGTACAACTTGGTCTAGTGTAGAGTTAGGTAAAGTGTCTTTCTTTACTACGTACTTTTTTAAATTACAATCCGACGGTCATGATATGTTCTAGAAATGAAGTGATCTGAAGGTTCATTTTCTCCTCGGTATTACCGACACTTGATCCATGGCTTAACACCTGATTGGTCCATGATCTCTATTTAAAGAGCATGGAGTTTCATTTGTAAGGTGACCATTCATGAGAGAAGCTTATGTAAATTTTCTTTTTTTTTACATTAAAAAATTGCCTGAAGTGGTCGCGTTAGCTCAGGCCATGGACTGTTTCCCTCTTTGAGGGTTTTAACCACATCAAGAATATTGGTATACTGATTTGTGATCTAATTGTGAGCAATGTATTTTGGTGTTCTATCTAAGGAAATTACCTTATAAATTCCTACATGCTATCAAAGCTATTTAAGGGTTGTATCCTTTGGTGATCCAAATACGAAGCTGGTACAACTGCATCCAAATGTCATTTCCTAGATCTATTATTTCTGACCACTTTCGGGCTGAGAGGACTACTCTATTATGTTAGGAGCATTTTTTCTAGTGAGGAACCTCTTTCATTTCATGCGAAAAGGTTTCTGGTCACCCTATGTTGGCTTGAGGGGGCCGGACCCAGGTTTAGCATGAATTAGCCAAACAAATCCCTGAACTACTGGCCCTTTCGGCATCAGTATGTGATGCGTTGACTAAAGTCTCACCCAAAGCAGTATTGGGGGATGCTGGAACCAAGTTTCCACACCCTGAGATGGTTGTGATGTCATTTGATTCCCTTTATCCCTGCCTTTGCATAGGTGGCTTTGCACCAGGGCTTGCAAGATGAGCCCTCTATTCCACCCTTTAGTACCTCCACGAAAGGGTACAATCAACCTTCATGCAACCCTAACCTACTACTTAGGTACTTTCGCACTACTAGGACAGCATATCGTGCAGATTCCCAAATTACTCTAGGTGTCTTACTTATCATATTAGATAATTATAGTTAACACCATGTAAACATATAACCTTAATTGCATTTAGTTTTCCAATGTAATTACATTCATTCGCGCATCATATAAGCATAATAAAGGAAATTCATACATAACATATCAAGATGCATCAATAGAACAAAGACACAGAAGTTGCAGAATATTTCTCTTTATTGATATCTTCCAAGTGTTTACAAACTCTATCCACCCTATGCACACAACTACAAGGGTCCGCGCACTCAGCTGCGGACTTCTACCCTAGACCTTTGAGCACTCAACTGCAGAGCCTCTACCTACACTATGACCCAAGACTTAGACCTCTTACTTCAGAGCTACGACTCTCTTACATTATTCATCATTGTCATTTTCAAACTACTTAGAGCTTAGCTCTTTTTATACAATCCCATGGTCTGTGGACCATGGGTAGATCTATTTACTACTGAATTTACTTTATAAAACTAAGGGCAGACAACCCTTTATAACACATGACACCTTCGCACTCTACGACCACAAATGTGAAGTCTTTACAATTTCATTACGAAATTTGACTCAAACATGGGCTTTTAGCCCCAAAACTACCCTTGGGGGATCTCGCTCCTAACAAGCCCCCAACACAAACATCATGATTCACCCTCAAGTCACTTGGTAGGCATAGAGATCTTTGTACAAATACCATACAACTCGACCCGTATGACCGCAACCTAAGTCATGCACTGAGCTGCCGCTCGCTTCGCATCTTCCATTGTCTGCTTATCATTGCTCCTGCACTGTCGGCCTAAAGCTTTTGTTGCTTCGCTTGCAGGGTCACAAGCTTGCCTTCGATATTTCTTGTTATTGTGTAAGCCTCCTCCATCTAGGGCTTTAGTCTTGCCTTAAGCACTGCTTCCTTGTACAACACTGTGTCCACCTGTTCCTTCAGCTGCTTGGCCTCCTGCAGCTTGGCTAGTATCTTTGTCAGTGCGACGGTCTGTGCTATGCCCTTAACCTCATCATAGCGCTGTTGTAGCTCACACACTTCCATCTCTAGCCTTTGTATATTGGGGTCCTCCTGTAAGCTTTCCAAGACCTCAAATGACTGCTCAAACAACTGCGTGTAGTCTACCACTACAATATCCACCACTGCTACTGCTTCTGTGATAGCGGTTGCCCACTGTTCCTTCACTTCTGGTGGAGTTGAAGGCTGGGCCCTCAACTATTGCTCTATAATTTTCAGGTTCAACTCCAATTGAACTCGTGCCATCTTAGTTCGAGTGTCGCGCACCCTTGTGGCCAACTTGTGGATGGGTACCTTCACTAGATCCTCCTCTGGAATGGCCAACTCTGGGACCATTCGGCACACCTCCTCAATGACCTACATAATCCTCTTTCTCTGCTTGGTCACCTTGGTCTCAGCGGCGATGGCATCATTTCTCTGTAGGGCCATCTCCTTGTTTTTGATTCATTGTTCATTGATCACTTGGAGGGCACGGTGCTCTTGGGTCCTCAATTTTGTAATTACTCCATCCTGCAAAAGGTGGAGTGCTTGGCGCAGAAGTGCTACCAGGTTCAACACAACTCCCTTCAGGGCACTGAAAATGGGCCTGTCAGACTCATTTTCTGTGGTCAGTGCTCCATCCGATAGCACTATAGCACTGGAAGCCTTCGTGCATAGCATATCGGTAGCCTCTGAAGTGCCAATAGCCAAGTTGGTAGACACCGTACCACCCTGAGATGCGCGGGTCTACAACTCGTGCAACCTTATCTGGATAGCCCCTAGGATGATCTGCTGCTATTGTTCAAATTGTTGCAAGGCCTTCGCAGTGACATCACTGACTGTGTCACCGATATCATGTAAATCGCCCTCTTTCAATGTATAGGGTCTAGCCAGGTCTTGGTTGCCTTTGATTTCTTCCTGGACCCTCTCTTCTCCAGCTCTCTTGGGCATTTAATGCAGGCTGACATCTCCTAAGGGTTCGTGATGTGCAATTCTATTTCTTCCTCTTTTTTCTTAGGTGAAGCCAAGCTCGCACCTTTGTCAGAGCCACGCTCTATTCCACCTATTTGCTTTCCTGCCTACTCTGCCTAGGCCTTATCAGTGGCCTCCTTTTTCCTCTCCTCGACCAGTTGTGCCATATTCAGCTTGGCCTCCTCCTTCTTCTGTGTGAATGACTTGCTCTCGTCGACCACTGAGTCTGTGGTAGTGTGCCACTCTACTGGCCATTGATCAAGCACTGCATCAATGGCATCATTTGTGGCCCAATACAGCAAGTCGTACCACTTCTGCATAGTGTCCTTCCATTCCCTGATGGATACTCAATGGAAATTGGCTTTGAACTCGTCGTAGCCCTGTAGATTGGCGTACACAGTGGGCAAAAATCACAGCTTGTGATTGATGGCCATCCTGATGTTCATATCCATGAATATCCAGAATATCTTGTTATCCTAGACTCACTACACGTCCATGGTCACCCACATCGAAGCGTGCTTTGTTGCCTCAGGGAGGTCTGGCACAACCAAAGGGAACTGGCTATCCTCTGGTAGCTCCCATGCTACTACCACAATCAACAACAAAAGCCATGTGTAGTGGAACGTCTTGCTGAGCTTTTGTGTTTAATGGCAGTTCACTAGGAACTCTCCGCGAAGGTATTCTGACAAGTTGAACTGGACTCCTTCAGCACACTGCTGTGTGACCATGACGACAAGCATCGACAAATCATCGATGTGACACTTCCTAATTACCTTCTCGATGAGGATCTGTGTGGCTACCTTCACAGCGGGGTTGCAGATGCTTGATATGAAGTACCCGCATGGCTTCTTCACTAGTTTAAATTTTTCCTTCATTGATTCTGTGAGAGCCTACTTGCTGCCCATTCCACCAAAGATCATCACTGGATTCTCACCTATATATGGTAGGCGCATTATTCAGTGAATCAACTTATCTGTGATGGGTATTGTCTCCTCCAGCCACAGACACCCATCACGCACCAAGCACAACAACTTCTTGATGAGCAAAACTATCATCGGGGTGCGGTTATAGTGTGGCACCTAGAGTAGGTTGACCAGCCCTCCCTATTCTACTACCTTGAGCCACCTCCATGGCTTCAATGTGATCATTCCCATATTTGTATCTATGCTTCGGTGCATCAGCTGCTCGGTCGCCAGATGTGGAAACTTCTCGTGGTTCGCCAAGTACTAGTCTTCAAGCTTCAACAATGGTACTCGAGCCAAGCATGGACCATCGAAAGCAATTTCGACCAGCAGCAGAGGGGTTTGCAGGGGAGTCTTACTCTCATCGATGTCCTTCGGTACCTTGGACTTAGGCTTGTGCAGAGGGACATACTCCACAACCGAATAATTTGGTCCACACCCTAGGCTTCAACCTCCTCTACTTCAGCTCCTACATCCTCATCGTGCATTGGGATGTTTTCAATATCTTCCTCTTATGGTTCTAGGTTTATGGCCTTGCCTTTCTCCTATGCAGTGGGCTTTGGTGTGTTTCGCCTTGGTGATGAATGCACTGGTATGGCAGGTTGCTTGCCATTTTTTTCCTTCACAGTCTCCTTAGTTTGTGTTGGATTTGGTCTCGACATTCTCGATGATTTAGGGACCTTTGCCAATACTTTGGCCACTTCCGGAGTAGCTACTTCTGCCTCTCTTTCCATTACCTATGTCGGCTCCTCTACTACTTGTTTGGTATTTATAATCTTTGCGGGTGATGACATAACGCTTTCTAACAGTGCTCGATATGTCTCTTGTAAGTTCGAAAATGCAGGAGTCTCTTTGAAATCCTCAAAGAACTCTCGGTCCACAGGTGTCTGAGAGATCAACAACTCAATACTCAAAATGCCAAGTGTTTCTTGTTGGACAACAACTTGTAATTTATAGGGAATTTGGAAATCAAATCCAACCATTCCCCCCAAATTCGGTTCATTAATGCTAGATTGGCGACATATTTTCAAGGATCTGAGCCATAAATTTCATCTTAAATGCCAGCCACCCACTACATTTGGCCTCTCTTCTGCCATCAAATCATGAACAGTGAATTTAATGGTCACTTTTTGACCGACCTGCATGAGTTCTCCCTAGGTAACGCAGGTCCCTCCGTGTTGCTGCGGAACCTGTGACACTACCTAGCTTCGCACCATTCTCCAATCGTGCATCTCCCCAAACCCAAGCAGTGTAGCTTTTAGTCCCGCACCTCCTTTCAGCTGCCTAGAGTGCTAAGACTGTGCTACCTTCATTTAGTGACATGGGCAGACTGTTGTGTGTGGAGCATGATTGTTCAGAGGTCTTTGTTTCAGCTGGATGTATACCCCAGGAATTCTTGTACACCCCTTCACGCGGGGAGGTGCGGGGGGGACTTGTCCCCCCCGCGGGGGTAAGCGGGGGGCGATCCCCCCCGGCTGGGGGGTCTGGGGGCCAGTGGTCCCCCGGTGGGGGCTCGGGGGCAGTGCCCCCAAAGCTAAAAACAAATGTAAAATTGCCTTGTAAAAGTATAGTAATTTCTAGTCCATCTAGGCCGTTCATTAGGCGGATGATCTCACGGTAGAACTTATGTTTAGTTTAGTGTTTTTTGCCCTAGAAGGCAACCCCTCTCTTTGTATGAGGGTATTGTATTTAAGGCTGTGAAATAGATGTGTATTCTGTGAGCGAGAAATAGGGAGGTGAGACTGTGAGAGAAAACAGAGGATATTACAGCGGATTTGTTGTAAGTTGTGTCTCTTCATTTTGCTGGATAATAGAAAGGAAGGACTGGCTGTTCGGGGTGGACGTAGCCCAAACTGGGTGAACCACGTATATCTGTGTCTCTCTTGTTTTTGTGCATTTTCTGTGTTTATATTTCTGCAATATTTTATGTGTTCCATTGCTCCGTAATATATAATTTTCTAACAACTGGTATCAAAGCCGAAGGTCTATTTGGCTGATAAACTCGCAGGAAAGAAGGGTTCCTGGTTCGAGTGGGAGCAATGATGGAAGATGGTAAGTTTAGGGTCGATAAATTTAACGGCAAAAACTTCTCGCTGTGGAAGATGCAGATGGAAGATTATCTGTATCAGAAAGATCTATACCTACCATTGGGCGGAAAAACAAAGATGCCGACGGGTATGAAAGACGAAGAATGGAACCGTCTCGATAGAAAGGCACTCGGAACAATACGGTTGTGCCTTGCTGCATCAGTCGCCTTCAACATTTCGAAGGAAACCACGACAAAGGGTTTGATGGAGACGTTGTCGAAACTATATGAAAAACCCTCGGCCTCAAACAAGGTATTTCTTATGAAATGGTTATTTAATATGAATATGTCGGAAGGTGGATCTGTTGCAAACCATTTAAATGATTTTAATACAGTTACAAGTCAGTTAAGTTCTATAGGGGTAAACTTTGATG
The DNA here is from genome assembly GCA_031772625.1 of Pinus tabuliformis. Classification (NCBI taxonomy): domain Eukaryota; kingdom Viridiplantae; phylum Streptophyta; class Pinopsida; order Pinales; family Pinaceae; genus Pinus; species Pinus tabuliformis. The sequence continues at coordinate 83,908,843 of CM062807.1, forward strand.
ATGAAGTTAGAGCTCTGTTATTCTTGTGCTCATTACCAGAAAGTTGGAATGGTTTGGTAATGGCCATTAGTAACTCCGTTTCTAGATCTAGTACTTTAATGTTTGATGATGTTGTCGGTGCTATCCTTAGCGAGGAAATGCGACGGAAAAGCTCTGGTGAGACATCGGGAAATGCTTTGAGTGCAGAGTCTAGAGGAAGAAAAATGGAAAGAGGAAAGAGCTCAGGATATTGTAGTAAATCAAGGAAAGGCAGATCCAAGTCTAGATCGGGGATAGTGTGCTGGAAATGTGGAAAGAAAGGACACCTAAAGAAAGACTGTAGATCTCGGAAGGGAAAAGAAGGAGATGCAAAGCAAGAAAACAACCATGAAGCAAATGTGATAGGTGAGGTGTTACAAGATGCTTTGATTCTTTCTTTCGAAAATATTACTAATTCCTAGGTGGTAGATTCAGGGGCTTCATTACATTCCACACCTGATAAGAAATACTTTCATGACTATGTTCAAGGAGATTTTGGACAAGTTCATCTGGGTGATGATAAACCCTGTAAAATCGTTGGAATGGGTAAGGTTCTTGTAAAACAGCAGAATGGAAACCAATGGCTATTAAAGGAGGTAAGGCATGTTCCAGATCTAAAGAAAAATCTGATTTCAACAGGGTAGTTAGGCGGTGAAGGTTGTGTGACAACTTTCACAGATAAAGCTTGGAAGGTCACCAAAGGAGCCCTGGTAATAGCAAAAGGCGAAAAGGTTGGTACATTGTATTTATGCAATGGTATTTCTAACTCTGTTAATGCTTTAACCTCCAAAGGAGCAGATGCAGCATTATGGCATCATAGGCTTGGATACATGAGTGAAAAGGGGATGAAGGTTCTTCACTCAAGGAATTTGTTGCCGGGTTTGAAGAATGTTGATTTGGACTTCTGTGAGAATTGCATTTATGGAAAACAGAAGAGAGTCAGATTTCTCAGAGTTGGGAAAGAAAAGAAGAATGAAAAATTAGAGCTTGTGCATACAGATGTATGGGGACCTACTCAGGTATCATCTCTCAGTGGCTCTCGTTATTATGTTACTTTTATTGATGATGCAACTAGAAAAACTTGGATTTATTGTATTAAGAATAAATTGATGTATTTGATACTTTCAAGAAATGGAAAGCTTTGGTTGAGATTGAGACAGGAATGAAATTGAAGTGTCTTAGATCAGACAATGGAGGTGAATATTGCAGCAAAGAGTTTGATAGGTACTGTTCAGAGCATGGAATTCGCAGAGAGAAGACAGTTCCAAGAACACCACAAGAAAATGGTGTGTCAGAAAGGATGAACAGAACAATAATGGAGCGTGCAAGGTGCATGAGATTGCATGCAGGATTACCTTACAGTTTTGGGCAGATGCTGTAGATACTGCTGTTTATCTAATAAACAGGGGGCCTTCAAGTTCCTTGGATAGTGGTGTTCCAGAGGAAGCATGGATAGGTAAAAAGGTAAACTACTCTATTTTAAAGCCTTTTGGTTGTGAGGCCTTTATCCATATTGATAAAGAAAATAGAACAAAGCTTGAGGCAAAGTCAAAGAAATGTACCTTTATTGGATATGGTGTTAATGATTTTGGTTATTGCTTATATGATTACGAAAATCACAAAATCATTAGGAGCAGAGATGTAATATTCAATGAAAAGGTCTTGTATAAGAATCAGTTGCAGGAAAAGAAACAGGAAAGGGAAAACAAGGAATACGCAGTTCTTGATGAAATCACTGAAAAAGGAAAGGTGCCTGAAAATAATAATAATCAACAACCACAACAACAACAACCACCAAAACAACAACAGGCACCCCAAACACCTGAAAGTGGTGTTAGAAGATCTACCAGGATAAGTAGACCCCCTGAACGATACTCTCCTTCATTATATTATTTATTGTTGACTGATTCCGGTGAACCCGAATGTTATGAAGAAGCAATGCAGGTTGAAAGCAGGAAGAAGTGGGAGGTAGCCATGGAAGAAGAGATGGACTCCTTAATGCATAACCAGACTTGGGATTTAGTCAGGTTGCCTGTAGGAAAAACTACATTGAAGAATAAATGGGTTTACAGGCTGAAGGAAGAAGATGGAGGAAAACAAAGGTATAAAGCTAGACTTGTGGTGAAGGGGTTTGCACAGAAGAAAGGTATTGATTCTGATGAAATATTTTTCTTGTTGTTAAAATGACTTCAATCAGAACCATTTTAAGTCTTGTAGCAGCTAAAGATTTGCATCTTGAGCAGTTAGATGTAAAGACAACCTTTCTCCATGGGGATTTGGAGGAAGAGATATAAATGCATCCGCCACAAGGATATGAGGTGAAAGGGAAGGAGAAACTAGTGTGCAGGTTGAAGAAGAGCTTGTATGGCTTAAAACAGGCTCCAAGGCAGTGGTATCTAAAATTTGACAAGTTTATGTCTGAACAAGGTTATACTAGATGTCACTTTGATCATTGTGTTTATTTGAAAAAGCAAAATGATGGTAGCTATATTATATTGTTATTTTATGTAGATGACATGCTTGTTGCAGGATCTAACATGTAGGAAATAAATGTGCTCAAAAGAAAATTGGCAAATTCATTTGCAATGAAGGATTTGGGAGCTGCAAAACAAATCCTTGGTATGAGAATAACTAGAGACAGGAAAAATCGTAAATTAACATTGTCTCAGAATGAGTACATACAAAAGGTGTTGAAAAGATTTAACATGCACAATGCAAAACCAATTAGTACACCTTTTGCTAGCCATTTCAAACTTAGTAAGGAAATGTGCCCAAAGACCCAAGAAGACATGGATTATATGTCTAAAGTTCCATATGCATCAGCAGTTGGAAGCTTAAAGTATGCAATGGTCTGCACAAGGCCTGATATTGCACATGCAGTGGGAGTTGTAAGCAGGTACATGAACAATCCAGGAAAGGAACATTGGATGGCAGTGAAATGGATTCTCAGATATTTGAAAGGTACCACAAATAAAGCATTATGCTTTGGTGGTTCAAACATCTCCCTACAAGAATATGTTGATGCAGATATGGCAGGTGATAGAGATAACAGGAGGAGCACTACAGGATATGTATTTACTGTTGGAGGAATAGCTGTCAGTTGGGTTTCAAAAATCCAAAGTGTTGTTGCACTTTCAACAACAGAAGTAGAGTATGTTGCTGCTACAGAGGCTACTAAAGAAATGATTTGGTTACAAAGGTTTATGGGTGAATTGGCTAAGGAGCATGATATGGGCACGTTATACAGTGATAGTTAAAGTGCCATTCATCTTGCAAAGAACTCAGCATTTCATCCCAAGACTAAACACATACAGCTCAAGTACCATTTCATACGATCAGTGTTGGAAGATGGAGAGTTGAAGCTGGAAAAGATACACACTAGCAAGAATCCTGCAGATATGCTAACAAAAGTTGTAACTAGGGAGAAACTGAGAACATGCTCAGTTTCAATTGGTCCTCAAGGATGACGATGAAGATGAAAAACAGCCAGGTCCAAAGAGGAGTCATTGTCCAACAAATGAACCGGTGGTGGAGTTGCTACAATCATTCTCCAAGTGGGAGATTGTTGTGTGTGGAGCATGATTGTTCAAAGATCTTTGTTTCAGCCAGATGTATAACCCAGGAAGTCTTGTACATCCCTCCACGCGGGGGGGTGCGGGGGGGACTTGTCCCCCCCGCGGGGGTCTGGGGGGCCGATCCCCCCTAGCTGGGGGGTTCGGGGGCCAGTGGTCCCCCGGCGGGGGCTCGGGGGCAGCGCCCCCGAAGCTAAAAACAAATGTAAAATTGCCTTGTAAAAGTATAGTAATTTCTAGTCAATCTGGGTCGTTCATTAGGCGGATGATCTGACGGTAGAACTTATGTTTAGTTTAGGGCTTTTTGCCCTAGAGGGAAACCCCTCTCTTTGTATGAGGGTATTGTATTTGAGGCTGTGAAATAGATGTGTATTCTGTGAGCGAGAAATAGAGAGGTGAGACTGTGAGAGAAAACAGAGGATATTACATCGGATTTGCTGTAGGTTGTGTCTCTTCATTTTGTTGGATAATAGAAAGGAAGGACTGGCTGTTCGGGGTCGACGTAGCCCAAACTGGGTGAACCACGTATATCTATGTCTCTCTTGTTTTTGTGCGTTTTCTGTGTTTATATTTCTGCAATATTTTATGTGTTCCATTGCTCCGTAATATATAATTTTCTAACACAGACGTCACAAGCACTGTTAGAAAGTGTTATGTCAACGCCCACAAAGATTATAAATACCGAACAAGTAGTAGAGGAGCTGGCTCAGTAAATGGAAGGAGAGGCAGAAGTAGCTACTCCGGAAGTAGCCAAAGTATTGGCATAGGTCCCTAAATAGCTGAGAATGCCGACACCAAAGCCAACCCCAACTAAGGAGACCATGAAGGACAAAAAGGACAAGCAACTTGCCATACTAGAGCGCGCATCACCAAGGAGAAACCCACTAAATCCCACTGCACAGGAGAAAGGCAAGGCCATAAACCTAGAACTAGAAGAGGAAGATATCAAAGACATCCCAATGGATGATGAGGATGTGGGAGCTGAAGCAGAGCAGGTTGAGCAACCCTCCCTTTTCTACTCCCTTAAGCCACCTCCGCAGCTCCAATGCAATCATTCCCGTATTTGTATCTATGATGCGACGCAATAGCTGCTCGGTCGCCAGGTGCGGGAACTTCTCATGGTCCGCCAATTCCCAACCTTCAAGCTTCAACAATGACACTTGGGCCAAGCACAGACCATCAAAAACAATTTCGCCTAGTAGTAGAGGGGTTTACAGGGGAGTCTTACTCTCATCAATGTCCTTTGGTACCTTGGAATTAATCTTACATGGAGGGACATACTCCGGAAACCGAGTAATATGGTCCATACCCTGGGCTTCAACCTCCTCTACTTTAGCTCCCACATCCTCATCGTCCATTGGGATATCTTCGATATCTTCCTCTTCTGGTTCTATGTTTATGGCCTTGCATTTCTCCTGTGCAGTGGGCTTTGGTTGGTTTCTCCTTAGCGATGCACACACTAGTATTGCAGGTTGCTTGCCCTTTTTTTCCTTCATGGTCTCCTTAGTTGGGGTTCACTTTGGTCTTAGTGTTCGCGGTTTTTTAGGGACCTATGCCAATACTTTGGCCACTTCTGGATCAGCTACTTCTGCCTCTATTTCCATTTCCTGTGCCAGCTCCTCTACTACTTGTTCGGTATTTATAATCTCTGCAGGTGTTGACATAATGATTTCTAACAGTGCTCGTGATGTCTCTGGCAAGTTCGCAAATGCAGGAGTCTCTTTGAAAGCCTCAAATAACTCTTGGTCCATAGGTGTCTAAGATCTCAACAACTTAATACTCAAAATGCAAAGTGTTTCTTGCTGGACAGCCACTTGTAAGTTATAGGGCATTTTGAATTTAAATCTGATAGCTCCCCCCAAATTCGGTTCATTAATGCTATATTGGTGGAAAATTTTCAAGGATCTGAGCCATAAATTTCATCTTAAATGCCAGCCACCCACTCCATTTGGCCTCACTTCTGCCATAAAATCATGAACAGTGACTTTAAAGATCACTTTCCGGCCGACCTGCGCAAATTCTCCCTAGGTAGCGCAGCTGCCTCCGTGCTACCGCGGATCCTGTGACACTTCCTTGCTTCGCACCATTCTCCAAGTGTGCAGTTTTATGCTCTTGACTTGCGAGAAGATACCAGAATACCAAATATGCGAAGAAATATACCCAGAACATAGAACAATAAGAAATAACAGCATGTATTTTATTATTCAAACAGGAAAGCAATGTTCACTTGCCTCTTCGAGGGGGCAACCTCCAATAGAGCTGGGCTCAATTACAAAATAAGACATGACGCTCCTCAAGGGGAGTCTCTATCTTTTATATAGGATTCATACATGCAATACCATGGGTCAGTACCATGGATCTTATTATTACCATCTATCTAATACCATGGCCCATTTGCAACTAACTATGGTCCCTTATTTAAATGTGGGTCAACCACTTACAATTATTAATATGGGGTTTATTGACTCTTTAACTAACTATAACTATGACTCGACCCTATTACATAAATAAGGGGGTTAGGGTTGGACCCTAACATGCCCCCCCATAAAAATAACCTTGTCCTCAAGGCTGAAGCTGTGGAAACCATTGAAGAATAGTGGTTGGTTCCTAGGTCACATCTTCTGGAGAGGTGTCTTTCCATTTGACAAGGACTTCCTTGATCGTGCGGCCGTGCAGGTGCCATTCTCTCATGTCAAGAACCTGTTCAGGTTGGAGCCAGAATGAACCTTCTTCATCCAATTTCGGTAGACTAGTTTGAATTATGCAACGGTTCCCAACCACTTTCTTGAGGCATGAGACATGGAATATGGGATGGATTTTTGCAGTGGGTGGCAAGGCTAGCTTGTAGGCTACTTCTTCGATGCGTTGAAGTATTTGATATGGTCCATAGAATTTTGGAGATAATTTCTGAAAACCCTTGTCTTTGAGTGATGTTTTCTTATATGGTTGTAGCCTCAAGAATACCTCAGAAATTTGCGCTCTAAACGATGTTGGTCTGCCTATTGTTTCATGCAATTTTGAGCTTGATGGAGATTCTCTTTGAGGTGGGCAAGCATGGTTGCATGGTTCTATAGGAGTTGATCCACTGCTTGTACCTTCAAGAATCCCTAGATATAAGAAGTAGGTGAAGGAGGGAGTTGACCATAAAATGCTTCATATGGAGTCATTTTGGTGGTGGCATGATAGTTAGTATTATACCACCATTCGGCTAGAGGTAACCACTGTACCCATAGATGTTGCTTTTCTAAAGTGAAATACATGAGGTAGGTCTCCAGACATTTTTTGACTGCTTCAGTTTGACCACCAGTTTGGGGATGATAGGAAGTACTGAGTTGTAGTTGGGTACCTTGTCGCCTGAAGAGTTCCTACCAAATGTTACTGGTGAAGATCGAGTCATGATCAGGCACAATGGAAGTGGGCATGCCATGCAATTTGAAGATATGGTCCATGAAAGATTGAGCCACCAAAGCTGGTGTAAAAGGGTGGGGTAAGGCGCAAAAATGAGCATACTTAGAAAGTCTGTCCACAACCACCATGATGACTGACTTGTTGCTTGACTTCAGAAGACCAGTAATGAAATCCATAGAAACCTCCATCTAGATTGAGGCAGGGATGGGCAATGGCTATAAGGTGCCTGGGGATTTGACTATTTCTCCTTTGTGGCATTGACACACATCACACTCAACTACAAAAGTAAGAATGTCCTTTTCCATCCCTATCCAAAAGAATGAACGTCGAGTGTGAGCAGAAGTCCTTTTGAAAGCCTGAATGGCCTACAGTGGGAGATGAGTGCAACTATGCCAAAATGCGACTTTTGAGGGTGGATATTGGTGATATCACTACTTTGTTCTTGTAGCGAAGAATCTCATCATGCCAAGAGTAGCCCGCTATGGAATTTGGATTTGCTTATAATTTATTAATGATTTGGGAGAGTGAAGGATACGAAAACCATTCCTTGCGAACCTCTTCAATCCACTCTGGAAAGGGAAGAGAGATTGCAAGCAGGGTGCTTTCCTCCTCAAATTGGCGTGATAAAGCATCCGCTACGACATTTTCGTGCCCTTTCTTATAAATTATCTCATAATCATATCCAAACATTTTGGATAGCCATTTATTTTGTTGTGGTGAGGATAGGCATTGCTCAAAAAAATATTTAAGGCTTTGATGGTCTGTGCGGATTTCGAAATTCCGCCCCAATAAGTATGGTCGCAAGGTATCCAATGCATGTAAGATGGCCATCATCTCCTTCTCATAGGTATATTGTCCCAAATTTGTCCCAATTAGTTGTTGGCTAGTGAAGGCCAAGGGTCGACCTTCCTGCATTAAGATAGCCCCAATACCCATACCTAAAGCATCACATTCAATCACAAAAGATTTGGTGAAGTCGGGTAGTGCCAATACAGGAGTGGAACACATGGCATGTTTGAGAGCTATAAATGCTTGTTGTGGTTCATCATTCCAGAGGAATGAATTTTTCTTGAGAAGGTGAGTGAGGGGTCTAGCAATGTGACCATAATTGCCAATAATTTTGTGGTAGTAGCCAGTGAGACCCAAAAATCCTCTCAAAATCTTCAAGGTCTTTGGTTGAGGCCAATCCTGCATTGCTTGGATTTTTTGGGATCCACCCTGACAGCTTCACGCCCCATAATGTGGCCCAAATACTCAACTTATTCCATGCCAAAGGAGCACTTGGACAATTTGACAAATAATTTATGCTTTTGGAGCAGTTGCAAGAGTAGATCTACATGTTGAAGATGTTTTTCCCAGGTGAGGTTGTAGATGAGGATATCATTAAAGAAAACAAGGACAAATGTTCTGAGGTATGGTTTGAGCAGGTGATTCATGAGGCTCTCAAAAGTGGATGGGGCATTACAAATACCAAATGGCATGACTAGGAATTCATAATGGCCTTCATGAGTTCAGAAAGCAGTCTTTGGAATGTCTACTTCTTTCATGTGAATTTGGTGATAGCCCGAGTGAAGGTCGAGCTTAGTAAAGAATTGAGCCCCATTTAGTTCATCCATCAAATCATCAACAATCGGGATGGGAAATTTATCTTTGATTGTCAGCTTGTTGAGGGCCCTAAAGTCTGGACACATACGCCATTCCCCATATTTATTGAGCACCATGACAATAGGAGATGAATAAGGACTAATGCTATGACGAATGACACCAACTTCCAGGAGTTCCTTGATGATTTTTTCAATTTCATTCTTTTGGGCGAAAGGATATCTATATGGGTGCACATTTGGTGGTTGTACCCCTAGGATCAAAATAATGCTATGATCATGTTCCCCTCTCGAGGGTGGAAGCTCATGAGGCTTGTCAAAGACCTACAGATGGTTGTTTAAGACTTGTTGCCTCTTAGGATGAATATGAAGAGAAGTGGGTTCGAAGGCCTGGATGGCATTAAATTGGGCTATAACTCCATGGTGGCCCTTTTTTAACAATTTTCCCATCCTATACGAGTTGATGATAGAAGGAGCACCTGCTTGGAGTCCACGGAGGGTATGTGTGTGGTCATTCTGCTTAAAGCTCATATATAACTCCTGGAAATCCATTGTGATTGGGCTGAGTGTGCGGAGCCATTCAACACCCAAGACAATTCACACCCACCCATGTTGATGGCAAACACGTGGGTCTTTAGGTGATAATTTCCCATTTGAAGTTTGACATTTTCACAACAACCTTCACATTTCATTGTCCCCCCATCAACAATCTGGACCTGGAAATTAGAGACTGCTCTGAGAAAACAATGCACTGCTTCAGTGACTCTTTGAAGGATAAAGTTATGTGTACTGCCACTATCAATCAAGACTACTATAAGGCGATGCTTAATAAAACCTCTGATTTTGAGAGTTTGGGGAGAAGAAATTCCTACCAAAGCATGAAGTGAGATAACTGGTTCTTCAGGTGTAGCTGGGAGCTCATTGTCTGGCTGGTTGTCCTCATCTTCCTCCTCTAGTCCCTCAAATGGTGGGGCTTCCTCAGATGAATTGTGATCAGTAGCATCAATTTGAAAGAATTTGGGTTCCTTGCATTTATGTCCCGGGGAGTATTTCTCATCACAGTAGTAACACAACCCTTGCTTTCTTCTTTCCACCATTTTTGCCGGTGACACCTTTGGAACATTAAGTGTTTGGGTAGTGCTGGGAGCTTGGGTGGAGCGTCCCTTGGAAATGAAATTTGGATGAGTCGACTAGGCTGCTAATGCATGTTCTACTTCATGAGAAGTCTTGCAAGTTGCCAGCCATGAGACTGGGTGGTGCATTCAGATGTGGGCTTGTATGGCGTCTTTGAGACCACTGATAAAACATTCCAAGTAGAATTCATCTTTGTGCGAAAGGCTAATGCTTCAAAGGATTTAATATATTCTTGCACTGTGCCTGTCTGTCGGATCTTAGTAAGATGACCCAAAAAGTTAGATTCATGGTTGAAGCGATCAAAAAGGGCTTTTGAGAATATTTTCCAAGTCATTGGCCTTGCATAGCAACCTTGATGCCACTTCCACCATTTGTTGGGTGTGGAGCCTGATTATCTTCTATATTCAAAGGTATCGCCACATAGGACCCCAGTTCGAAATGGGGGTGGCAACGGCGCCCGTAAAATATTCGCTGCAGGGTGGGTCCAGGGGGGGGGGTTTCGGGGGCAGCGCCCCCGAAGCTAAAAACAGCTGTAAAATTGCCTTGTAAAAGTATAGTAATTTCTAGTCAATTTGGGCCGTTCATTAGGCGGATGATCTGACGGTAGAACTTATGTTTAGTTTAGGGTTTTTTGCCCTAGAAGGCAACCCCTCTCTTTGTATGAGGGTATTGTATTTAAGGCTCTGAGATAGATGTGTATTGTGTGTGCGAGAAACAGAGAGGTGAGACTGTGAGAGAAAACAGAGGATATTACAGCGGATTTGCTGTAGGTTGTGTCTCTTCATTTTGCTGGATAATAGAAAGGAAGGACTGGCTGTTCGGGGTGGACGTAGCCCAAACTGGGTGAACCACGTATATCTGTGTCTCTCTTGTTTTGTGCATTTTCTGTGTTTATATTTCTGCAATATTTTATGTGTTCCATTGCTCCGTAATACATAATTTTCTAACACCATTTCCATCTTTCTTGGTCCAAGTACAAGCTTTCCACACTTAGCTTAGTCACATCATCTCTGATGTGATTCAATGTGAAATATTGATCCATCTGTGCTAGCCATATGGCTGGATGAGAGCCATCAAATTTATACATGTCTAGCTTGGGTGGTCGAGGTTGGGACTGTTGGTAGTTTCCATAGAAGTGAAGAGAATGGCTAGACTCGCCCTCAAGGTTTTCATTAAAATCATATGCCTCCGATTGGTCCCCCAACTTTCCCTTTGTGATTGTGTCATTTAAGGACTAGATCTGCTTCATTAATGCCTCCAACCTTTTTTCAAGGATGTCTATCTTCTCATTGGCCATAGCTTGAGCTTTGTTTTGTACCATGCGCAGATCTGGTGCACTTGTCGTTACTGTGAAAAAAATTTTGGGACCACCTGAAATTTTGATGCTGACAAGTGAATGGTACCACTTTGCTCAACTCGTTGACCTGATTCTTATGGGCTAAGTCTCCTATAAGCATCTCGGGAGGGTCTCAGACTTTTTTTTTTTTTTAACTCCAAAAGGACTTTTACTTCTCGCTTAGAAATACTGCAGTAGCCGATTCCCAGAAAATTTAATTCTACCTAATGTCCTGCGGGAATCATGCCCAGGTATAGGAGCCACATAAATAGTCAGATTTGTCGTCAAAACCCTCAACTACAGAGTATGAGTAGGAATGTGGAAGTGATTGAACCCCTACTACTAGATCTAAATGGCGGATCTGATTATTGCGACTGCTACAAAACCCAAACTGCTAGAACTGAATGGCGGATATGACAGATCTGAATGGTGGATCTGATAGATCTAAATGGTGGATCTAATTGTTGCGGCTGTGACAGAACCCAACTTGCTAGATCTAATTTGGTAAAGATGATGTGTGATCTAGAGAGAGACAAGGGAACTATGGTCTCAAGGAGTGTTAGGTGCTATAGACTGCAATATACATAAGGGTCCAATAGCAATACTCAGCCCAATCTTTCAAGGCACTAACCAAGGAGGATCAACCATACCCTTAGTCATACAACCCGACTACCCTATCGTACGCGTGAGTAATCTCCCTGAGTGTTGTTCTCAGTGTAGTGTAGCAGCAAGACGGCCGATGGTTTATCTATGGAAAGGTTTCAAGAGAGCCTAGGGGGCTTCCGATATACCCAGAGGGTACTTGGAAGACAATCTGTGCGCGATTCTATCTAATGCGCTACTACTCGAGGGGATACCCACAGGGGTTACAAGGAATTCCAACAAGCATGACCACCTCTTGTATTTCATGCGTGCATGCCTCCCCAAATCCACAGGTTTATGCACTCAATGACAGATCTCGTGGTTTAAAGACACCAGAACACGTCTCTAGCCAAAAAAAATTCTGCTAAAAATGGAGATCCCACCGGCCTTGGAAAGTCCTTTGATTCCACTTGTTATGCTCTTGACCTATAAGAAGATACCAGAATATGAAATATGTGAAGAAATATACCCAGAACACAGAACAATAAGAAATAACAACATGTATTTTATTATTCAGAAAGGAAAGCAATGTTCATTGCCTCTTCGATGGGGCAACCTCCAATAGAGCTGGGCTCAATTACAAAATAAGACACGACGCTCCTCAACGAGAGTCTCTATCCTTTATATAGGATTCATACATGAAATACCATGGGTCAGTACCATGGTTCTTATTAATACCATATATCTAATACCATGGCCCATTTGCAACTAACTGTGGTCCCTTCTTTCAGTGTGGGTAAACCACTTACAATTATTAATATGGGGTTTATTGACTCTTTAACTAACTATAACTATGAATCAACCCTATTACATAAATAAGGGGGTTAGGGTTGGACCCTAACATGTAGCTCCCCAACACAGGTAGTGTAGTTTATAGTCCCATGCCTCCTTTCCGCTGCTTGGGACGCTAAGGATGTGATACCTTCATTTAGTCACATGGCTGGACATCGCAAGCACTGTTAGAAAGCGTTATGTCAGAACTCGCAGAGATTATAAATATCGAACAAGTAGTAGAGGAGCCAGAACATGAAATGGAAAGAGAGGCAAAGGTAGTTGCTCTGATAGTAGTCGAAGTATTATCATAGGTCCCTAAATCAACAAGAATGTCGAGACCAAATCCAACCCCAACTAAGGAGACCGTGAAGGACAAAAATGGCAAGTAGCCTGCCATACCAGTGCGTGCATCACCAAGGCGAAACCAACCAAAGCCCGCTACATAGGAGAAAGGCAAGGCCATAAACCTAGAACTAGAAGAGGAAGATATCGAAGACATCCCAATGGATGATGAGGATGTGGGAGCTGAAGTGGAGTAGGTTGAGAAACCTTGCCTTTTCTACTCTTTTGAGCCACCTCCATGGCACTAATGCAGTCATTCTCATATGTGTATCTATGATGTGACGCATCATCTGCTCGGTCGCCAAGTGTGGGAACTTCTCGTGGTTTGCCAAGTCCAAGTCTTCAAGCTTCAACAACGACACTCGGGCCAAGCTCAGACCGTTGAAAACAATTTCGTCCGACAGTAGAGGGGTTTGATGGGAGTCTTACTCTCATCAATGTATTCTGGTACCTTGGACTTAGGCTTGTGTAGAGGGTCATACTTCAGCAACTGAGTAATAGGGCTCGTACCCTCGGCTTCAACCTCCTCTGCTTCAGCTCCCACATCCTCATCGTCCATTGGGATGTCTTCAATATCTTCCTCTTCTGGTTCTAGGTTTATGGCCTTGCCTTTCTCCTATGCAGTGGGCTTTGGTGGGTTTCTCCTTGGCGATGCGCACACTGGTATGGCAAGCTTCTTGCCCTTTTTTTCCTTCACAGTCTCCTTAGTTGGGGTTGGCTTTGGAATCGGCGTTCTCGGTGATTTAGGGATCTCTACCAATACTTCGGCCACTTCTGGAGCAACTACTTTTACCTCTCTTTCCATTTCTTGTGCCAACTCCTCTACTAGTTGTTCAGTATTTATAATCTCTGTGGGTGCTGACATAACGCTTTCTAACAGTGCTCGCGACATCTCTGGCAAGTTCACAAATGTAGGAGTCTCTTTGAAAGCCTTGAAGAACTCTCGGTCCATAGGTGTTTGAGAGCTCAACAACTCAATACTCAAAATGTCAAGTGTTTCTTGCTGGATAACCACTTGTAATTTATAGGGCATTTTGAATTCAAATCCGACCATTCCCCCTAAATTTGGTTCATTAATGCTAGATTGGTAGTAGACTTTCAAGGATCTGAGCCATAAATTTCACCTTAAATGCCAGCCGCCCACTCCATTTGGCCTCACTTCTACTGTCAAATCATGAACAGTGACTTTAACGGCCACTTTCTGGCCGACCTGCATGATTTCTCCCTGGGTAGCGCACTTCCCTCCTCACCGTCGTGGACCCTATGACACTTCCTTGCTTCGGACCATTCTCCAATCGCGCAGCTCCCCAACCTAGGTAGTGTAGTTTATATTCGTGCTCCTCCTTTCAACTTCCTGGAGCGCTAAGGCTATGCTACCTTCATTTAGTCACATGGCCAGACCACCGGTGTATGGCTTCAAGTGACTTCCATTCACCTTTCCTGGGAAGGGTTCTCCATTCAATTTCACTAGCTGTACCGCTCCTCCATCAGTAATTTCCTTAATGACATAGGGCCCTAACCAGTGCATTCTGAATTTCCCTAGAAATTTATCAAACTTACTATCATATAGCAAAACTAGGTCATTTACCTTAAATGTGCACAACTTAATGTGTCAATCATGCCATGCCTTTTCGCGTTGCTTTTGGACCTGTTGGTGAAATCCAGCTAAAAATATCTCTTCCTCAAGTTCATATAGGTGCACAAGCCTTTCCTCCAAGGCTCCATGATCCATCATAGATGTGATCGCCACTATGCCCAGACTAGGCATAATATATTCCATAGGCATTACGCTTCAACACCATAGACAAGCCTAAAGGGGGTTTGTCTAGTCAGTTTCTTATATGTCGTTTGATAAGCCCATAGTACTGCAGGTATGCATAAGTACCAATCACTTCATTGAGCATTGCAAACCTTAGTTAGCATGTTTTCAAGCACTTTGTTGAATGCTTCCACTGTCCCGTTAGCCTACGGGTGATAAGGTGTGCTCTTCTAGTGATGTACCTGAAATTCTTCCATCAACGCGCTGATCGTCTCATTTAGGAAGTGTGTACCGTGATCACTTATCAAGATCTTTGGACAGTGGAATCGCATCAGTACGTGCTCAAAGGGGAACTTTGCAGTGGTTGCACCTGTGCAATCCTTCATAGGCTATGACTCCACCCAACGAGTCAAATACTCCATCACGGTGATAATGTACCTTGCTCCTGTCTTTCCTTGTGGCTGAATGGGTCCCACAAAATCTATCGCCCACTTCTCAAAGGGTTGCAACTTCATCTGTGGATTCAAAGGCATCTCATCCCTCCGTGATGGTCTGCCAGTCCTTTGTAACACATGACACTCCTTACAATATGCTTTTGAGTCCCGATGGAGGGTTGGCCACCACAACCTTGCGTGTACAATCTTCGAGTGGTTGCTCTCCCTGCATAATGTCCTCCTGCGATGCCCCCATGAGCATATACAAGGATGCTGCTTCTTTCAAACTTAGGTACATACCATTGCAATATCTCATTAGAGCCCATCTTTTACAAATGCTCAGCAATGATAGATAAATCTGCCGTGTGCACTACTAATTCCTTGTTTTGTTGGATAGTGTATCCTTCTAGTGCAGTACCTGTCATTAGGAAATGTATTATATCCTAAAAATTACCATCCATGATGTACATTGCACATAGTTGTGCGTCAGGCAATCCTTCTTCCAAGTTAGTGGGTTCCTCCCCCATTTCGATGCGTGACAGATGATCTGGTCCTACATTCAGTCGTCCAGGCTTTATAATAACTTCAAAATCATACTCTTGGAACAATAAGAGGCACCTGTAGATTATCCCCCCCAACACGGGCTTATTGACCAGCTACTTTGGTGCAGAGTGATCCGTATACATCTTAAAATGGCCTCCCAGCAAGTAGTGCCTAAACTTCTGGAGCCCATACATCATAGCTAGCCCTTCACGTACAGTGGTGGAATATTTCTTCTCCTCTTTGGATAATCTTCGGCTTGCGAACGTGATAGGATGGTCAGCCTTCTCTGCTAGCCTATGTCAGTACTGCTCCTAGCGCTATACATGACACATCGACATGTACATGAAACTCTTTCTTCCAATCTGGAAAGACTAGAATTGGTGTAGTGACCATCTTTTCTTTCAATACATCCAAGCTCTTTTTACATTCCTCGTTCCAGAAAAATGTGACATCCTTCTTCAATAATTTCTCCATAGGCATGGTGCTCTAGGCATAGTCCTTGATAAACTTTTTGTAATATCGCGTATGTCCAAGGATAGCACGCAGCTGCTTTACACTCCTCGGTGCTTCCAAGTTCAGTATCACCACTATCTTTGTGGGATCTACCATCAGTCCCTGTCTACAAACCACATGCCCCAACAGGGTCCCAAAAGGAACACAAAATAGACACTTCTTTAGATTGAGCGCGATTTGGTATCTTTGACAGGTATCCAGCATCAAGCGCAAGATTTCTAAATGGTGTTTTACCAGCCCAAACATGGTCAAGTCATCAAAATATACCTCTAGGAACTTATGAATAAATTCCTTGAATGCAACCACAACTACCGCAAGAATATCATAGGTGCATTCTTTAATCCAAACATCATTGCAGTGTATTGAAAACAACCCCACTTAGTCACGAAGGTCATTTTTATCCTATCCTTCGGCGTGATTTTGATCTAGTGGTACCCAGAGAACCCATCAGTGAAGGAATATGCTTCGTGGCTGCCAAAATTGTCCAACACTTTATCAGTGGACGGATTTTGGAAAGGATCATGTACGCAAGTGTCATTCAGCTTTCTGAGATCCACACATATCCTTATTTCATTCTTCTGCTTTTTCTCCTGTACCACCATTAGGCTTACCAAGTCAGATTCTTCCACAGGCTCAATGATGCCTATCACGAGCATCTTGTCTAGCTCTAAGCGGACCTTCTCCTTATATTTCGGATTGAGACAGTAAGGTCTTTCCTTAACCGGCTTCGCGTCAGGTTTCAATGTAATCTTCATTATTCCTAGGTCCCCTATTATCCCCTTCAGATCCGTAAACGTGGTAGGGATTATATCCTAGTATTCACAAAGAAATTCAACAACCTTATCCACCGTCGTGTCATCCAAGTAGTCTCCAATCTTCATGAATTTGGGTTCTCCCTCTATACCAATGTTTACTTGTTTCATTTTAAATGGCGTGGTTATATCAAGGTTCTCAATCTGCGGCCCTTCAACCTTGTGGTGACCTTCTATTTCTGGAATGTTAATATTCCGCGGATCCTCATCTTCTTCTTCAATGGTCACGTTATAGCATTCCAATGCGTGATTTAGCTGAGTAGCCCACTTAGGCTGAATGAGGTCCAAAGGATCCTATGGTATCCTAAAGATTGCTATTTTCACTTCTTGTAGTGCCTCATCAATACAGTCAAACCCATCTTCAAAACTAAATGTCATTATGAATCTCTCGTGTAAAATATCCCATTCACCTGTACCATGGCAGAACTCTATTTCGACGTACCAATTCATTGGGACAACATCCAGAGTGTGATAGAACAAGTGCACCCATTCAGGTTGGGGCTTTTCTCCATAAGCCTAGGCCCATTTGGCCAGATGCACGCGTGAATCATCCTTCCCATCATACTTGAATGTCATTCACATCTTAGGCTTCTCGAATCATTTTCTCATCATCCTCCTACATTTGCACCAATCATCAAAGCTTCCTTTATGCGTACCCCACCATCTTGCGAATATAGCGCGCAGTGCCCAGTCGAATGGCTCGAAGCGCTACTTTTCTGGTACCTCCCTTTCAAATGCGTCCAAAAATATATCTACCTCATTCAGGCCATCATAAGTGGGTAGATTTCTTACCTTTGAGGACACACAGTGCAATGATCAGGTCATCATGTTGCAGTTCAGCATATTCACTTCATGTAGCTGATTCTGCCAGCATTCTAACTCCTCATCAGAGTCAGAAGTGCAGGAACTCTCACGATCCCATGTAATTCATCCATCCATGGTGGGGTTCACCCAATCTTGGTCTCACGCTATTATCTTATAGATACAGTCCAAATCGTCATCACTCTCATAATCGTGAACTGGTTCCGTATAGCGCGATCCTTCAACATGATCTAGAGGTACTATTACGCGTAGTGATTTCTTCTCAAACATCATCTTTCGCTTCTTTAGGTTGATTACACCATTCATATCAGTAGCCCAGTCAATTCCTAGGAGCGCAGGATAGGGGTTACTATCATCCACTATCTCTATTACCTCAAAATCAACAAGCGCGCTCGCACCTTCAATATCCACAGTCACCCCCTGTAGCCGCCCCATGGGGATGATCTTCTGTTGATTAGCCATCCTTAGCTGAATCGGAGACCATTGTAGCATAGGTCTCCTCATCTGTTCCCAAGTCTACTTTGGTAGGACGTTCACGTCTGACCCCAGGTCCAAAATAGCCTCATCGATTTCATACTCTCCTATCTGTGCAGTCAGTCTTATCTCCTATCTCATTCTTGTTTTATTCTTGCCAATCTTTCATACTACACGTGGCTCACTCGGAGCGGTTCCAGCACATCTATTGATGAACTCTTGTAACCCCTTCACAGCCTTACTATCACGCAGTAACTTCATGCAGGTCTCCAGGAAGGTTGTGAGCATAGAAGGGTCCATATCTTGATCAGGATTATCCTTTCTTCCTGAGGTGGAGGCCTCAGCGAAGCTCTTCTTAGCTTCCATGAAGGTTTCACGTACGCGCTCCAAATTGAACTCAGCCTCCTTCACCGGAGCTTTGCGTACCTATGTACTATCTTCTGGTTATTTCCCTTTGTCATCTCCTATCGCGATTCCACTCCTGAGCCCTATATTTATGTTTGGATCCTCTTCGCGTGGCTCAAGCCTCATCATTTGAAAGTTCTGAGTCAGCGGAGGTGGTAGCGCCCCTTTGTCACGTATCATTGCTATCAGCATAAGACAACCTTCCATTTCATGATAAAAAAGCATGAAATACTTGCATGACAGACCTGTTGGGTTAGTAAAATCGCAGGCATAGTGTCCTGGTACTCCGCAATTGTAGCAGATCATCTGTCCTCGACCTCTGCCAGGTCCTCCTCTGCCTCGACTTTGTCCATACCCCTAAAATCTTATCTGCGCAATCCCTATGCTTCTGGTCAAGGGGTCGTGTTTCTGCCAGAACCCTATAGGCAGGGGTTCTATCTATCATCAATTCATAACTCTTGAAATTACGCTCATCATGCCCTATCGACCTACAAAAGTTGCGGAACAGCTGTTGTGGTGTCTGTACAAACTCACGCAGCAAATGATAGTTATCTGTGGCATGTTTTCCTGCTACCTGACATATAGTGCACCATAATGTAGGCCCTGCGCTCGGTCCTGCTTGAGCTTCTGGCCTCAAAGGAATTGGTCCTTCTCTTGCAATGTAGTTCGCAAAGACCACGCAATGGTCCTTGTCATGCCACTGACTCTTGCATTCCCCTGACTACTACTTTAGACTTTGCATCTCAAGGCAAAGATTATTCAACTGCACATGGATCTGCTGAACCCCCAGATTTAGATCTTGCATTGGTGCTTCATGTAGTCTCATAGAAATCTCTAAGGCCTCCGCCTGATTTGTTATCTTCTTCTGCGACAGTGAAACCCTTAAGTGTGGTAGTTGCGAAGCCAAAAACCACTCGCGATGTTGTTTGTCTGTCAAATTCATGTTGGCTTCGCTGATTGTACACTTCAACCTCTGATCTAGTTCCCAAGGCATCTTGCCTAGTTGCATTGCGATTTATTTGAATCCCACAATTGATTGTGCCTCAGATTTAGGCCTATTAAATTCTCTATTCAATTCTATCTGGATGTCTTCCACTCCAGCATTCGAGTTATCATTAGAGTACTTGATATACCAGGGTAGTGTGTAATATTGCAGAGCACTAACCAATGTCACCTTCTTTATATGATCATCTATAACACCCTGAGCTTGCCATACAAATTTCACAATGAACCAGAATTGGTCTGGGTCCTCATTTCCCTAGCCTTTGAACAAAGGAAACTTCACTGAATTTTCCATACTGAATTGCGGTGGAGGTGGAGGTGGTAGGGGTAAAGTTGTAGGTGATGGAGGTGAATTTGGAGGTGGCATTGGCAGAGGTGGTATTCGCGGGAATCCTTGTCTTAGTAACTAAATAGCACTTCCCAGGGAAACCTTCGTTATCCCTTCCTCGTAACCTCACAGAGGTGAAATCAATGGACTATACTCTGGAACTTTTTATCCTTTGTTCCTGTAAACTTTTCTGCTTCTCGTAGTTCCAAACATTAAGGTAGCTGCATAACCCATTTTTCACACAATAGAATTTTAATCTAGGTATTCAAATATTTCATGTACTTACCTCATAGTCCTTTGAAAAAGGGTCACTCTGCCTCACTATAGCTGACCGAGGTGTTGGCCAATGATCGATAGCGCGGGTGATCTTTTCCTCAGATGCTTCCAATTTCTGTACTAGCTCCGAGGTCCAGACAATAGGACCGTCAAGTTTCCACCTTCCTTGGTTTTTTGTTAGCTTCGTGATCCACTCGTATAGCTCAATTGGGAAGGAGTAGAAAAATATCTCATGGATATATGTATACAGGTATCTGTCCAACCACTCTTCCTTTGTTAGTTGTGTGTTTCTGTTCTCCTGTGCCATGAATTTGTGGATCTTGCTATCCAACCAGTCTTTGATCTCCTTCTTAGTTGGATTCTAGTGATACGACATCACACATCTCTTATGTAGATTCTGGTCCTGGTAACAGAACCATTTGTTGGCTTGAAGGGGCTTGAGCCAGGTTTAGCGTTAATTAGCCAAACAAAACCCTACACTACTAGCCCTTTCGGCATCAACTTGTGGAGCATGGACCGAAGTCTCACCCGAAGCAGTATGGGGGGATGCTGGAACCAAGTTTCTGCACCCTTAGATGGTTGTGATGTCATTTGATTCCCTCTATCCCTGCCTTCATGTAGGTGGCTTCGCTCTAGGGCTTGCAAGATGAGCCCTCTATTCCACCCTTTAATACCTCTACGAAAGGTTACAATTGACCTTCGCACAGCCCTAACCTGCTGCTCAAGTACTTTCGCGCTTCTAGGATAGCATACCGTGCAGATTCCTAAATTACTCTAGGTGTCTTACTTATCGTATTAGATAATTATAGTTAACACCGCGTAAACAAATATCCTTAACTGCGTTCAGTTTTCCAATGTAATTACAATCATTCACGCATCATCTATGCATAATAAAGGAAATTCAAACATAACATATCAGGATGTATTAACAGAACAAAGACACAGAAGTTGCAGAATATTTCTCTTTATTGATATCTTCCAAATGTTTACAAACTCTGTCCACCCTACGCACACAGTTGTAGGGGTCTACGCACTCAGCTGTGGACTTATACCCTAGGCCTCTCCGCACTCAGTTACAGAGCCTCTACCTATGCTACGACCCAAGACATATACTTATTACTTCAGAGCTATGACTCTCTTACATTATTCATCATTGTCATTTTCAAAGTATTAGAGCTTAGCTCTTTTTATGCAATCCCATGGTCCGTGGACCATGGGTAGATCTCTTTACAGCCGACTTTACTTTACAAAACTAAGGGTGGACAACCCTTTATGACACATGACACCTTTGTGCTCCACGGCCACAAAATGCTGAGTCTTTACAATTTTATTACAAACTCTGACTCAAACATGGACTTTTAGCCCCAAAACTTCCCTTCGGGGATCCCGCTCCCAACACCCTTGCTACGTCATTTTTAAGATCTGGAGGTATACAGTCTTTATTTTTAGTTTTAGTTATTTATCTCTCTATTTATTTTGGTTTATTTATCTTTTTGTTTTTTATTATTGGATCTATACCTTTCATTTCTACGTATGCTCTTTTTCCCGCGACTCTATGTGATTTGAGCAAATCAGAAACAGAAAGGAAGGATTTTTCTCATGCATATGTTCGTTTCCACCATGCCTTAGTGTGATCTTAGAAAATCAGAAACATTGAGAAAATATTTAGTTTCAAACGAAAGCTAACTTCAAGCCATAAGCTTTGCTTTTTTTTTGCATGTCCGTGTTAGGTTGTGTGGTTTTTTCTTTTGTAGGAAAAAATGGTTTTTTCAAGTAAGTACGCACTCCAAAGCTTCAGTGACTAAAAAAAACATTCCTCTTTTCCAAAAATTACTAACCTTTTAAACCAGCTGACTTGGTCTAAAGTTACTTTATGTAAAAGTGTTCTCACTCATTATAAAAAGTGAGTCACTTATAATTTTAAAGTCTCTTTATCTTTTATTTAAGTTACAATTTAGTGGGTAGCCCATAAAGTACCATTGTAAAAGTGACTTTCACTTATTTATAATAGTGCGTCACATAATAAAGAAAGGTGAGCTAATTATATTAAGTTTGGAAATGGGGGGTGGGATTTTTTTAAAATATAACATTATCATTCACTTCGCACATTCATGTATGTCATCGACATCTTCAACAACGTTTATTCAAAAAGCCATAACGTCTTCATTCAGAAGCTATTTTCAGAGCCGTTTTTTTAATCGGCCTAATTTTTGGAGATATTTCCATTGGAACACTTAGTTTCACCATATACAACTTCAATTTTTGTTAAAATGGAAATTCCATGCCAACTTATTCTTGACAACACCAACTACTTCCAATGGGTGTCCTACATGGAGGATTTACTTAGAAGTAAATGTCTTTATAGAATAGCCTCAAGCTAAGAGTCTAAACTTAAAGATGAAGATAAGCAAGCAAAATTGGAAAATAGACAAGATCAAGCACGTGGGTTGATAGGGATGTCTATTTCTCCAGACCTTAGATTCCATATCGTGGAACTTGATACCCCTGATGAAGCAATGAAACAACTCAATAAAGTTTTTGGAATTAAAAATCAAATTAGAGCCCATCAACTAAAAAATGAGTTGCTTACATTGGACCCCAATAATTTTCCTTCCATTGAATATTTTTTGTCCAAGTTCAAGACCCTTAGACTTCTGTTGGAATGTGTTAAGGTTAAGAAAGAATATGGTAGCCTTATCTATTCCATTCTTACTAAGTTGGGACCAGTGTACTCTATGCTTGTTTCCACCTTCCATTCTAATAGAGAAGCCTTTATTTCTCAAGGATGAGACTGCAAGTCACCCTCTTTTGATGCCTTTTGTGATTCTTTAATAAGATAATAAGAAAAGCTCTTACATCTTGGTCTTCTTAATCTTGGAAACTCTTCTAAGAAAGCCTTAGCTGCCCAACAACAACCAAGTTCAAAGAATCCTAAGAATCAACATCCTGAAAAGAATGGTCCTAAACCAACCAAGGGTACTAAGCACTTTCAGCCTCAAAATGAAGAATCAGTTCAAAAAAATGATAAGGAAAATAAAATCTTTGGGAAGAGGGCTGATATACATTGAAACTTTTGTAATTGAGATGCCCACTTAGAATCCAAATGCTTTAATAATTTGGAAGCCTTGGAAGCAGCAATGAAGAAGCATAACATCCATTTGGAGCACTCTTCAAATTCAACTTCATCTTCAGGAATAACACTTTCTGCATGTGGTTGTCAAGCATCTTGGTTTGGTTATGTACTAAATGTATATTCTTCTTCTCGTTCTCATGAGTGGCTCATTAAACATGGAGCTTCTTATCACATGGCCAAAAACAAAGCCATGTTTTCTTCTTTAAATTATTGTAACACCAAAAATAGATATGTTGGTGATGATAGATCTCTTTGTGTTGTAGGGACTGGAACTATTCATCTAGAAAATGGTCAAGTTAATGATGTATTATTTGTTCCAACCTTATCCTGCAACCTTCTATCTGTATATCAGATAACTCATTCAGGTGAAGGTAAAATTGTTGAATTTTAACCTCACAATGTTGTAATTAGGGACCTAAGAGATCCTAGACAAATTTTAGCTACTTCCATTGCTGATGATTCTACCAGGTTGTATAAGCTTAAGAACTTTGGGTCATAAACTCTTCCCTCGGTATCTGTTGCTCATAATGATGAAGTAAGCAAACTTTGGCATAAGCGATTTGGTCACTTAAACTATCGCTCCTTTCAAAAGCTATGTAAGGAAAATATGGTGATATGTCTTCCTATGGTATCTTGCATAGATGGTGTTTGTTCCCAATGTATACTCGAAAAACATCATCAGGATAGTTTTGAAAAACATGCCTCTTAGCATGCCTCATCCCCTCTATAGCTTGTGCACAGTGATTTATGTGGTCCACTTATAGTTGTTTCATTCTCTTGCTACAAGTATTTATTAACTTTCATTGATGATTTCTCCAGATGCACTTGGGTATACTTCTTAAAACCCAAGAGTGAAGTCTTTAACATGTTCTTGGCCTTTAAGGCCTTTGTTGAGAAACAATCTGGACATCAAATTCTTAAGCTAAGATCTAATAATGGCTGAGAACATGTTAACAACAAATTCATCAACTTTTGCACTGACCATGGAATTCAAATGCAAAATACTATTCCATATACTCCACAACAAAATGGTGTAGCTAAAAGGAAGAATCACACCTTAAAGGAAATGGCTAATTGTATGCTTCAATCTAAAGGACTTAGTCTTAATTTTTGGGCAGAAGAAATTAACTGTGCAAATTAGATAGTAAATCGCACTCCTACTAAGGTTTTAAACAATATCACTCTAGAAGAAGCATGGAGCTCAATTAAACTAGATGTAAGTCACTTTCGTGTTTTTGGAAGTGAAGCATGGGCCCATATTCCCGATGAGAAACATAAAGCCTTAGAACCTAAGAGTGAAAAATGTACTTTTGTTGGATATTCTGAAGATGTCAAAGGATATAGACTTCTTCCACCTAAATGAAAAAATGTTATCATTAGAAGAGATGTAAAGTTTGCTGAAAATATATTGGCCTATGAACCTAGTTCTACGGATGTGCCACCTCTCTTTATCCCTTCTACTTCTGTTAGGAACGGGTCCCCTAGGGTCAATTTTGGGGTTAAAAGCCCATGTTTTAGGGTAGAAAGCCCAAGTTTTTATATAAGAAGTGTAAATTCTCTGCATTTTATGGCCACGGAGTGCGAAGATGTAAAAAATCATAAAGGGTTTCTCCTCTTAGTTTAGGTAACTTGTGTCAGCTTTAAGAGATCCACCCATGGTCTACAAACCATGGGATTGTATAAAAAGGAAGTCCTAGAAGAGTCTAAGGGAGTTCAGTGGAGTTGAGTCTTGTTATTTTTATGTAATAGGTCTATGAGAGCTAAGAGTGAAGAACCTTAGCATAGAAAAGAGCCTTTGTATCTGTGTGCGCAAAGGCCTAGGGTAGAAGTCAACAGTTGAGTGCGTTGACCCCTGCAGCTATGTGTGGAGGGTGGTCAAAGTCTGTAAAGAGGATCTAAAACATCAATAAAGAGAATTATTCTAGAATTGTCTGTGTATGATCTCTTTTACTTCTGCATATGATTGTGTTATGATGAATATTAGGTTAAAAAATTTTAATGTTGTATTGATGTGTGAATTCATATGTTTTTCTTTATTATATGAATGCAAGTAAGAATATTTGTTTACGCAAAAATCATCCTAACACATGTGAAGTTATTCAATACTTAAGCTAATTTGGGTAAAAAAACAAGTAAAGATTAATTATAAATGCACGTAAGTGTCTGATCCTCCTATCTAGGTACGTGCAGGACGATCGTAGACCTTCATGGGGATCTGGAGGACGAATAAGAGAAGTATATAGATAAGCCCTAAAAGGCTTATCGACCTATGTGAAGGAAGGTTTAGGGTAATAAACGACATCACTACCATCTCTAGGTGTAGAAACTTGGTTCCTTCATCCCCCCATACTAATTCCGATGAGACTTTAGTCCGTGCTGTGGGGATTGATGCTGAAAGGGCCAGTAGTGTAGGTATTTTCTTCGCTAATTAACGTTGAACCTGGGTCAAGGCCCATCAAGCCAACAAATGGTTCTGTTGTTGGGATCGGGATCTGCATAAAGAGATGTGTGATGTCACATCATTGGAATCCAACTAAGAAGGAGATCGAAGATTGGTTGGATAGAAAGATCCATGAATTCACGACGCAAGAGAACATGAATGTGCAATTGACAAAAGAACAGTGGTTGGATAGATATCTGTATATAGAGATACATGAAATCTTCTTTCGTTCCTTCCTGGTCAAATTATATGAGTAGATCGCAAAATTGGCAGACGGCCAAGGAAGGTGGAGACTTAACAGTTTGATAGTTTGGACCCAAGAGTTAGTACGGAGAGTGGAAGCCTCTAAAAACAAGATCGCACACGTTGTCAATCATTGGCTTGGTCGTATCATAGGGGAGTTCATGACAGAGTTCATGGTCGATAATCTGGTCAGTTACATCAAATCAGAGCGTTGCTTCTTCAAGGGACCATGAGGTAAGTATTTAAGGTCTTTAAATACTTGGATTAAGATGCTCTTGTGTGAAAAGTGGGTTATGCAACTACCTTGATGTTTGGAGCTACGCGAAGTAGAGAGACCTTCAGGAAAAGAGGGAAAATAGGCCCTGAATATAGCCCGCTCATTGGACCTCTTCTGAGTGACAACGAGGAAACATCACAGGCTTCTTCGCAAAGCATTGTTCAACTGATAAGACAAGGGTTCTTGCAAATACCCCATCCACCCACACCACTTCCATATTCAACTCCAATTCATATGCCTTCACCCACACCACCACCACCTCCAGCACCATCCAATATGGCGAATTCAATAAAATTGCCTGTATTAAAGGGATCAGGAGTTGAGGACTCGAACCAATTTTGGTTCGTCGTGAAGGCTGTATGGGAAGCTCAAGGTATTACGAATGATCAGATGAAGAAAGCAACATTGGTTACTACTTTCCAGGAATGTTCACTAACATGGTACATTAAGTACTGCACTGATAATCTGATGGTTGCATTTGCAGATATTTAGACTGTGATGAATAAGGAATTCAGCTGGCCCAAATCTGAAGCTCAATCAATTGTGGGATTCAATGAGATCATGATGAAGCCTGGTGAGACACCTTGGGGTTTGTATCAGAGGTTGAAGTGCACAATTCGTGAGGCCAACATGAATCCCATGGATGAGTAGCACCGAAAATGGTTTTTCGCTTCGCTCCTGCCTCATGTAAGGGTTGCTTTGTCATAGCAAAGGATTGGAACCTAGGCAGAATCTCTGGAGATTGCAATGATATTGCACGAGACACCAATGCAAGATGATAATTTAGGGGTTTAGCAGATTCACGTGCAGTTACAGAACATGTGCCTAGAATTTCAGAGTCTGAAGAAGGATAGAACAACTCAGCCAGAGGTGCTCATAGAAGTTTGGTGCTTAAAGTGAAAAAGTCAGGGGGATGACAAACATCATTGTTTAGTCTTCATGAATTTTGTTGCAGCAGGGGGGTCAATGTGCCAGAAAAGGAGATTGGGTTTGATTTGGAGCACACAAAGGAAATGTTTATGGAAATGAAGAAAGGATCACTGAGGCCTCTACCTTACGAAGCCATGATAAGCCAACCGAAGAGATGGACCCTTCCATGCTTACTACTTTCTTGGAGACCTGTATGAATTTGTTGCGCGACAGTAAGGATGTGAAAGGAATGTAGGAGCTGATCAATAAGTGTGATGGAAAATAAAATACTAGTGACGGACCACACATAGTCAGGAGGATTGGTAGGCATAAGGCAAGAACAGGGCATGAGATGAGGCTCACTGCGCAAATAAGAGAATATGAGATAGATCATGTTATTCTAGATCTGGGGTCAGGCGTGAATGTATTGCCAAAATAGACATGGGATATGATGGGGATACCTACACTGTAGTGGTCTCCGATTTAGTTAAGAATGGCAAATCAGCAGAAAATCATCCCCATGGGAAGATTGCAGGGAGTGACAGTTGATATTGAGGGCGCAAGCACATTGGCTAATTTTGAAGTGATAGATATTATGGATGATAGCAATCCTTACCATGCACTCCTTGGGATTGATTGGGCTACTGACATGAATGGGGTAATCAATTTGAATAAGTTGAAGATGCTATTTGAGAAGAAAGCTCTCTACGTAGTAGTGCCCCTGGACCCTGCAGAAGGACCGCGCTATACTGAATCGGTCTGCAATTATGAAAGCGATGATGATTTGGAATATATTTATAAGATATCGACATGAGATCAGGATTGGGTGAACCCAACAACAGATGGACACATTTCCTGGGATGGCGAAATTTCTTGCACATCAGATTTACATGAGGAGTTGGAGCACTAGCAAAACTGACCGCATGAACTATCTACAATGTGTTGTAATATGATGACCAAGTCGATGCTCTGTGTATCATCAGAGGTAAGGAATCTACCCTATTATTATGGTTTAACTGACGTCGATAAGTTCTTGGAAGCATTCAAAAGGGAAGTGCTAGAGAAGCATTGCTTCCAGGCCTTAGATTGGGTGCTGCACACTATGCTTGCGAGATGGTGGGGTATGCATAAAGACAATTTTGATGATCGGCACATGTACAGAAAGATGATGAGATTACATTTTGGTCACCCACAAGTATGACTAACAGAGAAATATGATGGAAGGAATGACCCGCGTGATCACCTAGCTAAATGGACTAAGG
This sequence comes from Pinus tabuliformis, assembly GCA_031772625.1. Taxonomy (NCBI): domain Eukaryota; kingdom Viridiplantae; phylum Streptophyta; class Pinopsida; order Pinales; family Pinaceae; genus Pinus; species Pinus tabuliformis. The sequence goes on from CM062807.1 coordinate 83,937,302, forward strand.
TTTATGGAGCGGAGCCTCAGCCTAAATGGGTGCATCTGTTTTGTCATACGTTGGATGTAATACCAATGAATTGGTACTTGGAAATAGAGCTTCACCATGGCACTGAAGAATGGGATGCTTTGCAGTAGGGATTCTTGATGACGCTTAGCTTTTAGGATGTGTTTGAAGGTATTGATGAAGTGTTGCAAGAATTCAAGGCAGCAATCTTCAGAGTACCACAGGATTCCTTGGACTCAATTCAACTAGATTGGACCACCCAGTTGCGCCATGCGCTAGAGTGCTACAATGTGACTATTGAAGAAGAGGATGAGGACCCTAGGAACATTAATATACCAGAGCTTGACGGTCACCACGAAGTTGAACGACCACAAATTAAAAATCCAGATATCACCGCGTTGCTAAAAACAAGACAAGTGAATATTGGAACAGAGGCGAAGCCGAAGTTTGCAAAGATAGGGGACTATTGGGATGAAAAAATAGTAGATAAGGTCACTGAATTGCTTTGTGAATACCAGGACTTGTTCCCTATGAAGTTCACAGACTTAAATGGGATAATAGGGGACTGGGAGTTATGAATATTACATTGAAGCCAGACACAAAGCTGATCAATCAGAGGCCTTACTGCCTCAATCCAAAGTATAAGGAAAGGGTCTAATTGGAGTTGGATAAAATGCTTGCGACAACTATTATTGAACCAATAGAAGAGTCTGATTGGGTGAGCCCAATATTAGTTCAGGAAAATAAGCAAAAGGATGAAATAAGGATATGCGTAGATCTCGGGAAGTTGAATGACGCTTGCATACATGATCCCATTTCGATTTCGTTCATCGATGAAGTGCTGGATAATGTACGAGGACAAGAGGCATATTCCTTCATGGATGGGTTCTCGAGGTACCATTAGATCAATATCTTGCCAGAGAAGAGAAGTAAGACGACCTTCACCACCGAGTGGGGGTGCTTTCAGTATACTATAATGCCTTTTGGACTAAAGAATGCACCGATGATCTTTTCGCGCATAGTCATCACGACATTCAAGGACTTCATTCACATGTTTCTGGAGGTATACTTTGACGATTGGATGGTGTTTGGGATGGTGAAATTCCATGTAGCCATCCTATGATTGATGCTGGATACATGCCGGATGTATCAGATCACGCTCAATTTGAAAAAATGTTTGTTCTGTGTTCCTTTTGGAATCTTGCTAGGCCATGTGGTGTGCAGGCAAGGATTAATGGTCGAACCCACTAAGATAGTAGTTATAATTAACTTAGAGGCACCAAGAAATGTGAAATAGTTGCACGCAACACTGGGGCTTATGGGGTACTATAGAAATTTCATTAAGAGTTATGCCCAGATTACTGCACTGATGGAGAAGTTGCTAACGAAGAATGCTACATTCTACTGGAATGAGGAATGTCCACAAAGATTAGATGTGTTAAAGGAAAAGATGGTCACCACACCAATCCTAGTCTTCCCAGATTGGAAGAAGGAATTTCATGTGCATGTGGGCGCGTCATGTATTGCACTTGGGGTAGTACTGACATAGGTTGGTGAGGGAGAGTTGGATCACCCTATAGCATTTGCGAGTAGGAAGTTGTCTAAAGATGAGAAGAATTATTCAATGATAGAGTACAAAGGTTTGGCTATGGTGTACACGCTCTAGAAGTTCAGACACTACTTGCTAGGCGGATACTTTAACATGCATACAAACCATTCTGCATTAAAGTACTTGGTTAACAAGCCTGTGTTGGGGGGAAGATATGCAGATGGTTGTTGTTGTTTTAGGAATATGATTTCAAAGTTATTGTGAAGCCAGGACGATTGAATGCCAGATTGGATCATCTGTCGCGCATTGAAACAGGAGAGTAGCCTACTAATTTGGAGGAAGGACTACCTGATGTGCAGCTCTTTGCAGTACGTGTTGTAGACAACCACCTTGCAGATATCATATAGTTCTTGATTACGGGGATATCTCTAGAAGGGTATACCATTCAGCAAAAGAAGGAGTTGGTCGTGCATGCGGCATACTTTTTTGTCATAGCAAGGCACTTATATAAAATGGGGTGAGATGAAATATTGTGACGTTATGTGCCTGAGTTTGAATGAAGAAACATCCTCGCTGAAGCTCATGGATGAACTACGGAAGCACATTATGCAGGAAAAGAAACAATGCAGAAGATTTTATGTGCTAGGTTATGGTGGCTAATGCTTCATAAGGATTCCAAGGCTTATTGTAAGGCATGTGATGCATGTCAAAGGATGGGCAGGACATCGCAGAGGGATGAGATACCTATAAATCCACAACTATCATTCCAACCATTTGAGAAGTGGGCAATTGATTTTGTAGGACCAGTTCAGCCTCCAGGAAAGAAGACAAGTGTGCGGTACATCATCATCATGGTGGAGTATTTGACCAGATGGGTAGAGGCATAGCCTGTGAAGGACTGTATTGGGGCAACAACAACAAATTTCATCTTTGAGTATGTACTGACTAGGTTTGGTTTCCCAAATATTTTGATGAGTGATTGCGGTACGCATTTCCTTAATGAGACGATCAACCTGTTGACAGAGGAATTCCAAGTTTATCACCAAAAGTGTACGTCATATCACCCGCAGTCTAATGGAACGGTTGAAGCATTCAATAAGATATTGGAGAACGCACTGATGAAGGTTTGTAATGAATAAAGAAATGATTGGGATGTGCACGTACTCGTGGTGCTATGGGCTTATAGGATGACTTGCAAAAATCTGACTAGACAAATGCCTTTCAGGCTAGTTTATGGCATAGAAGTTGTGATGCTGACGGAGTAAATTGTACCTAGTCTGTGCATAATAGCATTTACAAGAATGACAGATTGTGGAGCCTTGGAAGAAAGGCTAGTGTAGCTAACAGAGCTAGAAGAGGAAAGATTTTTGTTTGGATTCCATCAGCAAGTTCAAAAGGAGCATGAAAAGGCATGGCACGATCGACACATCAAACTACGCACCTTCAAGGTAAATGATTTAGTGTTATTATAGTACAACAAGTTTGATAAATTTCCAGGAATATTTCAGATGCATTGGCTAGGGCCCTATTTCATCAAGGAGATTACTGATGGTGGAGCAGTTCAGCTGGTGAAGTTGAATGGAGAGACATTTCTGGGAAAGGTAAATGGTAGCCGATTGAAGCCATACACTGGGGATTCGACTAGCAGGTAGCTGAAAGGAGGCGCGGGACTATAAACTAGACTACCCGAGTTATAGATCTGCATGACTGGGTGACTGCGCAAAAAGTTGGAATGTCACAGTATCAGTAGAAGTGCAAAGGGAGCTGCACTATATGAGGAGAGACCGTGTAGGGCAGCTAGAAAGTGACCGTTATGGTCACTGTTCATGAGTTGATAGTGAGAAAATGGCTAAGTGGAGTAGGGGGTGGTATTTAAGTCAGAATTTAAGAGCGAGATCTTTAAAAATCTGCTACCAATCTAACATTTATGAGCGAATTTTGGGGGGAACGGTCAAATTCAAATTCAAATTTTCCTATAAATTACAGATGGCCACCCAACGAGAAACACTTTGACTTCTGAGAATTGAGTTGTTGAGCTATCAGGCATGCATGAACCTTGAGAATTTCGAGGCTTTGGTGGCTAGTTCAGTATTGGACAAGTTTCCAAAAGAAACCTAGGAGCTTCTTAGTAACCTCATGTCGGTGCCCGTGGAAACCGTAAGTGCGGGAGGATCAATGGCATGTGAGGGAGCTATGCTGGAGGTTGTGAGTGTGGAAATGCCCATAGAAGTTCCGAAGTCGCCAAGGTCACCCAGGCCGAGACCTACGCTGACCAGAGAGGGTCCTAAGACAAAGAAAGACAAGCTGAAAGTGACACAGTCTATGCACAAGTCGCTGAGAAAACACCAGAAGAAAGAGAAGCCCACCGCACAGGAGAAGGGCAATGTCGTACACCTAGAACTCGATGAGGACATAGAATAAATTGATATGGGCACATAAGACATTGATGTTGAGGGCATAGACCCTATCTCAAAGCTATCGGAATACATTCCTCCACGCCAAGGCAAGGTGAAGGTCCTGAAGGACCTAGACGAGGGAAAATTTTTACTCAACACACCATTGCTTCCAGACAAGATCACATTCAATGGACCGCGCCTGGCGCACGTCCCCCATTTAAAACTTGAGGATTGGGACCTGACAGATAATGAATAGTTACCCCACTTTCCGATTGATACATTTATGACCCAAGTCTTCTATAAATACTCTGGTGTGACTGTGCTCAAACCGAGACAGTGGATAAAAGGGGTGGAAAAGGTAGGACTATTGAACCTGTTATGGGTACTGCATTATAGTTGCGCACCCATAACTTTGATAGTGATCAAATAGCTGTTATGCTTGGTGCATGATGGGTGCCTCTGGTTAGGAGAACTGATATCGATCACTGATACGTTAATCCATAGGATCATATTGCTACCACACTCAAGGTTGAATCTAGCCAAAGAATTTGGTGGAAAGATGGGCAAGCATGACCTCGCCGAATGAATGAAGGCCTAGTTCAAGCTTGCCAAGAAGCCATGCAACTACTCAATTTCCAGCATAACTGACCTCGCAATTAAGGTAGCCACCCAGATCCTGGCTGGGAAAATAATGAGGAAGTGTCAGGCAGATGAAGTGTCATCACCGGTTGTGTCATTAGCGGCCCAGTGCATGGAGGGTGTACAATTCAATTGGGCATGCTACCTCTGTAGCGCGTTCCTTGCAAACTACAGAGAATCACAAGGGTAGAGTAAGACCTTCCATTATGCATGGCTTCTGCTGTCAATTGTACTAGTTGCATGAGAATTACTGGAGGACTGCTAGTTTCCTCCGATATCATTAGATCTGCTAGAAGCATCAAAGTTCGCTTTGCTTTGGGCCACAAAGGGCCCCAAAAGGGTCAAGGAAAGTAATATATTTTGGGTACTGATGGAATCAAGCATCTACGCTACGATAAACCACAAGCCACAGTTATCACCAACTGCCTTTGAGTTGTTGGCATAATATGTGGAGTTCAAGGCAAACTTCTATGATGTCTCCATGTGGGCATGGAAGGACCTTGAGAAAAAATGGTCTAATCTTCCATACCTGGCAACAGACGAAGCAATCGCAGTGATACTCAACCATTGGCCATTACAGTGGCGTATAGCCTTAGATATATCCATGGGATCTAGCAAGTACAAAGGAAAGTAGAAGAAGGAAGAGGCTCGATTGAAGATGTAGCAGTTGGCCGACAGGAGGAAAAAGGAAGCTGAGGAAAAAGCTAAAGCAGAGCACATTGCTAAGGAGCAGGTGGAAGAGAAAGAAGATGAGGAAGAGAACAACTCTGAAAGGAGTTAGAAGTCTCATTCACCATAGACAGAGGATAAAGAGTAGCAATCGGGACAGGGTGGTGCAGACCCAAAGACTACTCCATTCCGAGTTAAGAGCACTAGGGAGTAGGAAAAAGAAGGGTCGGGGAAGAAGTCCAAGGCTAGAAAATCATCGCTCGACCTGATCACTTTAACGGAAGGTGATTTGAATGACATTGGTGACACAGTAAGGGACGTGACCGTGAAACTGCTGCAGCAGTTTGAGCAACAACAGAAACAAGGCATGGTAATTATTTAGATGGGTTTGCACAAGATACAGATCTAGGCTACTCAGACCGGTGTAGGGTGGGGTAGTGTGGTGTCGACTAGTTTGGTGCTAGGAACCTTAGAAGTAGTAGAGATGGTTCGCTCTATGGATCCCTAGGGTGTCACGTTTCTAGATCAAGCATTGACTACAGAGGCAGAAGATGGCAGGGCCACTATTAGTGCTTTCAAGAATATTGGGTTGAACTTGACCACGCTTCCAAGTGAAGCCCTTCACACCTTGCAAGACGGTGTGATCGCGGAACTTTGAGCCTGAGAACAGTGCACGCTGAATGTGACAGCGAACAGAAGTTCAACAATGCCTAAATGTTTGTAGAGAAGAATTTCATGATTTATATCCTTAAGAATATTCAAGAGAAAAATGAGAACACCACAATTGTGGTAGCGGAAGCATGCAGAAAATTTCCAGAGCTGCATATCTCGGAAGATGCATCGGTCGATGCTAGAATTTGGAAGTTCATTGTAGGTGTGCACAATTCTAGAACAGAGTTGGCTAAGGTTCAGTTTGAGCTGAACCTTAACATCACAGAGCTTGAGTTGAGGGCCTAGCCTTCAACTCCACCAGAGGCTAAAGAGCAGCATGAGGCCACTATCAAAGATGTAGTTGCAACAGTGGACGTCGTAGTGAAGGATTGCACTGCGCTCTTTGAACAGTCGCTCGAAGTAATTAGCTGTCTGTAGGAAGATCCCAACCTGCAGAGATTAGAGACCAAGGTGAGGGAATTGCAGCAGAGGAATGATGAGGTCAAAGTGACAATGCGCACTGTCACCCTTACATAAAGGTTGGCAAAGCTGCATGAAGCAAAGGCACTGAAGGAACAGGTGGATGCAGTACAGCGCAGGGAAGCGGTACTAAAGGCTAGATTGGGGTTGTGGCTAGATGAAGCCTATGTGCTCAAGACCACCATTGAAGGAAAGTTGGAGAACCTGCAGACAACACAACAGCAAATCAAGGCAGATAACGCAAGACCAGCAAAGGAGCAGCTGGTGGAATAGGTTAAGGAGGTGGCGACGTAGTGTGCCAACGAAGTTGCAGTAGTACAGGTGGAGCTAGGAGGTCTTCGTGACAAAATCTTTGCGCTAGTAGAGTGACTCAGGGGCGAGTCACCATATTTTTTTGGGGGGGCTATTGGGAATGGGTCTCCTAGGGTCAATTTTGGGGTTAAAAGCCCAAGTTTTTGTATAAGAAGTGTAAAGTCTTCGCATTTTGTGGCTATGGAGCGCGAAGATGTAAAGAATCATAAAGGGTTTCTGCCCTTAGTTTAGGTAACTTGTGTCGACTTTAAGAGATCCACCCATGGTCCGCGGACCATGGGATTGTATAAAAAGGAAGTCTTAGAGGAGTCTAAGTGAGTTCAGTGGAGTTGAGTCTTGTTATGTTTATGTAATGGCTCTGTGAGAGCTAGGAGTGAAGAATCTTAGTGTAGGAAAGAGGCTCTGTAACTGTGTGCGTAGAGGCCTAGGGTAGAAGTCCGCAGCTGAGTGCGCAGACCCCTGCAGCTGTGTACGCAAGGCAATCAGAGTCTGTAAAGAGGACCTGAAACATCAATAAAGAGAATTATTCTAGAATTGTCTATGTATGATTTGTTTTATTTCTGCATATTATTATGTTATGATGAATATTAGGTTTATGTTTTAATATTATATTGATGCATAAATCCATATGTTTTGCTTTATTATATGAATGCAAGTAAGAATATTTGTTTATGCCAAAATCATCCTAACACATGTGAAGTTATTCAATATTTAAGATAATCTGGGTAAAAACACAAGTAAAGAGTAATTATAGAGGCACGTAAGTGTCTGATCCACCTATCTAAGGTATGCAACGGATGATTATAGACCTTTGCAGAGGTGTGGAGGATGAATAAGAGAAGTATATCGATAAGCCCTAAAAGGCTTATCAACCTTCGCGAAGGAAGGTTTAGGGTAATAAATGACATCACTACCATCTCTAGGTGCAGAAAGTTGGTTCCTGCATCCACCCATACTGCTTTGGGTGAGACTTCAGTTTGCGCTCCGTGGATTGATGCCGAAAGGGCCAGTAGTGTAGGGATTTTCTTGGCTAATTAACGTTGAACCTGGGCCAGGGCCCATCAAGCCAACAACTTCTGAAAATATTTCATCTTCAGATGATGAGAATGAGGATGACAATCCTCCCCCACCTTCTTTGGATCCTCCTTTAGCTCCTCAACTTGGAAAATGGGTCTGTGCTACTTAGAATGTAGCAGCTTCTCTTGCAGGTGATTCTACTGAGCATTGTCACACACGGTTTCAATTTGTTAGAGCCTCTTCTTTACTAGCTCAAGCTTCAGTGAATTATGATCCTAACACCTTGGCATAAGCTTCATGCCATCCAGATTGGGATGCAGCTATGAATCAACAATATTGTTCATTATTAGCAAATGATACATGGGATCTTGTTCCTCCTCCAATGGGATGAAAAATTGTTAGATGAAAATGGGTTTACAGAACCAAGTTTGGACCCGATGGAAATTTTCATAAACATATAGCTCATCTTGTTGCTAAGGGGTTTTCAAAAGTTGAAGGCATTAACTATACTGAAACCTTCTCCCCTATTGCCAAAATGAACTCTATCTGCCTTGTTCTTTCCCTTACTGCCTCTTTGAAATGGGAAGTCCATCAGATGGATGTTAAATCTATCGTCTTGCATGGGGACTTGCATGAATAAATCTATATGGAACAACCTCCTAGTTTTATACATATAGACTCCAACCTTGTATGTCAGTTTAACAAATCCCTTTATGGTCTCAAGCAAGCCCCTCGGGCTTGGTATGCCAAAATGGATAGCTTTCTTTTAGATACTGGCTTTTCTAAGTGTCATTGTAACAGTACTGTCTACACCAAGAAAGTGGGTAAGTCTCTTATCATTCTTGTTCTTTATGTTGATGATCTTATCCTTACTCATAGTGATCCCAACCTTATAAACCATGTGAATTCCAACCTTAAAAAGCAATTTGAAATGACAGACTTAGGACACTTGCATTATTTTCTTGGTCTTCACGTCTTTCAATCCAAGGAAGGTATTTCCCTTTCCTAGTCTAAGTATGGTTGTGAACTTCTACGCCACTTTCACATGGAAGACTGTAAGCCAGCCCCTTCTCCCTTTCAGTCTGGAGCTAAAATTTTAGTCACTTGTGCTACCCCTAAAGTTGATGCTACCTTATACCATCATCTTGTAGGAAAAATTTTGTATCTTACCCGTACTCGTCTTGACCTTTCCTTTGTTGTTGGCTTTATTTATTGGTTTATGCAAAACCCTCATGAAATTCATTGGAAAGAAACTAAAAGAATACTTTGTTATGTTCGAGGTACAATTCAGTTTGGAATTCATTACAGCGTAGAAGTATCTCCTCTATTGGTTGGTTTCATTGATTCTGATTGGGCTGGTGACCCTGATGATCGGAAGTCCACTACAGGTTATGTCTTCACTCTTCGTTATGAACCTATTACATGGCCTTGCAAGAAACAAGCTGTCATTTCTCTTTCTTCAGCAGAATTAGAGTATCGTGGTGTCATAGAAGCTAGTAAGGAAGCCATGTGGCTTCATCAGATCCTATCAGAGTTTTGCTTTTAGCAACAGAATCCATCTACAATTTGGTGTGATAATCAAAGTGCCATTCAACTGTGCAAAGATCCAATCAAACATCAGCATAGCAAACACATTGAACTACACATGCACTTCGTCAGAAATATTGTCCATGACCATGTTCTTGAAGTGCAATATTGTTCAACCGATGATCAAGTTGCAAACATCTTTACAAAGGCTCTCACAGAGGATAAGTTTACTAAACTTCGATTTATGGTTGGAGTTCAGGAAGTTTTCACTAAGGTGGGATAGGCTCTAATGTCTCCTTCCTTCTCCTATTGTGTCATATTTGTACATCCTTCAATTCTATCCCATGTTGTTCTTAGGGGGGGTTTTAGGATATTCTCACACATAGGAAATATTTAAGTATAACTTGGTCTAGTGTAGAGTTAGGTAAGTGTGTTTATTTACTATGTAATTTTGTAACTTACAATCTGACGATCATGATATGTTCTAGACATGAAGTGATCTGACGATTCATTCTCTCCTCGGTATTACCGATAATTGATTTGTGGCTTAACACCTGATTAGCCCATGATCTTTGTAGAAGTTCTCACTGTAGATTAAACTAATAATGCAATGTATTAAAGAAAATACTTAATCTCCTTCTACAATCGAACTTGCGGAAGCTTAATTAATTTTGAGCAAGATCAAATAGAACACATATAACAGAGAAGAAGATTCAATCACGCATTAAACACAGAAGAATACTCTGTGGAAAGCCTTAGCTAAAAACCCCACTATCTGTATTATCATACAAGTGGAAATATCTCAAGATTACACAAAGCTTTAGCTCTCAATCTATCCAGCTCTTAGTACAATCCCTCACTACTGCTCATAGACAGAATAGACAACACATATGCCTTCCTTCAATCCTCCAAGCCTCCTATTTCCTTGTGTAGTTTCTCCTGGGTCCTCTAGCTACAACCTATGTAATTCTCATCTCACACACTGCTGCTAAACTCTGTAGTAACTGCGCAATCTTGAAGGACTGAATTCTTTCTGCATGAAAGAGATTTTCTTATAGGAAAATCCTAGCAACTAATAGTACACTGTCCCTGCCTTTAATCTCAACTGGGTATCTATCTAAACTGACATGCATGAGTTATTTATGAGAGAATATTCAGTTATCTAGAGAACACTGGTTGCATACATGCATGCATTAACTCACTGAACTCACAATTAGTTCCACAAACTGTTTGGAACTAATTTAATTGGACTTAACTCAGTTAATTGAACTAACTAATTACAACTCAAATACAACTCATCCTTATCTCCTTAATTAAGGGATAACTTCCTCAATCAAGGGAATAATTGATGCATGTGTTCACAAAGAATTCATATTTGATTTTCAGCAACTAATTAACTCAAGATGATTTAATTAATTATTTTTCAAATAGCTAGTGAGACTAAATTCGAATTTTAATTCTCAATTTTGATTCAAGGACAAATCAAAATTGGAATATATCCTGAAATGCTATTTTTAGCATTTCTATTTTTTTCTTTTTTCAACGGAGTTGGAGTATATCCTGAAATGCTATTTATAGCAATGTTATTTTTAGCATTTCTATTTTTATCATTTCTTGTTGTTATTTTCAACACTCCCTCTCAACAGGAAAGGAATTCAACTCGATCCCATTCCTGAACCTTTGGAATGTTCTGCATGCAACACTTCTCTCAAGTGTTGTTGCTCCAGCAACTCTAAAAACAAAAAAAGTATCCAACCTGAATCAGAATGATGTCTTTGTGATCAAAGTCTCTGACTGCTATTGCCTCTGTCGACTGAAAACTCTACACCTCTGTGCTCTTTAGTATCTGACTTCTCCAGCCTCTATCACTTTGATATTTGACTGCATCAATCACATTGATTCCTCTTGCTGGATCCATGCTACTGTTGGTCCTTTCTCCTAGCACTGCATCTGCACTGAAACTCCTCTCATCATGTTGCATCGTGCTGCCCAAAGTTGCATTGCAACTCAGTTACTGAGAAGTAAGTAACTGATCTCCCAACTGACCTCCCTATTGGGCTAGAAACACCCTCTAATGCTGAAGCTCCCTTTGCCACTCCCTCCGCATCTATCTCTACCCACGTGCTACTCCTTGTCAGGGCTCCCGTAACAAGGTCTAATCAAAGAGGTTGGGTATCTCAAGGATTCTACCCCTATTTCAGCCTTCTTGGGACTATCTCTTCACATCGCCCCATCTCACACCTGGAGGTATGGCTGCATGTGATCCCTCTACTGACTTGGTTCGAGATTTCCCCCTACTGGAGGTCTCTGCATCAGTGGATTCCTCCACTCGGTCTCCTCTCGGCTTCTCCAGTTGTGGTTGCTCCACAAGCTCCTAAAGCTGCTTCACCACTTGTGGCTCCTCCACAATTGTCTGAGACTCCTTCTAGCGTTGCATGTTGAGAGGTAATGTACTCTCCCTCTCAACCACCAAGTCTCTAATAGTTGCCGTGCTCCTCAAGGCTTTGTATGCATGTTGAATCTCAAGAGCATATAGGTTCTTTACCCGTGAACTGATCTGTTTCACCTGACCCGTGGTGATTTCTCTAAGGAAAACCTTTCCCTTACTGAAAACAACATCGTAGACTTTGTTCTCCAACATCACAACCTATACCAAGTTTTTCTTCAGTCCAAGCACATAATTTACATCTGTTAGGGTGAGAGAAGCTCCATGCTCCCTCTAAAAAACAACCATACCTTCACCTGAAACACGGTACTTTCCATCATCGCCCATCTCTATGCGCATTTGGCGGTCCTTCTCCTCCATGGTACTAAATAAACTCTTATCACCGGTCATGTGGAATGAGGCTCCACTATCAAGAAACCAACCATAACCCATCATCGATGAAACCATGCATGCGATGAGGGTAAAATCCAATTCGAACTAAGAGGCTAGGGCCTCACCTTCAGATCCTTCCAAGGATCCCTTCTTGGATTTCTTCAATGGACAATTAGTTGCATAATGGCCCACCTCATGATAATTAAAGCATCTCACTTTAGATTTTTCAATCTTCTTCCCACCATGAGAAGAACTTGATTTGGGATGAGAATCCTTATCCTTCCCTTTCCTTGCCTTCCTCACTAAGGTAATATTTTCTTCATCCTCCTTGGATGAAGAACCATCTCTGGTGCTTCTCCTGATCTCCTCCTGCATCAGATCCGACAATAGTTGTTCCCAATCTGGTAGTTTCTCTCTTCCATTTACTGAGTCCTGGTAGCTATGCCAGCTCTTAGGAAGACTGAGGAGAGCAAGAATCACCATATCATCATCAACTATCGTGATTCCTACACTTCCAAGCTCATCTCTGCAGGTAGTGAGCTTGTTCAGATATGTAGAAATCGTGTCGCCCTTTTCACACTTGATTTTTCGAAGCTTGTCCTTCAACGCGAGCTTCCTCTGGTCATTACTATTCTAAAATAGGTCCTTCAATGTATTCCACATTGAAAATAGAGTCCCCTTCCCATGGAGACTGAAGACAATATGGTCTCAAACTCCCTCCAGAATAATCCTCCTCGCTCTCGCCACACATTTCTTCCATTTCACCAATTCTTGGGCATTAGTTGCTGCTGGCTCGGGGACTTCTTGATCAATGAAGTCCTTCAAACCATTTTCCTCTAATACCACTCCCATGCGATCCTTCCAGGCTATGCAATTCGAGCTACCATCCGTGCATACTCGAGTCCCAAGCCATTGAATGCCATTGGTGAACTTTGAGATGTGACAAGAAATCGATTTTGTACCTACAATCAAGAACTTCAAACTTCAAACTTCTCCCTTCTTTGTATACTATTCTCTGCTTTGATCACCTTTGCTCTGATACCATGTAGAAATTCTCATTGTAGATTAAACTGATCATGCAATGTACTAAAGCAAAATACTTAATCTACTTGTACAATCAAACTTGCAGAAGCTTAATCAATTTTGAGCAAGATTGAACATAACACATATAATAGAGAAGAAGATTCAATCACACTTGAAACACAGAAGAATACTCTGGGGAAAACCTCAGTTAAAAACCCCGCTATCTGTATTATCATACAATTGGAAATATCTTAGGATTACATGAAGCTTTAGCTCTCAAGCTATCCATCTCTTAGTACAATCCCTCACTACTGCTCATAGATAGAATAGACAACACATATGCCTTCCTTCAATCCTCCAAGCCTCCTATTTCCTTGCACAGTTTCTCCTGGGTCCTCCATTGCAACCTGTGTAATTCTCACCTTACACATTGCTGCTAACCTTTGTAGTAATTGCGCAATCTTGAAGGAATGAAATCCTTTTGCATACAAGAGATTTTCTTATAGGAAAATCATAGCAACCAATAGTAAATTGTCCCTACCTTTAATATCAGCGGGGTCTCTATCTAAACTGACATGCATGAGTTATTTATGAGAGAATATTTAGTTATTTGGAGAACACTAGTTGCATGCATGCATGCATTAACTGAATAAACTCACAATTAGTTCCACAAACTGTTTGGAACTAATTTAACTGGATTTAACTCAGTTAACTGAGCTAACTAATTACAACTCAAATACAACCCATCCTTATCTCCTTAATTAAGGGATAACTTCCTAAAACAAGGGAATAACTGTTGCATGTCTTCACAAAGACTTCATGTTTGATTTTCACCAACTAATTAACTCAACATGAATTAATTAATTATTTTTCAAATAGCTAGTGAGATTAAATTCGAATTTCAATTGTCAATTTTTATTCAAGGACAAATCAAAATTGGAATATATCCCGAAATGCTATTTATAGCAATGCTATTTTTAGAATTTCTATTTTTTTCTATTTTTAGCAGAGTTGGAGTATATCCTGAAATGCTATTTATAGCAATGCTATTTTAGGATTTCTATTTTTATCATTTCTTGTTGCTATTTTCAACTATCTCTATTTAAATAGCATGGAGGGTCATTTGGAAGGTGACTGCTCATGAGAGAAGATTATGTAAATTTTATTTATTTTATATTAATAAATTTCCTGAAGTGGCCGTGTTGGCTCAAGCCGTGGATTGTTTCCCTCTTTGATGGTTTTAACCACATCAAGAATACTAGTGTACTGATCTTTGATCTGTTTGTCAGTGGTGTTCTTTGGTGTTATATCTAAGGAAATTACCTTGTAAATTCCTACATTGAAAATCCATTGGAGCACTCAAGGTGCATGTAATCAGAGAATTGACCATTAATCCAAAAAGGGCGTAGCCATTGAAGCAGGTCCAAGGAGATGTAGCCCAGGAAGGGTGAACTCCTTTATCATCTTTGTGTTATGGGTTGTTGTGTTTTCATTCTATACATTTTAGTTGTTGTATATGTGTTTTAAACAACGAATTAACCTCATAAATTGCTTATAAATACACTCAACACTTGACACATAATTCCTCACATTTTGGTTAATTTGAGATGATCCTAAACACATTTTTTTTAATACTGATGAGGGAGATTGCATAGCATTAACAAGCTTTTCCAACATTCAGATCAACTTCTCCTTGATGGCATGTTGAAATGAATTCCAAGTGGGTGCAACTAAAAATAGCGAGGGCGTACTTTCATCCTTCTACTCACAGTAGGTTTCCCACTAGTCCTTGACCTAGGGGGAGGGGGCTTTGAGAAGAGAAAGCTTAATGTTTTCCTGGGTGGAAAAATCATGAACAAAAAAAATATCCTTCTAGCATATTTAACAATTTATCTACATCGTATACATTTATTTGCCCTCAAATATGGGAATGCCAAATTTTACTTGTACCTTAAAAGGAGTGGTGCCTCTAGAGTTGTTGCTGGATGTGGATGTGCCACGGGTGGGAAATCATTGAAGGATCTGGGAAAATTTATCCATCATCACATTCCTTTGTTTCTCGAGGGCCTCCTCGAGTGATATTTTGATAGGATCTTCAGTTCCCTCATCTTTATTTTCTTCCCCCATGGGCGGTCGTTGGGGTTTGCAAGGTTGATCTTGCAAAGGTTCAAACAGATCCAGCGCTAACTCCTTATACCCCAACCTCGTTGGGGAAATGAAAAGAAGGATTGAGAAAGAGCAGACCACTCTGATACCACTAATCCAAATTTAAATAAGAACGCAACAAATTACATATATAACCATAAACACAGAGATGTAGCAGAAATAAAATTTCATTCCATTAATATCAAAGAACTGAAATATGCTTACATACATAATGGAAATAAACTAGCTCGAGCGATGGTAGCTTATCTCTGAGAAGAGATATGGTGGCTATATGCCTCTGAACTGTGTTACAATGAGGCTCAGAGGCCTATTTATTATTAATACATAATGGAAAACGCTAAACATCTTAAAACCCAACCCTAGGAGATGAAGTGCAAAAACTATGGGCGTCATTTGGGTAAATTGGTACATCAACTTCCTGGCATCGTAACTTTGGCATGTGATCTCCATTTGATGTGCACAATACCTTGTTGGAACGATCTATCTGAGGAATACAACTTTTGAGTGAAAAACATGGATTGTGACCCAAGTTGGCCTCGTTTTTCCCAGAAAAACATCATTTAGGGCCTCAAAACGGCTACGGAACTTCAGGACCTGAAAAACTACCAAAAATAGTAAATTGTGCTACAACTAAGGAACCAGAAAAACTGAAAGATATAGTGGTAGGGGTCCAAGTGGAATAGGTGGGTGCCCACCAACATCCACCTAGATCAAGAGCTTTCTTGTAGTGGTCTTGACTCAATCTCTTCTGCAAATGGGGGTTTTCTGCTTCCTTGCCCATGGCCCGCCCCGGAAGTAGGATAAAGTTCAACTACCGATGCTTTGAAAGGATTGTGTGTGGCACCTTTTGAAGCAGAAGAGGATCCATCGCCTAGAGTCTGGAGTGGGCATACCAATCCTCGGCCTCTTGATAGAGATAATCTAAGTTCAAAAGATTGGACAACCATTGCAATCTCTCTTGATCAATAGCTAGTCTCCATGAAAAAAGAATGTGGGATGGAAAAAGATTCATTGGTTTTACCTTAAAGGCATAGAGGAGATGTTTTATTTGAAAGTCTACCATTGGTTGAGATTGAGGAAACCTCTATTCACAAAATTTCCACATCATATGATGATATTGGTCTATTACCATCCATGCTCTAGCTTCGACAAATGTTGAAGATGTAACCACTCAAAATCTATCTAAGGTAATAAATGACACGTTAAAATAGCTTGAGTTTATACATTTGGAAGTGGAGTCCCCTCCAAATAGGTTAGGAAACTCAAAAGAGTTAATGAAAATGGAACAAAGATCTCTACCCAATGACATTATTAGAGAGCTTCAAAAGCTTAGGCTCCTAGATTTTCTTCGGATTGTTTAGTGAACATGTAGAGGCATGTTTAGAAGGAATGAAAAGATGTTTGGCACTAAACAATAATGCTTCCACCCTAAAATTTACAATGGTAATGTTTCACTTAGTGATAGTGCCCTAAGCTAGTGGGGAACTTTTAAATATAGTTGTGCCTCTCTAGACACTATCTCATGGGAGATGCTTACAAAAAGGTTTAATAAAAATTATTTTCCTATAAACTATGAGGAGCAATATGTGGGATACTTTCATGTTCTAGTTCATGGAAATTGAATAGTGGAGGATTATGAGATAAGGCTCAAAGAGATAGTTAAGTATGTCTCCTATAAAAAAACATAGGCATCAATGTAAATATTTATTTTCTTCGTTGGAGCCTCTTTTTTATCATCTTCGCCATTGTTGAACTCACATACTTGGAGTTTAATGTAGATCTCGAATATATGTGGAAAATATATATAATATGGGTGTGTTGCAACCTGATGTCTCTAGACAACTCATTTCTATATAAGTAGCTTTCTACATCTGATATCTTATATTTGTGACACATTTAATGTCATTTATTAAAATGCCTTTAAGAAAGGACATTCTCAGTTGAGACCATCATGATCATAATAGATATTTTCAACTTTGGTTTTGTATATTTTCATGGATATTGATCTAACCTCTACATGGTTTCTTTTCTTGGTAACTTTGAATATGAACTTCTTGATTGTAAATTATATAGTACTTTGCTTAGACTCATTAATTTGTACTCTGTTTAGAGTCATTAAAATTGTACCATTTTCTTTCAAGAAAATTTCTTTATTAATGAAATTATTTGACTTTCTCTTCCAAGGTCTCATACACTACGCAAGACATAGGAATTTATTCCTCTATGTACGAGATAAAAGATTCCAACCCAAATACAACCAATATGTAGATATTTTGTTCCATGGTTTCTTGCCCTTCATTGGACCTGTTTAGGATATAATAATGAGATTGTCTAAGTGAAATCACAATTTTTTTTATCTTCTAAAAAAAAATCTTTCACAATAACATGACTTATGGCTTTAAGATGGAACATGCTAAGATCTTCATATACTAGACTAGGAGAGACCTAGGGTAATTTCTAAGATGGTTGAGGCTTAGCCTCTATTATTTTCAACTTCATTTATGAATCGATTTGAGCATGATCCAAACATTTGATCTAACCCTGAACATGAAATAAAAGCTAACATTATTCAGAGGTTGAAGGCTTCCTACTTCATTACTCTCTCTACTTATTCTAATATTAGCTTTACAAATTAAAAGAGGATGAAAATGTACTCAAAGAAAGTAGCCTTGGCTCTCATACCATTTGTTAATGTGTGCATTCTCTAAGTTCATGAGAAGTTCCCCTTAGTGAGGAATGATGCTTGAATTCACTCTGTTCAACACATGACCATTTACGTAAACTCCTATATGAACCATTAGAAAGATTCAATGCCTCCTCTCAAAATGTTATCTTTATGACCTCTTTCCTTTGTGAGCCAATAAGAGAGAAACCAACACTCCAAAATCTTACGACAACCTCGTATGAACCTTAAGAAAACTTCAACTAAAGTAAAGCATACAACTCATAATTTCACAGAAAGCAATTTTTTATGCAGAATTTTCCCAAAGCCTTTGTATATTCAAGTCTTGTAGACTACAGACTCAATACTTCAACAAAGTTTCAAATAATAGGCTTCTATGAAAGTGGTCAATTTAGTTTCTCACACATATTAGCATATGCATGCACAAGATTCTCAATTTCCCTAGTACTAGAATGACTCAAGCTTAGAGAGAGGGAGATTTAGAAGAGTTGGACTCGAATGAGCGTGAATTCCCTCTACTCTTACTTGTAACTTTGTTTATAACATATTGAGGAAACAATGGGCATATTTCAAACTAGCATCTACCCGATCTCTCTTTTCTATAGATTCATTGGGATGTGAGTCGATTTTCACAAAATGTTGAGGAGGTGCTCCGAGTTCCAAATTAATCCTCTGAAACATAGTTCTATAGATATTATCATTTGGAAAGGAGCTTGAGAGTAAGATTTCAAAGATGTTGTGGAGGACATACCCCTCTACTAGTCAGATTCAATTAAAAATCTCAGAAAATGTTAAGCATAAGTTGTTGTATCCCACATCTTTGTTTACATTTTTCATACTATTATTTTCCTTCCTTGAATCATTTGATGAGAAACCTTGATTTGTATGAGCCATTATGCATGACTCATCATGAATGTGTCTAGAGCACATGCTTCATATAAGACTTCATAATATTTTATAGTGTGGAAGTATTTGAAATAATATTGTCATCAAATGATTTTAGGATCAAATTCATTTTAGCTTAATCTAAAAATATACCACCATTCTATCAACCAGTTTGGTGCTATGCCACTTAAATTAGTAAGTATAGGCCTAAATTTTAGGAGTGTAATATGTTTTTGTGGGGTTGTTTTACATATAAATTCCCACTAGATTGTCTTATACTAGGAAAAACCATAATTAGTTCCAGGAAAATTTATTTGTGGGATTTTATGTGGCCATAAGTATAATGTTATAGGTATTTTCACACTACAATATTTATGCCCAGGCCCTTTTTGTTAGTGTGATTCTTGCCAAATTAGATTTATGTCATCAATTTTTTTTGTAGATGTTCTTTTGCTTGATGGAGCTTCTGATTTTTGCTTTCATAGATGGTATTTGGTATCATGTCACTATAATTTGGTCTAAATCTAACTTTTAGGACCGGATATATATGCAGAGTTGATGGCTATAATTTTGTGTCTAGTACTTGAGTGTTTCTAAGTTTCCATGTGGTTACCCAATTTTCGATGTATTGTCTTTATTCAAAATTGTTTGGAATATTTTAGATTTCCTCGTGATTATTTCTAAATTTAGCTACTATTACTATGCATTGAAATAACTCCCTTCATGATTTTTTGACACACTTAATGATTTTTGACCATGCTCACTTGATACCTTTTTGGCAAGCTCACTTGGTGTTTTTCAGTCATGCTCGTTTAACATTTTCTTATCACACTCCCTTGATTTCACATGTTCTCTACTAAGTAAATATGGAATATAATTTTCTATCCCTTTAATATTCTTGATCTCAAAATTATAATTAGAGTATAGTGCTTTCCATCTAGAAAAAATTTCCTCACTTGCCTTCTTGATAGATATTTATTCAAAACTTTTTTCATCACCACTAGATTTGGTTTCAAAATAAATTCTTTATTGATAAGATAGATGTCAAATATGTCAAGTGCAATTAGTGAAACTTTAAATTCCTTATCAATTTATGCATAGTTTTGCTTAGCTTCCATTCAAGTACCAGAAGCAAATTGTATAATTTCTTCTTTAATTCCTTTTTCAGACTATCTCACTTGTTTAAGAAATGCACCCCATCTTATATTTCTTGCATAGTGTCCGCAATTTTTAGAAGATCATCATCAACAACATACACAGTAGGTAGGGTTCTTACTTTCACTTTTCTTTTCCTAACTTACTTATTTTATCTTCTATCCACGAAGATGGTTCTTTCTTTAATATTTTATTTAATATATTCTTATCTTTACAACAATCTTTATAAAAGTACCTTACATAGTTGAGGCTATGTAAGAACCTATGCAACTGAGTTTTATCCAAAATTTTGTTTGGAAATTTACAGGAAAATTTGACAGCGTGACGCTAAAGAGAGATACCATTCTTTAATGGATTTTGAAAAGACTATTATATCATCTATATACAAGATCGACTAGTCAAAAAATGGCTTCAATACTTGATCCATTACCTTCTGAAATTTTGAAGGTTTCTTTTTTAGGTCGAAGGGCATGGAATTCCACTCATAATGTCCAACTAGTACACTGAGTGTATTTTTGAATATATCTTCTTCTCTGATAGACATTTGACAGAATCCTAATTTGAGATCAAGCATTGAAAAAATATTAGCACCAACAATTTTTTTATATTAAATTGAACTTATGTCGTATTGTACAACTATCATCAACCAACAACTATCATCAACCAATACTTTATCAAAGGGTTTATAATTGATAACTAGCTTTGTTACCCCTCTATTTTGTTTTGAATGTTTCTCTACATAGAATCCATAACAGTTCAAAGGACTATTGGATTCTCTAATCAAAACCCTTTTAGAAAACACTTTATCTCTTCTTCACATAATTTTGGTTATCAACATTCATAGGGATTGCTTGGCTCCTACAAGATTTTTGTTCATATGATGTTTAATAAGGGAGCTCAACAAAATACTTATTTTTCTTCCAGAAGGAAATAGGGTTTTCTAAACATACCTTTTCTTCAAATAGAGACTTGAGTCTTGTTATTTCTTCCTATAATTTGTTGTCTTTGAGCCTCTCCTCAATCCTAATGTTACTTCTCATAATTTGTATCTCTTTTATTTTCTTCCTTTTTCTTTCAATGGAGTCTCCAACATGGACCATTGTTGAAAGTCAAGAAGTAGATATAAAAGGAATAAATATTCTTGTTAATTTTTTTACTTTTGTCTTGTTGAGAATTCCAGGAACATTGATAAAATATGCATGTCTTCCATATTTTGTTCTTGTAGATCCATAGCGTTCAACAATTCCAAGTATATAAGCTACTAAGATCTCATATAGAAAAAATCTCATGTATAAACAATGTCTTTCAAATAAAAATTATCTTTGGGAATTGAATATTCTAAATTCATCTCTTGGTTTCCCAATCCAACCATTTAATGATCAACTTTATGAAAATAAATAGAAGGAACAAATTGTTATGAAAAATATTAAGATGAGATCGTGAAATAATAAGAGCTTTTATCTTGGCTACCTAACCTTCAATCTTCAAATTAGTCGGAACATGATATTTTTGTTGTTGGGTTGTAATAATTCTCATGGAATTGAGTCCTTTTATATCTTGTGCTTGGAAAAGGCTAACATTGGGATTCTAAGATTCATCTAGTTCTTCTACATCTAGTAGTGGAACTTTCTATAATTCTAACTTCCTCAATTGATCCTTGATTTATTTTATTTATTGTTGTACCGAAAAATCAATCTTATAACCATCTTCAACATCCCCTTAATTTTTTATAGTTTGTATCTTATGTTTTAGCTCAAAGATCTCTTTCTTTAAATAATTTATTTCTTTTCCAAGATCATTCAACATAATTAGTTGTAACCTTTCATTTATGCTTGATGCAGGAGTTTGTATTCTTCTCAAATGAATCATCCACAAATAATGGTATTCGTTTTGAAGATACAGAGCTAAGTCCTGTACATTTGTGGGATTTATCATTTCTTTTAGAAATGATTTTAGCAATGTTGGCTTTATTTCACCATCTGAAAATGCTTTTATTGATGCTAGCATATGAACATCTTTGTCATCTACATAATGGGCCATACAAACCTTTTTCTTTATTGGGAGAGATTCAACCTACTTCTTGCTTTCATCTTCACTTGATTCTTTATTACCAATGGGTCCAGTATTGCATTCACATTCATTTGTGTTCTTACAAGCACAATGATTGAAATGAAAAAAACTTATTTTTCTATTTCAGACAAATCATCTAATTCATATTCAAATTCAAAAGTATTAGAACTTGAAGAATAATAGTTTTCATTCATTACATGAACTTCTCTTTTTATTTGGAAAGGAGACTGTGCACACTAATTTTTGATATGGTCAATAGCACCACATGTATTACACATTGTCTATTTTTGTCTTCTAACTTGCTCTTTTTTTCCTTGTTAATATTTTCCTCTATTTCTTCTTTATTCTTCTCCTCTTGGGCATTGATTTTCAAGCTAAGCTTTCTGGCCACAAAGCCAACAAGTAACTAACTACCATGCTTGTTGTTTGGTTGTTTATAAATGTATATCCTTAGGAGAATAATAATGAATCTTTTGCACTCTTCTATGCTTTCCCATTTTTTGAGGATATTTCTTAGAGAAGTCTTGTTTGTAGAATTTATTTTCTAGATATTCATATATATTCCTTTAGCCTTCATCTTCCTCCTTATGGGATCATCTATCATTAACCCCTATTTATCACAGATAGATTTACTATCTAGGAGTCTTTACATATTTTGAATCGGATTTCTCACCTTCATGATCATACACAGGGTCACCAGGGAATTGGTAACGATAGATTAAATTTCACCCCAAGTGTATGATTCAAATGACAATTTGAATTCCTCCTATGCTTTAAGCTATTCAACAAATTTACTAGGAATGGATACCAAATATACTTGTTTCCATAGCAAATTATTATTATTTTCACTTCAAAGATACTTTTTTACCATTCTTGATGACAATCATCATAGCATGACATATTTTTTCACTTCATATTCATTGGGATTATCGCATGCTTATCTACAATCCCATTTTTTGTGCCACACTAGCGTTCTAGAATCATGGTGGTGAGAGCTCTTGTCATGTTGTTATGAGGTATACCATTTTTTTGTTAAATTTTATCTCCATTTTCAACCTTCATAGTTTCCTGCTCCATTTTTCAATCAAATTTGGTGAACATTCACTTTCACACCATCTAGACAATGTTCCTATAAAACATTGTATTATAGATTTGGATGCCTTTATTTTTGTCTTTATATTCATGCACACAAATTTGTAAGCTACATACATTATATCCAAATCCTACCTTATTTTCCCTATAGAAAAACTATCAATATTCCATTCTGGATACCAATCAGAAGAAAAGTTTTGATTGTATGGTAATTTTCATTTTTCGTAGAGGTCAAGAGTAGGTAGCTTGGCCATGTTTAAAGGCAATGACTCTCTATGTCGTAGAACATAGGAAGAATAAATTTATATTACTAATTCATGTTCTATTTTCTCTCATTTGTGTGATCCCTTTTATATTTTCTTTTGTTTATGAAGAGGCTCCTTTTCCAATTTCTTCTTTAGGAAAAGACATGGTAAATTTGTCTCTGCTTCTTTGGGGAATATCAGTGGTATGTGGACATAGATGACTCAATAAGTAGGAAGTGGGAATATTTCTCTCTTTTTTCTGGGTAGAAACATTCTTTTAAATGGTCTTAATTATTTTATCAATTTCTACAAAGGTCTTTCCCATGGCTTCAAATTCCATGCCTAAATATTCAGTCATTCCTTTATTGTTCCCTTCTATCGTTTGATCTATTTCTTAAGTGACTTTCTTTATTTATTTTTCCTCCTCTTTGATTTTGGAAACATAATAGCTTAAATCATTCAATGAATAAACTACATAATTCATTGATGTTTGTAATGCATTTGAATTTCATTTGCAGGAATAAGAGTTTGTATAAAAGAGATGCATCGCCATCCCTTTGAGATCATTTTTTGTCTGATTTGTCTATTTACTAACAGTATGTTTTCTACCCTCAATGTCACCTAATATTTTTTATTCTTTCAAAATTAAGTGAATGGCTTAGGATTGTTTGTTTTCTTGTTCTAATAAGATACCTTTAAAAGGAGGAAATGTAGAATTAGATTCAAGCTTGTTACCATATAGAATTTTCCATTGGTGCCTAGGATTAGAAAATTCTATTTATAATTTCTTATCTTTGTATCCTTGCATCATTTGGAAATTATAAGTATATATTTTCTTTCTCCACTCATATAAATAAATCCAACAATTTATTACATCAATGAGGAGTTTTATAAATGGAAAGTAAACAAATGTTGGATGAAAATAATTATCAACTAGGACTTTTTCACTCATCTAGAAGCAGTAGAATTCAATGTTGTAGTCTCAAATGATGAAAAATGGTTTCTATTAGAACACTGGTAGAATTATATTTAAGAAAAATAATAAATTTATATATCTTTGGGACAGAAGGCTTCTTGATGTCCTCAAGAAATACATTCTCAAATTTTCATTTTGGTATAACAGAATCTCCTTGTTTAGTATATTCAAGGCCATATCAAGGATTTCTTAGAGGTATGATGTAACTATACATTTATTAAATATGGGGGTTTATGATTCAAACCCATGAATATGATTCATCATTAGAACATGATATTCATAATGGAAACTGATATTAGCACATTTTGGGGGAGGGAAACGCACATGGGATGTTGTGGGTGGATGAGGCTAATTTGTTTAGGGATTATGGTCTTACTGTTTAAAGAAAATATTATTAGCCTCACCATGCTTGGCTAAGAAACTATAAAGATGAATAAGTTAAGAATAGTCTAGGCATTTGATTGTAAAGGGGACAGGACCAATAGAATTTGCAAGAAGTTGTAAAGGATTATGAAAACAAATGTAAGAAGGGAAGCTTTGGGGAAATGTTATAACTACAGAAGATGGGGATCTACGGATCATTGCAGATGTGATAGACAATTGTTTTGGTATTTTTGGAGCATCTATGATCTCATTCTCTAGGAAAGAAAGGTCTTCCCATAGGATAATTTGATGTTCCAGTTTTTGGTTTACAAGGCCTGTGATAATCAAGGTACTCTATTGAGAGTCTGTGCTTGGAGTATGAAGAACAACATGATACATAGTATTTGTATGCTGGAAATAACCTCTTGCTTCAATAGAAAAATTGGTTCTTTTGGCCTTCATATCAAAACCTAAGGTTTTGATTTGTAGCTTGAGAATATATTCCATATGTTCATCAAATGAATAGATAGATATGTTTGGATGAAATTTGAACCATATAGAACCATTAGAGAGAGGGGAAACTATTCCTCCAAGCATAGAGTCTGTGAATCTATTAGAAGTAAGGTCTTGAACTGTATATAAGCCATAGGAATTTATTCCTTTATGTACAATAGTAGAGATTCTAACCCAAAAACTGCGAATATGTAGGTATTTTGTTACATGTTTTCTTTCCTTTGAATATTTCTGTGTATTATCTAATAATGAGATGTTATGTGTGACATCACAATTCTATTGAACTTCTAAAAAACATTCTTCCACATTAACAAAACTTATGGCTTTAAGATGGGAATGCTAGATCTGAAAAGGATCTGAAAGGGAAGTTTTAGTGTCTATGGATAAACACTTAAACCACTAGACTAGTAGCTAAGTCTAGAACAACAGTGCAAAGCATCCTCTACCTTTTCTATAACCAATAGATTAGATAAGACAATAAAGAATCCTACCTATAGCTTTCGCTTGCTCCTTATCTCCCTTGACCAATTCTGTCACTCCTTTCCATACTTAATTCGCTTGAAGAGTACCTGCACATAGATAGAAGACAAAAACTGATCAAAGCATATGATAATGATCTATTGATTAAACATAGAATGGAATCAAGTACATAGTACACATATGAAAGCATCAATGAATAACACAAGCATATGGAAAAATCTTTGAACACTTTATTAGTAAAAGGAAGAGTTACAACCCAATTTGCTTGTTTCAGTATCACTCCTCTAGTTAAATCCCATCCTCTCCTCATAACAAGCAAGACATTTTGACATCATTACAATACTTGAAATCAACTCAAGTCTCATACTAACATCATCTCCCTATAATTCAATGATTTCCAGCCCTTGATCACTTAGATGAGTGGTCTTTTTATAGGTGAATGAAGGAAGTTATGTCATAAATGGTGACAATGAATGCCCTCCCAAACTTAGGATTTAGTTCCATAAAGGAAGGGATAAAGTGATTGATGTCCCTTAACTCCCTACCTCATCCAAATTCGAGCTCAAAGGAGTAGATAAACTTGGGAAACTTCTAGATGCATCCAATGGATAAGAATATTCCCAAACCCCAATGCAATTTCGCCAAACCCCAATGCAATTTCACTCAAATTCACCTAGCGCAGGCCAAAGAGGGCTCAAGTGCACTGTATAGAACCCTAGCAGTGTACTGGACTACACTGTAGCACACCCTAATGAAGGCCTGCCTTTGTTGATCTTCTTAGAGGTAGTTTTGGATGATTTTAATCATGGAACTTCTTAGGAAGCTATGCATTCTGATGGTTGACTTCTTTAGGGCATGTAACCACTAAATTAGGGTTTGATGGGCCCTAATAGTACTGATCTATAGGTTAGGGTTGATGTGCCCAATGGATCTGTAACACACTTGATATTTTTGGGTCATGCTCGCTCAAAGATGCTCTACTAAGGAAATATGGAATATAATTTTTCATCCCTTTAATATGTTCTATCTCAAACTATTAATTAGGGAATAGATATTTTCATCTAGAAAATTGTCCCTCACTTACCTTCTTGACATCTGTATTCAAATATTTAGTCATCATTGTTGTATTAATACTCTGAAGAAATTTTTAATTGATAAGTTAGATTACAAGCTTTTCGATTGTGTTTACTGCAACCTTAATTTCCTTATCAATTGCTACATAACTTTGCATGGCTTCTATCGGAATGTCTCACTTGTTTAATAACTACACCCCATCCTATACTACTTTCATGAGTTTCCATAACTTTTGGAGGATCATCATAGGCAACATACATAATGGGTAGGATTCTTACTTTCACTTTTATTTTCATGACTTCCTTAGTGTTCTCTTATGTCTAGGGAGATGGTTTAGTTGTCAATATTTCATTTAATAGCTTTGTATATTTAACACACTATTTAAAAAAATGTCTTACATAGTTTAAACTACCTTGGAACCCCTACAATGGTGTTTTATCTAAAAATTTGTCTAAAAACTTATAGCAAATTTGGAAACATGTTGTTGAAGAGTGATTTGACCATTTGAGATAGTATGGCCAAGAAGCTTGTTACTTGTCGTCAATAATTTCATTTTCTTCTTGCTAATGACGAATCCAATTTCCATTATTATTTTCAAACAATTCTTAAGATGCCCAAAGTGTTCTTCAATATATTTTGAAAAGGCTAGTATTTCATCTATATACATGATCAATTAATCAAATATGGCTTTAATACTTGATCTATTACCTTCTAAAATTTTGAAGGTGCATTTTTTAGGCCAAAGGGCATGATATTCCTCTCATAATGTTCAATTGGTTCCCTATATGGAGTTTTGAATTTATCTTCTTCTCTTATAGCCACTTGCTAGAGTATTTATTTGAGCCGAAACTTTGAAAATATCTTAGCACTAGTAATTCTATTGATTAAATTGGACTTATTTGGGATAGGATAAATAACATATGCTAATTCTATATTACCGAGTTTAAAATTGATAACTAACCAGGGAACCCCTCTAATTTGTTCTAGATGTTTATTTACATAGAATCCATAGTAGTTCGAGGGACTAGTCGATTCTATGGTTAGACCCTTTTTTAGTAAACCCTTTATCTCTTCTTCACATAATTTATAGTATTCAACATTCATAGGGGTTACTTGGATCTTGCAAGGTTTTCCTTCATATGTTTTTTATAAGGGATCTCGACAAAATATTTATTTTTGTTCGAGAAGAAAATAAATTTTTCTCAAATAACCTTTGTGTAACTAGTTAAAAATAGTAGGAGGGCCATGTAATTGAGATTACATCTATGAAATATAGAACCTTGGAGATTCCCTAATAATACCATAAATAGTACCTCCAATGAATGTGCAAGGCCAATTAGAATGACTAATTAAAACTAATAAACCTAAAAATATTATAGTTGAAAAACAAATTTAATAGAAAACCATGTAAAATCATGTTCATTCCTATAATATGTCGATTAAACATTAGGAAATGTAGATCATTTCCACTCTTAAGAGGGTAGGAAAATTTAGAAGAGATGTTATTATTTTAATTATTTCATAATCCTTGCAAATAACAGAGTAAGTTGGTTATTGGAGAAGAGCCACGCTCTGGAGCAGAGTAGTGCTTTGTTTGCAAACCCAAGCGAAAACAATACCACATGAACTGTCAAGACAAGGTCATTATGACCTAAAAGAAGCACTAGCAATGAGATTCAACGATCAACTTAGACTCCATCATGACCATCAGATACAAAGAACCACACATATCTATGTTATGCCATGTGAAAGTAGGTGGAACCAATGTCATGGCATAACTAAATTGTACCACAAACATAAAAGGGTTCCAAATCATAAAATATATTCTCCCAATGTAACACAGACCAATGTTAAAATAATGCATAACCATAAGCATTATATAAGAGTTCAATATCTATATATATATATATATATATATATATATATATATATATATATATATATATAGAGAGAGAGAGAGAGAGAGAGAGAGAGAGAGAGAGAGAGAGAGAGAGAGAGAGAGTTGATCATCATAATAATTCCAACATGGAAGTTAAGAAAAATCCATGTCTAATTAATTATAATTGCATTGGTAATAAGGAAATAGATTAAGAATAGTTAAGGTTGACTAAGAAGACACTATAGTGAATTTAATAATAAGAGTAACTTAGTAGGTCACCAATATCTTCTCTAATTTAAAAACAATGTGGGAAAGGGGTAAGAGTAAGTGAAAACATAAGAAAAATAATAATAATAAAAAACTTTGTGTTTAAGTGTTGAGGATTGAGGATTTGATTTGCAATTGGGTATCGTAAAAGAACAGAGGATAATGATTAAAAACAATTATGGAAAACTACTTAAGTATATATAAAGAGGGTATGTAAGAGTGTTATTCGTACATTCATTAGTTAAAAAAATTTAGGTGTGTTTAGCAAGGTATACTACAAGGAGACACCAATCCCATCTGTTGCAAATATTCGTAAGAACAAACATAATTCACTGATTCTACTTGATTCTTCAAAAAAATTGTTAGCTACTTCTTCTTTAACCAACTTTGCTTTTTTCTTCTTCCTTCACCCGTTCTATCCATTTTTTATGCCTTTACCATGTCTACCTGTTGCTTTTTCCTTCACCAAGTATACTTCTTCCAAAACTTGTTGCTTTTGGATTCTTCCTAAGAATGAACTTGCACAACATGCCATGTATCCAATTCTTAAAATCTAGTGTTGAAAATTATATCATAGCTACCTATAGATATCTTCTTTGTGTCTGCCAAATTTCATAATTTGGAATATCTCATAAATAATGTTATAGAAAAAATTCCATGTTAACCTGTATGAAGCGTGTTTCAAGAGCAATCAGGAACACTAAATCCCTTAGATTCTATGTTAGAAATTACACTGAAACAAATTCTATAATTTATACCACATTCTTAGTGATATCCCCTCTCTATATTCTGCTAATTTCATAGTCTAAAACATATCAACAAGAAAATTAAATCAAAAAATTCAAACTAACATGTTTGAAGGATGTTTCAGGAGCATTCAAGAACACTAACTTCTTCAAGTCATATCTCCAAAATTACAGTGAAGTAAGATTGAAATTTCTACCATAAGTACATTTAGATATCTTCTCTATCTCCTTCAAATTTCAGAGTCTAAAACATGACAAAAAGCAAGATATAAAAAATACTATTTCAATGTATTTGAAGTAGATTTTAGGATCATTTAGGAAGCATAAATTTCTCAAATGATATCTCCAAAATTGTACTAAACCAATGTATAAAGTTTTAACCATAGGTAAATGAAAAGTCTTGTCTTTAGTGCATGGAAGTCTCAAGGTCTGAAATATTCTAGAAGAAAATTTATAGCAAAAATTCCAAGATAACTCTTTCACCCCATAAATCATATTTTTTTATTCCACCTTCAAAATCCAAGAATCACTCCAAAAATTATTCCTCAACTCCTATTGTGACCTTAGATCTTTTATTTCTTGGATGGTATTAAAATGCACTAATGTGCCATTTATTTAGATTTTTTGTACAACCATTTATGGGGATGAATTATAAAATTGGTTGGGCTAGGCATCTTATACTTCGATTAGGTCATCCTTACAAAATATTTCATATCTCCTCATTCTTATTAAATTATAGGGAGTTCGATATAACATTATAAACGTATAAGGAAAATATTTCCAACCTTATATCCTTTGATCCTATTTGAGATCAGTAAATAGAGTAATAATTCTTTCAAATATGAGGTATTCAAATAGGGTATCAAAAGTCCAAAATAATATTTCCAACAATATTCATTTTTTGATATGTATCGTAGACATAAGTAGTCTCTCCTTATCTTTGACATCAATGAAAAAAACATTTTGAAAAATCTCCCATTTTTTCATTGATGCTAGCCCTTAGCTAATTATGCAATAATATTGTAGAAATCCACCTATCTATTATTCTCCTTAATCTTGTAGCTTCTCCTCCTTTGACATCAATGGAAAGGGGATGCTCCCCCTGAACTTATGCTCCTCCTTATATGTAAATAAGTTTTTTCTATAGACAATAACTTTAATTACTATCTATAAATCTTCCTATAATGATAACTTCTCTTATTAACTACAACTACAACTAAGAAACCCATATCATCAATGTGTTTATATATGCCTAGATGAAACATTTCTTCTTTTATAGCTCTACTCTTGAGACTTATCCCCTTGTGCTTTAACTTCCATTTAATTCTTATTTTTGGTACTGCTCCCCTTCAACCTATGCTTCCTTTTGTCTACAACTTAACACTATTCTGATGCTTCTCCCTATTTGCAAATCTTCCTGTTTTTTTCTTGTCAATTAAGTTTCACCATTCACTTCACTTTTAGTTGCTAATACATACCCTTCAAACCTTCAATTTCATCATTCTTATTATGCGACTCACTCTTACAACTTCCCATATTCTGAATGTGGCTTGAGGTGCTACATTCTCTCAATTGTCTCTTACTAATAATCATAATAGGGAGAGAACAATCTCATAAAACTTTCGTCTCCTTTAACTTTATTAAGGGCATATACATTGTCTAAAGTCATGGTTTCTTTTCCCACTAATATTCCAATTCATTCCTTCCCTATTTTACAACCTTTAGAATAAAATATGACCTTATGTCCTTTATCAACCAATTGACTTACACTTATAATATTGTTATTTAAGTCTTCAACAAACATGACTCTTTAGCTTTAGCTTTTTTTTATCAAGGCTAACTATTCATTTGCCCGTCATTAGGGTTGATGTGTTATCTCCAAGAGTGACACGACCACCTTTGACCACATTTTACTTCCTTTAGAGAGATAAATGTGTTTTTATCTCCTAACAAATGAGGTGAACATCCATTGTCTATTTATCATTGGCTTTATTTGTTTGTAACACATAGAGGCATACCACATTCTTCCTACTTCTCTTGCTTGCTTCTTCATATATGTCTTTGATTTCTATTTATGACAATATACTCTTATCTACTTTTATTTGGAGGCCTAAACGTAATACTTTTACAATTTTGATCTTTGTGCCCAAAGTTATTGCACTTTAAACATTCAAGATGGCTTTATAAAGGGGAAGATGAATTGTAATTTCCTTCATAAGGATTTCTAGATTTGTTTCTTTCATAGCCATTTGTTGATGCCTTATGAAATCCTCTACTTTTATTTCTAAAATAGTCATTTCTTACATAGGCTATACAATCTAATTCCTTGTGAACAAGATTATTACACAAAAAGGAATAGACGTAAAATAGATTTTGATACGTAGACATGAAAGACCTTCTTAAGGGAATTGTTCTCTTGAATTATGACTATATTTGGGAGGAAACTCAGATGATTGTTGGTTCTTTACTTCATTTCTAGTTCCTCTCTCCTTCATTTGAAAACCATATCATTGTTGGTCCTCATATTCATTTTTGATGATGCTTGTATTGATGATAGGCTTATGTCCCTATTGATCCTTAGCTTCATTTCTGATTCTCCTTGCATTACTACTAGACTCTTTTTCTTTATTTGGAATTTCATTGAAAAATTCCAATCAAGAGACTAAATTAATGTTTCTGAGAGGACCAATTTTGACCTTTGAAGCATTCAATTTGGATACGAGAAAGTGTATTTTTGAAGTGAAGCCCACAATGTCACAATTCATCAAGTTGACCTAAACGCTAATTAAGCCCTCCTCCAAAGCCTCTAAATTAAGGACACCTTAAGATCATTTGGACATCATCATCACATCGCCTCATCATATCTTCTTGGGTTCAATACATCTAAAATTGCAGGTCATCCCTTCACAAGTGCAAGCTAGAGGAATGAAAAAATATAGGTCGATGAAAATCTGAGTTTTGCAACACTTTGACAAACATTGACTACCTGTTTTGGAGTTGTTTTGAGGTTCGATCTCTTGGGGTTATTTCTATTTTCGCGGGCCACATTTCTTTGCATAAAAACTGAGTATATCTGGGCACTTTGACCAGGGTATACCATATAAATAAATTGTAGACTTTGATTACACAAAATCTCACTCCATTTACTGTGTTTGACTAGATATTTGTGGACTTTTTTGGGATAACTTTGACCAACACTGGAGCATTTTTGAGCAAGCTCTTGGTGGACAGGTTTGACCATTAAATACTGACTAGGGCACTTTGACTGTTGTTGAATTTTTAAAATTTCATACTTTATGACACTTGATCAAATTTGACTATTTCAGATATTGGTTGGTTGTATTGTTGGATAATTCAATATTTGACTTCAATTCTTGTTTATGGATTTGGGCTCATTATACTCTTTGCTGAACATTTGAATAAAATCTAATAGAAGAATAATTTCAAAGGGCTTTCCCCCTTGTGGTGTCTTCCCCTGGTCTTTGACCAAATCAATGTCTCTTGTTTATGTGTTTATTGTCTCCTATTGTTATTGCATGTATTGTTATATCTTCAATTAATGAATTGTTTATTGGAAGAATTAACTTTTATTAATAAGGTAGCTAATTGAATAAGAGAATTGGGCTAAATTAATTGAAATAGCATAGAGCAATGCCAAAATTAACATGGTATCAAAGCTAAGGTGTAGGACAATCCCAAAGGAGACAAGATTTGAAGCACTCATATTTGGAAATTTTGAACGAGCATATCTAATCAATTCAATATGTATACATCTTAATTGAAGGAAAATGAGAATCTTAGATACTCATCTAAGGTTGTTGTATAGAATATTGGGTTGGAAATCATATCAGAGGAAAATGATGTTTTGGAGTACATTCAAGGTAATGTTCTCGAGCCTTTAGAAAGTGATCCCGCTGCTACCAATAATAAGTACAAGGAATGTGGGTTAAAAGAAAACAACATTATAGTTGATGGTTTACAAGATCATTTACTTTATTATGTTGGAAACTTTAAGAAGTATAAGGAGATGTATGATAAGTTGGTCGACATGTATGAATTCAACAATGTGAATGAAATAATCTTCTTAAAATATCAACTTAAAGAAATGATGATGAATAAAGGAGAGTTTTGGAAACTTTGCCTGACAGGGACCTAGTTGTGGTAACCCTTGGAGGTCTCCCTCTTATTTAGGAAACCTTCATTACCACTATAAGCATTAACAATAGTTTCTCATCATTTGATGATATTTTTGTGAAACTCACTCAAGAAGAATCAAGGATGGTCACAAGAGGCAAGATACAAATGCATGAAGAAGGATATACCACTACTTTAATCACTCACAACAAGAAAAATAAAGGAAAAGGGGGTTCATCAAGTTCAAGGAAGCCTCCTCCTCACAATTCAAATAAAAGGAATGGAAGAAACAAGGAATCATCCGCAAGGAGTCAATAGCCACAATTGCCTATTGTACTACTACAAAAAAGTGTACACTAGCTCCAAGAAATGATTCGCAAACATCCAACCCTCTCTAACACTTAGATTAGGCTACATGTAGACCAAAGACCAGTTTCCCCCTCTCAGGGGTCGAATCCACCATCATAGGAACTATTTACAAGAATATATCCAACCATAACTACGACTAAGGAGGTTAGAAACCAATTCCCAATTTGGCCCAAAACTTATTCACTTTGACGTTACAAGCATTAACAAGCATGAATATACACTATTTCCACCTTAACAAACATAATTACATTTAAATACATCATGTCAAAACATTAGAAGACAAATTAAATCATGGAAATTTGAGTTTTACTAAAAAACCCCAAGAAAAAGGGCGGTGAATTTTCTCAGAAGCACAGCGTGTGAATCAGAAGCGCAACACGTGACTTCTGGAGGCCTTTTGAGGGACTTTCCCTAATCTAAATGTTAATTTGAAAGATGTTAGAGAAATATTAGGATGTCTACTGGGTGTCTCAACCTTAAAGCCTGCAAAAACACTTCTCTAGGGCTTCCCAAAATTGATTTTCCCAAAACTTCTCCATAAGCACAACAAGGGGCTGAAAAAGAGGCAAAAACATGTTTTTTGACCCATTTTTGACTTTTTCTTCAATTTCAGAGGCTGACGTGGAAAATCAAGTCCACATCTGCAATGTACTTGCAAAGAACTATCCAACATTGCAAATAATCCATCATTTGGAGGTCCCTAGAAGAAGCGCAATGTGAGCTCACTATGCTTTTGTGCACGATGACTGTCAAAAATGCAAAAAATACCCAAAATCACCAAAATTTGCCAACATTTCTTCAAGATTTCTCCTTTTTCTCCATGAATGACGAGTTAAACAATCAATGATGCATCATCAAGTAGGTCATGTTTATCACTCTTTTTAAGCTTCTTTAGGGTTTTCTTTAGCTTTCTCTTCATGCTCCTAACCCTAATTTTGCAAATCTGATTTCTAGTGAAGTAATGCCTTTCCATGTTTATCTGAAGCTTTATGTCCATGTTGGCCTTCTTGAGGAGCTTCTCCAAGTTCTCATTAACCCTTCCAAGCCACAACTCTTTATCTTTTTCAATCTCAGCTACAATGGTGTTTTCACTGTCCATTGGACCTAAGGGAGGAGGTAACTCACTTCCTTGTTCTTTTTCTTCTTTATTCCTCTGGTCTTTGGCCTCCTTGGCTTGATCTAAGGCTCTTTATCTACAAGTTTCTCAACATATATCATACTCTTACCTTTATCATCGTCTACCACCAATCAACTCTAGGTTTAGAAAACAAAAATTGATTTACCTTAAGTTGCATGTTCTCCTACTGTAAGAATGCAATCATGAAGTTTGCTTTTGCCAAGTCATCCTTAAGCTCTCTGATTTCTACCTCTTTCTCTTGGATGATTTTCTTAGGTGACTTCTTTTTCTCATGCCCTTCTAGGTCTTCCATATGAGTATTAAAATGTACATGTTATTCTTCATGCAAAGGTACATCATGATGATGTCTTGATGCTTCGTGTCCAACAATAGGAGGTTGAACTCTTTCTATATTGTCAGGAGAAAACACAAGCCTCTTACCTCTACTATATGGTTTTTTCACCTCTTCCATAGGTGTCCTTGT
This sequence comes from Pinus tabuliformis, assembly GCA_031772625.1. Taxonomy (NCBI): domain Eukaryota; kingdom Viridiplantae; phylum Streptophyta; class Pinopsida; order Pinales; family Pinaceae; genus Pinus; species Pinus tabuliformis. The sequence goes on from CM062807.1 coordinate 83,973,078, forward strand.
CACTGGTTTGCTTGTAGAGCCAACTTCTTGAGCTCTTGGTGATATTTCCAATGGTGAACTTTGACTGCTAGGTTGACTAGTAGCAGGCAAAAGAGAAGTTAACTGCATGAATGCCTCCCAAGATAAGTGGACCTGTGACAACTGATGCAAAACAATAATTTTGACCAAGCCATGATGAAATAGGTTTTCTTGGTGATCATTCCTTTTGCTTTGTACCTTCTCCATCATCTTGACTAGGCTTCTGTATAGGTAATGAGGTAGGTTAAGAGGTTTGATGGTTGTGAAATGCATGAGTAGTCTTATGTGATACTAGTATAGCCTTGAAAATCTATGATCATCCTCATTAAAGGAGAATACCTGTCAAGCAATTGTCTGAAGGTAAAAATGTGTTTGGGATTATTCTTGTAGGATGTCTTTAAGAATGCTTTGTAGTTCTCAATAACTAGATCCATCCCTTTCAACCAAGTTTCTCCTTGGTTAGGTATTCCAGTGGCTATGGCAATGGCATCTACTGAAATGGTAAATTCAACCCCTTCTATGCTGGCCTTACCCCTCCTATCAAAGAGATGGTAAAACTTGAAATTTTTGAATAGAACCTTTGTAAATTCCTTTTTTCCCTCCAATGCCCAAAGCGTAGTGAGCTGCCAAAATCGCAGTGTGGGCTGCCAAAAACACAACGAAGGAGGTGAAAAATGTATCTTGAGGATAAAACTCGATGGTGTGGTGCCTAGGATTTAGTTTTATGATGGATAGGAGCTCAATAAATGTGTAATGAACAATAAAAATGTTTGAGTGGTCTTCTTATAAGCTTGAAATCACTTTTATGCTTAGGTCATGCATTGACATCACCTGACTTTTTGGAAAACTGAATGGTAGGATGGTGTGAAACAACTTGTAACTTTATTATGAGTGTTACATCTTCATAAGGAGGAAAAAGTACCTTAGAGAACTATTTGAACACTTTTCCCTAATTACTACTCCCATAATGTTGATATGAGGTGATGACATGACCCCTATATGAGAATGACGATATGACCTAATAATGACATCAAATGAATACCTTAAACCATGATTTTGACCTTTAAGCCTTTTCATTATGAATGACCATGAAATGATGACCCAAAAAATCTTTGGTGGCCCATCACAAGGAGTGATGACAAGACCATGACAATCTTTATTGACCTTGAGTATGGAAGGAGTAGTAATGACCTAGGACTGACCAATGATCAAATTTTATTTGAAACTATAACAATTTGACCGAGGACCATATCAACCATATTGAAAGAGTACATTTGATAATTGGTGACTCATAGAAACTAACAGGAGGTACCAAGGTGGAGAAGATTGTGCCTTACAATCCTGAAAAAAATGGAGTGGCTGAGAGAAAGAGCACGTCCATTATGGAATTTGCTCGAGCCATGCTCCATGATCAAAGGTTGTCGAAGTTCCTTTAGGGAAGACCTATGAATACTATGGTATATGTTCAAAATAGGGCTCATCATTAAGAATTGGACAACAATACTCGTGAAGAAGTATTCACAGGTGTTAAGCCCAATGTTTGGCACCTCCATATATTTGATTTCCCCATATACTTCAATGTGTCGAAGGACGAAGAAAACAAGTCGGAAAGGTACATTTTTTGGGTACTATGAAGATTCTAAAGAATTTATAATATATATTATTGGTTAAAGGAAATTTGAAATTAGTAGGGATGTAATTCTCGATGAAGATGATGCCCTTGGGAAAGGAAGGGACCTTCCTCTACCTCCTCTTACTGAAAAGAAGAGTGATGATATGGATATTCTATAAGGTCCTTCTATGGTTGAATCTAAGAGAGATATTATTGATGATCCCATGGAGCCCATGGACCCCTTGGATCCTCCTCCAAGTGATCCTCTTGCTAGGAATAGGCCACTTGGGCTTTGTGACACAGTACAAGATGTCGAGAGACATTCTGCTATTGGGATGGGGTCTTCTAGGTCAAATTTTGTAAAAAAAATTTAAAATATTGTAAAGTCTCTGAATTTTGAGGAGCGGAGCATGAGGAGCACAGGTTGATAGGAGTCAAAGGGGATTTAGGAAAGTCAAATCCCCTTATTCTGTTAAGAGTCAAGTTTTTTTGAGACCCGGCCATGGTTCGCTGACCATGGTATTGTAATGAAGAACAATATAAAAGGAAGGAATAAGAAGAGTCATAAGGATATAGCTAAGGATAGAAGCGTAGGAATTGAGTCTATTTTTTCCGATTCTATACTTGGGTCAAAGGGGAAGGCTCATGTAGTTGTGTGCACAAATACCTTGATAAGTCTGCAGATGAGTGCGCGGGCCCCTATAGTTGTGTGCGCAGTGTTCGAAAGATTGTAATTGAAGATCTAAAGCATAATAAAGGCTTGTTTTGAAGAACTATCTGTGTATTTTTGTATCACTTTTTCTCCCTAAATTTACTGTATTTTTGATCTGTTGAATGCAATTAATCAAGAAAGGTACTTAATAGATTCGCGAAGACGTAGATTTGTTTATTTTTATGATGTTATGCATGTTTAACGTAATTGGCGAAGGGCATAAATCTGCTAATTGTTGTAACTTCCGGGTTTTAAGGGTTAAGGGTTTGCAAAGGTCAAGATAAAGCCATAAGTTTGGCAAAAACACATCACATAGTCCGTTGGATGCTGAAACTTGGTTGTAGCATCCCCCAATACTTCCTCGGGTGATACTACAGCGTGGGCTACGTGGGTTGTTTCTGAAAGGGCCGATAGTGTAGGTTTTTGTTGGTTAATGCAAATAACTCTAAACCTAGGTCCAATTCCCCTCAAGCCAACAAATGGTTCTATTGCTGATTTAGTACTAATGTATGATAAAAAAATTATGAAGTTTACAGGAAAGTTTCAGATGTATTGGCTGGAACCATACATCGTCAAGGAGATTACTGAAGGAGGTGTAGTTCAGCTCACGAAGCTGAACGGGGAGCTATTTCCAGGAAGAATCAATGGGATTCAGTTGAATTTGTATAGGGGTGATCCCACCCCTGTGCAATGACTATATGGATGTAGGAAAGTCTTAGTACTCCAAGCAGATGCAAGGAAGTGCAAGACTATAAACTATGCTGCCAGAAGGATAGTTTGGAGAAGCAAATGGGCTGCATGACGATCAGGAGAAAGGTGTAGATGGGAGTTGCGAAGAAGGAGTTGCACTAGCAGGGTGGGTCTTGCATAGCCTGGCCAGAAAGTAGTCATTGGAAACACTGTAGATGATGGGATGGCTATTTTTCCATAGAAATTATTTAAGGAAATCTATCACCAAAAGAACATTAATGATGAAGATCTGGAGGGAATCGATGGATTTGAATTCAAAAATGGCTATAAATACAACATCTAGCTCCACATTCAAACAATTTTCTTTTAGAGAGTTTTCCTTGAGATTTTGCACCTGAATTTGAGCTGAGATGATTGCTGCATGTCTGAATGATATTGGCAAGAGATAGAGAAGGAGTTTTCACAGCAAGAGCTTGGGTTTGAGGTGGATTTGTCTGAGCAGAAAAAGAAACTATTCTGGGATAGCATTGACAAAAATGACTGCAACACCACCAGTCCCTACCACAATTCCTAGGTCGTCGAGGCCTAAACCCACTACCTCCACAATAGGAGAGAAGCAAAAGAAGCTATAGTAAGCATCGGTTTGGCAATCTCCGTGAAAAAACCTAACTGAGGTTAGACAGAAGGTTCGAATGGATTAAAAAAGCAACCGACAGAACCCCTGGACTTGGATGAGGAAGAATTGACTATGGGGGTTGAAGATATTGACATAGAGGAAGAAGTGTCGATTACTCGACTACTCTTGGGTAGCATAAGCCCCGTGCAATGGTCATGGGGCACAAAGTCTGAAATTTTGGGTAAAGATAGGGTAAAGACTCTGCTGGATGCATGGGGTGCAATTTGTAATAAGTTGAGTCAAAGGGTAATCCACCCAAAAATAATGTAAAGAAATAAAAGTTGAGTCAGCCCACCCATGGATCGCGGTCCATGGAAAGATATAAATAGAGTGAGGCTCTATGGGTAGAGGTAGCTAGTTTTTTGGGATGATCTTGGATCTGAAATGTAATGGGTTTTTGAGGAGAAAAGTCTAGAAGCATATGTAAGTTTGAGTCAATGGATTGGGTAGGGGGTAGAGGCTCTGCAGCTATGTGCGCAGAGGCCTGGAAGAGTCTGCAGCTGTGTGCGTGGACCCCTGCAGTTGAGTACGCAGGGCAAATCTGGATGTATTGGTGATAAAGTGGAAATAAAGATAAGTTCCTTTTGAAATTCTTTGTTAAATCCGAATTATCACAGAACTAGATTTTGTATGGTTAATATAATTGTTTGATCTATGCACATATGCTTATGCTATGAATATAAGTGAATCTGAGTTTATTCTGAGTGCGTGAACTGGTTAAATCTGGTAAGTGTTTGCTTAAATACCCTTCTAAGTAGATCTGATTTATAGTACATCATTAAGTAATTAATATTAAGAAGTAGTCCAGGTCCGGGTCTCCGTGGAAGTAGAGCAGCAGGGGCTGCAAAATGGCGCCAGAAACCTCCAAACCACATCTAGACATCCCAAGGGTACGGAAGCTGGTTTGAGCACCCTCCCCTACTACCTTGAGTGAGACCTTAGTCCGTGCTCTGCGAGCTATTGCCAAAAGGGTCAGTATCCGCTGGATTTGTTTGGCTAAATAATTCTTTCGAACCTAGGTCAGGCCCATATAAGCCAACAAATGGTTCAGTTGCCACGACCGGGATCTGCCTAAGGGGTGTGTTATCTCAAAATCAGACCCTGATAGGCTACTGGTCAGGTTGACTCTAAGTAACTATTTCAGACCTACTTTAGTCTGAGGCTTAGCCTCCTCAACCTGAGAGGGCTCTCTCTGGATGTATTAATGATTTTGATTTAAAATAAGATGGCTAACTCTTTTAGAATAACTGTGATAAATATGACTACTGGAAATACATTAAACAAGTATCCATTGGGCCTATGGAGTCAACAACACCTTAATATAACAAAGATCTTGACCTTACATGGAAGTCAGGGCATTCAGCATTTGAATATTCAGAACATACACTCATATGGAAACACACAGTTTATAGATGCATACAGGAAATTAGAGCACATTCATTGAATTTTGAGTGATTATACATCCATACCACTGTAAAAAAAACTAAGAAAAGGACAACATCACACATTCTGAATATAAGAAATCCTTCATGAATCCTGAGAAGTAAAATCAAAATTATATTACTGAAGTGAGTCTTTACATAAGCCAAATACAATGCTCTGTCATAAAATTTTCCAACCCTCATTACATTGTTGTTTCAGCTATATATAGAATTCTTATTCTAACTAATCGAGATTCCTCCTCCAGCATGAGGGGAATTCGATAACTACCTCTAATGACACCTATCAACTATTTAACTAACTAATAAATACAACAAAGTGCTGACTGGAGTTTTTTTTAGAGTTCTAAATCAACTATGACTCTAACTCCATATTACATGCATGATGGCTTCTCCTCGTTCTTTGACATCTGGTCTTTTTTCAGTTTGGCTGAGATAGCTGAGATGGATGTTTAATGCCCCATGTTGACCTTGGATGCTGAATCTTTTAACTGCTCAGAAGTATTAGGAGATTTCCCTGGCTTCTCGGCTTCAGTTTTCCCCAAAATATTCGAATGCACAGAAACATGTCTTTTAGCCTTTAATTACCCAAAATGTGGAAGACTGCCACGTTTTTGATGCGCTGTAAGCTTTGTCCATGAACATGTGTGCAGGCAAAAGTTTGTTGCAGGCCAACCATTTGATATATCTTGAACGGTGATCAAGGGACTTTATAACAAAAATTTAAAATTGAATTTGAATATTCAACCTTTTAAAGCATCCACCTGTCTTGACCTGATTGACTGTTGATAGCTCCAGATGATCTCTTGCATACCCTTTAGGCGTTTCCTTTTCAAAATTCCCGCTCATAATTCAAACTGTTTGATTTACGTTAAAATCATCACTTTCAGCAGTTTCGTAGCGCGCTACGAAACTGCTGAGTTATTTAAAACAGTTTGCCTTTGACCCGAGATCTTTATCAACCGAATATTTGATTGCCAAAAACTCCCTTCGACTTTCCACATGTTGAACAGGGATTTATATTTCCTCAGAAAGATAAGATTAAGCAAATTTGTCAAAATTTTGGAAACAAAACCTTACTTGAAATAAAAACTTATTTAGCAGGTAGCTGGCTTAGCTGTGCCTTCAGGTCTTCAATTTGTTTCCTCATAGCCTTATTCCCAGCTCGCAATTGTGGACCCTATATTAGGTTGGGCGAACCTACCTATGGTTTTGTGCATGATTTTCGCACATGGTATTGGACGCGATGGTTTTTCGGTCCATGGTATTGGATGCTTTGGCATGTATAAATATGTATTGTAACATTGAAAGGAAAATAATGAAAAATCAAGTTGGTAGTCCCGGTTTTGGGATCCAGGGAAAAATCTCGGTGCATATGTGTTTTATGGGTTATGCTCTCGCATTGTTTATTTTCTTTGTTTAAGAATTCGTATGCAGGTAATTTCTGTACAGGGTTAAAACCTACAAATTGCATATTGATTCTTCTTATGTATTTGGCTTCTTTGATTGCTGGTACTGTCCATGTGTGAAATTGTGAATGGCCATCAACCACTGAATTCAGCTGAGCTTCTACAGCAACATTCCCTTTCCATAGGGTTTTATAATATTTTGCATGTATGGCTGCATGTTTTCTAGTGGCTTTCCTCAATTTAGCAATTTCATACTTAGCTGATTCCAATTGTCTCTGTATGGCTGCTATATTATCTTCTTGAGATGCAATGACTGTTTTGCCCGTGTCTTTTGGTATCTCTTCCCCCGTTTCCTCTGTTCTTGGCAGTGTCTCCTGTACTTGCTGGAATATCCTTGTCATAGGTATTCTAGGTTTGAAAACGAACTCTTCAGCTGGCACATCAAATCTAAGCCTTTTTGAGGCCTTGGATTTCTTGGTGCTTTCCTGTTCTGACTGCATCAATTCGATTTGAACTGGTAGAGACTGCTCAATTTCAATAGCCTGCAATAGATCATTTAAACTTGCCTTGGACAATGGAATTTCTTCAACTGCTATAGCTTTACCTTTTTCCTTCATTATTTGACTTCTTGTTCTTACCCTTGAGACTGCTTCAGATGTGCTTGTTTCAGGTACATTATTTTTACCCTGAGCCTTTTCCTTAATTGATTGCTGAGCTTGATCTTGGATGATGAGTGGCTTCAGTGGCTTCACTGGTTTTCTTACTTGTGATCTTACTTGTGACTTTGTAACTCTTTTAGCTCTTGCTTCTGTTTGAAGCTCAGCTATTGTAAAATCCCTGGCAGGTTGGGGAGTGAGGCAAGTCTGGATTTTGAAACCAGCCATAAAAATGAATGAACTCCAATCCCTGTCTATCTTTTGAAGTGCATCTAAAACCAGTAATTTGATCAAACCATGATGAAACAAAGAGGTTTCAGAATCCTCTTTCCTCAGCTGTACCTTATCACACATCTTACTCAAACTACGGAAAAGATAAAACGGTAAGTCTATGGAGACCTTCCCGGTGAAATGCAAAAGTAGTTTGAAATGGTAAGAATAAACCTTGTTATACCTTCCTTCACAAGTCAAATATTTCTGTATGCAGGTGAGTAAGAGAGCATAATGTTCTTTGACATAATTCCTGGGCACTCCCCTACTTAAATCTTCATTTACATAATCATCCTTCAAAAACTCCTTACAAGGATTCATGTCAAATTTGAAGTTTTTGAACCATTCCTCTTGTCCCCTTGGGATCTCTGTCACAGCATATATCACCTCTGGAGAAACCTGCACTTCTAACATAGCTACCTTTGAATTCAAACCAGTGAGCTATAGTGAAGCAGAAAGGTGATTTCTTTAAGGACTGCGGGGTAAGTATATCAAATCATTGAATACTTGGATTAAGATGTTGTTGTGTGAAAAACAGATTATGCACATTTATTGATGTCTAGAGTAATGTGGATCGGAAGAGGTTACCACAGAATGGGAGGGGCAGAGAACAGTCCTTTGATTTCTATCTCATGGGAAAGTGAGGAGGAGCTCGCGAAGTTCTCACCAAGAAGTGCAGTCCAGTTGATCAAGGAGCGCTTCCCACTAATACCACCTCCATCCATGCCACCACCCACTTCACCTGCATCAAACCAATCCACACTGACACCAACCCCACCTCCTCCACCACCGAAAGTCAGGATGGCGAGCGCAGTCTAGCTGCCAATATTTAAGGGTGTAGGAAATGAGGAACCAGGCTGGTTCTGGTTTGTGATAAAGTTTATATGGGATGTTCAAGGCAACATAGATGATAACATCAAGAAGGCTACCTTAGTTAGTGTGCTGCAGGACTGTGCATTGACCTGGTACATGAAATACACAAGTGATCATCCAAATGAAGTAATAGCAGTAATCCAGGAGGTGCTAAATAAGGAATTTGGGCAAGCAAAGTCAGAAGCACAGTCGGTTATTGGGTTCAAGGAAATTGCAATGTTGCTTGGTGAAACACCATGGATTTGGATCAGAGGTTGAAAAGTTCCATTTGTGAGGCCAACATGACACTGTCAGATGCGCAACACCATGCTTGGTTTGTCACATCATTAACACCATATCTAAGGTTGGCTCTGTCACAACAAAAGATCTCAACCCAAGCTAAAGTGCTGAAGGCAGCAATGTGGCTTCACGAAGCCCCAATATAGGATCCAGGGTTGGTAGTACAACAAATCCAAGCACAAATACAAAACCTATGTCTAGAAATGCGATGCTTGAAACAAGGGCAGGTGCCTTTGGCAAAATTATGGGAAGAGGTGTGGTGTATCAAATGTGAGGGATAGGGCCACGATAAGGACCACTGTCCAACCTTCGCGAACTATGTGGCAGGAGGGGGACCAATACCGTTGCGACTAGAGGTACAAGCTGGGCCAAGCATGGCAACCGCAATTTGGTGCGCAATTTATCAGGGGGGAGGAAAGCATGCCATAGACAATTGTCACCTATTGCTGAACTTAAGACAACCCCCCCCCAACAATTATTTTGTAACTTTTGTAGGATGGTGGGCCATGATGAAAGAAATTTCCATAGTTACAAGATGTTGATGGATTGAACACCTGCTTATAGGATGCAAACAGAGGCGTGTGGATAGGATCTTGCCGCACCATTTGTGCGAGGAGGATACCAAGGACATGGACAGGGCTGCGAGGGAATGGGACCTAGAGAGGGAAAATGACAATTAATTTGCTATAATTGTGGGGGACCGGGGCATTACGCACGTGATTACATGAACCTGACCAAAGCCTGTTGCCCTTACTGTTACCAATTTTACCACGAAGCAGTCAATTGCCCCACGCTAATTGCTCAGATGCGGGAAAAGGGGGTGCTTCTGGCTAACCCTACTCACAATGTCCAAATGATGAAGGTTGAACCTCAGGCAGAAGATCCTAACATAAATATGATGCTCAGAAGTGGTGCCGCTACTAGAGAATATAAGGGGAAGCAGCCAGAGGAAGATACATGGGTCTGTAAGGCCCCCCCGAAACAACCAGAATTTGACTTGGAGCATGCAAAAGAAACCTTTATGGAAGCCAAGAAGAATTTCATGGAAGCTTCTACTTCGAACAGTAAGGATCAATTCAGATCAGAGAAGGATACTTCTATGCTAACCACCTTCTTGGAAACCTGTATGAACTTACTCAGGGATGCTAAATTGGTAAAGGGTCTGCAAGAATTGATAACTCGATGCGTGGGAGTGGACGAACCGCGAATGGTTCGGAAGATAGGAAAACATGCTTTGTGCACTGGGCAGGAAATGCGACTGACTGTCCAAATCGGAGACTATGAGATGGACCAAGTCGTTTTAGATTTGGGGTCTGACGTGAATGTCCTACCAAAACAGAGTTGGGAGCACATGGGCAGGCCCACACTACAATGGTCTCTGATTCAGATACGGATGGATAACCAACAAAATATTCTGCCCATGGGCAAACTACACGGGATTATAGTAGACATCGATGGCACTAGCACATTAACTATTCTTAATCTATTTCCTTATTACCAATGCAATTATAATTAATTAGACATGGATTTTTCTTAACTTCCATGTTGGAATTATTATGATGATCAACTCTCTCTCTCTCTCTCTCTCTCTCTCTCTCTCTCTCTCTCTCTCTCTCTCTCTCTCTCTCTCTCTCTCTCTCTCTATATATATATATATATATATATATATATATATATATATATATATATATATATATATATATATATATATATATATATATATATATATATATATATATCTCTCTCTCTATATATATATATATATATATATATATATATATATATATATATATAGAGAGAGAGAGAGAGAGATATATATATATATATATATATATATAGAGAGAGAGAGAGAGAGAGAGAGAGAGAGAGAGAGTTGATCATCATAATAATTCCAACATGGAAGTTAAGAAAAATCCATGTCTAATTAATTATAATTGCATTGGTAATAAGGAAATAGATTAAGAATAGTTAAGGTTGACTAAGAAGACACTATAGTGAATTTAATAATAAGAGTAACTTAGTAGGTCACCAATATCTTCTCTAATTTAAAAACAATGTGGGAAAGGGGTAAGAGTAAGTGAAAACATAAGAAAAATAATAATAATAAAAAACTTTGTGTTTAAGTGTTGAGGATTGAGGATTTGATTTGCAATTGGGTATCGTAAAAGAACAGAGGATAATGATTAAAAGCAATTATGGAAAACTACTTAAGTATATATAAAGAGGGTATGTAAGAGTGTTATTCGTACATTCATTAGTTAAAAAAATTTAGTTGTGTTTAGCAAGGTATACTACAAGGAGACACCAATCCCATCTGTTGCAAATATTCGTAAGAACAAACTTAATTCACTGATTCTACTTGATTCTTCAAAAAAATTGTTAGCTACTTCTTCTTTAACCAACTTTGCTTTTTTCTTCTTCCTTCACCCGTTCTATCCATTTTTTATGCCTTTACCATGTCTACCTGTTGCTTTTTCCTTCACCAAGTATACTTCTTCCAAAACTTGTTGCTTTTGGATTCTTCCTAAGAATGAACTTGCACAACATGCCATGTATCCAATTCTTAAAATATAGTGTTGAAAATTATATCATAGCTACCTATAGATATCTTCTTTGTGTCTGCCAAATTTGATAATTTGGAATATCTCATAAATAATGTTATAGAAAAAATTCCATGTTAACTTGTATGAAGCGTGTTTCAAGAGCAATCAGGAACACTAAATCCCTTAGATTCTATGTTAGAAATTACACTGAAACAAATTCTATAATTTATACCACATTCTTAGTGATATCCCCTCTCTATATTCTGCTAATTTCATAGTCTAAAACATATCAACAAGAAAATTAAATCAAAAAATTCAAACTAACATGTTTGAAGGATGTTTCAGGAGCATTCAAGAACACTAACTTCTTCAAGTCATATCTCCAAAATTACAGTGAAGTAAGATTGAAATTTCTACCATAAGTACATTTAGATATCTTCTCTATCTCCTTCAAATTTCAGAGTCTAAAACACAACAAAAAGCAAGATATAAAAAATACTATTTCAATGTATTTGAAGTAGATTTTAGGATCATTTAGGAAGCATAAATTTCTCAAATGATATCTCCAAAATTGTACTAAACCAATGTATAAAGTTTTAACCATAGGTAAATGAAAAGTCTTGTCTTTAGTGCATGGAAGTCTCAAGGTCTGAAATATTCTAGAAGAAAATTTATAGCAAAAATTCCAAGATAACTCTTTCACCCCATAAATCACATTTTTTTATTCCACCTTCAAAATCCAAGAATCACCCCAAAAATTATTCCTCAACTCCTATTGTGACCTTAGATCTCTTATTTCTTGGATGGTATTAAAATGCACTAATGTGCCATTTATTTAGATTTTTTGTACAACCATTTATGGGGATGAATTATAAAATTGGTTGGGTTGGGCATCTTATACTTCGATTAGGTCATCCTTACAAAATATTTCATATCTCCTCATTCTTATTAAATTATAGGGAGTTCGATATAACATTATAAACGTATAAGGAAAATATTTCCAATCTTATATCCTTTGATTCTATTTGAGATCAGTAAATAGAGTAATAATTCTTTCAAATATGAGGTATTCAAATAGGGCATCAAAAGCCCAAAATAATATTTCCAACAATATTCATTTTTTGATATGTATCGTATACATAAGTAGTCTCTCCTTATCTTTGACATCAATGACAAAAACATTTTGAAAAATCTCCCATTTTTTCATTGATGCTAGCCCTTAGCTAATTATGCAATAATATTGTAGAAATCCACCTATCTATTATTCTCTTTAATCTTGTAGCTTCTCCTCCTTTCACATCAATGGAAAGGGGATGCTCCCCCTGAACTTATGCTCCTCCTTATATGTAAATAAGTTTTTTCTATAGACAATAACTTTAATTACTATCTATAAATCTTCCTATAATGATAACTTCTCTTATTAACTACAACTACAACCAAGAAACCCATATCATCAATGTGTTTATATATGCCTAGATGAAACATTTCTTCTTTTATAGCTCTACTCTTGAGACTTATCCCCTTGTGCTTTAACTTCCATTTAATTCTTATTTTTGGTACTGCTCCCCTTCAACCTATGCTTCCTTTTGTCTACAACTTAACACTATTCTGATGCTTCTCCCTATTTGCAAATCTTCCTGTTTTTTTCTTGTCAATTAAGTTTCACCATTCACTTCACTTTTAGTTGCTAATACATACCCTTCAAACCTTCAATTTCATCATTCTTATTATGCGACTCACTCTTACAACTTCCCATATTCTGAATGTGGCTTGAGGTGCTACATTCTCTCAATTGTCTCTTACTAATAATCATAATAGGGAGAGAACAGTCTCATAAAACTTTCATCTCCTTTAACTTTATTAAGGGCATATACATTGCCTAAAGTCATGGTTTCTTTTCCCACTAATATTCCAATTCATTCCTTCCCTATTTTACAACCTCTAGAATAAAATATGACCTTATGTCCTTTATCAACCAATTGACTTACACTTATAATATTGTTATTTAAGTCTTCAACAAACATGACTCTTTAGCTTTAGCTTTTTTTTATCAAGGCTAACTATTCATTTGCCCGTCATTAGGGTTGATGTGTTATCTCCAAGAGTGACACGACCACCTTTGACCACATTTTACTTCCTTTAGAGAGAGAAATGTGTTTTTATCTCCTAACAAATGAGGTGAACATCCATTGTCTATTTATCATTGGCTTTATTTGTTTGTAACACATAGAGGCATACCACATTCTTCCTACTTCTCTTGCTTGCTTCTTCATATATGTCTTTGATTTCTATTTATGACAATATATTCTTATCTACTTTTATTTGGAGGCCTAAACGTAATACTTTTACAATTTTGATCTTTGTGCCCAAAGTTATTGCACTTTAAACATTCAAGATGGCCCTATAAAGGGGAAGATGAATTGTAATTTCCTTCAAAAGGATTTCTAGATTTGTTTCTTTCATAGCCATTTGTTGATGCCTTATGAAATCCTCTACTTTTATTTCTAAAATAGTCATTTCTTACATAGGCTATACAATCTAATTCCTTGTGAACAAGATTATTACACAAAAAGGAATAGACATAAAATAGATTTTGATACGTAGACATGAAATACCTTCTTAAGGGAATTGTTCTCTTGAATTATGACTATATTTGGGAGGAAACTCAGATGTTTGTTGGTTCTTTACTCCATTTCTAGTTCCTCTCTCCTTCATTTGAAAACCATATCATTGTTGGTCCTCATATTCATTTTTGATGATGCTTGTATTGATGATAGGCTTATGTCCCTATTGATCCTTAGCTTCATTTCTGATTCTCCTTGCATTACTACTAGACTCTTTTTCTTTATTTGGAATTTCATTGAAAAATTCCAATCAAGAGACTAAATTAATGTTTCTGAGAGGACCAATTTTGACCTTTGAAGCACTCAATTTGGATACGAGAAAGTGTATTTTTGAAGTGAAGCCCACAATGTCACAATTCATCAAGTTGACCTAGACGCTAATTAAGCCCTCCTCCAAAGCCTCTAAATTAAGGACACCTTAAGATCATTTGGACATCATCATCACATCTCCTCGTCATATCTTCTTGGGTTCAATACATCTAAAATTGCAGGTCATCCCTTCACAAGTGCAAGCTAGAGGAATGAAAAAATATAGGTCGATGAAAATCTGAGTTTTGCAACACTTTGACAAACATTGACTACTTGTTTTGGAGTTGTTTTGAGGTTCGATCTCTTGGGGTTATTTCTATTTTGGCGGGCCACATTTCTTTGCATAAAAACTGAGTATATCTGGGCACTTTGACCAGGGTATACCATATAAATAAATTGTAGACTTTGATTACACAAAATCTCACTCCATTTACTGTGTTTGACTAGATATTTGTGGACCTTTTTGGGATAACTTTGACCAACACTGGAGCATTTTTGAGCAAGCCCTTGGTGGACAGGTTTGACCATTAAATACTGACTAGGGAACTTTGACTGTTGTTGAATTTTTAAAATTTCATACTTTATGACACTTGACCAAATTTGACTATTTCAGATATTGGTTGGTTGTATTGTTGGATAATTCAATATTTGACTTCAGTTCTTGTTTATGGATTTGGGCTCATTATACTCTTTGCTGAACATTTGAATCAAATCTAATAGAAGAATAATTTCAAAGGGCTTTCCCCCTTGTGGTGTCTTCCCCTGGTCTTTGACCAAATCAATGTCTCTTGTTGATGTGTTTATTGTCTCCTATTGTTATTGCATGTATTGTTATATCTTCAATTAATGAATTGTTTATTGGAAGAATTAACTTTTATTGATAAGGTAGCTAATTGAATAAGAGAATTGGGCTAAATTAATTGAAATAGCATAGAGCAATGCCAAAATTAACATGGTATCAAAGCTAAGATGCAGGACAATCCCAAAGGAGACAAGATTTGAAGCACTCATATTTGGAAATTTTGAACGAGCATATCTAATCAATTCAATATGTATACATCTTAATTGAAGGAAAATGAGAATCTTAGATACTCATCTAAGGTTGTTGTATAGAATATTGGGTTGGAAATCATATCAGAGGAAAATGATGTTTTGGAGTACATTCAAGGTAATGTTCTCGAGCCTTCGGAAAGTGATCCCGCTGCTACCAATAATAAGTACAAGGAATGTGGGTTAAAAGAAAACAACATTATAGTTGATGGTTTACAAGATCATTTACTTTATTATGTTGGAAACTTTAAGAAGTATAAGGAGATGTATGATAAGTTGGTCGACATGTATGAATTCAACAATGTGAATGAAATAATCTTCTTAAAATATCAACTTAAAGAAATGATGATGAATAAAGGAGAGTTTTGGAAACTTGCCTGACAGGGACCTAGTTGTGGTAACCCTTGGAGGTCTCCCTCTTATTTAGGAAACCTTCATTACCACTATAAGCATTAACAATAGTTTCTCATCATTTGATGATATTTTTGCAAAACTCACTCAAGAAGAATCAAGGATGGTCACAAGAGGCAAGATACAAATGCATGAAGAAGGATATACCACTACTTTAATCACTCACAACAAGAAAAATAAAGGAAAAGGGGGTTCATCAAGTTCAAGGAAGCCTCCTCCTCACAATTCAAATAAAAGGAATGGAAGAAACAAGGAATCATCCGCAAGGAGTCAATAGCCACAATTTCCTATTGTACTATTGCAAAAAAGTGTACACTAGCTCCAAGAAATTATTCGCAAACATCCAACCCTCTCTAACACTTAGATTAGGCTACATGTAGACCAAAGACAAGTTTCCCCCTCTCAGGGGTCGAATCCACCATCATAGGAACTATTTACAAGAATATATCCAACCATAACTAAGACTAAGGAGGTTAGAAACCAATTCCCAATTTGGCCCAAAACTTATTCACTTTGACTTTACAAGCATTAACAAGCATGAATATACACTATTTCCACCTTAACAAACATAATTACATTTAATTACATCATGTCAAAACATTAGAAGACAAATTAAATCATGGAAATTTGAGTTTTACTAAAAAACCCCAAGAAAAAGGGCGGTGAATTTTCTCAGAAGCACAGCGTGTGAATCAGAAGCGCAACACGTGACTTCTGGAGGCCTTTTGAGGGACTTTCCCTAATCTAATTGCTAATTTGAAAGATGTTAGAGAAATATTAGGATGTCTACTGGGTGTCTCAACCTTAAAGCCTGCAAAAACACTTCTCTAAGGCTTCCCAAAATTGATTTTCCCAAAACTTCTCCATAAGCACAACAAGGGGCTGAAAAAGAGGCAAAAACATGTTTTTTGACCCATTTTTGACTTTTTCTTCAATTTCAGAGGCTGACATGGAAAAACAAGTCCACATCTGCAATGTACTTGCAAAGAACTATCCAACCATGCAAATAATCCATCATTTGGAGGTCCCTAGAAGAAGCGCAATGTGAGCTCACTATGCTTTTGTGCACGATGACTGTCAAAAATGCAAAAAATACCCAAAATCACCAAAATTTGCCAACATTTCTTCAAGATTTCTCCTTTTTCTCCATGAATGACGAGTTAAACAATCAATGATGCATCATCAAGTAGGTCATGCTTATCTCTCTTTTTAAGCTTCTTTAGGGTTTTCTTTAGCTTTCTCTTCATGCTCCTAACCCTAATTTTGCAAATCTGATTTCTAGTGAAGTAATGCCTTTCCATGTTTATCTGAAGCTTTATGTCCATGTTTTCCTTCTTGAGGAGCTTCTCCAAGTTCTCATTAACCCTTCCAAGCCACAACTCTTTATCTTTTTCAATCTCAGCTACAATGGTGTTTTCACTGTCCATTGGACCTAAGGGAGGAGATAACTCACTTCCTTGTTCTTTTTTCTTCTTTATTCCTTTGGTCTTTGGCCTCCTTGGCTTGATCTAAGGCTCGTTATCTACAAGTTTCTCAACATCTATCATACTCTTACCCTTATCATCGTCTACCACCAATCAACCCTAGGTTTAGAAAACAAAAATTGATTTACCTTAAGTTGCATGTTCTCCTACTGTAAGAATGCAATCATGAAGTTTGCTTTTGCCAAGTCATCCTTAAGCTCTCTGATTTCTGCCTCTTTCTCTTGGATGATTTTCTTAGGTTACTTCTCTTTCTCATGCCCTTCTAGGTCTTCCATATGAGTATTAAAATGTACATGCTATTCTTCATGCAAAGGTGCATCATGATGATGTCCTGATGCTTCGTGTCCAACAATAGGAGGTTGAACTCTTTCTATATTGTCAGGAGAAAACACAAGCCTCTTACCTCTACTATATGGTTTTTTCACCTCTTCCATAGGTGTCCTTGTCACTGGTTTGCTTGTAGAGCCAACTTCTTGAGCTCTTGGTGATATTTCCAATGGTGAACTTTGACTGCTAGGTTGACTAGTAGTAGGCAAAAGAGAAGTTAACTGCATGAATGCCTCCCAAGATAAGTGGACCTGTGACAACTGATGCAAAACAATAATTTTGACCAAGCCATGATGAAATAGGTTTTCTTGGTGATCATTCCTTTTGCTTTGTACCTTCTCTATCATCTTGACTAGGCTTCTGTATAGGTAATGAGGTAGGTTAAGATGTTTGATGGTTGTGAAATGCATAAGTAGTCTTATGTGATACTAGTATAGCCTTGAAAATCTACCCTCATAGGTAAAGTACTTCATGATCATCCTCATTAAAGGAGCATACCTGTCAAGCAATTTCCTGAAGGTAAAAATGTGTTTGGGATTATTCTTGTAGGATGTCTTTAAGAATGCTTTGTATTTCTCAATAACTAGATCCATCCCTTTCAACCAAGTTTCTCCTTGGTTAGGTATTCCAGTGGCTATGGCAATGGCATCTACTGAAATGGTAAATTCAACCCCTTCTATGCTGGCCTTACCCCTCCTATCAAAGAGATGGTAAAACTTGAAATTTTTGAATAGAACCTTTGTAAATTCCTTTTTTCCCTCCAATGCCCAAAGCGTAGTGAGCTGCCAAAAGCGCAGTGTGGGTTGCCAGAAACACAACGAAGGAGGTGAAAAATGTATCTTGAGGATAAAACTCGATGGTGTGGTGCCTAGGATTTAGTTTTATGATGGATAGGAGCTCAATAAATGTGTAATGAAAAATAAAAATGTTTGAGTGGTCTTCTCATAAGCTTGAAATCACTTTTATTCTTAGGTCATGCATTGACATCACCTGACTTTTTGGAAAACTGAATGGTAGGATGGTGTGAAACAACTTGTAACTTTATTATGAGTGTTACATCTTCACTTTGACTTTACAAGCATTAACAAGCATGAATATACACTATTTCCACCTTAACAAACATAATTACATTTAATTACATCATGTCAAAACATTAGAAGACAAATTAAATCATGGAAATTTGAGTTTTACTAAAAAACCCCAAGAAAATGACCTCCTAGAAAAAGGGCAGTGAATTTTCTCAGAAGCACAGCGTGTGAATCAGAAGTGCAACACGTGACTTCTGGAGGCCTTTTGAGGGACTTTCCCTAATCTAAATGCTAATTTGAAAGATGTTAGAGAAATATTAGGATGTCTACTGGGTGTCTCAACCTTAAAGCCTGCAAAAATACTTCTCTAGGGCTTCCCAAAATTGATTTTCCCAAAACTTCTCCATAAGCACAACAAGGGGCTGAAAAAGAGGCAAAAACATGTTTTTTGACCCATTTTTGACTTTTTCTTCAATTTCAGAGGCTGACATGGAAAATCAAGTCCACATCTGCAATGTACTTGCAAAGAACTATCCAACCATGCAAATAATCCATCATTTGGAGGTCCCTAGAAGAAGCGCAATGTGAGCTCACTATGCTTTTGTGCACGATGACTGTCAAAAATGCAAAAAATACCCAAAATCACCAAAATTTGCCAACATTTCTTCAAGATTTCTCCTTTTTCTCCATGAATGACGAGTTAAACAATCAATGATGCATCATCAAGTAGGTCATGTTTATCTCTCTTTTTAAGCTTCTTTAGGGTTTTCTTTAGCTTTCTCTTCATGCTCCTAACCCTAATTTTGCAAATCTGATTTCTAGTGAAGTAATGCCTTTCCATGTTTATCTGAAGCTTTATGTCCATGTTGGCCTTCTTGAGGAGCTTCTCCAAGTTCTCATTAACCCTTCCAAGCCACAACTCTTTATCTTTTTCAATCTCAGCTACAATGGTGTTTTCACTATCCATTGGACCTAAGGGAGGAGATAACTCACTTCCTTGTTCTTTTTTCTTCTTTATTCCTCTGGTCTTTGGCCTCCTTGGCTTGATCTAAGGCTCTTTATCTACAAGTTTCTCAACATCTATCATACTCTTACCTTTATCATCGTCTACCACCAATCAACCCTAGGTTTAGAAAACAAAAATTGATTTACCTTAAGTTGCATGTTCTCCTACTGTAAGAATGCAATCATGAAGTTTGCTTTTGCCAGGTCATCCTTAAGCTCTCTGATTTCAGCCTCTTTCTCTTGGATGATTTTCTTAGGTGACTTCTCTTTCTCATGCCCTTCTAGGTCTTCCATATGAGTATTAAAATGTACATGTTATTCTTCATGCAAAGGTGCATCATGATGATGTCCTGATGCTTCATGTCCAACAATAGGAGGTTGAACTCTTTCTATATTGTCAGGAGAAAACACAAGCCTCTTACCTCTACTATATGGTTTTTTCACCTCTTCCATAGGTGTCCTTGTCACTGGTTTGCTTGTAGAGCCAACTTCTTGAGCTCTTGGTGATATTTCCAATGGTGAACTTTGACTTCTAGGTTGACTAGTAGCAGGCAAAAGAGAAGTTAACTGCATGAATGCCTCCCAAGATAAGTGGACCTGTGACAACTGATGCAAAACAATAATTTTGACCAAGCCATGATGAAATAGGTTTTCTTGGTGATCATTCCTTTTGCTTTGTACCTTCTCTATCATCTTGACTAGGCTTCTGTATAGGTAATGAGGTAGGTTAAGAGGTTTGATGGTTGTGAAATGCATGAGTAGTCTTATGTGATACTAGTATAGCCTTGAAAATCTACCCTCATAGGTAAAGTACTTCATGATCATCCTCATTAAAGGAGCATACCTGTCAAGCAATTGTCTGAAGGTAAAAATGTGTTTGGGATTATTCTTGTAGGATGTCTTTAAGAATGCTTTGTATTTCTCAATAACTAGATCCATCCCTTTCAACCAAGTTTCTCCTTGGTTAGGTATTCCAGTGGCTATGGCAATGGCATCTACTGAAATGGTAAATTCAACCCCTTCTATGCTGGCCTTACCCCTCCTATCAAAGAGATGGTAAAACTTGAAATTTTTGAATAGAACCTTTGTAAATTCCTTTTTTCCCTCCAATGCCCAAAGCGTAGTGAGCTGCCAAAAGCGCAGTGTGGGTTGCCAGAAACACAACGAAGGAGGTGAAAAATGTATCTTGAGGATAAAACTCGATGGTGTGGTGCCTAGGATTTAGTTTTATGATGGATAGGAGCTCAATAAATGTGTAATGAACAATAAAAATGTTTGAGTGGTCTTCTTATAAGCTTGAAATCACTTTTATGCTTAGGTCATGCATTGACATCACCTGACTTTTTGGAAAACTGAATGGTAGGATGGTGTGAAACAACTTGTAACTTTATTATGAGTGTTACATCTTCACTTTGACTTTACAAGCATTAACAAGCATGAATATACACTATTTCCACCTTAACAAACATAATTACATTTAATTACATCATGTCAAAACATTAGAAGACAAATTAAATCATGGAAATTTGAGTTTTACTAAAAAACCCCAAGAAAATGACCTCCTAGAAAAAGGGCAGTGAATTTTCTCAGAAGCACAGCGTGTGAATCAGAAGCGCAACACGTGACTTCTGGAGGCCTTTTGAGGGACTTTCCCTAATCTAAATGCTAATTTGAAAGATGTTAGAGAAATATTAGGATGTCTACTGGGTGTCTCAACCTTAAAGCCTGCAAAAACACTTCTCTAGGGCTTCCCAAAATTGATTTTCCCAAAACTTCTCCATAAGCACAACAAGGGGCTGAAAAAGAGGCAAAAACATGTTTTTTGACCCATTTTTGACTTTTTCTTCAATTTCAGAGGCTGACATGGAAAATCAAGTCCACATCTGCAATGTACTTGCAAAGAACTATCCAACCATGCAAATAATCCATCATTTGGAGGTCCCTAGAAGAAGCGCAATGTGAGCTCACTATGCTTTTGTGCACGATGACTGTCAAAAATGCAAAAAAAACCCAAAATCACCAAAATTTGCCAACATTTCTTCAAGATTTCTCCTTTTTCTCCATGAATGACGAGTTAAACAATCAATGATGCATCATCAACTAGGTCATTTTTATCTCTCTTTTTAAGCTTCTTTAGGGTTTTCTTTAGCTTTCTCTTCATGCTCCTAACCCTAATTTTGCAAATCTGATTTCTAGTGAAGTAATGCCTTTCCATGTTTATCTGAAGCTTTATGTCCATGTTGGCCTTCTTGAGGAGCTTCTCCAAGTTCTCATTAACCCTTCCAAGCCACAACTCTTTATCTTTTTCAATCTCAGCTACAATGGTGTTTTCACTATCCATTGGACCTAAGGGAGGAGATAACTCACTTCCTTGTTCTTTTTTCTTCTTTATTCCTCTGGTCTTTGGCCTCCTTGGCTTGATCTAAGGCTCTTTATCTACAAGTTTCTCAACATCTATCATACTCTTACCTTTATCATCATCTACCACCAAATCAACCCTAGGTTTAGAAAACAAAAATTGATTTACCTTAAGTTGCATGTTCTCCTACTGTAAGAATGCAATCATGAAGTTTGCTTTTGCCAAGTCATCCTTAAGCTCTCTGATTTCTGCCTCTTTCTCTTGGATGATTTTCTTAGGTGACTTGTCTTTCTCATGCCCTTCTAGGTCTGCCATGTGAGTATCAAAATGTACATGTTCTTCTTCATGCAAAGGTGCATCATGATGATGTCCTGATGCTTCTTGTCCAACAATAGGAGGTTGAACTCTTTCTACATTGTCAGGAGAAAACACAAGCCTCTTACCTCTACTATATGTTTTTTTCACCTCTTCCCTAGGTGTCCTTGTCACTGGTTTGCTTGTAGAGCCAACTTCTTGAGGTCTTGGTGATATTTCCAATGGTGAACTTTGACTGCTAGGTTGACTAGTAGCAGGCAAAAGAGAAGTTGACTGCATGAATGCCTCCCAAGATAAGTTGACCTGTGACAACTGATGCAAAACAATAATTTTGACCAAGCCATGATGAAATAGGTTTTCTTGGTGATCTTTCCCTTTGCTTTGTACCTTCTCTATCATCTTGACTAGGCTTCTGTATAGGTAATGAGGTAGGTTAAGAGGTTTGATGGTTGTGAAATGCATGAGTAGTCTTATGTGATACTGGTATAGCCTTGAAAACCTACCCTCATAGGTAAAGTACTTCATGATCATCTTCATTAAAGGAGCATACCTGTCAAGCAATTGTCTGAAGGGAAAAATGTGTTTGGGATTATTCTTGTAGGATGGCTTTAAGAATGCTTTGTATTTCTCAATAACTAGATCCATCCCTTTCAACCAAGTTTCTCCTTGGTTAGGTATTCCAGTGGCTATGGCAATGGCATCTACTGAAATGGTAAATTCAACCCCTTCTATGCTGGCCTTACCCCTCCTATCAAAGAGATGGTAAAACTTGAAATTTTTGAATAGAACCTTTGTAAATTCCTTTTTTCCCTCCAATGCCCAAAGCGTAGTGAGCTGCCAAAAGCGCAGTGTGGGCTGCCAGAAACACACCGATGGAGGTGAAAAATGTATCTTGAGGATAAAACTCGATGGTGTGGTGCCTAGGATTTAGTTTTATGATGGATAGGAGCTCAATAAATGTGTAATAAACAATAAAAATGTTTGAGTTTTCTTCTTATAAGCTTGAAATCACTTTTATGCTTAGGTCATGCATTGACATCACCTGACTTTTTGGAAAACTGAATGGTAGGATGGTGTGAAACAACTTGTAATTTTATTATGAGTGTTACATCTTCACTTTGACTTTACAAGCATTAACAAGCATGAATATACACTATTTCCACCTTAACAAACATAATTACATTTAATTACATCATGTCAAAACATTAGAAGACAAATTAAATCATGGAAATTTAAGTTTTACTAAAAAAACCCCAAGAAAATGACCTCCTAGAAAAAGGGCAGTGAATTTTCTCAGAAGCACAGCGTGTGAATCAGAAGCGCAACACGTGACTTCTGGAGGCCTTTTGAGGGACTTTCCATAATCTAAATGCTAATTTGAAAGATGTTAGAGAAATATTAGGATGTCTACTGGGTGTCTCAACCTTAAAGCCTGCAAAAACACTTCTCTAGGGCTTCCCAAAATTGATTTTCCCAAAACTTCTCCATAAGCACAACAAGGGGCTGAAAAAGAGGCAAAAACATGTTTTTTGACCCATTTTTGACTTTTTCTTCAATTTCAGAGGCTGACATGGAAAATCAAGTCCACATCTGCAATGTACTTGCAAAGAACTATCCAACCATGCAAATAATCCATCATTTGGAGGTCCCTAGAAGAAGCGCAATGTGAGCTCACTATGCTTTTGTGCACGATGACTGTCAAAAATGCAAAAAATACCCAAAATCACCAAAATTTGCCAACATTTCTTCAAGATTTCTCCTTTTTCTCCATGAATGACGAGTTAAACAATCAATGATGCATCATCAAGTAGGTCATGTTTATCTCTCTTTTTAAGCTTCTTTAGGGTTTTCTTTAGCTTTCTCTTCATGCTCCTAACCCTAATTTTGCAAATCTGATTTCTAGTGAAGTAATGCCTTTCCATGTTTATCTGAAGCTTTATGTCCATGTTGGCCTTCTTGAGGAGCTTCTCCAAGTTCTCATTAACCCTTCCAAGCCACAACTCTTTATCTTTTTCAATCTCAGCTACAATGGTGTTTTCACTGTCCATTGGACCTGAGGGAGGAGATAACTCACTTCCTTGTTCTTTTTTCTTCTTTATTCCTCTGGTCTTTGGCCTCCTTGGCTTGATCTAAGGCTCTTTATCTACAAGTTTCTCAACATCTATCATACTCTTACCTTTATCATCGTCTACCACCAATCAACCCTAGGTTTAGAAAACAAAAATTGATTTACCTTAAGTTGCATGTTCTCCTACTGTAAGAATGCAATCATGAAGTTTGCTTTTGCCAAGTCATCCTTAAGCTCTCTGATTTCAGCCTCTTTCTCTTGGATGATTTTCTTAGGTGACTTCTCTTTCTCATGCCCTTCTAGGTCTTCCATATGAGTATTAAAATGTACATGTTATTCTTCATGCAAAGGTGCATCATGATGATGTCCTGATGCTTCGTGTCCAACAATAGGAGGTTGAACTCTTTCTATATTTTTAGGAGAAAACAAAAGCCTCTTACCTCTACTATATGGTTTTTTCACCTCTTCCATAGGTGTCCTTGTCACTGGTTTGCTTGTAGAGCCAACTTCTTGAGCTCTTGGTGATATTTCCAATGGTGAACTTTGACTGCTAGGTTGACTAGTAGCAGGCAAAAGAGAAGTTAACTGCATGAATGCCTCCCAAGATAAGTGGACTTGTGACAACTGATGCAAAACAATAATTTTGACCAAGCCATGATGAAATAGGTTTTCTTGGTGATCATTCCCTTTGCTTTGTACCTTCTCTATCATCTTGACTAGGCTTCTATATAGGTAATGAGGTAAGTTAAGAGGTTTGATGGTTGTGAAATGCATGAGTAGTCTTATGTGATACTAGTATAGCCTTGAAAATCTACCCTCATAGGTAAAGTACTTCATGATCATCCTCATTAAAGGAGCATACCTGTCAAGCAATTGTCTGAAGGTAAAAATGTGTTTGGGATTATTCTTGTAGGATGTCTTTAAGAATGCTTTGTATTTCTCAATATCTAGATCCATCCCTTTCAACCAAGTTTCTTCTTGGTTAGGTATTCCAGTGGCTATGGAAATGGCATCTACTGAGATGGTAAATTCAACCCCTTCTATGCTGGCCTTACAATGGTTCGGAAGATAGGAAAGCATGCTTTGTGCACTGGGCAGGAAGTGCGACTGACTGTCCAAATCAGAGACTATGAGATGGACCAGGTCGTTTTAGATTTGGGGTCTGACGTGAATGTCCTACCAAAACAGAGTTGGGAGCACATGGGCAGGCCCACACTACAATGGTCTCTGATTCAGATACGGGTGGATAACCAACAAAATATTCTTCCCATGGGCAAACTACACGGGATTATAGTAGACATCGATGGCACTAGCACACAAACCGATTTTGAGGTCATAGAAATTGTGGATGGTAGTAACCCATATCCTGCATCGTTCAGGATAGATTGGGCAATAGATATGAATGGATTCATCAACCTCAAGAAATGAAAAATTCTATTTGAAAAGAAGTCTCTCCACGTAGTGGTTCCGTTGGATCCGGCTGAAGGGGCGCGCTATACTGAGCCAGTGCACGATGAAGATAGTGATGGTGAATTGGACTGTATCTACCAGATTACAACGCAAGATTAGGACAGGGTAAATCCAACAGCGGATGGTAGACTCTCATGGGACCATTATAGTTCTTGCACATCAAACTCAAATGAAGAGGATGAACGCTGGCAGAACCGACTGCATGAAGTAACCACACTAAACTGTAACAGGATGGTGGCCATAGGGGCAAAGGAGCAGCCAGCTAATCAGGATGAATTGACAAAGGGGAGAACAAACCTGTCGAAAGTATCCATGGAGGCACCATGCACAATCATGGCTTCAGGATAGGGTGCAGTTCTAAAGAAGCGAAGGAAATGGCGCAAATTTCATAGGCTATCACATGCACGGATTGTAGAGCGAAACGAGGTAAGCATTCCTCAACAGCATAGGCTGCAGGTGTATGAGGTGAAGACACCCATCCAGCTTAGAATTAGTAGCCCAAAGTCACCCCAGCCAACCGGTTCGCCAGAAGCTAGAGCCATGATTAGCAAGGAATCAGGGAAGTTGTGGATACCATGGGTTCGCTGGGCCTGTAATAGATGACAGAAGGGAGCTCAGAAAAGATAGGATAGTTGTAGGCCCCGCAACATCAATAAACTAGGGGTACGGCCAAGGAAGCAAAGTGTGCTAGGAAGGGATGGATCGAGTAGTGTAGCATAGGAACGAGTTGTGACCCTGCTATCATGGTTGTGCTCGCACTTATGGAAGAACACACCTGCTGATAGGCTGGCTACCCAGGCACTCGAGAGGTGCTCGCAGCCCAGGCTAGTAGGGAGGTTGACAACTCGCACCAAAGGTGCGAGCACCTGACTAGCAGTAGAAACTACAATCTTAGCACCCCAAGCAGTTGAAAGAAGGTATGGGACTATAAGCAAGTCTGCGGAAAGCTAGCACGACATAAGGATTCTTTACCAAATAAGGCAGTTCACAGGATTGCAGCTGCACCCCAAGGATTGCACTACATCGGGGAAAATTTAAAAGATGGCCATTAGTAACATTAGTCCTGAAAAGAAAGTCAGGTTACGTTAGAGAGGAGCAGGCAGCAGGACATTAAGATGAGAGTTCCAGACTAGATACACAAAGATATACTGACTAGATGCCACTAATAAACTGGAAAAGGAGGGAAGGGATTTTTTCAGATCTCATAATCTGTGGACGACACTGGAAAATTGGTGCTTTGAACCAGCGAAGAGCAGCGAGTACTCGGCTACCAGGCACCCCATGAGTACAATGGCCAAAACCTGAGCACAGTTCGCAGAGGAAATGCAACTAAATCAGGAAGATCCCGAGGATGTGACTCAGGTTACCAAAGTTCCTAAATCTCCACGCACACTGGGCCTCACCAAGATTCACCAAACAATTGGCAGTTGACAAAGGCAAAGCAGTCACCACCAAACCCGCTGAGGATGACGATGACCTGCAAGCACTGATCGATCAAATCGACGCACAGGCTGAGGATGAAGACACCGCGTTCCAACTTCTGTCACTACCCTCATATATCTCACCATGCATAGGGATGACCAAAATCTCGAAGGATGGGATGCTGCAAAGACTACACTCCAGAGCCCGCTTCTCCCAGATGACATAAGGTTCGAAGGGTTGCTGATGGGGTGCATTCCAAGCATCAAGTTCGAAGATTGGGACCTTGTAAATAGCGGCAAGTTCACCGAATTGGCCGAAGACAAGTTATTGCCATAGAAGTGGTTACTAGGTGTGGAGAAGGTGGGACTACTAAATCTCTGGTGGATACCTCACTATCACTACACGACCATCACCATATTTGTGATCTGCCAGCTGCTATGTCTCATACATAATGGATATCTCTGGTTGGAGGAGCCGATCCCGATCACCACCGACTTAATCCACCGAATTACGCACCTGCCACTTAAAGGGAATAACCCCACAGACATAGCAAGAACAAGTAGCGAGGGAGGCCTCGCCCAAATAGTGAAGGTGAAATACCATTTGGAAAAAGGAAAGTGGGGGTATGTCATAACAAGTATCAGTGACCATGCGATATGAGTCGCCACTTAGCTACTAGCCAGTAAACTCATGAGGAAGTGTCACGCAGATGAGGTTCCGGCTCCTGTCATTGCGTTGGCAGGGTAGTGCGTTGAAGGGGTTCAGTTCAATTGGGCACAGTTTTTATGCGATGAATTTCTAACCAACTGTCAAGAAGCCTAGGACAAAGGTAAAACATTTCATTATGCATTGTTGCTCTTATCAATCCTTCTTGATACAGGCGAACTACTGTAGGAGAGCCAGTTTCCCAGCATTGAAGATAGCCTACCCGAAGCAGTGTGATATTTTTCACTCCGAGCTACAAAGGACGTAGCAAGGATTTTTGCAATTCGGGCCTTCTGGACCTCCATGGAAGGGAATATCTGGACACGGATTTCTCAAAGACCATACATGTCTCCCATGATCTACAATAATTTCCAAAGCACGGTCGAGTTCAAAGTGGACATCCATCACTTGTATATCCAAGCGCAAAAGGATCCAAAGCGATCATGGGTCACACTTCTATTCATTGCCACAGATTATGCCATCTTTGCGGTATTAGAACCTCTAGAATGGCGCACCCCAAACAAGGCCGTTCTCAAGAGGATGGTAGCACAATAGCAGAAGAAGGAACGACAACAGCAACTCACTCAACTGGCAGAAAAGACATGTCAGGAACAGCAGGCCACTTCGCAGCAGGAGGCTACCAAGATCTTGATAGTAGAAGAGAACCAGGTAGATCAAGAGGACGACTTGGAACAAGACCCACAACAAGAAATGGAGATGCAGGCCCACCTCAAGCGATCACGCGGTAAGGAATCACTGGCCGCACGAAAAAAGTCCAAAACAGCGAAGGCTCTGGAAAAAGAATTCATTGACAGTAGCCCACTAGAGAGAAATGTTCCCACCAGTATGTTGACTGAACTCATCACCGAACAGACAACTGTGTTGGGGGAGATCCAAGTGCAGTTGCAGGCACTACAGGTGCGCACCTTGGGTAGGGTCACCCTACAGCCAGCAAAAGATACAGCCACCGCCGAGCGGACACTGAACACCCTACCGTTGCTGACAGACGCTATCCTCACCAAAGCCACAGGTGAAGAACGTAGCTGGGGATTAAATCTGGCTGCCCTATCCAAAGAAATACTATACCATTTGCAAGAGTGGGTAACTAATGAGCTTTGGGACAAGGAAGGTCATGCCTTCCACACCTAGACAGAGCAGCAGGCAAAGTTAGAACAAGTCACTCTTTAGCACGTGGACTTGGCCGCACGATACTGAGAAGTAGAACAAGCTGTGAAGGAGGCGTGTAGCGCGATACTAGAGCTAGCCATCCTTGTAGACCTCCCAATGGCTACCAAGATTCAGCACATGGCAGCCGGATTTCACAAAGCCTAAGAAGAGGCTGCAAGAGCCCAGAAGGAACTAACATTACAAATTGTAGAGCTCCGCCTCAAGGCACACCCACCCACACCTCTAGCCGAACAGGAACTGTGCTGCGGAAAAATTCTAGCTGGATTGGAAACAATGAGGAGCGTTGTTCATGAATGCTCGGGACTACTAGGTCAGTCTCTTGGTATACTCACATCCCTCCAGGAGGACCCAACCATATAGCAAGTAGAAACCGAGGCGCATGAGTTACAGTAGGCCTATGACACTACTCGCAGGGCTACGCAGACGGTCGCTATCATGCAGCGGTTGGCCAAAATGAAGGAGGCCCAGGCCCTCAAGGCCCAAGTTGACATGGTGTGGCAATAGGAGATAGTACTTAAAGAACGTATCCGACCCTGGCTCATTGAGGTGTTTAGCATCTCTACAACTATTGAAGGCAAGTTAGCGCTTATGTAGGTAGTGTGTGATACCAAGTAAGCAATTGCAAGTGATAGGGATTCATCAGCGGCTCACTTGGAGAAGGTACAGAGGCTCGCAGCTGAATTTGTTGTAGGGACAGGCAATATGCAGAAGTTATTGACTGCCCTCCATGTGAATATTCCCACACCAGCCGAGTGACTCAGGATGAGTCAAGATGATTGTGTTGGGGGACTGTTGGGTAGCAGAAGCCCCCCGTAATGGTCATGGGGCACAAAGTCCAAAATTTTGGGTAAAGATAGGGTAAAGACTCTACAGGATGTGCGGAGCACGATTTGTAATAAGTTGAGTCAAACGGTAGTCTGCCCAAAAATAATGTAAATAAATATAAGTTGAGTTGGCCTGCCCATGGATCGCAGTCCATGGAAAGATATAAATAGAGTGAGGCTCTATGGGTAGACGTAGCTAGTTTTTTGGGATGATCTTGGATCTGAAATGTAATGGGTTTTTGAGGAGAAAAGTCTAAAAGCATCTGTAAGTTTGAGTCAAGGGATTGGGTAGGGGGTAGAGGCTCTGTAGCTATGTGTGCAGATGCCTAGAAGAGTCCGTAGTTGTGTGCATGGACCCCTGCCACTGAGTGTGCATGGCATATCTGGATGTATTGGTGATAAAGTGGAAATAAAGATAAGTTGCTTCTGAAATTCTGTGTTAAATATGAATTATCACGGAACTAGCTTTTGTATGGTTAATATAACTATTTGATCTATGCGCATATGCTTATGTTATGAATATATGTGAATCTCAGTTTATTTTGAGTGTGCGAACTGGTTAAATTTGATAAATGTTTGCTTAAATACCCTTCTAAGTAGATCTGATTTATAGTACATCATTAAGTAATTAATATTAAGAAGTAGTTCGAGTCTGGGTCTGCGTGGAAGCAGAGCAGCGCGAGGCTGCAGAATGGCTCGTGAAACCTCCAGACCACATCTAGACATCCCAAGGGTGCGGAAACCTAGTTCCAACACCCTCACCTACTACCTCGAGTGAGACCTTAGTCCGTGCTCCGCGGGCTGTTGCTGAAAGGGCCAGTAGCTGTGCGATTTGTTTGGCTAAATAATTCTTTGTAACATGGGTTACGCCCATATAATCCAACAACTGCCACCTTATGTACCCCCTTGGAACTCCAATGCAAAGGTCATTAAGGACCCTAACTCACTGAAGTACAAAGTATTCACACCATTGTTTCTGGAGGACGTACCTATTAAGGGCGACTTATTGACCCAGGTACTGTTTCTGATGATGGAGAGCTAGGATCTATGGGTTCATGTAAAGTTCCTATAGTTGGAACCCAAAAAATATTTGAAATTCATCTACTACAAGGAGTCGGGTGTCACAAGGCTTGAGCCAATGAAGTGGGCAACCGAATTGAGTGCATAGGATTGCTCAACATGTTGTGGGTACCATGCTTTAGCCACATCATCATTAATAATATCTGTGTGTGTCAATTGTTGGTGTTGGTTCATGATGGGTGCCTACGGTTGGGAGGGCCCATTCCAATTAACAATATGATAGTCCATAGAATCATGTTGTTACCTTATCAGGGCGCGAACCTCACAGATGATTTGTGGGGAAATCATAAGAGAAGAAGCTTGTAGATTAGATGAAGAGTGACTTTGGTTTGGTGAAGAAGTAATGAGACTATGCCATTCACTCCATATTAAATGGATTTGTGCAGTTTGCTACAAAAATATTGGACAGAAAATCATGCGAAAGTGTCACATCGATGAAGTGTTGGTTCCCTTAGTATCTTTAGCCGTACAATGCAAGAAAGGGATCAAATACAATCGAGCCAAGTACCTCTATCACGGGTTCTTGGAGGATTGTCGTGAAACCTAGGAGGATGTCAAGGAATTCCACTATTCATGGTTACTTTTGTTGATCACGCTAGTGGAATGGAGGACTCCTGAGAATAGCCAGTTCCCAACCCAAGATCCAAACTTGTTTGAGGCTACGAAATTCGCCTCACTATGGGTGACAAAGAATCCTGACCGCATCATCGAAATAAATATGTTTTGGTTATTGTTCAAGTCAGATTTGCGGATGGTGATCAACCAACAGCCGTGGTTTTCACCCATTTTACATGCACAGTACAAAAATATTGCATATTTCAAGGCAGATTTTCACAATATGTCCATACGCATGAAGAGTGATGCCATAGAGACATGGCATAAGTTGCTATATTTAGTCATGGAGGATGATATTATGGGGGTCATCCATAAATGGCTGAGCAGATTGCTCACCCCATTTGACGAAGGCATAGGAACAAGTAAGGTTGTGGAAGGAGAAACGGGGAAAATAGTGGCTGCAATAGTGGACAAGAAAGAAAAAGAGAAAGAAGCATAGAAGTCTTCTACGAAATACAAAGAAGCATAGAAAGCTTCTACAAAAGAAAAGGCAGCGCAGAAAGAAAAGGCTTCTGCAAAAGTGAAGGAAGCGATAAAGGAAAAATTAGCAACATCACAGGTCACTATTGACCTTGAAGACCCTGAGACCAAGCACACCAATGTTGAGGTTGAAACCGAAGGTGAAGAGGAAGGGGGTGTAGACTTAGAGTCACCCTTTTAGATCAGGAAGAGGTAGAAGAGAAGTTACATGGGACTTTGTAAGAAGAAGAAGTCCGATAAGTCTGTGGGTGTGACACCATCAGTCCTCATGGAGGGGGACTTTCATGAGATAGGTGATGTTGTCTTCTCTAACATTGAAACTATATGGGGACATATCAAGGACTAGTACCACCAAGTATTGGGAAAAGTAAAACAGGGCCTGAAGGAATTGTAGGTCCAGGCAGGGGTGATCCAGCTGAGCGTGGGACAAGCGAGTGTGAATCAAGTGAGCATGCTGAGATTTATTGTCGTAGAAATCACATCTGGGCTACACATAATACCACTACCAGGCGTCTTTCTCCACTTTGAGACAGCCAAAGACCATAAGAACGCATAGTTTTGGAAGAATCTAAGCATCATCCTTATAGCACTACCAATCTAGACCTTGCATGAGCTGCACTAAGGATTTTCTGATGAGCTCCATGTCTGGGAGAAACGAGCATTGTTGATTATCGACGAGGAAAAAAACTAAAAATCAATAAATTTTTGAACAGAAAGTGCAAGCCTTGCAGGTCCGCAATGAGGCAATACAGTAAAATAGCACCTAAATACATCCCTTACTCAAGTGTGCAGTGAGCTCCCTCAGCTCCAAATTCCAGTAAAAGCAACCTCAACAGAGAAAATTAAGAAGTTAGTTGTTGTAGTGAAGGAATCCAAGGAGGAAATTGGAAAGGTCTGGTTTGAGATGCAGTTGCATATTTCAGAACTTTAACTTAATTTGTAGCCAATCACTCCTCCAGAAGTCAAAGAGCAGTGTGAGGCTACTATTAAAGAAGATATGAACACTTTGGCTACTGCAGTTAAGGACTGCAGCCAATTTCTTGAGCAGACAATGGAGATGTGGACCTCACTGCAGGAGGATACACACTTGCAGATGATCGAAGAATACATCTGTGCAAAGCAGCTGCAGTTTGTGAGATCAAGGTGACATCACGAACCTTAGCTCTTGTGAAAAGGTTCACCAAACTTTAGGAAGGAAATTTAATCTAGACCCAGATTGATATGCTACGTTAGAAGGCCTCTATTATCTCCTCAAGGACATAGCCCTTAGCCGATGAGGCAAGTCAACTGTCACAGACTATCTAGAGCAAGTTAAAGGCTTTGCGACATACACAGAGAACAATGGGTCTTGCAGTTGAAGGTCCAACCATGGAGAAGTTGGTCGAATAAGTTCAGCAGGTCGCCACGTAGGGAACAATAGATCTTCAAGCATTGAAGAACAAGTCAAACAATCTGCAAGAAAATATTGAGGCAACACTAGCAGAGTGACTTGGTATGAGTCACGACTTTGTGTTGGGGGCCTATTGGGATGGGGTCCCCTGGGTCAAAATTTGTAAAAGTTTTTTAAATATTGTAAAGTCTCCACATTTTTAGGAGCAGAGCATGAGTAGTGCGAGTTTATAGGAGTCAAAGGGGCTTTAGGAAGGTCAAAGCCCCTTAGTTTATTAAGAGTCAAGTTGTTTTGAGACCCACCCATAGTTCCCGGACCATGGTGTTCTAATGAAGAAGAATATAAAAGGAAGTCATAAGGATATAGCTAAGGATAGAAGTGCATAATTGAATCTATTTTTTCCTATTTTGTACTTGGGTGAAGGGGAAGCCTCATGCAACTATGTGCACGGAGACCTTGGTAAGTTCGTAGCTGAGTGCACGGGCCCCTACAACTGTGTGTGTGGGGTTAGAAAGACTGTAATTGAAGATCTAAAGCATAATAAAGGCTTGTTTTGAAGAACTATTTGTGTATCTATGTATCACTATTTTCTCTCTAAATTTACTATATTTTTTATCTGTTGAATGCAATAAATTAGGAAAAGTACTTAACAGATTCGTGAAGACATAGATCTACTTATTTTTATATGGTATGCATGTCTAGCGTAATTTACGAAGGTCATAAATCTGCTAACTGTTAATTTCTATAACTTCTAGGTTTTAAGAGTTTAGGGTTCGCAAAGGTCAAGATAAAGCCATAATTTTGGCAGAAACACATAAAATAGTCCTCTGGATGTAGAAAGCTAGTTCTAGTATCCCCCAATACTACCTCGAGTGAGACTACAGCCTGCGCTAAGAAGGTTGTTGCCGAAAGGGCTGATAATGTAGGGTTTTGTTGGTTAGTGCAACTAACTCTGAACCTGGGTCCAAGCCCCATCAAGCCAACAGCTGCTACAGATGGAACATTTACAAAAAGCATGAACCATGCAAGTACCAAGGATATGTTGTAGTAATGAGCAATATGATTCAAGTTGAGCCTCACACCTTTGAACAAGTCATCAACGCCAATTTTGGAAGGATTCTATGGCCAATGAATATGAATTAATTATGAAGAACAACATATGGGATGTTGTGTCGATACGAAAGGGGAAATCTATGGTTACCTCAAAATGGCTATTTAAGATTAAATATGGAGTTAATGGAAGAATTGAAAAATATAAGGTGAGGCTTGTGGCCCGCGGATTTTCCAAAAAAAGGGAGAAGATTATGATGATATGTTTCCTCTTGTAGCTTGATATATCACCATTCATTCGATAGTTTCCCTTGCCACAAGTCAAGGGTGGACCCTTCATCAGATGTACATGAAGACAACATTCCTCCATGGAATGTTAGAAGAAGAAGTCTACATTAAAAAACCATAGGGATTTTAAGTAGGGAACCTAAAGACACATTTTTGCAGGTTGAAGAAGGCATTGTATGGTTTGAAGAAAGCCCCAGGAGCATGGTATGCTCATATAAATAGTTACATGGTGAAGCTAGGATTCACAAGAAGCAATGTTGATCACAATCTATACTTTTAGATGGTCCAAGGTATGCAATGGATTTCTCTTTTATATGTTGACGATCTATTCTTGACAAGTAGTGAGTGTAAAAATTTCTACAAATCAGTGAGCTCTAATACCATGTAGAAATTCTCACTGTAGATTAATCTGATTGTGCAATGTACTAAAGAAAAATACTTAATCTACTTCTACTATCAAACTTGCGAAAGCTTAATAAATTTTTAGCTAGATCAAACAAAACACATATAACAAAGAAGAAGAATCAATACACATGAAACATAGAAGAATACTCTGGGGAAAGCCTCAACAAAAAACCCCGATCTCTGTATTATCATACAAGTTGAAATCTCTCAGGATTACAAAAAGATTTAGCTCATAAGCTATCAAGCTCTTAGTAAAATCCCTCACTACTGTTCATAGAAAGAATAGACAACACATATGCCTGCTCCTCTGTCCTCCAAGCCTCTTATTTCCTTGCGTAGTTTCTCCTGGGTGATGCTACTGTTACCAAGTGTAACACTAATCACTCACACTGATCTCACACACTTTCAAAACTGTGCAATCCTCAAGGAACCTTGCCTTGACTACATGGATGACTTTCCTTTATAGGAAAACTCATGCAACTGATCATACAATTTCCCTATCTTTAATCTCAACTGGGTCTTTCTCTGAATAGACATGCATGAGTTATTTATGAGAGAATCTTCAGTTATCTGGAGTACACTAGTTTCATGCATGCATTCATTAACTGAATGAACTCACAATTAGTTCCTCAAACTGTTTGGAACTAATTTAACTGGACTTAACTTAGTTAATTGAGCTAACTAATTACAACTCAAATAAAACTCATCCTTATCTCCTTAATTAAGGGATAACTTCCTCAATCAAAGGGATCATTGTTGCATGACTTCACAAAGACTTCATGTTTGAATTTCTTCAACTAATTAACTGAGGATGAATTAATTAATTACTTTTCAAACAACAGCTGAGGCTAAATTCGAATTTTACTTCTCAATTTTAATTCAATGACAAACTAAAATTGGATTCTATCCTAAAATGCTATCTATAGCAATGCTATTTATATCATTTCTATTTTTAGCATTTCTTGTTGCTATTTTCAACACTCCCTCTCAACAAGAAAGGCATTCAACTTGAACCTGATCCTGAACCTTTGGAATGCTTTGCATGCAATACTTCTCTCAAGTGTTGTTTCTCCAACAACTTCAGAAACAAAAAAAATATCCAACCTGAATCAGAATGATGCCTCTCTGATCAAAGTCTCCGACTGCTATTACCTTTGTCGACTGAAAACTTTGTGCTTCTGCTGACTCTGCCTTTCTACACTATTGTCAGTCCTTCTCTGCTCTCTTCAGTATATAACTGCTCTAGCCTTTGTCACTCTGATCTCTAACTGCATCAATCCCAATGATTCATCTCGTTGCATCCGTGCTACTATTGGTTCTTTCTCCTAACACTGCATCTGCACTGCACCTCCTCTCATCATGTTGCATCATGATGCCCGTTGTTGCACTGCAAATCAGTTACTGAGAAGTAAGCAACTGATCTCCCAACTGACCTCCCTGCTGGCCTAGAAACACCCTCTGATGCTGAAGCTCCCTCTATCGCTCCATCTGCATCTGTCTCTACTCACTCAGCCAATCTTGCTACTCCTCATCGGGGCTCATGTAGCAAGGTCTAATCAAAGAGGTTGGGTACCTCAAGGATCCTTCCCCTATTTCAGCCTTCATGGGACTATCACCTCACATTACCCCACCTCGCACCTGGAGTTATGGCTTCATGTGATCCTTCTTCCCCCTTGGCTCAAAATTTCCCCCTAATAGAGGTCTCTGCATAAGTGGATGCCTCCACTCGGTCTCCTCTTAGCATCTCAAATTATGGCTCCTCAACAGTTGTCTGAGACTTCTTTTTTGGCTGCAAGTTGAGAGGTAATGTACTCTCCCTCTCAACCACCATGTCTCTAACATTTGCCTTGCTCCTCAAGGCTTTGCATGCATCTTGAACCTCAAGAGCATACAAGTTTTTGACTTGTGAACTGATCTGCTTCACTTGTCTCGTGGTGATGTGTCTAAGAAAAATGTTTCCCTTACTGAAGACAACATCGTAGCCTTTATCCTCTAGCATCACGATCAATACCAAGTTTTTCTTCAGTCCAGGCACATACTTCACATCTATCAAAGTAACAAGAGCTCCATGCTCCCTCTAAAAAGCAGCCGTGCCTACTCCCGAAACACTATACTTTTCATCATTACCAAACTCTATGCGCATCTTGAGGTCTTTCTCCTCCAAAGTACTGAACAAACTCTTATCGTCGGTCATGTGGAATGAGGCTCCACTGTTAAGAAACCAACCACAACCCATCATTGATGAAACCATGCATGCGATTAGGGTAAAATCGAATTTGAACTGAGAGGCCAATGCCTCACCTTCAGATCCTTCCAAGGATCCATTCTTGGACTTCTTCAATGGACAATTAGTTGCATAATGGCCCACCTCATGACAACTAAAGCATTTCACTTTAGATTTGTCAATCTTCTTCCCACCATGGGAAGAACTCAATTTGGAATGAGAATCCTTCTCCTTCCCTTTCCTTGCCTTACTCTCTAAGGCTAGATTTTCTTAATCATCATGATTAGATGAAGAACCATCTCTGGTGCTTCTCCTGATCTCCTCCTGCATCAGATCTGAACACAATTGTTCCCAATCCGACAGTTTCTCTCTTCCATTCACTGACTCCTAGTAGCTATGCCAGCTCTTAGGAAGACCGAGGAGAACAAGACTCACCATATCATCATCGGTTGTCGTGATTCCTACACTTCTAAGCTCATCTCTGTAGGCAGTGAACTTGTTCAGATATGCAGAAATCATGTCGCCCTTTTCACACTTGATTTTCTGAAGCTTGTCCTTCAGCGCCAGCTTCCTCTGGTCATTGTTGTTTTGATATAGGTCCTTCGATGTCTTCCACATTGAAAATGGAGTCTCCTTCCCATGGAGACTCGAGACAATATGGTCTCGAACTCCCTCCATATGAATCCTCCTCGCTCTCGCCACACATTTCTTCCATTCCACCAATTCTTGGGCATTAGATGTTGTTGGCTTGGGGACTTCTTGATCAATGAAGTCCTTCAACCCATTTTCTTCTAATACCGCTTCCATGCAATCCTTCCATGCTATGTAATTCAAGCTACCATCCAGGGCATACTCGAGTATCAAGCCATTGAACGCCATTGGTGAACTTTGAGATGTGATAAGAAATCGTTTTGTACCTACAATCAAGAACTTCAAAACTTCAAATTTATCCCTTCACAATGTACTGTTCTCTGCTTTGATCACCTTTGCTCTGATACCCTGTAGAAATTCTCACTGTAGATTAATCTAATTATGCAATGTACTAAAGCAAAATACTTAATCTACTTCTACTATCAAACTTGTAGAAGCTTAATCGATTCTGAGCTAGATCAAACAAAAAACATATAATAGAGAAGAATAATCAATACACATGAAACACAAAAAAATACTTTGGGGAAAGCCTTAGATAAAATCCTCGATATCTGTATTATCATACAAGTGGAAATATCTCAAGATTACACAAAGCTTTAGCTCACAATCTATCCAACTCTCAGTACAATCCCTCACTGCTGCTCATAGATATAATAGACAACACATATGCCTGCTTCTCTATCCTCCAAGCCTCTTATTTCCTTGTGTAGTTTCTCCTGGGTGATCCTACTATTACCAAGTGTAACACTGATCACTCACACTAATCTCACACACTGTTAGAACTACACAATCCTCAAGGAACCTTGCCTTGACTACATGGATGACTTTCTTTTATAGGAAAACTCATGCAATTGATAGTACAATGTCCCTGTCTCTAATCTCAATTGGGTCTTTCTCTGAACAGACATGCATGAGTTATTTATGAGAGAATCTTCAGTTATCTGGAGTACACTAGTTTCATGCATGCATGCATTAACTGACTGAACTCACAATTAGTTCCTCAAATTGCTTGGAACTAATTTAACTGGACTTAACTTAGTTAATTGAGCTAACTAATTACAACTCAAATACAACTCATCCTTATCTCCTTAATTAAGGGATAATTTCCTCAATTAAAGGGATAACTATTGCATGACTTCACAAAGACTTCATGTTTGAATTTCTTCAACTAATTAACTCAATATGAATGAATTAATTATTTTTCAAACAACTGCTCAGACTAAATTCGAATTTTACTTCTCAATTTTAATTCAAGGACAAACTAAAATTGGAATCTATCATGAAGTGCTATCTATAGCAATGCTATTTATAGTATTTCTATTTTTAGCATTTCTTGTTGCTATTTTCAACAGTGAGCCCCTGATGATCAAGTGTAAGAGGGAGCTAACCTGTAAATTTGAGATGAAGGACCTTGGACTCATGCACTACTTCCTAGGCCTTGAGGTGTGGCAAAGGTGTGGTGATATTTTCCTTTCACAAGGAAAATATGTCATGAAGTTGTTGGAAATATTTGGAATGATGGAATGTAAGTCCCTACCCACACCAATGGAAATGAATTCAAGAAGCTATGCGGAGAATATGTATGACCCGATTTGGCGAATACATTCAAGTATAGACAAATGATTAGGGATCTAATTTTTTTAGTGAACATCCGTCTAGACATATGCTATGAAGTGAATACGTTGACTCAATTCATGATTGAGCCTCTCCATGCACATTAGATTGTTTCAAACACATTTTGAGATACTTACATTCGATGATCACCCTTATTCTGGGATATTCTACTGGAGATGTTTGGTTTCATGGATATGTCAATGTTGACTAGGCAAGAAACATTGTTTACAGGAAAATAACTTTTGGATGTTGTTTTAGCCATAGATCCGTAGATATATTGGATGAGTAGGAAATATAATTCATAGCATTTAGTACTATCGAGACAGAGTATATTACCACTATCATGGGTAGTTGTGAAGCAGTTTATTTGAGAAATCTCATTGGAGAGTTGCTTGAGTAGGTCTGCTGGCTTAATGGGTCCTAATCCAGGTTCAGAGTTAGTTGTGCCAAACAAATCCCTACACCACTGGCCCTTTCGGTATCAATATGCAGAGCGCAGACTGAAGTCTCACCCGAAGTAGTATTGGGGGATGTTGGAACCAAGTTTCTGCACCTAGAGATTAGCGTGATGTCAGTTTATGCCATAAATCCGCCTTCACGTAGATCGATAAGAATTTATGGATTATCGATATAACTCCCTTTAATCAGCCTTTAGACCTCTGCGAAGGTCTACAACTATCTTTCGTGGACCCTGAATAGGCTAATATGCTAGTTACACACCTCAAAGATTACTCTTAACCCAGTAATTACTCATATCGGCTTAGGTTTTTGATAACTTCAACATACAACAAGATAATCTTTGTGTAAACAGTTAACATCAATTGTGTTCATATACAGTAGAAATTGTGTAAAGTCATGCATCAATACATCATTATTTAATAAACCCATCACAACATAAGCGCATTCATATAAAATAGAGGTAAAGAGATAAACACAAGTGTTTATGCAACAATCTTCTTTATTAATATTTTTTTCAGCTTATAGACTCAAAACTTACCTGCGCACTCAACTGCAGGGGTCTACGCACTCTATTCTAGGCCTCTTCGTACACAACTGCAGAGCCTTTATTCTACTCTAAGAATTCTATGATCTTCCTTCTACTGACCCATTACACTCATCCTCATCTTCTATTGCTTGCCTCAGACATCCTATGAAACACCTATTTATACAATCCCATGGTTTGTGGACCATGGGTAGATCCTCAAAAATTCGAATTGAGTTACATAAAGAAGGGTAAAAAACTTTATGATTATTTAACTAACTACCTGCTCCATGACCATAATTTTCAGAGACTTTACATCTTTATACAACAAAACTTAGGCTTTTTCCCCAAAATTGACCCTAGCGGACCCCATCCCTACAGGTCCGCAACACAAAGATTGTGACTCGCCCTCAAGTCACTCGACTAGTGTGGAGATCTTGCTGCAAAGATACCCCAACTATACTTGTTCAATTGCTACCTCAGTCGCACTCTATGTGGCTCCCTGCTTGATTTGTTCCACTAGCTCCTCTGTGGCTTCTCCTGCACTGTCCTGCTTGATTTTCTATTGCGTACTCTACAAGTTTGTTGAAAATAGCAACAAGAAATGCTAAAAATAGCATTGCTATAGATATCATTTCAGGATATATTCCAATTTTAATTTGTCCTTGAATTAAAATTCGAATTTAGTCTCACTAGCTATTTGAAAATTAATTAATTAATTCATCTTGAGTTAATTAGTTGGTGAAATTCAAACATGAAGTCTTTGTGAAGTCGTGCAATAGTTATCCCTCTGATTGAGGAAGTTATCCCTTAATTAAGGAGATAAGGATGAGTTATATTTGAGTTGTAATTAGTTAGCTCAGTTAACTGAGTTAAGTCCAGTTAAATTAGTTCCAAATAGTTTGTTGAACTAATTGTGAGTTCAGTCAGTTAATACATGCATGCATGCAACTAGTGTTCTCCAGATAACTGAATATTATCTCATAAATAACTCATGCATGTCAATTCAGACAAAGACCTAGTTGAGATTAAAGGTAGGGATAGTGTACTATCAGTTGTTAGAATATTCCTATGAGAATATCTCTTACATGCAGAAGGAATTCATTCCTTGTGGATTGTGAAGTTACTATAGAGGTCAGAGCAATGTGTGAGATGAGAATCACACAAGTTACAACTAGAGGACCCAGGGAAAACTTCTCAAGGAAATAGGAGGCTTGGAGGATGGAGGAGAAGGCATACGTGTTGTCTATTATGTCTATGAGCAGCAGTGAGGGATTGTACTAAGAGCTAGATAGCTTGAGAGCTAAAAAGTTGTGTAATCCTGAGATATTTCCACTTGTATGAAAATACAGATAGCAAGGTTTTTAGCTGAGGAATTCCCCAGAGTATTCTTTTGTGTTTCAAGTGTGATTGAATGTTCTTCTCTGTTATATGTGTTCTATTTGATCTTGCTCAAAATCAATTAAGCTTCCGCAAGTTTGATTGTAGAAGTAGATTAAGTATTTTGCTTTAGTACATTGCATAATCAGTTTAATTTATTGGAAATAATACTGAGAGATGGGGGTGAATCAGTATTAGTAACTCAATAATTTTTCATTTCCATAGGCAGATTTGTATATGCTACTTTAGCTAAGTGAACCAGCGTGTACATGTGACTGTTATTAAAGCAACCAGCGTATATGCAGAGAAATTTTGATTTACCCAATTTATCATGTATTGAACTTTAACCAGTATGTCCGATATTAATTAGAAAATGTAGTAAAAGCATAATAAAGCATAATAATCACACATGAACACCAAGATATAAGGTGGAAACCCAATGTGGGTAAAAACCACCTGCTCTTGTCATCTCTGTCTTCTTTTAATAATAAGAAAATTCTATTTACAATTTTGTATTGGTGTAGACTTATACCAGTACGCAGGCTTCTACCTGTAGAAGGTTGCAACCTTCTCTCATTTTCCAGCTACCACTGGAAGGGAGCTACAACCCCCTAGCTCTTGTAATAGTCGATATATTTGCTGGTATGTAGATGCCGACGTACAGAAGGCTATGACCTTCTCTCTTCCTCCAGGGACCACGTTTCATAAATTTTTAGACTGGATCCATCAACAACATCATAACTGTAATTCAATCATCAAATATATCTGCATCAACCAATCACCTTTTGAACCAATCACAACCAAATCAATCAATCACTTTGATAACCCATCAATTTGATCATTTAGAATACTGTCACTAGAATACATTAACCAGAACCCAAACTAGAACCCAGATCTCTGCAACAGCAAACAGAAGCAACTAAAACATATTTTATAAGGTATACACTACTTCCATGTGTCGAATATGT
Source organism: Pinus tabuliformis (assembly GCA_031772625.1). Classification (NCBI taxonomy): domain Eukaryota; kingdom Viridiplantae; phylum Streptophyta; class Pinopsida; order Pinales; family Pinaceae; genus Pinus; species Pinus tabuliformis. The sequence continues at coordinate 84,015,971 of CM062807.1, forward strand.
GTGTATACGCAATTTTCTCAACGCTAACCAGCGTATACATCTGCAAATATTAATTCAAAATTCTGCAGCTATTCCAGACTTTAATTATACCCAGATCATATCATTTACAGAATAATATATGCGTCAGTATTCAGATCTAGAATATACATGAGCAAAAACACATAATGATAGTTCATTTTACACTTTCAGATCCCAATCCATCATTATATATAATCCCTCATTGTCCACTAAGGTTCATCCTTGGTTCAGATCTAGTAATGCACCATAACCCAATAGCCTGCATACTATATCTCACACTTCACCAGATATTCGATACCTGTTCACCTTGGCCTAATGATCTTCTCCTCCTTTTATATTTTTAGGCCTTTCTCAATACCATGGACCAAAACCACTTAGGACCAATACCTTGGACCAAATACCTAGGGTCAATACCTTGGACCAATACCATGGATAAAAATACCATGGACCAAATACTTCGGACCAAAAACTTAGTTTTCCAAGGTATATATGCTTTTCCTTCTGTGAAAGTGCATGTGTACGTATACGCAACTTGTATACAGTGAACCTGTGTGTATACGCATCTTGGTTCATGGTGAACCTGCGTATACCTCTCTTTCTTCATTCTGTGAAGATTGATCTGTAATTCTTTGTTGTTTACCTATTATACAGTGATCTTTCATCTGAGTGAGTTGCCATCAAGGACAATACCTGTATCATAATTCCAACAATCTCCCCCTTTGGACTTGATGGCAACAACCACACCAAGGCACTCTCCCCCTTTGAAATCAAGGGAAAAGGGTCATGCTCCCCCTGAGTACATGCTGAAATCTCTAATATGCTGAAGTGTACTAATTGAGCTCCCATGATCAAGTCCATGCTCCCCCTGAGCACAAGAAAAGTCTGCAAAAATATTTTATAACCAACCAGTGACCTTCCTATCATCAATTACTCATACATACATCCATCTCCCAACCAAGTGGGGATATACCAAATTTGACTCATCCACGCAACCAAGTGGGGATATACCAATTGTTTATACATGAAAAAAACAAGAAATATTACGTCATCCATCCCATGCATAGTGGGGTTACAAATTAGGTCTTTTCATGGTCTTTACATTAAATGATATACATGATATATGTAACAGAGACCAAATATCTTAAACAAGACCGTGATAGTCATCAGCAACTATCATATGATCTGCATCATTAGCAGCATCTATCAATAGCATCTAGACCAGCAACCTATATATGTCCATCATTAGTTCCCAAAATATCATCAGCCTATGTCAAAGTATGTCGACATATGTCAACTCATCCTCTTGACCTCATCAAGATCAACTTGCGACATTCCCTTATCATAACCTTCCATGATTAAGCATATGTCATATCTCCAAGTGGTAGCACAAAATCGTGCACATCATATCATATGTATGTGAAAACACCATAGACATAATTATCAAGAATTGCATGATCTTTCCACAATAACCTTCATTATATCATCACTAGGGAACATCCCATATCATCAACCATGATAATCAACATATGTGAGTCTCAACCTATCATCATAAAGTAAGAACTCATTATCATTGATTACGTATTGAAGACTTGTAGACATAATTCCAACCATGTTCTCCCCATGAACCTGTTCCGCCTGTTCACTGTCAGATCTAATCATTGCATATGTCAGTGAGAGATATAAATCATCATTAATCAGATATACATCAAGTTATCAATAAATTTATGAGGACCAATATATTTCTACATGTTATCAACAGATTGTAACCACCATCAAATAGAGCAGATAATTAACAGAACCATAGCAGACCCCTTTTTTATGAGTCTGGCCCACTTCTTTCCTTCAAACCAACATATACGTGACTGTGACCACAGAAACCCACATATGTACGTGACTATGCTTCATGAAACTCGTGTATAAAAACCTAATAGGATTTAACAGTGGGATGATGCAGCAACTACTCCCATATTTTGTCTGAGATATTCAAATGTCTCTCTAGGCAGTGGTTTAGTGAATATATCAGAAACTTGTTCTTTGGAGGGAACATACTCCAATTTGACCCTTTGTTCAAGCACTTTTTAATGTAGGAAATGATATTTGATGGGTATGTGCTTGGTCTTGGAGTGCATGACTGGATTCTTTGAAATACTAATGGCACTTGTATTATCACATAGAATGGAGATGGGTGGAGTACATGTGATCTAAATGTCTTGCAAGGTTTGCATCATCCAAAGTAGTTGTGTGCAGCAAGATGCAGCAACCACGTATTCTGCTTCAGCTGTAGATAATGCAATTGAACTTTGTTTCTTGCTGAACCAAGACACTAAGCTGGAACCCATATACAATGCACCACCACTAGTTATTTTTCTGTCATCAACACTTCCTGCCCAATCTACATCTGTATATGCATGAAGTGTAAGATCTGTATCTCTAGGATACCAGAAACCAAAGTTCTGTGTTCCTTGAAGATATTTGAAAATCCTTTTGACTGCCTGAAGGTGTGATTCCTTTGGATTTGCTTGGAATCTGCCAACTATTCCTACTACATGCATGATGTTAGGTCACGTACTTGTTAGATAAAGCAGACTGCCAATCATGGATCTGTAAGTTGGTTGATGTACTGCTGCTAATTCATCATTTGTGCTGAGGCTACATCTTGTTACCATTGGGGTACATATTGGTTTAGAATCTTCCATGCCGTACTTTTTCAAGATTTGTTTGAGATAATTGGTTTGTGAAAGAAAAATACCATCTTTATTTTGTTGAACTTGTAAACCAAGAAAATAGGTAAGCTCACCAAGCAAGGACATTTCAAATTCTTGCTGCATTACTGAGGTAAAATTCTAACTCATGGATTCTTCATTACTACCAAAAACGATATCATCAACATAGACAACAATTATTAGCAATTTATCAGTGTCAATCTTTGTATATAGATTGCTATCTGCTGATCCCTTTGAAAAACCCTATTGGTGGAGATATTTGTCAAGATGGTAATACCAGGCCCTTGGAGATTATTTTAGACCATAGAGAGCCTTTCTGAGTCTGCATACAAGTTTTGCATCATTTCCAAGAATGAATCCTTCTAGTTTCTCAATATAGACTTCTTCTTCTAAGTCTCCATTAAGAAAGACATATTTTACATCCATTTGGTATACTGTGAATTTCTGAAAACTAGAAAGAGCAAGAAACATCCTTATGGCTTCAAGTCTAGCAACAGGTGCAAAAGTTCTTCAAAATCTATACCTTCTTGTTGAGCATATCCTTTACAAACAAGTCTGGCCTTGTTTCTAATAACTTCTCCATCTTCGTTCAGCTTGTTTTTGAATATCCATTTAGTTCCTATGATATTCTTATCATGAGGTCTAGGAACTAATTCCCAAGTATTATTCTTTTTAATTTTCTCAAGTTCTTCATTCATGGCCTTGACCCAACATTCATCTTTGCATCCTTCATTTACATTTTGAGGTTTGGTGGAAGATAGTAATGCCTGCCTCTTTTCCCCCTAAAATTTGAGTTTCTAGATGATTTTTCTAAACATACCTGGACTGAGTATTTTCTTCTACCATTATCTCTTCTTCTGGTGCTTCATTGGTTTCTTCTTCAGAATCAATGTGATTTGATGTGGGAAAATAATCCTCATCTTCTTCATAATCTTCGGTTTTTATCTGTTTTGGATTTTTGCGTGCTTCATCAACCACAACATCAATACTTTCAATAATTTTCCCAATTCTTTTATTATAACATTTATATCCTTTACTTCGGGAAGAGTAATGAAGAAGAATACCTTCATCTGCTCTGGGTTCAAACTTACCAAGATTTTCATCAGTCCTTTTGATGTAACATTTGATTCCAAAAACTTTGAAGTATTTTATCGTAGGAGTCTTACCATACCAAATTTCATGTGGAGTTTGAGTGCTGTTTACCCAAACATTTTCTTGGTTTAGAATAGTGACGATGGCGAATGCAGCTTCACCCCAGAAGGTTGCAGGAGTTCCAGACTCATCTAGCATAGCTCGAGCCATTTGTTGAATAGTTCTATTCATCCTTTCTACCACTCCATTTTGCTAAGGAGTCCTTGCAGTGGAGAACCACCTTTTTATTCTATGTTGTTCACAAAAGTCAAAGAATTCATCTGAGGTAAATTCCCCTCCTCGATCGGATCTGAGGCATTTGATTTTGCGATTTGATTCATTTTCAACCAAAACTTTGAAGGCTTTGAACTTTTCAAATGCTTCATCTTTATGCTTTAGAAGACCTATCCAACACACTATGGAAAAAGCATCAATGTACAATATAAAGCATTCTTCTCCACGAGGTGATTTTTTCCTTGATGGTCCACATAAATCAGTATGAACAAGTTCAAGAGGCTTACTAGTTGACCCTTCCTTTTCGACGAAGTGAGATCTTGTTTGCTTACCGAATTGACATGGTTTTCATATAGTATTCTCAGGAATGCTGATATCCAGAAGATCACGAACAACCTAGAATCTGCATGCTTTTCTTATTTGAGAAAAGCTTAGATGTCCCAATCTTTTGTGCCATAGCCATTTTTCATCATTTTTTCTTAGATAGCATTGTTGTTGTCCTCCTTTGAGTATGTATAAGTTGTTTGTAGTTCTTGTACCTTTGATCACAGTTTCTCCTGTATCAAGCTCACGAACAACACATCCATTTGATCGAAACACCACTTCATTTCCTTGATCACACATTTGAATTACACTCAACAGGTTATGCTTTAGAACATCAACATACATAACATTCCCAGCTTTAACTTTTTCTTTCAAGAAAATAGAGCCTTTACCTTTTATGACAGCAGGAGTGTCATTTCCAAATGAGACATTGTTTTCCTCTTCTAAGGAATTATATGAGTGTAGTTTTTCTTTGTCACCTGTCATGTGTTTTGAGAATCCATTGTTGATGTACCACTGATTTTCTTGTCCTTCTACATACAAGGCTATACCACACCTTTCTGTTTGTGGTTCTTTCTTTCTCCATATTTTGGGATATAATGGAGTTTGCTCCTTTTGAGATATTTGCTGAAATTTACTCCTGCATTCAGATTCTTTATGGCCAAAGTTGTTACAGATTGAGCATTTTATTTAATTTTCAAGAAGAGAAAAGCTATTATAGGAACTTTTCTTGATCCTTGTCACATTCCTTTGATTTCATGCTTCTCTAGTCATGATGGTTTTGTAAGCAACACATTGAGCAACTTTGTGTCCAAAATTATGACATGAGAAACATTTACCATTGAAGAAGTTCCTGCGATTATCGAATCTATTGATCTGGTGATTGTAGTTTCTATTCATCTTTGAAACAAATTGAGTATGATTTACCTGAGGTTAGTTGTGAATTTTGTTTATCCTTGGAGCAAATTGAGCCTAATTTACCTGGTGATCTGCCTTATGCCTTTGCTGACGATTGTCATACTGTTCACTATTTTTTGCTGCATCAAGATAGCTTTTAGTGGAGGTTGACAACTTCTGTGATTGAGGTGCTTCTTTAGTATATCCAAGACCTGTCTTTATCAGAGGAGAATGCTGCACTTTGATAATTTCATTTAAGGTTTCTGATCCTTTAGCAAATCTAAGATTGAGAGATTTTGTTTTCTCAAGATCCTTTCTTAGACCCACAATTTCACATTCTAGTTTTTCATTGTGTTTTTCTCTTTCAACAAGTTGATATGTCAAGGTATCTATAATCATATTCTTTTCTTCTAAATAGATTTTCAGTTTAGAAATTTCTTCATGAAGTTCATCTTCTTCTAAAACATCCAAAAATTTATCATCTTCATAAACCATTAGAAGTCTATAGTCATTGCTATTTTCATCTTCATCGCTATTTAATGATCCATCACTGTCTTCATGAGTATAGTAGCTCTTTTCACTTACACTTTGTTTTCTATTCCATTTTGTAGATTCCTTCCCTTTATCATATTTATCTTTATGAGGAAATTTGGTAGCATTATGACCGACTCTACCACAGGCAAAACATTTGAAAGGTAGTTTACCTCTAAATCTTTCAGAACCCCGTTGAAGCTTCTTGAAAAAGTTTACTTCATCTTATTCTTTTGAAATATGACTTGATTCATTGAATTCTTCTTTTCCTTTTGCTGAAGCTTTAAATGCGGCTTCTCTCATATCTGATGAGACTCCTTTTCTCATCTCAAAGGCAGCTAAGATTCTGTGAAGCTTTGTCATAGTAATAGTCTGTAGATCCTATTTTTCTTCTATGGCAAATACTTTTGATTCAAATTTAGTAGACACCGATCATAAAACTTTCTCAACTAATGTAACTTCCTTTATATCTTCACCTAGATTTTTCATGCAATTAACCACCTCATCTATATGTAAGAAGTAACTAGCAATACTTTCATCATTGTGCATCTTAAGAGTTTCATATTGAATTTTGAGAGTTTGTAGTTTAGCATGTTTTACCTAAGAGTCTCCTTCATAGCTTCGAATGATTTTGTCCGATATTTCTTTGGTTGATTTGAGCGGCATAACTTTGACAAACTCTGATTGTGACAGACTTCCCAATAATGTATTGACAGCATTGAAATTGGTTTCATATTGCTTTTTACCTACCGTATATGTAGGAATTACTGATGGAAATGTATATCCTCCTTCCACGATTTCCCAGACATCTATTCCAAGAGATTGAATGTAGGATGTGGTTGTTATCTTCCAATAAACAAAGTTGCTCCCATCAAATATTGGTAGTTTGATGGATCCCCCACTTTCTTGATTACTCATGATGATGGATCTTCCTTCAAGAGATCAAGCTTCTTTAGAAGGACATACTCTTATACCAATTGTTGGAAATAATACTAAAGGGGGGGGGTGGGGTGAATCAGTATTAGTAACTCAATATTTTTTCATCTCCATAGGCAGATTTGTATATGCTACTTTAGCTAAGTGAACCAGCGTGTACATGCAACTGTTATTAAAGTAACCATTGTATATGCAGATAACTTTTGATTTACCCAATATATCATGTATTGAACTTTAACCAGTATGTCAGATATTAATTAGACAGTGCAGTAAAAGAAGAATAAAGCATAATCAGCACACATGAACACCAAGATACAAGGTGGAAACCCAATGTGTGTAAAAACCACCTACTGCTGTTGTCTTTGTCTTCTTTTAATAATAAGAAAATTATGTTTACAATTTTGTACTGGTGCAAACTTATACCTGTACGCAGGCTTCTACTTGCAGAAGGTTGCAACCTTCTCTTGTTCTCCAGCTACCACTGGAAGGGAGCTACAACCCCCTAGCTCTTGTACTAGCCGATATGTTTGTTGGTACGTAGGCATCGACCTACAAAAGGCTATGACCTTCTCTCTTCCTCTAGGGACCACGTTTCATAAAATTTCAGACTGGATCCATCAAAAACATCATAAATATAATTCAATCATCAAATATATCTGCATCAACCAATCACCTTCTAAACCAACCACAACCGAATCAATCAATCACTTTGACAACCAATCAATCTGATCATTCAGAATACTGTCACTAGAATACAGTAACTAGAACCTAAACCAGAACCTAGATCTTTGCAACAGCAAACAGAAGCAACTAAAACACATGTTATAAGGTATATGCTACTTCCATGTGTCGAACCTGCGTGTATACAAGCTTTTCTCAAGGCCAACCAACATATACATTTGTAAATATTAATTCAGTTTCTGCAGCTATTCCAGACATCAATTATACCTAGATCATATCATTTATAGAATAATATATGCGTCAGTATTCAGATCTAGAATATACATGAGAAAAAACACATAATGATAGTTCATTTTACGCCTTAGATCCTAATCCATCATTAGATCTAATCCCTCATCATCCAATAAGGTTCATCCTTGGTTCAGGTCCAGTAATGCACCATAACCTAATAACTTGCATACTAGATCTCACACTTCATCAGATATTTGATACTTGCACACCTTGGCATAATGATCTTCTCCTCCTTTTATAGTTTTATGCCTTTCTCAATACCATGGACCAAAACCACTTAGGACCAATACCTTGGACCAAATACCTAGGGTCAATACCTTTGACCAGATATCTTGGACCAATACCATGGGTCAAAATACCATGGACCAAATACTTCGGACCAAAAACTTAGTTTTCCAAGGTATACGTGTCTTTCCTTCTGTGAAAGTGCATGTGTACATACACGTGACTTGTATAAAGTGAATATACATGTATACACAGCTTGGTCAATGGTGAACCAACGTATACCTCTCTTTCTTCATTCTGTGAAGACTGATCTGTAATTCTTTGTTGTTTACCTGCCATACTGTGATCTTTCATCTGAGTGAGTTGCCATCAAGGACAATACATGTATCATAATGCCAACATAATCTACATTGAGAATTTCTACATGGTATCGGAGCAAAGGTGATCAGAGCTATGAACAACATATTGAGAAGGGAAAAGTTCGAAGTTTGAAGTTCTTGATTGCAGGTACAAAATCAATTTCTTATCACATCTCAAAGTTCACCAATGGCGTTCAATGGATTGAGACTCGAGTATGCCCTAGATGGAAGATAGAATTACAAAGCCTGGAAGGATCGCATGGAAGTGGTATTAGAAGACAATGGTTGGAAGGACTTATTGATTAAGAAGCCCCAAGTGAGCAGCGGCTAATGCCCAAGAATTGGCAGAATGGAAGAAATGTGTTGTGAGAGCGAGGAGGATTCTTCTGGAGGGAGTTTGAGACCATATTGTCTTGAGTATCCATGGGAAGGAGACTCCATTTTCAATGTGGAAGACATTGAAGGACCTATGTTAGAAAAATAGTGACTAGAGGGAGCTAGCATTGAAGGACAAGCTTCAGAAAATCAAGCGTGAAAAGGGCGACACGATTTCTACATATCTAAACAAGCTCACCACCTGCAGAGATGACCTTGGAAATGTAGGAATCACGATAGCCGATGATGATATGGTGAGTCTTGCTCTCCTTGGTCTTCCTAAGAGCTGGCATAGCTACTAGGAGTCAGTGAATGGAAGAGAGAAAGTGTCAGATTGGGAACAACTATGGTCGGATATGATGTAGGAGGAGATCAAGAGGAGCACTAGAGATGGTTCCTCATATAAGCATGATGATGAATAAAATATAGCCTTAGCGGGTAAGGTGAGGAAAGGGAAAGGGAAGGCTTCCCATTCCAAATCGATTTCTTCCCATGGTGGGAAGAAGATTGACAAATCTAAAGTGTGATGCTTTAATTGTCATGAGGTGGGCCATTATGCAACTAATTTTCCATTGAATAAATCCAAGAAGGGATCCTTGAAAGGATCAGAAGGTGAGGCACTAGCTTCTCAGTTCGAATTGGAACTTACCCTCATCGCTTGCATGGTTTCATCGATGGTGTGTTGTGTTTGGTACCTGGACAAGGGAGCCTCATTCCACATGACGGACGATAAGAGTTTATTCAGTACCTTGGAGGAAAAAGACCTTAAGATGCGCATAGAGATGGGTGATGATGGAAAGTACCATGTTTCAGGTGAAGGCACAGTTGTGTTTTAGAGGGAGCATGTAGCTCCTCTCACCCTGACTGATGTAAATTATGTGCCTCGACTGAGGAAAAACTTGGTATCAGTCGCAATGTTGGAAGAAAAAGGCTATGATGTAGTCTTCAGTAAAGGAAAGGCGTTCCTGAGACACATAGCCATTCTTTAGACCAAGAGGATTGGGATTCGAGTTAAGAATCTCTACAAACTAGAGGTAGATGACTGTGTTTCACTGAGTTCCAAAGCAGAATTGGTGCAAAGACAAGATATTGGTGAGTCATGGCATAGACGGTTGGGCCACTTGCATTATAGGGCCTTGAAGATAATGCAACAAATTTCTACTGGACTTCCCAAAGGTAAACTTGAGCAAGTGGAAAAATGCAAAGGCTGTACCTTGGGTAAGTATGAAAAATCTTCCTTTCATGATCGAGATAGTCAAGGTGAAGCAATATTGGAGTGAGTTCATACAGATGTGTGTGGACCATTCTCGATAGCCTCCACCATTAAACAAAGGTATTATGTGATTTTTATTGATGATTTTTCTCATAAATGTTGGATCTATTTCATGCAGAAGAAGGATCAAACCTTCTCAAATTTTTGTGAGTTCAAAGATTTGGTTGAGAAAGAATCAGGGAAGAAGATCAGGGCCTTAAGAAGCAACAATGGTGGAGATTATGTCTCTCAAGAGTTTAAGAACTTTTGAGCAGCAGAAGGAATTAAATGGGAGTTGGTGGCATCTCATAACCCACAACAGAATATGGTGGCCGAGAGGAAGAATAAAACGATTGTGGGGGTAGCTCAGGCGATGCTACATGACCAAGGCTTACCACTTCAGTTGTGGGCTGAGGCATGTAACATAGTGGTCTATTTGCATAATATAAGTTTGCATCACATACTTGGGATGAAGACACCAGAGGAATATTTCTTCGGGAAGAGACCAGATGTGGGTCACTTCAGGATCTTTGGCTCATCGGTTTATTGCCCTGTGACCAAGGATGCCCGGAAGAAACTTGAGCCGACAACAGAGTTGGGGATACTTTTGGGGTGCATTGATACACCCCACAACTATTGGGTGTATTTGCCTACTAGTCGGAAGATAGTGGTTTGCAGAGATCTTAAGTTTCATGAGCAGAATTCCATGCGAGTTTCCCTTGAGAGGGAGCTCCAACTACAGGCTGTGGAGGAACTTTTGGTTCCTAAGGAGGAGGAGCCTCAGACTGATGCAGAGCAGCAACATGTAGAGGTTCTAGGAGTGGAGACATCCACTCAAGCAGAGTCTTCCAGAGATGGGTGGAAGCACACAAGAGAAGCTGACAGATTATTGTTGGATGCAAGAGAGAATGTGGGGGAACCATATTCTCAATGCAGATAGAGGAGGTCATCTGATAGGTACACTGGATATATGGCCCTTGTTGGGGAATGTGTTGAGACCGATCCATCTTCCTTTGAAGAAACAATGCAGCAGCTGATTTTGATTGATGCTATGGTGGAGGAGTATGACACCATAGTTCGGAATAGTGTTTGGGATCTGGCTGCAAGACCAGAGAACAAGTCAGTTGTGAGTTCCTATTGGCTTTACAAGGTAAAGCAAGCTACTGATGGTAGTGTGGAGAAACATAAGGAATGATTTGTTGCTCGTGGTTTCTCACAGGTCGAGGGGATTCACTATGATGAGATTTTTTCTCCTGTGGCAAGGTACTCATCTACCAGATCGATGTTGGCACTATCAACACAGATGGGTTTGAAGATCCATCAGATGGATGTGATGACTGCATTCCTCAATGGCAAGATTGAGGAAGAGGTGTACATAGAGCAGCCAGAAGGTTCTGAGACTTTCGATCATGAGTCGCATGTGTGCCGACTCATGAGAGTTTTGTACGAGTTGAAGCAAGCACCTTGTGCTTGGTACACCAGGATTGACAACTACTTCACCGAGTTAGGCTTGACAAAGAGTGAAGCGGATGTGAACTTGTACCATATCATGGTGGAAGGTAAGCAGTTGATCATTGTTCTTTATGTTGATGATCTGATATTGACAGGTGATGATTAATTGATCATGTCTTGCAAGGAGGACCTTGAAAGAGAGTTCAAGATGAAAGACATGGGTCTCATGCACTACTTTCTAGGCATGGAAGTGTGGCAGAAGGATGGGGAAGTGTTTGTGTCTCAAGGAAAGTATGCCAATGAGATACTCAGAAGATTCCACATGGAAAAGTGTAAGCCCATGCAGACTCCTCTAGCACGTAACTGGAGGAAGGAGGATGTTACTTCAGGAGAAGTAGTAGAAGCTATTGTGTATCGGCAGCTTGTGGGTTCACTGATGTACTTAGTGAACACACGACCAGATTTGTGCTATGCGGTGAACTAACTGAGTCAAGCTATGGTTCAACCTACCAATCTATTTTGGAAGGTGGCTAAACATGTTTTGAGATACCTCAGAGGCACATCTAGGTATGGATTATGGTACAGAAAGTTAGAGGGAGTGAAGCTACAGGGCTTCACAGATGCAGATTGGGTAGGGAGTCCATCAAATCGGAAAAGCAGATCAAGAGGAATTTTCAACCTTGGTTCAGCTACAGTTTCTTGGTATAGCAGAAAGAAGAGGTCAGTTGCACTTAGCTCAATAGAGGTTGAATACATGGCTGCAAGTTAGGCAGCATGTGAGGCCATTTGGATGTGGAAAATTCTAGTTGGTTTGTTTGATCAGAGGCTAGATCCAACTGTGATCTATTGTGATAATCAGAGTTGTATCAAACTCTCTGAGAATCCAGTATTTCATGACAAGTCCAAGCATATCGACATTCAGTATAATCATCTCAGAGACTGTGTGGCAAGGAGGATCATGTTGTTGCAGTATATTTCAACCGAGGAGTAAGATGTCGACATTTTGACCAAGGCATTGTCAAAGTGTAAATTCGAGTTCCATAGAGACATGATCGAGGTGGTAGATAATCCCTTTCTTGTTGAGAGGGAGTGTTGAAAATAGCAACAAGAAATGCTAAAAATAGAAATGTTAAAAATAGCATTGCTATAGATAGCATTTCAAGGTACATTCCAATTTTAATTTGTCCTTGAATTAAAAATGAGAATTAAAATTTGAATTTAGTCTCACTAGCTATTTGAAAAATAATTAATTAATTAATCTTGAGTTAATTAGTTGGTGAAATTCAAACATGAAGTCTTTGTGAAGTCATGCAACAGTTATCCCTTTGATTGAGGAAGTTATCTCTTAATTAAGGAGATAAGGATTAGTTTTATTTGAATTGTAATTAGTTAGCTCAGTTAACTGAGTTAAGTCCAGTTAAATTAGTTCCAAGCAATTTGTGGAACTAATTGTGAGTTCAATGAGTTAACGCATGCACGCATGCAACTAGTGTTCTCCAAATAACTGAATATTCTCTCATAAATAACTCATGCATGTCAGTTCAGAGAGAGTCCTAGTTGAGATTAAAGGCAAGGATAGTGTACTATCAGTTTGCTGGTTTTTTCCTATAAGAAAATCTCTTGCATGTAGAAGGAATTCAATCCTTCAGGATTGCGCAGTTACTGTTATCACCCCAAGAAACTCACCTAGGTTGTAAACCAGTGATGCTTAGGAACATTACAAATTCAACAATTATGTTTGGATAAGATGATGGATAAATGAGGATGTGCTGCACATTTAAGCCAAATAACCACTCCTACTATGATTATCCCCAGACATGGGTGAAGACCCCCAAACTACAAGGCTTTTAACTACTAACTACTCACAGTTTAAGGTAAAGGTGATGATGGAGAAGACTAATTACACCAGCAGATGCACAGGACCCTGTGATGGCCAGCTGCAACCAGTTAGAAGATCTGTATAACTATTGTTTAATACACAGACAGGATGACAGCTCCCTGATATTAAACAACAGCAATCTGCAAGCAATTTCAATGAGCCACTAAATTACAATACAGAGGTGGGATGACAGCCCCTCTGATATCAAACATTCACAGCGCATCAAATAAATACAAGCAGGCACAGCCTGGAACAAGCAAGAGAAGTGGAAAGTGAGCAGGTGACAGCAAAAGAAGCTTGTATTAGTTGAAAATCCAGACCAGAAGCTGCAGGTCTCATAGTATTTACAGTCTCCAGAAGTTAAAGGCAACAACAAAACTATCATTCATCAAACACTCATCAATCCAATACATCTATTTTTTTAGTATATATGGTGTCTCATTACACAATATCCCTATTAGCTATGCGTGGAGCAGCCCATAAATGGCCACCAACCACATTTACATTTAGAAATGGGGCTACTGATACAACTCTAGCTGTGTTGTAAATGGATTTAACCCCTCTAGTGCTCTGCAATCCTCCTTTGAGCAGGTGGCATGAAATACCAATGGAACCATAACCATTGAATGCTCTGAACTCCCCAACAGTGTCCTGCTTCCTCCTCGGCCATACTGCTGATCATTAAAAACAGCTCCATTATGATTGTGCCGCCTTAAAACAGTGAAACGCTGCCCAAACTGTTCATTCCCACCCATTACTGCTTCAATTTTGACTTTTAAGAGGTGCATGCATGGTTCACTTCATGGCTTCTGCTTCCACAAGCTCAATGCTGCTTCGCCTCTCCACATTTACGAATGCCATTGAACTTCATTTAATGTTTTTCTGAAACGCTGGTCAACCAAACTTTTGCTCCACGTAACATTTATTTGCTGCAGGTTGGTTGTTGTCCGTCAACCATTGATCTGCCCTCAAGAAACCGAACGACAGAGTTTTATTGCATCAGACTCGTTTGTACGAAAACCACTTGCTGAGCAAAAGCGGTCCGATAAGGTTGGCGGTTTTCTTTATATTTCATAATTCATAGAAAATGCACCCAAAACCATTGAAAATGGCTTAGGCACGGACCTGAGATATTATGAAATGGAGCACTGTATTGCTATCGGGTCTGGTCCATCGCATCACAATATAACATATGTTAAAGCCTGCCCCTTTGTAATCGTCGATAGCGATACACCGATAGCGATATTGCCGTGGACCCGAACATCTTATCAAAAGGAATTAATAACGCCATCGGGTCTGGCCCATCGGCGATCGCTCATATATATGCAAAAGGCCATGCTCCATTGGAAACGCTGATAGCGATAAGCCAATGCGATATCGGTGATCGCTCATCGCACAATAATAAAGCCTCTATTGTAAGTCCTCCATTACGATATGCCGATGCGATATCAGCAATTGCTCATCGGCGATGTCTCATGTCGCTGTCGCTACCTCCTACGACTTACGATATGCCGACGCGATCTGGACCGTTGATCGGCCAGATCCCACAGCTGAGATTAATGCGGATCCTTAAGCCTGTGATTTGATTTTTACATGGTTTTTGGGGTATTTTCGCCTCCCGATAGTGTATTTCTACCCTCCAAAGGGTTTTCCTCTAGCAAAATCTTTTGATCGGTGGAAGACTTTTAGCCAAAATTTGAGGATTTCAACAGCATCAATGGTTCCTTTGGCATGATTATAAGTGTAATTGCATCCTTTGAGAGTGTTTGAATCCATTTTTGATAGTTTTGCACAGAAAAGCTAACACTGGCTCCTTTTAGGGATGAGATCCTCCCTGTGAGGTCTCAAGAACCTACAGATCAATGCCTTTCCAGCAACAAACAGATTAGCCAAAATTCCTAGTGTTCCATTGGGCATGGAGTCTACTACAGCTATACTAAAAACTGATAGAAGCACAATATTTACAGCTTTTAAGGCCAAAAGACCTTAAATCACATAGTTTTTCAAAAACCGCCCATTAACAGGGCTATCAAAAACTGGTTCTTCTTCCATACTTTTCAGTATGAAGGTATTGTTCCCTTGAATCTGTGAAATGATGAAAGGGCCTGTCCAGAGAGCATCAAACTTCCCATGATTGCCTTTCTTTTCTTTAAATGCATCCCATTTCAGAACCAAATCCCCAACCTGCAAATTATTCCTTTTTGCCTTCTTGTCAAAGACTTCCTTCATCCTTTGCTGATGTGTTGTAGCTTTTGCAATCAACTGTTCTCTGATCTGATATAATTCTGTTAAATCAGTGATTCTATTGGCCATAACATCTTCATTCTACGCTGTTTAGAGCAACTTTGCCACAGGGAGGGTAAGTTGAATTGGAAAAATAGCATTAGTACCATATACCAGCTTGAAAGGAGAGCCGCCTGTAGACCTTTTGATGGTCAATCTGTCTGCCCAAAGCGCATATTTGAACTTGGCATCCCAATTCTTCTTATTCTCCTCTAACAGCTTCTTAATAATCCTGATCAGACTTTTATTAGAGGATTCTGCTAGACCATTTCCTTGGGGGTAATAGGAGGTGGAATGAACAAGTTTAATGCCCATTGAATCACACATTTCCACCAACTCTTTTGCCTTGAAGGCTGCTGCATTATCTGTTATAAGCTTATATGGGCAACCAAATCTGCTGAAAATGTTTTCTGATAAGAATTTCATGACCACATTATGATCAGGCTTCCTTGTTGGAATTGTTTCAATCCATTTTGTAAAATAATCAATGGCAACTAATATCCACCTGTGCTGGCCACTGGAGTGTGGGTTGATTTCACCAATGAAATCCAAGCCCCATTGCTGAAAAGGTCCTTTAGCAATTATTGGCTTTAGGGGAAGGGATTTTAATTGTTTCTTACCTTCAAATCTTTGGCACCTGTCACAAGATTTAACAAAAACAAATACATCAGAAAATAAAGAGGGCCAATAGTACCCAGCTCTGAGAATCTTTTGGGCTGTAGTTCTCCAATAATGATGTCCTCCACACATGCTATTATGGAACTACTGCATAACTTCTATTGACTGTTCCTTGTCCAGGCATCTTAAAAGCACTCCAGATGGATCCCTCCAATAAAGCAAGCTATCATTTATGCAATATTTTGTTGCCTTGAGCTTTAACGTTCTTGCTTGACTTTGAGAAAATTCTGAAGGAACTTCTAGCTTTAGCAGGAAATTAATTATTGCAGCATACCAGCTACATGAAGCTAGGTTCTCGGCCACTGACTGTCCTCTCCGCAATTCAGCTGTTTCATGCTCTCCCATTAGACCATTTTCTTCTACATTGAACAAGAAATCGATGTCCAAAGACCTGCAATTTTCTTCAGCCAACAGTTTAGCAAGCCCCTGACCTCTTACCAGCTTGGTGGGCTTCAGCGCTATGTTGAATTCTATCATTTTTGCAATCCATTTTGCTCTTTTTCCATCAGCATCAGGCTGCGTTAGGACATCCTTTATTGTAGCAGAAGGCACATATGCAACTATTTTGGAATGCAAGATGTATACTCTGAAAGATTTCAAAGATTTGATAAGAGCATAAGCCTGCTTTTCAATAATATCATACCTCAGTTCAGCATCCCTCAGATTCTTGCTTAAAAAGGCCACTAGATGCTCTTGACCTGCTTCATCTTGCTGCAACAAGATAGCCGCAATGGTATCCTTAGAGGCAAATGAGAATAGATGAAACTCCTTGCTATAATCAGGGCTTATTAAAGTAGGAGCTTCCACAATAGCCATCTTAATGGACTAGAAAGATTTTCTGGCCGCATTAGTCCACTTTACCTTTGCTCCCTTTTTCAACATGGAGGTTATGTGCTCAACCAGCTTTGCAAAATTAGGAATGAACCTCCTTACAAAGTTAATTTTCCCAAGAAAAGACTGTATATCGTTCTTTGATCTTGGAAGAGTCAAGGCCTGAATTTCTTTGACTCTTTCTGGGTCAATTTGAACACCTGCAGCAGACACTACATGCCCCAACAGTTTTCCTTCTTCCAAAGCAAATTGGGATTTTTTGGGATTGAGTGAAATTCCAAATTTCCTGCACTTTAAAAACACCCCTTTTAAATGTTGTAGATGATCATGATGGCTGCCAGAATAAACAGTTATGTCATCAAGGAAAATAGCACGAATTTATCCTTTTCTCCCACAAAAGCAATATCCATAGCGCGCTGAAAGGTGGCTCCAATATTCATCAGCCCAAATGGCATTTTAGCATACATGAACGTGCCCTAAGGAGTGGTAAATGTTGTCTTCTCTTGATCATCTGGATGCACATCGATTTGATTAAAGCCTGAAAATCCATCTATAAAAGACATTACTTTGGCACCTGAGACTTGCTGCAGCAAATGTTCCATTTTTGGCAGGGGATAATTATCCTTTTTAGAGCATTTATTTAGATTCTTGAAATCAATGCACCGTCTGATTTCTCCATTATTCTTCCTCACAACAACCAGATTGGCCACCCATTTAGAATATCTGAGAGGCACTATAATCTTAGCAGCCAACAACTTTTTAATTTCTTTCTCAACTAGAGGAAGGAGCATAGGATTCATTGGTCTCATCTTCCGTTTGAAAGGAATAGTGTCTTTCTCAAGTGGAATTTTGTGTTGAATTGTATTCTTGTCATATGTTTTCAGATCACTGTACTCCCAAGAAAACACATCAGCAAATTTCCTCATTAATTTGCAATATTCAGCACTCTGATCAGCAGATAGATTAGTGGACAGATTTGTGAATTTGGGCTGACCTGGACCTCATATATCATGCTTGCAAACTGCAAATTGATCTTCTTTTTGGGCAGCTTTGTAAGGCACATCATTGTGGTCAAACAATCTCTCAAGAGGAATTATACCCTTAGGAATATGGTTACTAGGAAGCTGGACTATGCTATTCTTGCCAATCTTATTTCTAAGCTGGGACTTGGGATCTTCTAACAAAGCATCATTATTTTGGTCAATTTGCATTTCAGAGTACTCATCAATGACTTGAAGGAACCTATGTAACTCATCATCATCATCAAAAACCTTCCAATGGTGGTCATTATCAGGCAAAGAGGGTCTATACTTTACCTGTACCTCATAAACTAGTTTGGGAGGCGATGGAGGGATGAACAAACTAGCAGAGACAGCAAGGGAATCAACAAGCTGATTTTTGGCTCTAGGAATATATGAAATGCAAAAAAAATCAAAGAACTCTTTGACTCTCCATACCTCATCTCTATAAGCTCTCAGCCTTGGATGCTTTTCTTGGAATGTTTTATTTACTTGCTGAATTATCAGATCAACATCTCCAAACACCTTCAGATTTTTTATTCGCCTATCTTTGGATTCATGAAGGCCCAACAGCAGTGCTTCATATTCTGCTATGTTGTTTGTCACCTAAAAAACCAGCTTTAGAGACAACTGAACTGTTTCTTGTTGTGGAGATACTAGCACCACCCCTGCTCCTGCAGTCTCCTTGGTACATGCTCCATCAAAGAACATCTCCCAAATCTGACCACCTGTATCATGCGCAGCCTGAGCTGTTGGTTTCCTGATCTGCAATGCAGCCTTCTGAGATTCTTCTATTTGGAGAATGCAAGCTCCAAAATCAGTGTCCACTGCATATATGGGATGGTTTGTAGGATTCTTCTCATCACTAATGATATATGTTAGCTATGCTTCTCTATATAACCTCCTGCTTTCTCCTCCAAACACTGGAACAGTTGCATAAGATAAATCATTTTGCAATGTCCCTCCTAGTCTCTTAATCCACCCTCTAGACAACAACATACCAAACTTAGGAGGAACATCGGCCACCACTATGTCCATCATCATACTTTTCATGGGCAGCTAGGTCAAGGTAATGGCCAGATCCTTAATTAGTCCAAGGCATTTTACCTTCCTTGAATCAAAAGAGAACAAATCATGATAAGGTCTAGTGATATCAAGGCCTAACCCTTCCATGACAGTTTTAGGCATTCGATTGTGGCTGGCCCCTGTGTCTAGCAGGAAATTGTGGAGGATTTTATCATGGATAGTTAATGAAACATAGAAAGATGGAGAACTATTATCAGCAAGTTCGATCATGGGGCTAAGCACAATAGCAGGCTTGTCATCTTGCAAATTGACAGAGTCAATGGAGGTTTGTTTAGATTCCAGTTCAAGGGCTTCAAGGATGGGTTTTCTTAATAATTCACTCTTCACCAATTCAGCCAGAGGCATGGATATTTTCAATTTCTGAATTTCTGACTCAAAACTAAAAGAAGAGAATACTTTATCAGTAGTTTTTACCTCTTGAACTGGAGCTTTGAGGGTGATAGGATTAGCTGCTGGTGTTCTTCGCCTACTATTCTATGGCATTGTTCGAGCAACTGCTTCTTGTGCAACATTTTCTTTGACATTCTTTGCATTGGATCTTAGATTATATCTTTGTTGCTGCTCACCAGATTGCAGAACAACACCACTGTCCCACCTCTGATTGTTTTGCTCTTGCAGCAATGACTCTTCATATTTGGCCAATGTTAAAAATGCAGCGCTGCCTTTATCCTCCAAGCAGTGAATTTCATCCTCATCTTCTTCAAGTTGTTCCCCCTCCATGACTGCATTCTGAAAGGGAGATTTTAATTTATGATCTTCTTTTGTTTTTTCCCCCCTTTGCATAATTTGTAACTGCTCATTTGCTTTTCGGAAAAGGTTTGGATTCATTGGAGCAAATGCATTTTGCTGCCTTGTTTTCCCTGAAGTCTGCTCAACCTTTAACTTAGAAATTTCAGCAGCCAATGACTCGATCATCTTAGTCATTTTGTCTAATTTAGGCTCTGAAGTTGAGGCAGGGGAAGAAGAAGCCTCACCTCTCGGCCTTCTTCTATCAACTTGACTCTTTAACTTGTATGCTGCCATAATATTGGATTCCACCTCCAGGGCTGCATCTTGCATATCACCCAGAGTAGCACATCATCTTTCTCTCAACAATAAGCAGAAATCAGAGTTAAAAGCATTGGCATATGTGAGTTTGGCGGCAGTGGGGGTAGGCTTTACCTCAGTTGGTATTTTACTATACATTCTATTAAATCTTTTATTGAAGTCAGGCAAAGACTCACCCTTTTCACTTTTCAAGTTTCCAAACTCTTTATGATAATACAACAAGTCCTTCTTATCTCCCCATTTCTTCAAAAATGCATCATCTAATGCTTCAATATCTGTTATAGATCTTTGGGGTAATTCTCTAAACCACTTCCTAGCCTCTCCATCAAGGCTTTGGACAAAAACTCTCATCCATACATCATTCTCATTTATATCTAAATTATCAGCATAACTGTAGAAGGCTTCAAGATGTTCTTCCACTGTCACTCCCTCTGTTCCAGTAAATTTAGGCATATATTTTTTATATTCTCCCACAGGCATAGGATTTAGAGGCACAGGCAATACCAAAGGTCCATATCTAGCAGCAACAATCCTCTCAATCCTAGTAGGTGCTTGCTATCCTGCCATGTTTGGAATATGTGGAAGAACACTAGAAGATGGAGTAGTAGGAAATAATGTAATGGATGGCAGAGATATTGGGATGTTTTGGACAGTACGGGAAGCTTTCTTTGGACTGAGATTCAAAGGGGAAATAACTGCACAAGGGGCTGAACTAATCTCTGAAGGAATTTCTTTATTAACAGTGCTAGGCTCTAAGACTTCAAGCCATAATTCTTCAGTTATAAACTCATCTTTTAGAGATAAATTGGAGTTTTTAGGCTTACCTGATCCTGATGCCCCTTTCTGTGATGATTTCTTCGATTTAACAACTTTCTCAGGGTCATGCAATGGTTCAGCTGGAGATTTCTGCGGATTTCTTCTAGTATGCCTCACAAACTGAGCCAGAACTTCAAAGTGGAGTCACCAAAGGATAGTCTTCCACCAATGGAGTCGCTAGACAGAAGATTACAACCAATACTGTGCTCAAACCTTGTCTGTCATCAAAGCTTGAAACTATGTCGTTATCCCAGGGAAGCTTGAGCTCCAATTCTCCTCTCCTCGGCAACGGCGCCAATTAATGTTATCACCCCAAGAAACTCACCTAGGTTGTAAATCAGTGATGCTTAGGAACATTACAAATTCAACAATTATGTTTGGATAAGATGATGGATAAATGAGGATATGCTGCACATTTAAGCTAGATAACCACTCCTACTATGATTATCCCCAGACATGGGTGAAGACCCCCGAACTACAAGGCTTTTAACTACGAACTACTCACAGTTTAAGGTAAAGGTGATGATGGAGAAGACTAATTACACCAGCAGATGCACAGGACCCTGTGATGGCCAACTGCAACCAGTTAGAATATATGTAGAACTATTGTTTAATACACAGACAGGATGACAGCTCCCTGATATTAAACAACAGAAATCTCCAAGCAATTTCAATGAGCCACTAAATTATAATACATAGGTGGGATGACAGCCCCTCTAATATCAAACATTCACAGTGCATCAAATAAATGCAAGGAGGCACAACTTGGAACAAGCCAGAGAAGTGGAAAGTGAGCAGGTGGCAGCAAAAGAAGCTTGTATTAGTTGAAAATCTAGACCAGAAGCTGCAAGTCTCATAGTATTTACAGTCTCCAGAAGTTAAAGGCAACAACAAAACTATCATTCATCAAACACTCATCAATCCACTACATCTGTTTTTTCAGTATATATGGTGTCTCATTACACAATCTCCCTGTTAGCTATGCGTGGAGGAGCCCATAAATGGCCACCAACCACATTTACATTTAGAAATGGGGCTGCTGATACAACTCCGGCTGTGTTGTAAATGGATTCAACCCCTCTGGTGCTCTACAGTCCTCCTTTGAGCAGGTGGTGTGAAATACCAATGGAACCATAACCATTGAATGCTCTGAACTCCCCAGCAGTGTCCTTCTTCCTCCTTGGCCATACTGCTGATTAATTCCTGCTGCTGATAATTAAAAACGACTCCATTATGACCGTGCGGCCTTAAAATAGTGAAACGCTGCCCAAACTGTTCATTCCCACCCATTACTGCTTCAATTTTGACTTTTAAGAGGTACATGCATGGTTCACTTCACGCTTCTGCTTCCACAAGCTCAATGCTACTTCACCTCTGCACATTTACGAATGCCATTGAACTTCATTTAATGTTTTTCTGAAACGTTGGTCAACCAAACTTTTACTCCACGTAACATTTATTTGCTGCAAGTTGGTTGTTGTCCGTCAACCGTTGATCTGCCCTCAAGAAACCGAACGACACAGTTTTATTGCATCGGACTCGTTTGTACGAAAACCACTTGCTGAACAAAAGCGGTCCATTATGGTTGGCATTTTTATTTATATTTCATAATTCATAGAAAATGCACCCAAAATCATTGAAAATGGCTCAGGCGCGGACCTGAAATATTATGAAATGGAGCACTATATTGCTATCGGGTCTGGCCCATCGCATCGCAATATAACATATGTTAAAGCCCACCCCTTTGTAATCGCCGATAGCGATACACCGCTAGCGATATTGCTGTGGACCCGAACATCTTATCAAAAGGAATTAATAACGCCATCGGGTCTGGCCCATTGGCGATCGCTCATATATATGCAAAAGGCCATGCTCCATTGGAAACGATGATAGCGATACGCCAATACAATATCGGTGATCGCTCATCGCGCAATAATAAAGCCTCTATTGTAAGTCCTCCATTGTGATACGTCGATGTGATATCAGCAATTGCTCATCGGCGATGTCTCATGTCGATGTCGCTGCCTCCTACGACTTGCGATATGCTGACGCAATCTAGACCGTTGATTAGCCAGATCCCACGGCCGAGATTAATGCAGATCCTTAAGCCTGTGATTTGATTTTTACATGGTTTTTGGGGTATTTTCACGTCCTGATAGTGTATTTCTTCCCTCCAAAGGGCTTTCCTCTAGAAAAAAATTTTCATCGGTGGAAGACTTTTAGCCAAAATTTGAGGATTTCAATAGCATCAATGGTTCCTTTGGCATGATTATAAGTGTAATTGCAGCCTTTGAGAGTGTTTGAATCCATTTTTGATAGTTTTGCATAGCAAAGCTAACAGTTACTACAAAATTTAGCAGCAATGTGTGAGATGAGAATTACACAGGTTACAACTGGAGGACCCAGGAGAAACTACGCAAGGAAATAGGAGGCTTGGAGGACTGAAGGAAGGAATATGTGTTGTCTATTCTGTCTATGAGCAGCAGTGAGGGATTGTACTGAGAGCTGGATAGATTGAGAGCTAAAGCTTTGTGTAATCCTGAGATATTTCCACTTGTATTATAATACAGATAGTATGGTTTTTAGCTAAGGCTTTCCCTAGAGTATTCTTCTGTGTTTAATGTGTGATTGAATCTTCTTCTCTGTTATATGTGTTCTATTTGATCTTGCTCGAAATTGATTAAGCTTCCGCAAGTTTGATTGTAGAAGTAGATTAAGTATTTTTCTTTAATACATTGCATAATCAGTTTAATCTACAGTGAGAATTTCTACAAAGTTCACCAATTTCTCCTAAATATTAGCAGAGACAATGTAGGACTCATCCAACTAGGGCGCCAACTTGGCCTTAAGAATGACCTCTTTCTGTTGTGCTCCTTCCACCTGTGTAAGCAGCCTCTTCACCTCCTGTAGTTTGACAAGGCGTTGTGCTGTAGCAACAATGTGCATTGTCACCCTCACTTTATCATATTATTGTTGGAGCTTGTGGACTTCTATATTTAACATCTGTAGGGTGGGATCTTCTTACAGGGTTGTGACAACCTTCATAGATTGCTCAAACAGTGTGGTGCATTCCATCACTGTCGCAACTCCACTAGCATTGTTCCCTTACTATTGGCGAGGTAGGAAGCTACGGCTTAAGCTCCAGTTTTGTTATCTTTAGGTTCAGCTCAAACTGGACTCTAGACACCTCTGCCTTGACATCACGCACACTCGTAGCAAGTTTTCAGATCTTTTCTTCCAACAGTGCGTCCTCCGGGATATGCATTTCTAACACCGTTCTGCAGTCTTCTGCCACTGTAACTTCTAGCTGAGCGCTCTGCATCTCTATTTTTTCCTTTTCCTTTAGCGCGATTGTCTTTTTGGTGATCATATGCTCATTGTTCACTCTATATTCAATTACGAGGCTTAGTGCACACTTCTCCTGGGAACTGAACTCTGTTGTCACCCCTCCCTATACCATGTGAAGATACTCATTTGGGAGCACAACTAGGTTGAGGCCAATTTTCTTCAAAGAACTCACAATGACCTTGTCATCTGCCGCCTCGACACTCAACCATCCATCTAGCAGCGTGGTTGCCTGGAGATCTAGTGATCGAACCATCTATGCTGCCTGAGTGGTCCCTGGTGCCAAACCAGTTGATGCAGTGTTGATCTGCCTTGTGCCTACTTGGATCCTACTCGTCTGAATCTGTAATTTGCGTAGATCCTTTTGGATGGTACTTAGCTCCTATTGGAGCTGATGTTTGAACTTCTGGAACAGTTTTATTTTGGTATCATGCACCTTGTCACCTATTTCATCTAAGTCGTCTTCTGTCAGAGTAATCGGATCTAGCGATGGCTTTGTCACTTATGATTTCTTCCGCGATCCTTCCTTTCCTTGTTCCCTATACCTTTTGATCAGGAAGGGAGTGCTCTTCTCCTCCTGACCACTGTCGCCCTACTCTAACTACTCCTCCTCTGTTTGGGGTGAAGGAGACTTACCACTGTGCTCAGAGTTGCGCTCTTCTTGTTCAGCCTGCTACTTCGTGGTGTGCTTTTCTTCCACCCAGGCCTTCTCCTTTACCTCTTTTCTCTGCTTCTCAGCCAACTACTGGACCTTCTGCTTTGTTGCTTCCTTCCTCTTCTTTTTTGTGGACTTGTTGGTGCATGTAGCTAAATTGGATGGAGTATGCAATTTTTCAGCCAATGCTTGATGGCCTCCTGAATAGCATCTTCTGTAGCAAGGTAAGGTAGGTCAAACCATTTTTGTTGTAGATCCTTCCACGACTAGATGTATACGCGGTGGAAGTTAGATTTAAACTCTGCGTACTATGAAAGTTGTTCAAACATGGTTGGTGACAACCATGGCTTCTAGTTGCTGGTCATGCGAATGCTTGCCTCCATTAGCACCCAAAAGACTTTGGTCTCTGTAACGTGCGCGACATCCTTTGTTGCCTAGAGTGATGCAAACTGTGTAGTCTCTGACAAATCTTTCTCCACGGGAGGAAACAGAATGTCCTCCGGCAGATCCCAAGCGATGAGCACAATGGAGAGCAACAACCATGAATACTGGAATATTTTACTCTCTTCCTACACCTCTCAACAATTCACAAGAAACTCCCTACAAAGTTGGTGCGACCAGTTGAACTTCATGCCCTCTGCGTACTGTGCAGCTACTGAAATAATTGGCACCAGAACCTCTTTAGCGTGGCATTTCCTCATGACTTTTCCCACAAGGATCTGCGTGGCAATATTCACTACAGGGCCGGTGATAGAGGTGATCAAGTACCCGTGCATCTTCTTTACTAATTTTAGCTTGTCCTTCATCTTTTCAGTGAGGTCAAGCTCGCTCGTCTTTCCACCAAACTCCTTGGCCGGATTCAACCTTGAGTGCGGCAACAATGTGATTCAATGGATTAGCATATCAGTAATAGGGATCGACATGCTCATCCACAAGCATCCTTCATTCACTAGGGTCAACAGTTGTTTGATCACTATGAGGTTGATGTTGGAGTGGTGGTAGTGGGGCAACCATAACAGGTTTAGCAACCCTGACTGATTCACTCCATGAATCCACTCCACAGGCTCCAATGCAGTGACACCTGATTCTTTGCAAAATACCCTCTTTATATAGTTCTTTGTTTTCAAGTGGGGGAACCTCTTGTGGTCCGCTAGATCCCAATCTTCCAGCTTGAGATGGAGAATCCATGCTAAGCGTGGACCTTCAAAAGTGATGTTCTTTTGTAACAGGGGTGTATTGAGGAGGAAATGTCCTACATCTGGGTCCTTAGGGACCTTCACTTTTCCCTTGCGTGGAGGGATATAACCTAGAAACTTTGATATAGGATCCACCCCCTCGGTGTCGACATCCTCCATGCCCTCTTCGGCCTCTAGATCCACCACTTTCCCCTTATCCTTAGCGCTCGATTTTTCTTTCTTCTTACCCTCGGTAGCAACATGCTTCCTCAGTGACTCACGCACTGGCATGGGATTCTTATTCTTATTCTTCTTAGGTTTGGGCACTTCTCTCACTGGTGTGGGTTTCGACCTAGGTGACCTTGGCATCGTAGGCACAATAGTTGGAGCATCCCTACTCATTACCTCTGGATAAACTCGCTTAAGGGTGACAAATCCTCCAGTACTAATAGTCTCTCCTGGTCCAGACATCGTGCTGAGAATAAACCACTGGGTATCCTCGGGTAACTTATCAAATACAGAACTAGCGACTAAATCAGTGAAAACCTGAGGATTCATAAACAACTGACAATTCAACATAGAAATTCTAAGGATGCAAAGTGTTTTTCGCTGGACGACCATGCGTAATTTATAGGTGAATTCGAATTCAAATTCGACCATTCCACCCAAAATCCATTCATAAATGTTGAATTGGAGGCATATCTCCAAATATTTCAACTTTAATTGCCTTCAATGCCGCCCCCCCGCTCCTCTTAACCATCTTCTGGCAGTCAAATCATGAACAGTAACTGTAACAATCACTTTCTGGTTGTGTTTCATGGCTACCATCATGTAGTCATTTCACCCCCTAGTCTATGGCTTCAATCAACTTCCTGCTTAATGGGTCTCTATTCAACTTCGTGAGCTAAACTACTCCACCATCTGTAATCACTTTGATAACATATGGTCAGTGCATCTAAAATTTTCCTAGACTGTAACCAAATCATTTACCTTTTTGATGTGCCAATCATTGTGTTTACATCAGGCATCCACATGAACATGGAATTCCTTCTTCCAATATGGGAAGACTAGGATCAGCGCGGTGACCATTTTCTCCTTCAGTACATCTAGGTTGCACTAACATTCTTCATACAAACAGAATGTAGAGTCTTTCTTCAATAGCTTTTCCATAGGCGTGATAATTTGAGCATAACTTTTGATGAATTTCCAATAGTACTTAGTGTGGCCCATTCTTGCGCGTAGCTCTTTAACACTTCGTTGTGCCTCCAAATTAATTATTACCATGATCTTAGCAGGGTCCACCATAAGTCCTTGCCTGCATACCACATGACCCAGCAAGATTCTGAAAGGGATGTAGAACAAGAATTTCTTTAGGTTTAGCACAATCTGATACCTTCGGCATGTATCCAACATCAAGCACAAACTGGCTACATGGCACTTTACTAGCCCAAACACTGTCCAATCATCAAAATATACCTCCAAGAACTTGTGAATGAATTCTTTGAATGTCACGATGACTACGCGCGAGAAGATCACTAATGCATTCTTAAGTCCAAAAGGCATCACTGTATACTAGAAACATCCCCACTCTGTCGTGAAGGTGGTCTTACTCTTGTCTTCTAGCGCGATCTTAATCTAATGGTATCCAGAGAACCCATCAGTGAATGAATAGGCCTCATGCCCTCCAACATTATCCAGTACCTCATCTGTGAAAGGTGTTGGAAAAGGATCATGAACACAAGCATCGTTAAGATTCCTGAGATCTACACAAATCCTTATTTCATCCTTTTTCTTCTTTTCTTAAACGACTATTAGACTCACCCAATCAGATTCCTCTACTGGTTCAATAATACCCGCTGCAAGCATCTTGTCCAACTCCAAGCAAACCTTTTCCTTGTATTTGGGATTAAGGCGATATGGCCTTTGCTTAACAGGCTTCACGTCTGGTTTCAAAGTTATTTTCATCACTCCTAAATCACCTATGATGCCTTTTAATTCTGAAAATTTGGTAGGAAATAAGTCCTGGTATTCGTGGAGCAACTCAGTGACTTTATCTACTGTAGCATCATCCCAGTAATCTCCAATATTTGCAAACCTCGGCTCTGCCTTTATGCCCATGTTCACTTGTCTAGTCTTCAATGGCATGGTGATGTCTGGATTTTCTATCTGTGGTCCCTCAACTTCATGGTGGCCTTCAGTCTGTGGGATGTTAATATTCCTTGGATCCTCATCATCTTCTTCAGTGGTCACATTACAGCACTCTAGCGCATGGTGTAACTGGGTGCTCCAATCTAGTTGAATCAATTCTAAAGGGTCTTGTGGTATTCTGAAGATTGCTGCCTTAACCTCCTACAGTGCTTCGTCAATGCTTTTGAACCCATCCTCAAAGCTGAAGGACATCAAACATCCTTCTCTCAATATGTCCCACTCTGCGGTACTATGATGGAGCTCTATTTCCAGGTACTAGTTTATAGGAATGCTGTCTAAAGTGTGACAGAAAATATGCACCCACTCTAGTTGCGGCTCCGTTCCATAAAATTTAGTCCATTTTGCTAAAGAATCATGTGTATTATTTATTCCATCATATTTTTCAGTTAGCCTAAATTTTGGGCACCAAATGCAATTGCATCATTCTTCTATACTCATGCCATTCATCAAAATGTATTTATGCATACCCCACCACCATGCAGGCATAGCACACAGCGCTAAATATAACGCTTGGAAGCGATGCTTCTTTGGTACTTCCCTTTCAGATGCATCCAAAATTTTATCTACATTAGTCAAACCATCTTAATAAGGTAAATTTCTTACCTCTGATGACACACGGTGCATCATTTTAGTCATCATATTACAGCACAACATAGATACTTCATGCAATCTATTCTGCCAATGCTCCAACTCTTCATCTAAATATGATGTACAGGAGCTTTCGCGGTCCCATGTGATTCGTCCATCGGTTGTTGGATTAACCCAATCTTGGTCCCACGCTATTATTTTATAGATTTGGTCCAAATCATCATCGCTTTCCTCATAATCGCAAACTGGTTCAGTATAGCGCGGTCCTTCTGCAGGGTCCAAGGGTACTACTACACGGAGCGATTTCCTTTCAAGTGACATCGTCCACTTCTACAAATTGATTACCTTGTTCGTGTCGATAGCCCAATCAATTCCCAGGAGCACGGGGTATGGATTGTTGTCATCAACAATCTCTATCACTTCAAAATCTGCCAACACGCTCACACCTTCTATATCTACGGTCACTCCATGCAATCTCCCCATAGGGATAATCTTCTATTGATTTTTCATTGTCAATTGAATTGGAGAACAATGCAATGCAGGTCTCCCCATTCTTTCCCATGTCTGTTTAGGCAAAGCATTCGCATCTGACCCCAGATCCAAAATAACTTGATCCATCTCGTACTCTCCTATTTGTGTGGTAAGCCTCATCTTGTGCCCTATTATTGTTTTGTGTTTTCCTATCTTTATGAATGTACGGTGTCCTTTAGGAGAACCTTCCTTACCGGTACACTTATTTATCAGTTCTTGTAGCCCTTTCATGGCCCTGCTATTGCGCAACAGCTTCATACAAGTCTCCAAGAAAGTGGTAAGCATGGACGGGTCAACTTCTTCAGATAGCTTGTCCTGACTTCTTAAGGTAGAGGCCTCAACGAAGCTTTTCTTGGCTTTCATGAACATTTCCTTCGTGCACTCTAGGTCAAACCCAAATTCATTTTCTAGAACCTTGCGAACCCACTCACTTTCTTCAGGTTGATTTCCTTTATCATCACCGGTCATCATTCTGCTTCACAACAGAATATTCACATTGGGATCCTCCTCGTTGGGCTCGACGCTCACCATTTGTAAATTATGGGTAGGGTGTTTAGGTTGCGCCTTCTTCTCCTGCATCTTAGCTATCAGTATAGGGAATTCCTCTATCGCATGGTCAAATTGAATGCAATATCAACACAATGGTCACATCTAGCTCATACACTCCCATGTGTAGTGTCCTGGCACTCTGTAATTATAGCAAATAACTTGCCATCGACCTCTACCAAGTCCTCCTCCTGCTCAGCCTCATCCATGCCCCTGATATCGTCCATGCACTCTCCCAGTGCCTTGATCTAGAGGCTAAGTTTTTGTTTGCATTCGATATGCAGGTGTTCTTTCCATCATCAATTCATAGCTATGGCAGTTATGCTCATCGTGGCCCACCAATTTATAGAAATTGCATAATAACTGTTGCAGCATTTGTACAAATTTTTGCAGCAAGTGACAAGTGTCCATTACATGTTTTCTAGCTACCTGACAGATGGCAAGCCACAGCGCGGGCCTTGCACTTGATCCCACGGTAGCCTCTTGTCTTAGGGGAAATGTCCCTCCCCCTGTAATATAATTCACGAAAACATGGTAGTGATCTTTATCATTCCCCTGGCTTTTACATTTTAGGCACTAAACTTCTTTGCACACCTTCGGCCGAGTGGCTTTTTCCTTCTTCAAGCTCTGCAACTCCAAGTAGAGGTTTTTCAACTCCACATGAATCTGCTCAACTCCCAAAGTAGCATTCTGGATAGGTTTCTCATGTAATCTCATCGCAATCTCCAATTATTCTACCTAGGTCCCTATATTTTCCTGCGATAAAGCAACCCTTAGGTGGGGCAAGAGTGAAGCTACAAACCATTCGTGGTGCTAACTATCCATGAGATTCATGTTAGCTTCATAGATATGGCAGTTCAGTCTCTGATCTAGCTCCTAGGATGTTTCTCCAAGCCTCATCATGATTTCCTTCAATCCGATGACTGATTGCGATTCAGACTTGGGCCTACCAAATTCCTTATTTAGAGTATTCTGAGTGTCCACTAACAATGTTAATGGGTTATCGGTGAAGTACTTAATGTACCATGTCAATGCGCGATCTTGTAGAGCAGTAACCAACTCCACCTCCTTTATATGATCATCTGTAATATTCTGTGCCTTCCATATAGCCTTCGTAAGGAACCAAAACTTGCCTGGGTCATCACTTCCAAAGCCCTTGAAAATGGGAAACTTCATGGATTCGCCATATTGAATGGTGGCGGAGGAAGTGGTGGTGTGGGTGAAGGTGGAGGTGGTGTGGGTGGATGAGTTATTCACGAAAAACACTGCTTTATCAACTCTACAACACTTCAGGGTGATGCCTGTACCACTCCCTCATTGTCACTCGAAGGAGGCTCTATCAATAGACTATATTCAAGACCTACTCTTTCTTGATTTATAAATATTCTTCTACTTTGCATAGATCCAAACATCAAGGCAGTGGCATAACCCACTTTTCACACAAGAGCATTTTAATCCAAGTATTCAAAGATTTCAAATACTTACCTCGCGGTCCTTTGAAAAAGCGTCGCTCTGCTTCACTGTAGCTGACTGAGGTATCGATCGCAAATTCTATCACAAATCCTCCTATGACTCAACCAAGCCAGTGATCGAAAACACACGTGATACTATCTTCAGAAGCTTCCAACCTTCGCACTAGCTC
Source organism: Pinus tabuliformis (assembly GCA_031772625.1). Lineage (NCBI taxonomy): Eukaryota > Viridiplantae > Streptophyta > Pinopsida > Pinales > Pinaceae > Pinus > Pinus tabuliformis. The sequence goes on from CM062807.1 coordinate 84,047,729, forward strand.
CAGGGTCCACACTATTGGACCATCAAGCCTCCACCTTCCATGGTCGTATGCCAATTTAGCAATCCACTCGTACAATTCAATTTGGAAGGTGCAGAAGAAGATTTTGTGTATTTCTTTGTATAGATACCTGTACAACCACTTTTTTTTTTTAGGTGCAGATTTATGTTCTCTTGCGCCACAAATTCATGGATCTTTCTATCCAACCACTTCTCAATTTCTTTCTTTGTTGGATTCTAGTGATGCGACATCACACATCTCTTTATGCAGATCCTAGTCCCGGAAACAGAACCATTTGTTGGCTTAGTGGGTCCTGTTATATATCCAAGAAACTCTCCTAGGTTGTAGATCGGAGATGCCTGGTAACATATAATCTTCAATATTGTTCTCTGAGCTATTGGAATAAATGATGGTTTGTATCAAGTTAGATAACCATTTCAGCTTTGTTTTCACTCAAGGCATGCATGAATGCTCTCACCAATACAAGGCTTCTGACCACTAATGCTCAATAATTTATAAATTCAATGGATAGATAGAGAATACAGACTATACCAACAGATTGCATACATAAACATAAATGAATGGCTAGCTACAGGCATCAAAAGAGAATACTAACCGTACTGGTAGATGCATATATGACCACATATAGAGGGCTAGCTACAGGCAATAAAGAAGCTTGCAAATCTAATTTATGATAGCAGAGATAAGATGACAGTTATCTAGCCTTAAACACAAAGAAAACATGAAAAAATTGTTCAAGTGCAAGAATAGAACAACAAAGAGAATGGACATTGAACATATAATGGTAAAATAAGATTATATTGCTAGAATGAAGATGAGAAGCTTGAAGGAACAGAGGAGGAATAATCTCCAGAAGTTGAACCCCTATTACATCTTACTCTCAGCTATTTATATCCTATCTACAATGGTCCTGAGCTCTAAGAGGCTTGGAGTATTATTCTATCTGATCTACATCGTTAACTGATTTGATGCCCTCTAGGCAAGGATGGGATCAAAGTTTTCTACTTTTGACAACAAAGTAACTGCTTTTAGATATTGTTGGTAGCTTGTTGAGCTGTTTGGGAGTTTTCTTGTGCCAGAGATGCTCCATGATGATTCTTTTGTTATGGATGAGTTACGTTGTCTGTTAATGCTCCATGACTGCTTTGTCGGTTTGGGGCTGTTGCGCTGTCTATGCTCCCTGATCGATTATGTTTCAGGCTATCTGCGCATGCTCCATGACTGTTTCTGTTTAGGGCAAGCTATGCTATGATGGAAGGGCTATCGGGCCTCTATTTTCCCTATAAATATTTAGAATGACTGTCTTTCTGTTAAATGCAAAAAAACACAGCAACCTTGTGAAAATCCCGCCCATCTTTGTTGCTTTCGGACTTAAAACATCATTAGATATGGCTTATTCTCCTCTTCGGTCCACCCATGTAGTGATAACACATCTCCATTGTCGATCTAGGAGTCCTAGATCCAACGGTGATGATCCATTTGGGGCGCCCCTTTTGTACTAGAGTTAACCACCCGATGAGGGTAGTTTTCTCTCTCCTCATCTTGGACACATGGCAGCCGTTGTATGGCATTGGGCAGAACTCGGACTAAACCACTTACTGCCCATGGGCCACCCAGAATCTTGCCTATTTCACAATTTCTTTGTGTTCTTAAAATGTTCCTAAAACATTGAAAATCATTAAAAAAGGACTTTGGCAGACTTGAAAAATTATGTATTTCACTCCCCGAACCTTTCAGCTCCGGGACTCATCACAATCAGTGTTGCCCAAAGGCTTCCTTTGTATTTCATCGAAACAACGAAAATACAAAAAAAAATTAAAATATGGGCTTTAGCGGACTTGAAATCATATATATTTTGCTTTCCAGACCCTTTTAGGTCCGGGTCTTATCACATATCACAAACCAAGCCTCCCTTTGTATTTTGTTTATACAACGAAAATACACAAAAAACCATTGAACACGGCTTTGGTGCGGACCTCAAATATTATGTATTTCATACTCATAACGTTATTGGGTCCGGTTATCGCGTCGCACATATGCCTGTGCATAGGCCCCGCCCCTTGGTGCTGCCCCAATTGTGATCTTCTGATGCAATGTGGGCCATTGATCTACTTGTGCAATCGACGGTCCACATTTACTCACCGATCGCAATCGCAATGCCCACTGTAACTGCTGATAGCAACCCGCCGATCCGATCATTGGTGATCGCTGATCGGTGGGGTATTGCGCCTATCCTTAATTTATCTGTGCTGGCCGATATGCGATTTGCCACTTAGATATGGGCCATTGATCAGCTAGATCTAATGGCTGCTATTCTTTTAGAATGTTAAGCCTGTGATTTATGGTTTTCATTGTTTTCTTTGGTTTTTTTACCTCCCGATAGTGTATTTTTGCCCTTCCAAGGGCTCTCCTCTTGTGCTGATTTTGACCTTTGGATGATTTTGAAGACTTTTGGGGCATACTTGGATCCTTTGGCATATTTTTAAGAAAATTTGGAGACTTTAAGAGCATATATGGATCCAATTTTGGGCCTTTTGTCAGTGAGGGTAACATTGGCTCCTTCTGGGGATGAAATCCTCCCTGTGAGGTTTCAAGGATCACAAATCAATGCCTTTCCTGTAAAAACAAGATCAAATATTCCTCCGAGTGTTCCATTGGGCATGGAGTCTATTTAGCATGAAATAAAAACTTGAAAAACCATATTTACAATACCAAGGCTTGAAAGCCTTAACTAAAATAAAGTTCAAAGAACATCCCATTGATTGGGCCATCAAAAACATATCCTTCCTTTGCTGCATCCCTTTTGAGAAAACAGTCACCAAACTGAAAATTGACCCTTTTTACCTTTCTATCAAAGGTTTCTTTCTCTTGGTCAGTGTGCATATCAACAAATTCATCAAAGACTTGCAAAAGCCTGTTGATTTGATCCTTTACTTCAAAAACTTTCCAGCATTTGACATTATCAGGCAGAGATGTTCTATATTTCACCTTATCTTTGTATGCTTTCGGCCTTGGATGTTTTCCCTGGAAGGTTTTGTACACTTGCTGAATGCTAAGGTCTGCTTCATACTCTGTTCTTGTAGCTTCCTTAGAGTAAGCCCCATCAAAGAACATGTCCCAAATCTGTGTGCCTTCTTGCTTTGTGATTTGGCAAACTGGTTTTTTAAGCTGTGTAGAGGCCAACTGATAAGGGTTGGTAATGTCAAGACTGAGCTTATCCATGATAGCCATGGGTATTGGATTATGGCTGGCTCCAGTGTCCAGGAGGCAATTATGAAGGATTTTATCATGAATAGTCAGAGAGACATAGAATGATGTGGAGTTGTCTTCACAATTTCAACCATTGGGCTGAGAATAATAGCTAGTTGGTCATCTTGTAGATTTACATAGTCAGTGGAAGCTTGGATGGCATTAGGCTCAAGAGCCTCAAGGATAGATTTCTTGAAGGACTCATTCTTCATTGGTTCAATCAGAGGTATAGGTATTCTTGGCTTCTGAATTTCTGATTGAAAACTGAAAGAAGAAGGGGACTTGTCAAGGCCTCTTACCTCTATGGCTGGAGCTTTGAGGATGATAAGATCAATTGTTGGTTGCTTCTGCTTATTAGCTTGCTGTTTTGCAGGGATGATAGCTTTATGAACAGGATTCTCCTTGGCATTATTCATTGTTGACCTCATATTATATCTGTGTTGGTCTTCAGTTTGTAGAACAGCTTCACCATCCCATTCTTAGCTGATTTGGTCATTGAATAATGACTTCTCATAGGCATCTTTGGTTAAAAAGGTGGCAATACCTTTTTCTTCGATACAATGGATCTCATCATCCTCTTCAAATTGTTCTTCCTCCATGACTACATTTTGAAGAGGGGTCTTCACCCTTTAGTCTTCATTGGCATCTTTGTTTCTTTGCAAAATCTGCAACTGCTCATTTGCTCTTCTATATGGATTTGGATTTGGAGGAGCAAAGGTATTAGGAACCCTTCCTTTCCCAAAATGCTGCTCAACCTTTAATTTGGAAACTTTAGAGGCTAATGACTCTATCATCTTGGCCATTTTATCAATCTTGGGATCTAAAGATGATGAAGGCTCAACCCTCTGTATTCTTCTATCAACATTACCTTTGAGCTTTTCTGCAGCCATGATGTTTGATTCTACTTCCAAGTCTGTATCTTGCATATCAGTCAAAGAAGCACATTGCCTCTCCCTCAACAGTAAACAAAAGTCAGAATCAAAGGCACTAGCATATATGAGCCTAACAGAGGTAGTGGTGGGTTTCACTTCAGCTGGTATCTTGCTGTACATGCGGTTAAATCTCTTATTAAAATCAGACATCATCTCACCATTTTCCCTCTGTATGTTCCCAAACTCAGTGTGGTAGTAAAGGAGATCATTCTTATCCCCCCAATGATTTAGGAATGCATCATCTAAGGCCTCAATATTCGCTATAGATGATGGGGTCATTTCCCTGAACCATTTTCTAGCCTCTCCATCTAGGCTTTGGACAAAGACTCTCATCCAGACATCATCTTCACTAATGTCCAAGTTATCAACATAGCTATAGAATGACTCAAGATGTTCTTTAGTTGAAACACCTTCAGTTCCAATGAACTTAGGCATATACTTTTGATATTCTCTAGTAGGCCAACCATTCAAAGGAGTGGGCAGTATTAGAAGTCCATAACTAGCAGCTATGATTCTTTCCATTTTGGTAGGTGCTTGTGGACCTGCCATAGCTATGGTGGCTAAAAGAGTATTGGTAGTCTGGATGATGGAGGGCTAAGGAGTGATTGATAGGACTGAAGGAGTATGATGGATAGGAGCTGAGGTTTCCTTTGGGCATACAATAAAAGGAAAACCTAAAGAATAAGGAGCTTTACGAATCTCTAAGAGTTTTTCTTCGCTGCTAGTATTAGAAGCTATACTCTCATCATATATTTGTTCTATTACAAGCCTTTCTGAAGAGATATAGGAGATTGTTTAGGTTTACTTGAACCTGATTCTCCTTTCTACAATACCTTTCTTTCTTTGATGATCTTTTCAGGATTAGGTACTAGGTCAGCTTGTGACTTTTGAGGATTTCTCCGAGAATGCCTCACAAACTGAGCCAGAACTATGAAGTGGAGTCGCCAAGACGTTCGACCTCCAGTAGAGTCACCAGATAGATGATTACAACCAAAAATGTGCCCAGACTTTGTCTATCATTAAAGTTGGATCTGTGTCATTTCCCAGGGAATCTCAGCTTCAATTTCCTCTCCCCGGCAACGACGCCAATTATTTTATCACTCCAAGAAACTCTCCTAGGTTGTAGATCGGAGATTCCTAGTAACATATAATCTTCAATATTGTTCTCTAAACTATTGGAATAAATGATGGTTTGGATCAAGTTAGATAACCATTTCAGCTCTGTTTTCACTCAAGGCATGCATGAACGCTCTCACCAATACAAGGCTTTAGACCACTAATGCTCAATAATTTATAAATTCAATGGATAGATGGAGAATACTGACTATACCAGTAGATTGCATACATAAACATAAATGAATGGCTAGCTATAGGCAGCAAAAGAGAATACTGACTATACTGGCAGATACATATATGACCACATATAGAGGGCTAGATACATGTAGCAAAGAAGCTTGCAAATCTAATTTATCAAAGCAGAGATAAGATGACAATTATCTAGCCTTAGACACAAAGAAAACATGAACAAATTGTTCAAGTGCAAGCATAGAACAACAAAGAGAATGGACATTGAACATATAATGGCAAAAGAAGCTTATATTTCTAGAATGAATATGAGAAGCTTGAAGGAAGAGAGGAGGAATAATCTCCAGAAGTTGAACCCCTATTACATCTTACTCTCAGCTATTTATATCCTGTTTACAATGCTCCTGAGCTCTAAGAGGCTCGAAGTCTTAATTTGTCTGATCTGCATTGTTAATTGATTTGATGCCCTCTAGGCAAGCATGGGATTGGAGTTTTCTGCTTCTGACAATAGAGTAACCACTTTCAGATATTTTTGGTAGCTTTTTGCACTGTCTAGGAGTTCTATGCCAGAGATGCTCCATGATGATTCTGTTGTTATGGATGAGCTGCATGTCTGTTAATGCTTCATGACTACTTTGTTGGTTTGTGGGTGTTGCACTGTCTATGCTCCCTGATCAATTATGTTTCAGGCTAGCTGCACGTGCTCCATTATTGTTTCTATTTAGGGTGAGCTATGTTGCGATGGAAGGGCTATCGGGCGTCTGTTTTCCCTATAAATATTTTGAATGATTGTTTTTCTGTTAAACGCAAAAAAACACAGCAACCTTGTGAAAATCCCACCCATCTCTGTCCCTTTCAGACTTAAAACATCATTAGAAATGGATTATTCTCCTCTTGGGTCCACCCTTGCAGTGATAACACATCTCCATTATTGATCTAGGAGTCCAAGATCCAACGGTGATGATCCATTTTGAGTGCCTCTTTTGTACTGGAGTTAACCGCCCGATGAGGGCGATTTTCTCTCTCCTCATCTTGGACATGTGGCATCCACTGTATGGCATCGGGCGGAACTCGGACTAAACCGCTTACCGCCCATGGCCTGCCCGAAATCCTTCCTGTTTCACGATTTCTTTGTGTTCCTAAAATGCGCCTAAAACATTGAAAATCATTAGAAAATGACTTTGGCAGACTTGAAAAATTATGTATTTCACTCCTCGAACCTTTCAGGCCCGGGACTCATTGCAATTGGTGCTCACCAAAGGCTTCCTTCATATTTCATCAAAACAGTGAAAATACACAAAAACATTAAAATATGGGCTTTAGTGGACCTGAAATCATATATATTTTGCTTTTATCACATATTGCAAACCAAGCCTCCCTTTATATTTTGTTTATACAACGAAAATACACAAAAAACCATTGAAAGCGGCTTTGGTGCGGACCTCAAATATTATGTATTTCATACTCATAACATTGTTAGGTATGGTTATCGCATTGCACATATGATTGTGCATAGGCCCCACCCCTTGGTGCTACCCTGATTGCAATTTGTCGATGCAATGTGGACTGTCGCTCTGCGCGCGCGATCGACGGTCCACGTTTAATCGTCGATCGCAATCACAATGCCCACTGTAACCGTCGATAGCGACCCATCGATCCGATCATCGGTGATCACTGATCGGTGGGGTCTTGCACCCGTCCTTAAGTTATATGTTCTAGCCGATATGCGATTTGCGCTTAGATCTGGTTCGTTGATTGGATAGATCTAACAACGGTTCTTTTGGACTGTTAAGGCTGCGATTTATGGTTTTCATTATTTTCTTTGGTTTTTTTACCTCCCAATAGTGTATTTCCGTCCTTCCAAAGGCTCTCCTCTTGTGCTGATTTTGACATTTGGATGATTTTGAAGGCTTTTGGGGCATACATAGATTCTTTGGCATGTTTTTAAGCAAATTTGGAGACTTTAAGAGCATATATGGATCCAATTTTGGGCCTTTTTTCAGCGAGGCTAACAGTTCCTGACCCAGGTTTAGAGTTAGTTGCACAAAACAAATCCCTACACTACTGGCCCTTTCGGCATCAATCCGCAGAGTGCAGATTGAAGTATCACCTAAAGCAGTATGGGGGGATGCTGGAACCAAGTTTCCGCACCGAGAGATCAACATGATGTTGTTTTATGCCCTAAATCCACCTTCTCTCAGATCGATAAGCCTTTATGGGTTATCAATATAACTCCCTTTAATCAGCCTCTAGACCTCTGCGAAGGTCTATGACTATCTTTCGCGGACCCTGAACAAGCTAATATGCTACTTACATGCCTCAAAGATTACTCTTAACCCAGTAATTACTCAGATCGGCTTAAGTGTTTGATAACTTCAACATACAACATGATAATCTTCGCGTAAATAATTAACATCAATTGCATTCTTATAACAGTATAAATCGTGTAAAGTCACACATAAATACATCATTCTTTCATAAACCCATCACAACATAAGTGCATTGATATAAAATAGAGGTAAAGAGATCAGCTTACAGACTCAAAAATTCCCTGCGAACTCAGTTGCAGGGGTCCACGCACTCAACTGCAGACTCTACACTAGGCCTCTATGCACACAACTGCAGAGCCTTTCTTCTACTCTAAGACTTCTATGATCTTCCTTCTACTGACCCATTACATTCATCCTCATCTTCTATTGCTTGCCTTATACATCCTAAGACACACCTATTTATATAATCCCATGGTCTGAGGACCATGGTAGATCCCCAAAAATCTGACTTGACTTACATAAAGAACGGTAAAACCCTTTATGATTATTTAACTAACTACGTGCTCTGTGACCACAATTTGTGGAGACTTTACATCTTTATACAACAAAACTTGGGATTTTGCCCCAAAATTGACCCTAGGGGATCCCATCCCAACAAGGTCCTAGACACTACAAGGATATATTGCGACAACAAGAGTGGGATTCAATTGAAATAGAATCATGTGTTTCATGACAAGTCCAAGCACATAGATATCTGATATCACTACCTTAAAGACATGGTGAGTCATTAGACTCCATTAAATATCAACAAATGATCATATTGCAAATATTCTTACCAAGGATTTTTCAAAATGGACATTCTTGGTCTTCAAAGAGTAGCTTAGATTGATGTATGTGACCCCTCCTAATAAGTGGAATCAATGACTGATAACACTAAGCATAGATATTCCTATTTGGTTGAGATCCCCAAAGAGGGAATGTAGCATTGATGGATCCTAGGGTTGAGGGAACTTTGAACAATAATGTAACTCGCATGTATGTCACCCATAGGGTGTGTCTGATCCTTTTTTGCTTCGAAAAGTTTGGTATCTCCCCCTATCTTGTTCTAGAAAATTATACCCTAGCTAGCATCATTTGCACAAGTCACGCTTTTTGGGATTGTCCCTCCCCATCTAGCCAATAGGTTATAGAGGCTTTGGGGTGTGTGGCCCTTACCTTTGGTATGTCAGGTATCTCACCCAAGCTCGATTATGATGCAAGTGTTCTACCACATGACTCTATAGGGTCGTTTCTGGGAAGATCGATAGGAAGTAGGATGGATGTGATCCTTACTTCATATATATGAAGTGATATCTTGTCCATTGATCACATAATGGGAAGGTTGTGATCCTTTCTTGGAAAGTTGTATCTCGCCTATTGCTCAATATAGGGTGGAAGTCGTATGCCCCCCTATGAAATGAATTGGGGTGATCATGTACCATAGGACATTCCCCATTGTCATAGACATGAGGTGAAAGCATCCCACAAGACCTTCCTCATTACTGAGAGGGTGGTAGTTGTAGCTCTCCTGTGATTATTCTTAAATTTAGATTCAAGAATGTTTCAACAAAGTGTTGAGAAGAGATGGGACAAGACGTTATGACAGGATACTTGCGATGTAGTTGGAATTTCTCTCTAGTTGAGAGGGAGTGTTAATTTGGAATCTCAATGAAAAATTCCAATCATGGGACTAAATTCCTCTTTCCAAGAGGACCAATCTTGACCTTTGAAGCACTATCATTGGATATGGGAAAGTGTATTTTCAAAATGAATCCCATAATGTCACAATTCATCAATTTGGGCTAGAGGCTAATTAATCCCTCCTCCAAAGCCTATAAATTAAGGTCACCTAAAGCTCTTTTGGACATCATCATCTCTTCTTCATTTTGATACATCTAAAATTCCAAGTCATCTCTTCACATGTGTGAGCAAGAGGAAGGAAAATTATAGGTGGCCGAAAATCTTAGTTTTGCAGCACTTTCAGGAGTGTTGACCACTTGTTTTGGAGCTATTTTGAGGTTTGATCTCTTGTGGTTATTTATATTTTGGTTTGGAGAGTATCTTGGCACAAAAAATGAGGAGATCTAGGAACTTTGATGAGGGTTGACCACATAAATAAATTGCAGACTTTGACTACAAAAAATATCTCTCCATTGATCAAGTTTGAAAAGATACTTATGGAATTTTTTGGGATGACTTTGACTAGAACTTGAGGCTAAGTTGGAGTATTGTTAACCAAGATCTTGATTGATAGTTTTGATAGTTGACTATTGACTACGGAACATCGACTATTAGTTAACTTTCATAATTTCATACTTTATGACAATTCACTGCATTTGACTATTTTGGATATTGGTTGGTTGTATTGTTGGATAAGTCAATATTTGACTTTCATTCTTGTTTATTGATTTAGTCTCATTGTACTCTATGTGCAACATTTGAATACAATCTAGTAGAAGAAGAATTTCAAAGCATTTCCCCCTTGTGAGGTTTTTCCCTGGTCTTTGACCAAATCAGTGTCTCTTGTTGATGTGTTGGATGTCTCCTATTATCATTGCATTTGTTGTTCTATACTTAATTACTAAATTATTTATTAAGAATTAATTTTTATTGAGAATATTTGTAATTGAATAAGTGAATTGGGCTAAATTAATTGATATAGCATAGAGTAGTGCCAAAATTAACACTTTGAGCACATTATCGTAGATTTCATATTAGTTTTCATATCCAAGACCCATTTTACTAGAGAAAAATATCTAACATTTGAGAATATTATCTAATGTTTTGGTCCCTTTTATAAACTTTGAGTTCATATTTAACTAAGAATTTTTTTCTCTTGATCCTTTCCTAAGGACACAACTTAGATCTCCCTTAACATCTACCTCATTTTCAACTTCTTAATCTGAATCTAGATCTAAATTTTGATGATCAATGGCTTGAGTATTCATGGCTTTGCATTTTCTAGTTCTGCTTGATACAGATTTCACATGTTCTACCTCTGATACATTATTGTAGCAATCACAAGTTTTCAACTCTCCCATATTTAGTGAGTCTTTGGAAGCTAATTCCTTTCGAATTAAATTCTTTGTTCTTACTTCATATGTAGTATGCATCTTCAAATTTTTCTTATCTTTCATTTCTTCAATGTCACCTCCTTCATAGGTTTTTTCAACTACTCCCATATTTATTTTATTTCTTTACAAAGTATCACATTATTGAATTTTGATATTGATAGGTTGCTCAAGATGGAACTTATGAATTCTACATTATGCTTTCCATCCTTCCTTTCATCTAGAACAAACTTCCAAGCATCAAAACCAAAATAAATTAGATATGCCCTAATCCTTTTCTTCTAGAAGGCATAGTTTGATGCATCAAACATAAGATATTTAATTAAACCTTCATGAATAGCCATTTTCCCTTTGAGATCTTCCTTCTAGTGGATAGCCTGCTTCTAAAGGAACTTACTATGATACCAATTATTGGATTCACATGATTATATTGAGAGGATGGGTGAATTAGCATAATGACAATTTTTATTTATTTAAAGCTAGTAAAACATCATAATGCATCAATCCCATAAATGGAACAAGTAGCATAATATATCCATATAATTTCTTATGGGAGAAAACCACAAAAATATTTATATAAAATATCTTGTAGGAACCAACCTACAAGAGGCATCAATCGACTCCTCTCTTTTGTAGGCGCCAACCTACATGAGATACCAATCCCCTCTATTTCTTTGTAGACACCAACCTATGTGAAACACCAATCCCCTCCACTTCTTTGGAAGAATGAACCTACAAAACATACTAATATCATCTGTTGAAAATATTTGTAGGAACCAACCTACTTCACTGAGTATTCTTACTTCTTCATAATGTCAGTTAGCTACTTCTACTTTAACCGATTTTTCTTTCTAAATCCACCATCACTAGGTCTATTAATTTCATATGCCTTCATTAGGCGTACCTTTTGATTCTTCCCTTACCAAATATACTTCTCCCAAAACGTGTTTCTTTTGGCTTCTTCCCAAGAATTAACTTTCACAACATGCCACATATCCAATTCTACAAATCTAGTGATAAAACGTCTACCATATGTACCTGGTGATATTTTCTCTAAATCCTCTATATTTCATAGTCTAAAACATATTTGAAGGAATGCTATACAAAAATTCCCAAGTTGACTTGTTTGAAGCATGTTTCAGGATAATTTCGGAACACTAAATCTGTTAGATCATATCCCTAAAATTACAATGAAACATGGTTTGAAATTTCTACCATAATTATATTGAGATATATTCTTTGTCTCCTCCATATTTCACTATTTGAAGTGTCTTAGAAAGCAATTTATATAAAAAAATTCAAAGATGAACTATTTAAAGCATGTTTTAGGAGCATTAAGGAATGTTAACTTCTTCAGATCATCTCTCTAAAATTATAGTGAAAGAAGATTTTAAATTTATATCATATGTAACTTTAGATATTTTATCTATATCCAGATCTTAGGAGCATTCAAGAAGCATAAATTGCTCAAATTGTATCTCCAAAATAATAGTGAACCTAGGTCTGAAATTTGAGTCATTGGTAAACTAAGATCTTATATCTATTTCCTCCAAGTTTCACGGTATGAAACATTCCATAAGAAAACTTATGAAAAAAATTCTAAGATGACTCGTTCACCCCATAAATCACATTTTTTCTTCCACCTAAATTTGACTCCAAGTATTAGCCCAAAAATTACTCATCTCCTCTTGCAACCTCAAATCTCTTGTTTCTTTGATGATATTAAAATTCAATCATATGCCCCTTATTTATAGTGCTTCTACATTCACTTATGGGGAAGCCTTGTAAAAAATGTTAGGTTGGCATGCTTATAGTTTGGTTGAGTCAGAGGAATTATTTCATATCTCTTCATTCGTATGGAATTAGACATATTTCCATATAATATTGGAAATTTCTTAGAATAACATTTCAAACCATATATCTTATGCTCCAATTTCAGCTAGATAACTTGACTAAAAAATACTTCAAATATAGGGTAGCCAAATGGGGGATCAAAAATCCCAAAAAAATATTTCCAACAATATTTATTTTCCAATATTTATCTTGGACATAATGACAACTATATTTCCAATAAAAGGATGGGATTTTATTTTTTTTCCTTGTCACTCCAGTGAAGGATGGTGGTGTTGATGGTTGGGATTAGCTAAAACTCAAATATAACATTCAAGGGAATAATTTTCCTCCATTTTTTAAGAGATGGTGCTCTTGTATAATAAATAATTACACATTCAAAATAAAAATAAAGAAATGAGATTGAGTGAGGACCAAGCCTCAAAAATTCAAAAAAATATGATTCATATGAATAGAAACATTAAATATATTTCAACATTCACAACTCATATATTTTCATAGATCTTCAAGCATAATTGTAAGTAAAAATATCAATCATTTGGAATAAATAAAGAAATCATGACGTTCATTGTTAAATAAATTTAAAAGATATTTCCATAAAACTCATAGGGATGAAAGTGATGCACCCTTATAATCTTAGACATAAAACTCAAATTTTAAAGATCACACTAGATGTACTCTTAAATAGTTCCCCAAGAAACCATAAACAATATATTAAAGTCCTAATAACTTCTATTTTATCCAATAAATGTAAATGAATTTTTAAATTTAAGGATAAGGATTGGGTTCCCATGAAGCATATAAAAAAAGTGAGTACCTACAAAATAAAATAAATAACAATTAGAAGCTTGTATCAATTCTTGGAAGACTCCACAGTAAATTGGCTAGATTATTTCTGAGTAAGAAGAAGGTTTGGAGAAATCATATTTAGAGGAAGAAGATGCAGCGAGGAGAAGTAAATATTGAGGTAGAACTTCTTAGTGCAATGGATGATATAGTTATACTTGGAGGAAATATTAGAAAGAAAAAGGAAATATTAAAAGAATAAACATGATTTTGATGAAGAAGAAATCATCATCCTAAAGATGGAAATCCAAATGTTATCTATGTTTAGCACTTTCTTTTTCTATAGAAAAATAATAACATTTTCATTAAGGATGAAGAATTACATTATGTGGATGCACTAGGTGCACTCGGATATATTGGCCAAATCCATTTTGTTCCTATGTGAGCTTATTTTGTCATTCACTACTTTTCTGCTTGACTTACTTTTACATGTGTTAGCACTCCTCAGTGTCCCAAGGCTAACAAAGGAGATTGAAGAAGGTAACCCCAAACCAACTTTGGATCTCGTAGCTAGCCTTACCAAATCAGAGAGGGATCTCTCAAGAATCTCACGACCAATGAAGTGCCTGGAGATGAAATCAGATGTTAGGCTAGATATTAAGCTCACTAGGGTTTGATTTTAGGGTTTGTTAGATGAAGCTCATAGATCTAGGAACTAGGCTAGGGTTTGAAATGATCAATTGCATAGATATAATGGGGAAAGGTAGGTATGATCAACGATAAGAGTAGGTTGTCATAGTGGTATAGGGATGAAAAGATAGAGGATCATAATTATCATGTAACCATGAATTCACTCATTAGAAGAAATAGAACACTAGCATGAAAATCTCATCAAAACAGAGAATATAACTTATGAATTATACTTAAACACCTATGAGATGATCATAAGAAACTCATCTAGGAAGGCCTCCAAAACAACTTGCCAAAATTCGCTACACTTATGCTAAAATCCTGCTACACTTCCGCACATTTCATTGCACTTTTGTGGAGAAACCTATTTTCAAAGTTTTCATGATCAAGAGTTGATTTTTCTTGATGTAATTAGCCTTGAGATAATCCTAAATGATGTAATTAATTGTTCTATGGATGGTAAGAGTGAATTTTATTGTAATTAATGCTTTCAAATTCAAACTAAGTTAGTATAAACAAGGAGTTGGTTTCTAACCTCCCTATGTTTTGGTATGGTTGGAGACATTCATGTAAACAATTCCTATGATGATGGATTCGACCCCTGAGAGGGGGAAAGTAGTTTTTCATCAATATGTAGCCTGATCTAAGTAAAATAAAGGGTTGGATGTTTGATAATCATGTCTTGGAGCTAGTGTACACTTTCTTGCAGTAATACAACATGCAATTACAACTATTATCTTAGGATTCTTGTGGTATGCTTTTATGAGAGTGTTTTTTTCTCTGTTTTATCATCAAATTGAATATATATTTTTCCTTACTACCATATCTATGCTTTCTTGCGGTCATCTCATAGGTGTTTAAGAAGAATTAATAAGTTATATGCTATGCTTTGATTTGATTTTCATGCTATTTTTCTATTTCTTCTTATGAGTGAATTCATGGTTACATGCTCATCTGATCCTCTATCTTTTCATCCCTATACCACAACGACAACCTACTCATATCACTGATCGTACCTACCTTGCCCCATTATATCTATGTAATTGATCATTTCAAACCCTAGCCTATTTCCTAGATCTATGAGCTTCATCCAGCGAACCCTAAAATCAAACCCTACTGAGCTTAATATCTAGCCTAACATCTGATTTCATCTCCAGTCACTTCATTGGTTGTGAGATTCTTGAGAGAGACCTCTCTAATTTCGTAGGGCTAGCTACAAGATCCAAAGTTGGTTTGAGGTTACCTCCGTCGGCCTCCTTTCTTAGCCTTGGGACGCTAAGGAGTGCTAACAACATGCATGCACTAATTACAATTAATTTTACAGATATAGAAATTAAATACAGTTGTAATAATGTAGACTCTTAGATTTTTAATATAATATTATCAAATCTGTTGTGACAAACTATCAAGTGGAATATCCACAGAATTTTACAGATCATTTGGTACCAGAGAAAGTTTCTTTGGGTGTTTTTTTGGAGATTGTAGGGATCTAGATCAGTGGGGTCGAAAATCGTAAAACCCTAATAATGGGAAATGAATATTTAAATGAACCTCGTGATCTTGCAGAGGTGAGGTTTTTACAGCTTGAAGAAAAAGTCATGGATATAAACCATAATTTAAACCTCCTCATGGTGGCCCTAATATAAAAGCTAGGGATATTTGGAGAAGAAGGGGGTTCATATGTAGAGGACAAATCAGAAGGGGGATTGGGAGATAGGGAAGACATGGAGAAGTAGCCGAAGAAAGAACCCAGAAAATATCCACTCAGTTTGAGTGTTGTGAACCAATCCGTATTTAAAGTGGAAGAAAATTTTGATATCAAGCCATACCAAAGCGAGATCAACGCTTTGAAGTTGAACCACTAGTTGAAAAAACTGGAAGTTTATTTAAGTGTCCATCAGATCAAGGAAGGGCAGAAGATCTCATTCACGTGGCTAAAAATGGAGGGACAAGCACTGACTTGGTGGAATAGCCACACGAAAACCCTGAGGTTTGAGGGAGAACCTCCAGTGACTAAGTGGGAGTATTTCGAAACCCTCACTAAGTCATAGTTTTATCCCCTTGGGTACGTGGAAGACCATTGGATCTAGTGGCATCACTTCAGGAACAATTTGGGCCAAAGCGGGCAAGAGTACACCATATAATTGAGAAATATGGCTATAATGTTGGGTATCTCTCCAAAGAATCTAGATGTATTCCTCAAGTATTTGGGGGGTCTGCATCGCCATCTGTGTGAGCAAGTGATGTTGTTCAAGCCAAAAATGGTGGACAAGGCTTGTGTACAGGCACGATACTTGGAGAACATAGGCCTAAAATGAGTGCAATAAAGTGAATCAAAGCAAAAGGAGCAACAAGATGCTTCTAAGGATGGGAAGAAGAAGTATAAAGGGGGAAAGGATAAAAATACACCAGCCATAGCACGCCTGTGCAAAGATCCTAGAAACCACTACAACCATTGCAATGTTGATGCTCATACAGAGGAGAGTTGTTGGAAGTTGCATCTAGAGCTAAACCCAAAGAACAAGAAGAAAGATAATAAGAGGATAAATCTCATGGCCATTGATTAGGGAAACCAAATTGAAAGCAAATCAGGCATGGATGAGAATATCATCTGTACATCAGTGTAGAAGGAGGTGAATCTGAGTAGCCTTCAGCAATAGGAAGAGAAAGAAATGACCAAACTCTTCCATGTAAAGATACATGTCAAGAAGATGAAGATTGATGCTCTGTTTGACTCAGGATCGCAGGAAAATCTCATTGCAGCAGATCTAGTCAAGAATTTGGGGTCAGAATTTCATGATCATCCAAACCCATATCCACTGGGATGGGTACATAAGGATGCATATTTGAAGGTAACAAAACAATGTAAAATTAGATTTGCTACTAGTGTTGATTTTATTGATGAAGTAGATATGGATGTGATTCCCCTTGATGTAGGTGGAATCGTGTTTGAGAGTCCATACATATATATGTGTGAGAAATATTCATGAGGAGAGCTAACCAGTACCAACTCATTAACAATAGAAAATCATTCATCATCAACGTGCACAAAGTAAAGTCGAAAATTTCACTGGTAAGTGCCAATCAAGCTAAGAAATTGATTAGTTCCAGCAAGAAGCATGTTTTATTGTTTTTAAGAGAAAATCATTATGTAGAGGAGTCAATAAGAGGCAAGGCATCCCTAGAGGGGTGTACTAAGAAATAAAAATAGAAATTGGAGGAGTTGTTACAGGTATACAAGGATGTGTTCTGAGAGCCTAAAGGGATACCCCGTAACAAAGAATTGGAGCACAAGATCCAATTATTTCTCGACTCCCCATTGCCAAATATTGGGTTGTATAGGAAGTTTGTTATAGAAGCAAGTGAGGTGAAGAAATAGTTGCAAAAGCTATTGGAGCAAGGTTTCATTCGACCGAGTACATCACCATGTGGTTCACCCATCATCGTTGTGCCAAAGAAGGATGGTACTTGGCGAATGTGTATATATTACAAAGCATTAAATAAAATCATGCTCAAGAAAAGATAGCCCCTACTAAGGATAGATGATCTACTAGATCATTTGTAGAAAGAAAAGTATTAAACCAAGTTGGACTTGAAGTTTGGATATCACCAGGTTTGAGTCGAATAAGAAGATACATGGAAGACTGCCTTCAAAACTAGGCAAGGTTTGTATGAGTGGTTAGTTATGCCATTTGGCCTATGTAATGCATTGACTACATTTATGAGATTAATGTATGATGTACAGTGCCCTTTTATAGATTAATTTGTTATTGTCTATTTGGATGATATAATGCTATATAGTGCTACCTAGGAGGAGCATATTTCACATTTGACACAGGTGCAGGAAAAATTGAAGAAGCGCCAGCTGCTAGCAAATATCAAGAAGTGTGAGTTTGCGCAGCAGTTCTTGGTGTATTTGGGATATGTGATTGGTGGAGGAGAATTGAAGATAGATCCTTCCAAGATGGAGGCTGTCATGAAATGGTCGCTACCTACTAATGTTACTAAGGTTAGGAGTTTCATTGAAGTAGCACAGTACCTAAGGAAATTCATAGCCTCGTTTTTAGTGGTAGCTATTAGTTCTAGTCTTCGCAGGTTGTCACTGGTGATCAAGATGGGCTCTTACTATGTCTGGTTTTATTGGATGTTTTGCACATGATCTTCAGTGCAAAACATTTCCATCATAAGTAGCTCAGAAAAATCTTTCTAATGGTATAATACACTCCCAAAACCGACTTTTGGATTAGAAGATATGACCAAATGAATAATTGACTCAAAAATCAACCAGTGCAGCAGTTCATGTATTTAATGATCCTAAGGAAGCTAGGAGATGCTAGTGGTTGGTTTTGTGGCTACATTGTGATAGAGAAGGAGAGAACATAAAATTTAGGTCATAGATGTATGTCGTGCTACTAATCCTTATCTCAACATATGGCGAACTCGTTTCTCTACTTCGATTGAAAGAAATATTCATGAATCTGTGTAGCGGTTGGTCCATCCAATTTAGTTTTTTTGCAGATGCAGTTGATTCCAGATAGAAAATTGATCCTAGAATTGGTGCCTCCTTCACTCGGTTTCAAACTATGTGTTGGGTCCCTATAATACTAGTGATTACCCCATTACTATTGTATTTATACCCATTATTTATATTGTTGTGCCCCTATTACCCCCATATTGTTATTTCTGTGCCCCATAGAATCCCTCTATTGTTATTTTTGTGGCTTTATATTATTATTGTTAGGTCGGCTGGATTATATTGTGACTCCTTAGACTCCTATATATAGAAAGGAGGTTTTGTCATTTGTATCATCCAAGAATTGTTCATTTATGTAATGTAAAGGAGGTTGCCCCCTCGAAGAGGCTAAATTCTAAGGCGTTGATCTTTCTTTTCTATCTTTTCTTGAGCTGGTTTCATAACATTTGGTATCAGAGCTTTGGATTCTAGGGTTTCGCTTCTCCAAACAGGTCATCGTGGCAGTTTCGCTATAACTTTTTTCTGTGACGTTTCAGAAGTCGCAAAAAAAACCCATTTGAGAAGAAATCACGCTGAACCTTGGGTCCGAATTTCAGAGCTTTTCGCACGATATTTTCGGAGATATGATCTGAGGAAGTTGGTCTTTTTGCAGACTCCTGAATTACACGCAAAACAGGTGACCTGGGTAAAATCATCATAACTTTCTCTCTGAGCATCGGATTGAAATTTTGTAAGAAGGTATAGAAAGAGGACAGACTGTAGTTTTCTTTTATATATTTTTCAGAGTCAAAGGTTGAAGCAGTGACACGTGGCACTTCATACAAGTTTGCTCTACTGAAATAGTCTATAATGAGGTCACTGCGGGAGATTGTGCATAACTCTTTCTTGGAGAATCCAATTTGGATCAGACTAGTGGCATTGGAAAGAGGACATATAAGGCTACTACAGGTCACAACTTTAGAACTAGATGATTCAAAATTACAGAGATACATCAGATTCAATATCAGGCTTCTAAAAAGTAAAAAAAGGTGTGTAGTTTTTTTTTATTTTTATTTTTGCATAAGCTTGGTTTGAAGGAATTCAAAGGGCATAGTAAAGCATTATTATCGGTAACTGATGCCCCGAGGAAAGAAAATGCAAACACCTAGTAAGGAACCTGAAAGCTCTAGCTTGACTCATGAAGAAGAGGAAGAAATGCTACATGATATATCAAAATTACAAGAACAAGTGCAACGAATGTCATGCTCAGAAAAGCTAACAGATGCTAAGTTAATGGTGTGGAATCTAAGATAAATGGCGTGGAATCTAAGATAAAGGGCATGGAAGCTAAGATGGATGATCTGAAGACAGATTTGAGGACAGATTTGAGGACAGACATGGCAGATTTGAAGACAGATTTGACAAATTTTCTACAAGAAATACTTACTAATGGTGAAAAGGTTGTAAAGGAAACTCATGATGTGAACAAAAGAAATGTTAATCATGATTCCATAGACTCTAATGTTGGATCGAAGACCCACCATATTCCAAAAATCGATATGAGGAAGTTTGATGGCAAGGATCCCGCCACATGGATATTACAGATGGAGCAATTCTTCGATCTCAATAATGTGCAAAACACACAAAAGGTATGTATGGCAACTTTATATTTGGAACCAAATCAGTTTGTATGGTATCAATGGCTTTGTTCTCATAAACAATTTATCACTTGGGCAATTTTTACAGAAGAATTGATAGCACATTATGAGGATACAAAAAGCAACACTTTTTTTAGCCAATTGATAAGTCTCAAACAAAAGGGTTCAATAATGGAGCACATTGAGGAGTTCCAAAAATTGAACATAAGGGTAAAAGATATTCCAGAGGAGCATAGGATTGATGTGTTCATAGGGTCTTTAAAGGATAATATCCAACATGATGTGCGCCTTTGGGAACCTGATTCATTAGAGAAGGCATTCAAGTTAGCAAGAAAAATGGAAAGCAAAATTATGGCAACTAGGAAGCATACCATTCACAACTATAAAGAAGGAAGTGTTGTTGCCCATAGTCTTCCAAAACCTACAAGGTTGACACCACAACAATTGGAAGAAAAAAGAGCAAAAGGGCTTTGTTACAATTGTGATAGAAAATACACAAAAGGTCATAAGTGTGCTGAGAAGAAATTATTCTACATAGATTGTGAAGAGGAAGAAGAAAAGGAGCAAGAAAGGTCAAAAGAAGAGGATATATTCCAGGAACAAAGCCTAGATGAAGAACAAATAAATCTGACCATATCTTGTAATGCATTGGCGGGAATTACCACTCCTCAAACCATCAAGATAGAAGGACAAATCAAGAAGAAAAAGGTAATAGTGTTGATTGATTCAGGAAGCACCCACAATTTTATTCATTGTAGGGTAGCAAAAGAATTGAATTGCTTCCTATATCCAGCACCAGAGTGTCAAGTGATGATTGCAAATGGAGGAACAATAAATTGTTCTGGAAAGTGCCATAATATCAAGCTATCCATGGGAGAATATGTATTGACTAGCCCAATGCTTTCCATTCCAATGGGAGGTGCTGATGTTGTACTAGGAGTCCAATGGCTACAATCCTTGGGTACAATAGCTTTTAATTTTCAAGAACTTTTCATGAAATTTTCTGGGAAGGAAAGGAAGTTGAATTAAGGGGTATTGCAGGGAAACCAGGAAAGATAATCAGCTCTAATGGCATGACAAAGCTTCTAAAAAAGGAGCAAAGAGGTGTAATTGCACAATTATGTTCGCTAGATGTTTCCACATTGGAATCATCTATTTCTCCAGATCTCCAAAAAGTCCTGGACAATCATTCCAAGGTATTTGAGACTCCCAAAGGTCTCCCACCTATGCGTGATCATGATCATGCTATTCATCTGATTCCAGGAAGTGTTCCTCCAAACATCAGGCCGTACAGATATCCATATGTCCAAAAAAGTGAAATTGAACGTATGGTTGCAGAAATGCTAGAGGCTGGTATAATTCAACCGAGTCAAAGTTCTTTCTCAGCTCCAGTAGTATTGGTGCACAAGAAGGATGGATCATGGCGCATGTGTCCAGATTATAGGGAGCTCAACAAGCTCACTATTAAAGATAAGTTCCCCATTCCTGTCATTGATGAATTACTGGATGAATTGCATGGATCAATTTACTTCACCAAGTTGGATCTTCGTTCGGGATATCATCAAATCAGAATGAAGATTGAAGACATTCCGAAAACGGCATTTAGAACTCATGAGGGTCATTATGAATTTTTGGTCATGCCTTTTGGCCTTACCAATGCACCTTCAACATTTCAAGGTTTGATGAATTCAATTTTCAAACCATTCCTTAGAAAATTTGTGTTGGTATTTTTTGATGATATACTAATCTACAGCAAGTCTTGGAAGGATCATGTTGAACATGTTGACAAGGTGCTACAACTATTGGAGGAGAAACAATTATATGCAAAAAGATCCAAATGTTTCTTTGGAGTCCAGGAGGTGGAATATTTGGGTCATATTGTATCTCATGAAGGAGTTAAGGTAGACCCTAGCAAAATTAAAGCCATTAAGGAATGGAAAATCCCCACATCCATAAAGCATCTGCGAGGATTTCTTGGGTTGACAGGGTATTATCGCAAGTTTGTTAAGAATTATGGGAGAATAGCAGCACCTCTAACAACATTATTGAAGAAAGATTCATTTTCATGGACTCCGGAAGCAACAAAGGCCTTTAAACATCTTAAAGAGGCAATGTGCCAAGCACCGGTCTTAGCTACACCAGACTTCACAAAAACCTTTATTGTGGAATGTGATGCTTCAGGAAATGGAATTGGTGCTGTTCTAATGCAAGATGAAAGACCCATTGCTTTTGAAAGTCGTCCAATCAAGGGAAAGTTTTTAAGCAAAGCTATTTATGAGAAGGAAATGTTGGCAATACTCCATGCACTTAAGAAATGGCGACCCTACCTAATGGGAAGACACTTCAAGGTAAAAACAGATCATGATAGCCTTAAATACTTTTTAGAACAAAGATTATCCTCTGAAGAGCAACAAAAGTGGGTCACAAAGATGTTGGGTTATGACTTTGAAATCATCTACAAAAAAGGGAAGCAAAATGTGGTGGCAGATGCACTCTCAAGAAAGGATGAGGATATGGAAGCATTGTTGTGTGCCATTTCTATTATCCAACCAGATTGGATAAACGAAGCAAAGGAGGAATGGAAGAATGACGAAGAAGTGTGGGCACTTATTCGAAAGCTACAACAAGATTCCAGTACTTCTGATACATTTAGCTGGAAAAATGATTCATTATGGTACAAAGATCGCTTATACCTCTGTAAGAATTCCCAGCTAAAACAAAAGATTCTTATGGAATTGCACACTTCTCCCTTAGGAGGGCACTCAGGATTTTTAAAAAATTACCACAGGGTTAAGAAGGAATTTTTTTGGGATGGCCTTAAATCAGATATTCAAAAGTTTGTGGCGGAATGTTTGGTTTGCCAACAAAATAAAGTTGAAACAATTAAGACACTGGGTCTATTACAACCTTTATCCATTCCAAGCCAACGTTGGGAGGAGGTTTCAATGGATTTTATCACAGGTTTACCCAAGTCTGAGGGAAAGAGTGTCATCATGGTGGTAGTTGACAGACTTACCAAGTATGCACACTTTTGTGCATTATCACATCCATTTAAAGCCAGTACAGTTTCTACTGCATTTATGGAAACAGTTCAAAAGCTACATGGAAACCCAAAGATTATTGTAAGTGACAGAGATCCCATTTTCACTGGAAATTTTTGGACAGAATTATTTTCTTGTCTTGGTACTCAGTTAGCTCATAGCTCATCTTATCATCCTCAATCTGATGGGCAAACTGAGATAGTAAACAAATGTTTGGAAGGATATCTTCGTTGCTTTGTATCTGATAAACAGACACAATGGGTCAAATGGTTGCCTCTGGCTGAATGGTGGTATAACACTTCCTTCCATACAGCAACAAAAATGACCCCATTTATGGCACTTTATGGGTACCAACCACCATCAATCACATCATATTTAAGAGAAAATTCTAAGGTTCAGGCAGTGGAACATCACATCGAACATCAACAACAAGTCCTCCAACTCTTAAAGGATAACCTCGTGTTGGCACAAAATAGAATGAAACAACAGGCAGATCAACATCGCAGTGAAAGAAGTTTTGATGTAGGTGATTGGGTATTCCTACGGCTACAACCATATAAGCAAATGTCCCTAAAGCAAGCTAAGAAGGATAATAAATTATCACCAAAGTATTATGGTCCGTACAAGGTGTTGGAAAAGATTGGTACTATGGCATACAAATTGGAGCTTCCTGCAGCTTCTCGATTGCACCCAGTTTTCCATGTTTCATGTTTAAAGAAGGTTATAGGCGACAAGCTCCTAGTTCAAACAATATTGCCAGAACTTGATGAGGAAGGAAAAATTATATTGGAATCGGAAGCAGTCACAGAAACAAGAACTCGACAGCTATGAAATCGATCAATTTCAGAGTATCTTATCAAGTGGAAGAACTTATCCGCTAAAGATTCCACATGGGAGGATGAGAATTTTATGCAGAAGTATCCAGAACTGCTCAAGCATTGAGGACAACACTTTTTTGAAGGAGAGGGGCATGTTGGGTCCCTATAATACTAGTGATTACCCCATTACTATTGTAGTTATACCCCTTATTTATATTGTTGTGCCCCTATTACCCCCATATTGTTATTTTTGTGCCCCATAGAATCCCTCTATTGTTATTTTTGTGGCTTTATATTATTGTTGTTAGGTCGGCTGGATTATATTGTGACTCCTTAGAATCCCATATATAGAAAGGAGGTTTTGTCATTTGTATCATCCAATAATTGTTCATTTATGTAATGTAAAGGAGGTTGCCCCCTCGAAGAGGCTGAATTCTAAGGCGTTGATCTTTCTTTTCTATCTTTTCTTGAGCTGGTTTCATAACACTATGCTATTAAGAGAACGAGATTATTGCAAAAGTTCTATGCCAATGCAACTAGCACCTCAGTCTCAGCATCCGCAATATCTTCAAACTGGACAGTCATATGGATGTTCTTATGACACAAGAGGGTAAATTATTACAAAATTGGAAAATAAACAAATTGAATGACTTCAAAGACCAAGCTTAGCTCCAAGCTCCATGTTCCCTGCAGTCACAAACACAAGTCTAAACATCAAAACATAGAAGCACAAATCCTTCACTTACTCTGGTTCCTGGGAAGTGGGTTTCCAAGAAAGCTAGAACTAAAGGATGCTAGAAACTGTGCAAAATTTAATGCATGGAGAAATTCACATGAAAAGATAGATACTATTGATCTGACTCTCAATGAATTTTCATAGGGTTACCAAATACTTGGATCAGAAAATTGTCGGAAAGCCCTCATTGCACTTGCTACCTAGTTTGGTGCTAATAGGGTTCACATTTGAGAACTTATCCAGCAATATCTCATATCTGTAGAGTGATGATCATGCTCAACAGTCTGACTTGGATGAGGAAGGGTGTGTGTCAGCTTCATATAGGATGGAGAAAAATTTGCGACATGCTCTAAAGCCATTATATATAACATTGTTTGAGTGATTGAATGCACATCCTGGTGGCTTGAAGTTCTTGGTTGATCTCCGAGTAGATCTTAATGGAGCTATTGGAGAGGAAAACATTCCATTGTTGAGATCCTTGGATTCAGATTTAAAGGAAAAGCTGGCAACATGGTTGAGTCTAGCTATCCTCGAACTCCATCGCATTACCTGGGATGATCCTGCATCTTTACTGGAGAAGATTGTGGCATATGAAGCTGTACATCCTGTTAGCAACCTCCATGATTTGAAAGGGATATTGGGAGTAGGTCATCGCTGTTTTGGGTAGTTGGATCCTACCTAACCTCCCATTCAGAAGAGTGTGGCCATATATATATGTTGCGCCCTTGGACTCATCGAAAAAGATGACGGTGATCGACATGAAATGAGTGCATACTACCTGGAGAATTTTAGTGTCAAAAAATCGTCTGCAGTGACCATGAAAGGCAATAATATTAGAGCCCATGTGGGCATCTTCCCAAAGGAATTTTTGGTTTTAGAATGATCATTTGATACAGAGAATCTAGGGGCACTATGCGTACCCCTTTGGTGCTGCGTATAGGGCCATCCTTAGGTTCATCTAGTGAAGACCAATAAAATCCCCAGGAAGATTCTAGAGCAAGCTTGGTATATGCAGCCCATTTTCTAAATATTAATTGGAGGCATTTTTCCTTGTGGAGCTAGTCTTGGGGCAATGCTTATGCGCCCATCATCTGTGAGAATCATTTCCATGATGTGAGGGTCATTACAACGAGTAAGAACCATTACAGTGTGCCAAAGACATCCTATGAAACCCATTACAGTGCAAGAGACATTACAGTGAAAGCCATTATATCTTGAGAGAGATTGTGTTTACACCTAGGCAACAAGAAAAATGTTTCCTTTATGGTCAGATTGATCATTTAGTAGCAACATGTGAAGGATAACCGAAAAGAAAACATGGAGATCTTGATGAGAAAAGTTGTGTAGCAAAGTTGATTTGTCAAAAAGGAGAACCGGTGGTCTAATAGTCAAAATGGAATGAGTGCTTAGGAAAAATGTCAGCGAAAGCGTGAAGAGGCATATGAAGCATCTCTTGTTGAGGATCTGGGTGAAGATTTCCGTTTTCCTATCAATCATAGACCGATTGAAAATCTAGATACTGACAATTTGGAGTAGGCATCTCTAGACACGCAGTTAACATCCTCAAATATTAGATTCAGGCTATTGCAGAAAATGGGATGGAAAGGGAAATGGTTAAATTTGTTCAAATTGCGGATGCCCAAAGGTCACAACTGCAACAAGAGGACTCTCGTTCTATCCCAGCCTCTGGCACAGTAAGAACTGAAACATCTCTTGCAGTGCAGGATCAAAAAAAGACATTAAAGTTTGGCTTTGTAAACAAGGCTTCTCCTTGCAAGACTTCTTTAGGTGCTGCCTCCAAGAAAGAAAAAGCTATTTCCAAAGTGTCATCAGCTTTCAGGAATGATAGTGATGAAAAATCATAACTAGATGTACCAATGGCAAGTACTTTAGCCATGAAATCAACAGCATTGAGTTTTTGAAGGGGATAGATGGTAGCGTTCAAATTTTCCAATGGACAGGTGGCAGAGTTTGTAGGCCTGAAATCAACAACTATTAAAAAATTCCAGATTTCCAGCGATGACACCTTCAACAGTTGAAGTTCAAGATATTGCAACAAATCTATTTTGATGAGATCAAATTAAATTATTTAGTTATAATTTTAATTTATGTAATTTGACCACAACACATATTTGATTTTATTTTTAATTTTAATTATTTTGATTCCTATGATTAGGAAATCAAAATTAGGATGTAATAGGGTATATATAGAATGATTTTTGAGATGTAAGGGTTCGATTTTTGCAACAGAGTGAGGCTGCTTTGGACTGTGTAAAGCTTCTTTGGAATATTATTTTTAATGGAGCAATTTCTACCCTTTAGATTTGGGATCCATCATGGTTTTTAATGTCCATCATGTGTTCCTTGTAAAATCACTTACATACTTTGTTTCTTTTTGCTAATTCTTGTTACAACATTATCTAAGGGAAGTGTTAGGAATCCATCCACACACGATGCTCCTTTCGCAGTGATTTTTTTGTTAAATGTAGTGGTTATCTTTGTAGAATCCATCCTTTGTTAGATGATATGTTGAGTAACTCTGTGTTTCATTTTCTCCTAACGCTGCCATCATAGATCCATCCCTTGATTGATGCCTGTAGGGCAGTGAGTTTTCTTCTCTTTTCTTCTATTATTTACATTTTTTATCTGGCTAAGCATTGCACTTACTTTTCCCCAAGTTTTCCAGTAGAAATTAGCCTCGACTTCATAACCCAATGGTCCCTTCTCTTGTTGTTTTCGACCCACAACTTTCAATCAAATCCCCGTACTTCATAGCTAGCCTAAGATTAACTTATCGCGGCCACGTTTTGTTGGCAAAGAGAGAGCCCTCTCTGGTCTAGCAAGACTAGATTCTAGATCGAAAACTTGGTCTGTGGTTACCTCAGGATTGCCTCTTCTTAGTCTTGAGGTGCAATCCTGAGTGCTAACAGTAGCAGCACTGCTCCATGCCATAATAACAAGTGGCAATAGTTTCTAGTTGGGGAAAGGGAAACAGAAGGCTTTTGATGAGTTAAATAAGAAGATCAATGAAGCACCAGTTCTGTCATTACCAAACTTGCAACGTCCCTTTGAAGTGGAGACAAATGCGAGTGGGTATGTTATGGGAGTTGTCTTGATGCAAGGAGGAAGGCCTGTTTTCTACCATTCTAAAGTATTTCATTGGGTAGTTCTTAACTACCCTACCTATGATAAGGAGCTCTATGCCATGGTGCAAGTTCTGAAGAAGTGGAAGCACTATCTGATGAGAAAGGAAACAATAATCCACACAGATCACCAGTCATTACAGTACTTGCATGCCGAGAATAAGCTATAGTAGACCAGGCACTACAAGTGGATGGGGTTTTTACAACAGTTTCATTTGGTCGTCAAGTATAAGAAGGGAACCACAAACAAGTTGGCCGATATGCTTTCAAGGGCACCCACATCAAATATTATAGCGTTGGGGACTCTTATACCCATGGAGCTATTCACCCATGATGCATACATAGAGACATATTCAGAAGATGAGGACTTCAAGTAGGTGTATCGGCAGTTGTAGAGTTAGAGTCATGTGCATGATGGCGACATCACCGTTGACTACCATATCTAGGATAACTTAATCTATAGGCTGGATAAGATATGTGTTCCTGAAGGTGAGTGTTTGTAGCTAATTAGAGAGGCTCACACCTATAAGGTTGTAGGGCACTTTGGTGTAGGGAAGACCGTGGCTAACTTGCAGAGGTATGTGTATTGGCACAAGATGCAAGACTAATTAACTAGGTTCATAAGAGTATGTATGCTTTGTTGTACCAGCAAGTCTAACAACAGGAAACAGGGTCTGAATCGTCCCTTATCTATTCCTACTCTTCCTTGGGAAATAATTTCCATGGACTTTGTGGGACGTTTACTGACAACCAGGAAGGGACATGACTACCTGTTCGTGGTAGTTGACAGGTTCAGTAAAATGTGTGTTCTGATGCCCTGTAAAAATACCATCAATGGAAAAGAAGTAATAAACTTTTTCTTTGGATAGGTCTAGGTACACTTTGGGATACCAAGGAGCATCATTTCAGACGGGGATTCAATATTTCTTAGGGCATTCTGGACTGCATTTTGGGAGAATATGGACACGAAGTTGAGGATAACTACAACATTCCATCCACAGAAAGATGGGCAAATAGAAGTAGTAAATAGGACTTTGGTGTAGCTTCTCAGGGGTTACAACTAGAAACATCTAAATACATGTGATGCAAATCTGGTATATATACAACATTCTTATAACAAAGCGGTCCAAACTTCTGTAAGAAATTCCCCATTTGGAACATTTTTTGGATATTTTCCACCTTCACCTTTGGATATTGCATATGGGAAGCAAGGAGTGAAGGAAGGCATTACAGGAGATGATTTGAGGGTCTAAAAAATTTATAGAGAAGGTCAGGAAGATCCATCTACATGTATAGGAAACACTGCAAAAGTCACAGTTGAAGTATAAGGCCAATCATGATTAGCACAGAATAGAGAAATCATTCAAGGTGGGAGATAGACTATGGCTACAGTCGAACAAGGAGAGGCTGCAGGGGCCTGGTAAGAAAATCAAGGCTCTAAGTTATGGTCCCTTTGAGATAATGGAAAAGGTGGGTGATAATTCCTATCAACTCATTTTACCATCATATATGTGCATTTACTCAATTGTAAATGTAGAGAATTAGAAGCTATATGATCCTTCCATGCCAGATCAGGAACAGGAACATGTCCTACCTTTTGTGGAGGATTTGGCACCATACGCTCAGGAAGAGTTGATAGAAGATACAGTTATTTAGAAGAGGTCCAGAACTACAAAATAAGGGCAACAATACCTTTGGCAGATTGGGTTGAAGGTACAAATTCCAAGCAAAGCTAAATGGTACACCAGAGAGAAGGTGGAGGAAAATTTTTCTCATTTCATTTAGTAAAATATTTTGGGGACCAAAAGCCTCCGAAAATGGGGAGGTGTGATCCAAATTGGATAATTATATTTTTTCCCATCCATCTCAATGCATTTGGAGTGGAAAGAGTGGAGGAATCAACTCACAGGACCATTTTTACCAGCAGGACCTAGTTTGTCGAAACGAGGTATGAAACCTTCCAAGAGCATTTTGAGGCATCAAATGACTTTTTTTGGGGGTAAAAATATGCTTCTTAAGTGTAACAACCTTCCATTCTATTCTACACATAGATATCTTTCCAATGGCACAATAATCACATGAATCAAAATCCATATGCAAAAGTTATGCCACTTAGAAGTTGACCTTCCTGTTTTCACACCTATAGTTCGGGAGGATGTTGTGTCATCCCCCATTATTCATGGAAAAGGGGCTAGCCATGTGTTTTTGATGTAAAAGAATCTAGAAGAGTCTATTTTTTAACTCTAGCTAAGAGTTGATGTAGTCAAACTTAACCACTAGTAGTATTAGGTTGTGTTATGAGCGGGCCACTAGGAGGAAGAGGCATTCCATTCTTTCGAGAGCATTTTTCACCATAGCTGAGCAAAGATAACCAGGAGAGATAGGAGGTAGAGCACACAGAGAGGATTTGTGCACTATAGAAGCCCATGGGCCATAGGGATTACTTCTTTGTATAAGCATCCATACTTCCAAATAGAGAAAGAGAGCGAAGCGACATCACCTTCGAGCTGGGTTTTCTCCCGAAACAGTTTCCCAGAGAGCATATCTTTTGTATTATGTGTGTGTGAGATTATTTTTTCGTTCTCTAATTTTCTTGTTGATTTAATTTTACATGCATGCAATAATTACACTTAATTTTATAGATCTAGAAATTAAATACAACTATAATAGTGTAGAATCTCATATTATTAATATAATAATATCAAATTTGTTGTGATGAACTGTCCAGTAGAATATCCATGGAAATTTACATATCATATTCTAATAATGAGGAAGAATATGCCAAAAATTTAGCACCAGTATTGATATTGCTGAGAGATCATTAGTTGTATGCTAAGCTCAGTAAATGAAGTTTCTTTCAAACGAAGGTACATTACTTGGGACATGTGGTTTCCAAGGTAGTCATAAGAGTCGATCTGAAAATGATAAGTACTATCATGGACTGGGAAACTCCTAGGAATGTTTATGAGGTAATATCATTCATGGAGTTAGCAAGGTATTACTTGAGGTTCATTAGGAACTTCTCACAGATTTCTTATCCTATTACATCGTTGCAAAGGAGAGGTAAAAAATTTGAATGGATAAAGGAATGTGTAGTCAGTTTTGTGTAGTTGAAGAAGTTTTTGAAAAATGCTCCAATTTTAAAGATTGCATCTCCGGAAAAAGAGTTTGTGGTATGTACATATTATTGCGAAATAGGACATGGTGGAGCCTTAATGCAGGAAGGTCAAGTAGTGTAATAGGAATCAAGGAAACTGAATGAGCATGAGCAAAATTATCTAAAACATGATATTGAGTTGGAAGTGATCGTCCATGCATTGAATATGTGGAGAAGCTATCTTCTTGGAAAGAGGTTTATATTGATGAGCGGTCATAATGGATTGAGGTATTTATTTGACCAACTGAACCTAAATTCCAGACAAGCTAGATGGTTGGTCATGATCGGTGAGTTCGATTTTGAGATCATGTACATTAAAGGTAAAGAGAACAGGGTTGCAGATGCTCTTAGGAGGAGGATATAGGTCAACCATATAGAAACTATGAGCTCCTATGGGACATATTTATAGGATCGAATATTGCAGGAAGGACAATAGGATGACAGTTATAGGGAGCTTATGCACAAGTTACAGCAAGGTATAGGTCATCAGGATGTGGACTATCATCTCACAGCAAATGGTTTGGTCATATTTAGGGACATGATATATGTATTAGACAACAGTGATATCAAGAAGCTTATCTTGAGTTAATTTCATGCTAAGCCATACTTAGGTCAGCCAAGATATCATAATACGTTAATAGTGGTGAAGAAATTCTCTTATTGCCCAAATTTGAAGAAGGAAGTGGCAGAGCTTGTGGCTAGATGCTTGGATTTTCAACAAGTAAAGGCATAATGTAAGCATATAGGTGGATTACTACAGTTGTTTATGATTCCAGAGTGGAAATGGGAAGTCATTTCCATGGATTTCATCACAGATTTACTGAGCACATCTAGACAACATGATTATCTCATGGTTATTGTTGACAGGCTGACTAATGTAGTGCACTTCATTCTTGGAGTGAAGTCTACATATTCGACTAATGATGTAGCACAGGTTTTCATCAGAGATGTAGTGAGGTCGCATGGTGTCCCAAGGAAGGTTTTGTTAGACAGGGATTCTAAGGGTAACACTCTCCTCCCACATTTACCCAAATTACCATCCTACCAGGGTAAACAAGAGACAAAGAGTTACTATGATATGATTCAACCTCCTAGATGACCTTAAGTAAGTGGAATCAACAAAAAAAACCCTTAGTGACTTCCCTATTAGGTGTTGTAGGACCCCCAAGAGCCAAACCACCCTTCTGGGTGCCCAGACCCTGAATTCCCTGATCTCCCACATGTTGGCGCAACATTTCCTAATTTCAACTGAAACCCTCCACTCACACACATGATGCCTACAAGGGAGTGACTGCATTATTTTCCACCAAGTTTTCTCCCTGTGACTGGAGGATTTAAGAAACTATTTTAGCTTAGGATCTAGACATTTGCCTAGAACTTAATGACACTTTCCAGAACCATGAATGACACAAGGAAAAATCCTTCCATACATATTTTAGACAAGAACTAGACCTAAAAGCACCTAGCCATGATATAAATTCTGTCAAACATATCATGAACATGAAACCTACAGGTCATAAATACACATCTCAAAATAGGGGTCTAACACATATCTAAGATTTGTAAGGGAGGATTGATGCCTCATCTCGACAGTTGCATTATCATCTATTAGGTTATATATTCATTGTTCATTCATTTTTTAATCAAAACATGATAAGAGCCATACTTTAAGTTTGTCATAAAACATACTCATAACCAACATAAAACCAATAGAAATAACAAGGAAATAACAACCATAAAAATCACATATGAACCAATACATTTACACATGAAATACCAAGGAGGAGCTCTTATTAGCTAATGCATAATCCAACTAGGTCTGGGACTTCCACGAACCACCTGACCATAGATTGGGATTAGCCAAATATTTCTTTTAGCCAATCCCCCTCATGCCATATTCCAAGCATGAATGTGGGACTCACAACAAAGCCAATCCAAGTTTCCTTAGGCTTTACAGCAATCCCCACCAGACAACTAGACCCTAAACAAGTATGGATACCACCAGATTCCTCCACCTACACCATGAGGATTTATTCTACCTCCTAGTCTCTAAGAATTATCATATATCCCTCCATTCACTGGTCAAGGATTCCTAGGCCTAATCAAGACTCCACTACCATATATCACGCAATTCACCTTTTAGGGATTTCTAGGCCTAATTGAGACTCCACTTCCATATATCCTACAATTCACCTTTTAAGGATTCCTAGGCCTAATAGAGGGAACACACCTCTAGGATATACTATATATCCCATCATTCACTGGTCAAGGATTCCTAGTCCCATCGAGGTACACAAAATTTGGATTTTCCACAATCCCACCTTATTTGATCCATGTATTGCTAATCCTTGTGTTTTTCTTCATAGACCACCTCACTCAGTTTTGAAATGATCAAACAAACCAACTTAACCAAATAAAAGAGAACCCATCACACCATCGCTGAAAATAATTGTTACACTTGGAAAAACCCATGCCAATGACAACAAGAGAACCAAATACTCACATTCATGTACCATGCATTCCAAATCAAGCAAGAAAACCACACATGAAAATCGATACTTGCAAGTAATCATGTTGTAGCTGCTTGATCCTACTCTTCCTTACTTGATATTTGTTTCCCTTTTCCTTATTTTTCCTTCTTTTGCAGTTACTGCAAACACTAGAGCTCATTTGATGAGCTTTCTTAGCATTTTGCATTGTTGTTTCAAACACTAGAGCTCATTTCATGAGCTTTCTTACAGTGTTTTGGTCCCTTTTGCATGTTGGATTATCGTCTTTTTGGCATGTTTGATTGTCATGTAATGTTCTAAAGCCTATTCTAATGGTTTCAAAGGTTTTTATTTATGTATATGATTTTTTCTAACCATTTAAACATCTATCGCACCCATACACAAAGTCTTGAGTAGTGTCACACAAGTGTCTTCATGGTCATCGTAAAGTCTATCATAAGTGTCTCACTTGTCGTATCTTGTTGTAAGGCAGTCACACAGAGGGAAATGTTTTTTTCATGTGTTCAGATGATCTATGTTATCATTTCATCAAAATATGCTAAGTGTGTTATCATAGTCAAGGTCCATCACATATCCCACACTTAGCCATTTTTGGAAAATCTTCCCGACCGATCAACTTAGCTTCACCAAGCCCCAACTAAACTATGCACTATGCAATCTTAGCCCTCTAAGTTTTCACCTTCCTACTTGATATTGTGAAATGTTCATCCCCTATCTCCAAAGGCTATTGCACTGCACATTTCCCATTCCTAACTCTCGACCTTGACCCCCAGAATTGCGTAGTTATGTCCCCCAGCGTGGCTTGAACTGTGCACTTTGTATCTTCAAGCCTCAAGCTCTTCCCCTGGCTGCTAGAACTGTGCAATGCATAGAATCCCAACCTCCCTTGGCATCCAAACCTGCTCAATTAGCTTTCCTAGTGCAAATCCCCTCATCTTGACCCCATTGTCTCCATAAAATGCGCAGTCTCAGAGATCAAGCTCTCCCCCCTGACTATTAGAATTGTGCATTGTGCAGTCAGTTAGTCCCTCTTCCCAAACTATCACTTATCCTCAGCTCATTTGATTGATAAGAATGCATCATCTTATACTATGGGGGTTTTGGATTGATGTCATATCATCATAAGTGAATTGCAAGAATAGGTACACTATCAAGTCATGGAAAGATTATGGAGAAGGATAAGAAGGAGGGAAGCATCCCTAAATAATTTCTTGTAACTGAACTCACAAGTTGATCAATCAAGAGAAAAAAAACAGGCACAAGTTTGCGACCATGATCCAAGACTGAATATCATTGAAGATTTTGCATCACCAAGCCATGTGGAGATGAAGAGAAAGCATCTTCAAGAAGATATCCAACACTTAGCAACAACAGTGACTTGACATTGCCACATCATCAAGAAGTCCATGTCAGTAGTATCATGTCATGTCATGAGTGGTCATATGCCACATCATTATTGTGGATCATGTATATTGTATTCAAAATGTATTGTAAATTGGAAGGTCAAAGGACACACATGGAATGTAGAGTCATCTATGTTTAAAATTCATAGGAAGTCAAAAAGTCATGAGGGTATTCAAAGAGTCACCCTTAGTTATATATACTCCCTCATTGTATGAGCAAAGGAATTTTCACCTTGTCTCCTCCTACAATGCATTAGAGAGATTAGCTAGTTCTTTGAGGAGCAAGAAGTGGCTCCAATTATCCATTATTGGGGCTAGTGATGTACATTGTAAACATGTGTCTTCGAACTTTTGCTTAATAATAGAAGCCTTCAAGGCCAACACGTTCTTCATGAATGGAATATAAATGTTTGTAAAACTATTATGTGGATGTTTGTATTTCATGTTTGCTTTCACATGTGCTAATATAGTTGAACTATTTCGGTTATTTTGGTACTTATATTATTGAGAATGTGTTGTAATGGTTGTTATTTTTGTCCCATCCTTGTGGACTATTTTGAGGGGTATTACATGAAATTTTCTTTATTTTTTTATTGTAATTATCGTTGCATCCATTGTGGACTATTCAGCTGGGTGTTAGACAGACCCTCCTAGTTCATGTGTGCCTCTTCTAGGGTGATACTATTACCTCTTACTTATAGGCTCACTTTTCTCCCCCCTCTGTAGTAGAAGAACCCTAACATAGTTTCAACTGAACACTCACCAGGCACACCTCCTTGCTTTTCGAAGATACGTTTGCACCCCTCTCTCTTGCTAACAGTTAGAGCCAACGTGAATCTTTAAGAATTTGGCAACCAAGCCTTCATACCGAATGGAGCTCTATACCAAATGGTGTGAGGTCTAATTGGGACTTCACATTAGGGAGATCCCCTAAATCTTAGCAAGTCCAACACCATCAACATTTTTGGTGCTAGGAGGAGGTAAGCCAGTATTTTATGGCTGATAAAACCACTGACCCCATCTTCCCATCTTCTAGTCAAGACAATAACATTCATTGAACCTCCCCTACTTGTGCTTCTGAATTTGGTGACTCTTCTCAACCCAAGCCTGAATGTGAAATCCCATATGATCAGATTCAGGTCATCCACCCTATAACCCATCAATTTGCAAAATTTGTTGGATTGATCCTGGGAGTAATTAGTCTTCCATATTCTTTGAAGAAGAACAAGACCACCCCAATGAGGATAGTAGTTTCTACTCTTAAAGACATGGTTCTTTCCACTCTTGAAGAATTAGCAGAGTCTATGGAAAAATAAGAAGAGCCTCCACTCTTTCACAGTGGTTGTTGGCATTATGACTAATGTGTTGTCATTGATGGAAACCTACTTGATGTGTTGTCCTTTGATGGCAACCTTCTTGATGCAGATGTCAACAGGATGTGTCTACATGTGATAGATATTTTGGTCAAAGACATAACAGTTCGGAGACATAGGAATGATAAAGATGAAATTTCAAGAAGTATATGTGGGTTCTATAAGGCAAAACCACATACACACGCAGGTATGAAGAAGGAAAGACATGTACAGTTTCTAGAACATGGTATTCTAAATACAAAGGGTATTTACCATGTTATTGACCTATGGTATTGAGCCCATCAATAGATATTTGATCCCGTTTAAGAATACCATCGGCATTAGTATGGTTTTGACCTATGGTATTGGATAAGTGCTAAGCTATATAAGGAGATGAAGATCAAAGTGTTTAGGTGTGCAAGTGATGAATATTTTATGAATAGTTAGATCTGAAGCAAATGTGCATGTAATAGGCCATTATTGATTTGTTTGATCTAAAACTAAGTATGCACCTCGGAATTTGTTGATGGATCAGATCTAACAAATATGAAATGATAATGTTGATTGTGGGTTGATTTTATCAATGATGATAGTGTCTTGACATGTGTTTTTTTTGTGTATGCCGAGATCTAGGTATGCCTGAAGTTATCTTATGCAGCTATGGTTTGTGCCAGTAATTGCATATATGTACATGGGTTTCACAACCTGAAATTCCTGTACACACACGGGTTTAACATTGGTAAGTCACATATATATTCATACATATGTGTGGGTTTGTTTCCTGAAAAGTGCATATACACGCAGAAATGTTTTGAGGAAAGTGCGTATATAAACTAGGGTTTTGCTAGAAAATATGTTTGATCAGTTTGATTAGTCTTGTTGTGTTTCCATTGTCTATAAATGAAGCCTTACTCGATGATTTGGGCTTAACAATGATGTTTTGATTGAGGATTGATTGATTGAAGAATGAT
The DNA here is from genome assembly GCA_031772625.1 of Pinus tabuliformis. Lineage (NCBI taxonomy): Eukaryota > Viridiplantae > Streptophyta > Pinopsida > Pinales > Pinaceae > Pinus > Pinus tabuliformis. Next base: position 84,085,182 of record CM062807.1, read on the forward strand.
GAAGCTACTAGTTGTTTGTGATTGAAGATCAGTGATGGTTCTGTGATTATTTCATAACGATGTAGTGGATATGTGTATGATTCAGTATGTATTTCAGAGTGATAGTGGTTCAATTTCAGGGGTCAATGCTTTGGGATCTATACACAAGTATGTTTCAAGGAAGTCATGTATACATGCAGGTTTTCTACATCAAAGTTGCACATATATTCTGATAGTTTATTGATATGCACTTTCAGTTGATTCAGTAAGTTGATGCAGTGTTTGGGTTCAGTATTTAAAGTTTTATGTTTACAGTGATCTAACTGTTCTAGTTGTTTGAGAATAAGTTGATTGATTTGGGTTTCACTTGATTCAGTTATTGGTTGATTCATTTGATTGAGTGATTGGTGGTTTCAGTTGGCTCAGTGATTCCTTGGTTTAATGGTTGAGTTACAATGATCAGTTTTGATATTTGATATTGGGCTTAAATGATGGCAGTGGGTCTAGTAAAAAAAATTGGATGAAACGTGGCTTCCAAGTTGTGATGTTTTGTAGCAGGTGGATCCAGTATGAAAATTTAAAAAACGTTGTCCACGGAGGTTTTGAGGGTTGGAGCCTTCCGTGAGTGAGTTGAAGCTTCCTTCCAATGGTAGCTAGTAAATCAGATCAGGGGGTTTGGTCTCCCTTCCTATGGGTGTTGGTAAACAAGATCAGGGGGTCGGAGCTCCCTTCCAGTGGGTGTTGGAGAATGAGAGAAGGTTGTAGCCTTCAACAAGTGGGTTCCTACATGCTAGTATGAGTCTGCACCAGTAAAATATTGTAATAATTTTTCTTTATAATAAAAGGAAGATTGAGGAGACAACATCGATGTTTTTTTCCCACATTGGGTTTCCACCTAAAAATCATAATGTTCATGGGTGTTGATGTGTTTCTTATGTGTGCTGGTTTATTTTTTTCTTACTGCACATGGTTAATGTTTATTTAATGTCTAATGAAGTACTAATGCACTAGAAAAAGATTAACAAATGATGAATTAAATGAAAAGTAATTTTACTAGATATATGCTAGTTGTCTGAATAGAAGTCGCGTACATACATGGGTTCCCTTCAATAAAGTCGTGTAAAAAAATATGCATATAGAATTAAAAAGTTTAATGATTTGAAAATACTAATTCACCCCCCCAATATTTTTCCCAACAATTGGTATCAGAGCAGGTCCTTCAGAAGAAGCTTGATTGCTTGAAGAAGATCCATCAAGATGATGGGAAAGAAGAATATTGCTCGAAGAAGGGAATCATAAAAATATGACAGTGATATATCAAATGCAGTAACAACTATAAATGTCAGAAATTATTCAAGTTTGGGAGCACCCCACTTTCTATTGATAAAAAATGAAGAAGAAGCATTATCAAGTATGGGATTTTGTTCTAACTGTGATCCATTTCCTTATCTATGCAATAATGGTAGGGATGGTCTTTCAAATGTTGAAGAAGGTGATTCTGATCAAGAATGTCAATTACTTATGGAATTTAAATATAGTAATGCGTCTGATGATAATTTCATGGATGCCCTAGAAGAAAATTATATTTTTATTGAAGATTTTTTTTAGCTTAAGATTTGTTTAGAAGAAGTTAAATTATAAGAAGAAACTTTGAAGAAACAAATCATAGAAAAGGAAGAGCATCAAGAGAAGCTAGAATGTGAAATAGTCATTCTGAGGAAAGAACTTGAGAAAGAAAAAAAATTGTAATCCTATATTTGCTAAAGGATCTAAAACCTTAGATGAAATCATGAAATTTCAATGTTCTCATCTTATAAAGATAGGTCTTGGATACTATTGTAGCAGCTACAACCACCCTCCAAAATTTTTCCTTAGCTTCATTTTGGAGCCTCCCTACTAACTTTTCGCAACATCTTGCCTCGCTTCGTCAAGTTCACAAGCTTCAGTGCTTTTCTTGCACAAAGGCAGCCTATGGATCACAACTCAATGCGTGCCCTTCATAGGTTGTTCACCGGACATGGTCCAGCTGCAAGTTGAGAAGCTTCCCCAAGAAAATTGTGAATTTTAGAGGGCAACCAGCCTTCCCTCCAGAAATTGTATAATCCTATCTGGAAGCCTAGTAGGCTCCCAGATTGCCCAATTCTGCTAGTCAACAATCCCAGTGGGAATTACGTAATTTTCCCCAGTAGGGCTGCTCAGCCCAGAATTTGCTCAAATCTGAGTAGCAATCAGCTGCTTTGCATAGAAATTGTTCAAACCTCTTGGGCAATTATCCTAGCTCCCAGCCAGAAATGCGCATTTCCTTCAAGCAGTTAAGCAATCTCTTGCATGTGTAGCTGAGTTGACCAGTTCCCTCCGGAACCAAGAAAAACTGACTTGCATGCACAGGCTACTACTCACAAGGCAACATGCAAAGGCATCCCTTGTTCCAAGGATCTATGTTTAGCAGTTGGAGGTTACATGCAAGGATCATTTCAGAAACCTCCCACCAAGTGTCACTTTCCATAGATTTGTGGCATGTGCGTCACAACCTCAATGTTATCGAAACTCATCAACCGAATGCTGCAAATCTCATTCCTCACATCAAACTTGCAGCTCTGACATCCCACATCACATCTAGGAGTTGTTGGCACATTTAGCTTAGCTGTTTTGGGGTAAGCCCACTTCCCATGCCTTATGTTACATTTCTGTTGTTTTTTTTTCCTTATAATTTGTATGAGTACTTTTTTCTTGATTTCTTTGAATTCCTATTGTCATTTACATGTATATTAGCTTTTCCTAGCACCATTTCAATTTTCATCAACATCTCACTGTTGTCGCATGCATGGAATTGTTTTTCACGAATGGTCACCGATTTGGTGACTCGCCTCACCCACATACATCTTGTTTCATTTTCTGAATCTATCATTCACCATTTTCATGCATGATCATTCACATATGTTCACACTCAGTATCAGCATGCATTCACACTCACAGTCACTTTCAATTGGCCATCAGCGAGTCTGGCCAACCTCGGCCCAGACTCTGCCTCACCAAGAACATTGTGCAATCCTCAGAGGGAAGGCTTTGACTTCCTCCCATATACCTTTGGATCAATCAGACATATAAATACTAGTATTCTCATGCTAGAAAGTGATAATGAGAAAGTAGGTGATCAAGAAAGAAGATGACTCACTTTCCACTTGTAATCATATAGCTAATTAAGTCAACATCTACCCAATTTCTTACTATTTGTGAGAAAATAATGTATTAGGGTGGAAAAATTGATCCTCAAAATTATCCATCCTTCTCCATCACTTCATTTAGATATTTTGACCTCTATATATATAAAAAAAGAGGAATGAGCAAACACTGTAATAATAAGAAATTAGATCATAGATTGTATTGAGCTATTATGACAGAGTTCTTGTAACTCCATTTTTGTTGTAATTTGAAATTTCATTTTCTTCCCAGATGGTGTGTTGAGAATTTGAATTTACCTACCTTCTTGATCCAGTGTCATTCTAAGGAAGTAGGCCCCCCTCCTTAGTCAGGTATTGTTGATAGTAGCAGATAGTTATACCTTAATTTATTTAATTATGTTTTTATGTTGCTACAATTTGATTAGTTTACATTGCTACAATTCCTTGAGTTCATTTTGATGCAATCCTTTTAGTTCACATTGTTGTGATTCACGTAGATTATATTGTTATTCTATTACATGTTACAATCCCAAATTGATTTGTTTTATCATGTTTTTGTTTTTTATCTACTTTATTGTAACTCGTGGGTTTGTATTGCTACAATTTGTCACTAACCTTCAATATTTTGTTTTCATGATTCAATTATATTGTTTATGGTTTCATTCGGCAACTGAGTTATATTTTGTTTCTTTCATATCAAAGGATTAAATTGATAAGTTTATATTTCATTTAATTTCATTATCACTGCAATTTCAACTTTGTTACAACATACATGATTACTTTATCACTTCAGCAACTCACCTTTTAGTTTATGCGTGATTTATTTTCTTCAAAGAGTAAGTTTAATTTTCCACATTTTATATTAAAAGTGTAACCTTTACATCTCTACAAAGTGTGGATTGGATTGTGAGGTTGGTGTGAAATTTGTTAGTGACTCATTATAAATCTTGAACTATGACAACCATACCAATTACTACAACTGCATTTACACAAAAAATTTTGTACTAAGCATATATTGTGCACGACAATTCATAAGTTTTGTATTGATTCTAGATTGAAAATTAAATGATCACCCCTTCTATTTTCTGACAAGAAATTTGAGGATAATTAATGGTTTGCCAACACTAATAGAAAATATGATTTTGTGCTATTTAGTTACCTTTATTTCTGCATCCTTATTTATCCATACAAATGGATATGGCTTAGATAATCACAAAATTTCAATCCTAATTTGTTGACCACCTCTACTACAATGATATTTTCTTGTGATCTGAAGTCGATCAAAGCATCTATTTTTGTGTTCTTGACCTATACTTTTATATGGAAGAGTATGGTATTTTCATTCTCTTCGTATTGTTGAAGACTACTCATATCCACCCCCTTTTGCACTGATGTCTAACTAGTATTTTCATTCTCTTTTTGTTCTCGAACACTACTTAGATTCAACCCCTTTGGCATGGATGTATAACTATTCTCTCGTTCTATTTTTGTTGTTGGATGCTGCTTAGATTCACCCTTTTCTACTCTGATGTATAAACAATCTTCTCATCCACTCCCGAGCTACTTTCCACATGATTACTTGGATTTGTTGACATGAGACTTTTGTTCTTAGTTTATTTCTATTATAACATCTTCTTTAATGATTATGTATGTTTTAAACCTGTAGAAAAATTACCTGCAAACAAATTCTTCAAAAAAAAGATATGCAATGGTGATAATAGAAATATACTCAAACATTTTTCTCCTAGAACACAAAACCAGGAAAACCAAGTTGATTTTTCATTATATTTCTTTCAATGTTACAATAAATTATATACATGTTGAAGTATTCATAAAACCAAATCCATTAACCCTCGATTAGAACATAATCATAGTTCCCTTGACCGGATCTACAAAAGGCCATGGGCAAAACCATGCTTACAAAACATTCGCAAAACCATGGGTGAGTCCTCCCACCATCCTTGGGTTTTCCCCTCATCCTTGGGTCTGCCCAACCATTATGGGATCTATATAGCACTTGACACAACATAATAACACATGCAATTAGTCGTGGAAAGAATATAACACATACCCAACAACTTATCTCTAGATGCACTTGTTGGCTAGAGAAACATCCCATTTTCCTTACACAGACTTGACTTTATCTTTAAAAATAATTTTTGAAATTCTATACATGAGATACCCAAATATAAATCACATATCTATGTGGTTCCTCTCGAAGAAACCCATGTATAGCTTTAAATATATTAAGAAAATATACAGATGCAATCTTTTGGGTGGGGTTTATGAGTTATACCATAAACCCAGATATTATAGCTTGTGGCATAACCACCCAAACCAATTAAAGGTGGTATTTATACATTCCTTCAGTGGTTCACCTATCTAGGATTTTCCTTTACATCCAAACTCTTGCAAAACTATCCTTGATAAGGTCTACTATTCCCATTCTTGTAAGAACTTCCCCTACTTCAGGAAGCCCTAGTTTCCATTTTGTAGTGTTGAGTCCCCTTATATCACACTTATATATATTTTATTGGGTGAGGAGTCCTTTAGTGGCCCAAGAATGAAGGATTTGGATAAATAATTTTATTAGTGCTCATAGTGAGAATCATGTGAGAGTGTAACTACCTACGTGCTACAAATTTTAATAAAGAAACTAATGTTCCATTCTAATTTATTTATTCATGTGTCATGTGTATGATTATTTTATTAGATAATTGATTAACTAATAGGTCATTTATTTCCTTGTATGATTTGAATTTATTGATATGCTCATTGGTTTGTTGCTTATGTTATAGGTTTACACCATTAAAGAAAGAATGAGGGTTTAGACCCTTTATGATCTACATTAAATGTAGGACCCACCTATAAGTACTCTTATCTCACTTTGTGAATTATAAGAAAATTACATGATTGATTGGGTTTTATTTGTTGTTCATTTGCTTCCATTTTTTTAGGCTACCAACCCTAGCCCTAGGGATTTTATCCTGTAACACTTTCCTTTTTTTCTTTATGGTTGAACTTTGGATGCAACTTCTAACATTTCTCCTCTATATTACCATCAATATTATAGTGGTTGCATTGGTTGTTCATATATTTTCATTGGTGTTCTATGGTTGTTGTAATTTAGTTCTTTCCCCCTTTCGACTTCTTGTTCCCCTCCTTGGAAGATTCCTAGTGTTGTTTCTAGATTGATCCACTTGATTTCCATTTCTTCTGGCTTATGTTCTCAAGATATTGTGCTTGTACAGAAGCCTCGTCCATCAATTTGGGCTTGAACATCATCAATTGCTTCCAAAGATGGCTTCGTTGACCCCCAAGATATTTTAGGTGTACATCTAAGTTCTTTTAAAAGATACTCAACTTATGGACATTGTTCTAAATTATGTTGTATACTCCTATACACTCTACCCCTATCTCAGCCTAAAGTAACACAACCAGATCCAGTGGTCCTCTACATACCTGATAAGGTAAATTTTTGACTTTATGAGGGTCTTCTTATGGATTTCCCACAAAGTCAAAGCACGACCATCTAATTTTAGCTGAGAAAATGAAATCTTTTGTTCTTCCTCTATATGATGAACACTAAAATAAAATTCTAATTGATGCAACTAATGATTACACTTTAGAGAATCAATATCAATTTCATATAACTTCTTATTGACCTTTTCTTCCATTTTTAATGGGGATATTGAATGGATCATGACACTTGAATTGGGTTGATCCATTTTAGTTTTTTTCTTAGAGTCCCTCTCCAGTTCTTCCAAATTTTTCAATTTACCTCTAATTTGACCTCTGAATAGAACCTCCATGTTCTTTGAATAGCTTGAGATTATTTTTTAGGGTCACCATGAGGAGTCTTACATTATAGTTTATATTTGTGACTTATGCTTCTAATTTCCCAAACCTCCTCTCTGTAAGGTCTTGAGGGTTATTCATAGATTTTTCAACCATGACTAGGGTTTTGTGACTTTCAACTTAATTGATTTGGATCCCCTGAAAGTCCCCAAAATACCCAAATAAACCTCATATAATACAAATATTATCGATAAACTACCATGGATATTCCACTTGACAATTCATCACAGTAGATATAATGAAATTATACTTAAAAATATGAAACCTACACTATAAGAGTTAATTTCTCCTTAGATTTTGGGATTCATTAATTATGGTGTATATCTGATATATCTATATCTGTATATATATATATATATATATATAACTCAAAAACCATAAATTAGTACAAGATATAGCTTGAGAAACCCTTTCCAAAGCAAACCCATCTTAAAGATGAGGTTGCTTTGCTCTCCTTCTCTAAATGGAAATGGATGAAAGTAAATAGAAGTGAGACCTATGGCATAAGGGCTAATATAATGCATAAAACCTATACTTCTGTCTCTCACTATCCACTCTCATCTAATATACTAATCTATGGAAAAAAATGCACTCGAATAGAATAGAACCTCTTTTCCTCCTAGTGGCCAAGTTATATCATAGCCTGCTAGCCTACAAATGGGTAAGTTTGACTCGTTCAAATTTTAACTAGAGTTACAATATTAACTATTCTAATTATTCTTCATCATGATCAAGTGGCTAACTCCTTTCCCATCAATAATGGGGGTTTATGTGGCATCCTCTTAAATCATGGTGGTCAAACAGAAAGGTCAACTTTTAGGTGGCATAACTTTTGCATACGGACTTTGGTTGAGGTGATTCTTTCACTATTGGAAGGATATCTAGTGTAAAATAGTTATATGGAGTGAATTTATTTATAATAAAAAATTTACTCACAAAAAATCCATTTAATGCTTCAAACTAATTTTGGAAGGTTTTAGACCACAATTTTCCAAGCTATGACCCATTGGTAAAAATGGTCTCATGAGTTGATTCCTATAAGTTTTCCACTCTATAATCATCAATATGGATGAAAAATAATATAATTATCAAATATAGATAAAAAAAATTAAAAATTAAGGGATATAACTTGCAACACATTTGTTACAACCTCCTCTTCTCTCTCTCACATTCTCTTCTCTCTCAATTACAATCCTCTCTCAATACAAAAATGCAATACAATTCCCTCATATAGAGAATGTTTCCTTCTAAGGAAAACAAATCACTAACATAAAATCTACCGTCAGGTATGTGCCCTAATGATGAATCGTCCAAATTGACTATGAAATTACAATATTTTACAAGGAAATTTTTCTAACAAAATCTCTTTAGGGGCACTACATCAAATCCTTACCACAGGGAATCCAAAGAAATTTCACTACCCCATTGGAACACTTGGTAAAAATAGTAGTGGTGAAAGCCCCCATACACTCCCCACTAGGAAGTAGAGTCCAAATACAAGTAAAAAAAAATATCTCTAAATCAAGAAGATAACCAAGCTCTACAACCAACGATCTCCAACTTGGAGACTGGTTACAACAACTCCATTGTTACTGCACATGTTGGACTATTCTTAAAATTTGGACCTATATAGTTTTTCATCTTCATCATTATTCTTGAAAACCAACTGAAACTGAGTAGAAACTAAGTTTCTTAATTAGAGGAAATTTTAGCCTAGAAGTGGCCTCCTAAGGAAAAATCCGATAATTTAACATTTATGGAATACATTTTTTAACTATTTATCGATAATGTCAAATCGACCTATATTTTTAATTTATATTTTTTCACTAATATCAAGATTTCAATATTTACATTGCTTTAATAACTTTTTCGATATTCACATTCATATGGGTAGTATGTAAATAATATTAAAAAATATTTCATGAATACCCAAATTAATAATAATAATATTCCACTGATACCCAAATTAATAATAAAATATTTCACGGATACCCAAATTTAACAATTAAAAATTATTTAAGACATATACCTCTTTTTAAATTTAAATTATTTTGATTGGTTTACATATTATGACATGGAAATTACGTGAAAATTACATTGAAACCTTTAGGTTGAAATTTCCTTTAATGGGCTTTGGTGACTACCTTCATTACCATGTTTGTAGGATTCTAGATAGTATGCATATTTGTCCATCTTCCAAATTCGATCGTATGAAATGGTACCTAAGTTATATATGCTTAGTCTTAAAATGGAAGGCTTAGTTATTTGCAAGATGAATGACACTATCACTATCACTATACAACTTGTTATTATCGAACTTCTTTCCCAAGTCATGCTTGAACCTCTACAACAAAAACATATCTTTACCTCCTTCTATAGCAACTACATGCTCTGCTTTTGTTGTTTAAAGTGCGACAACTCTTTGTAATTTCAAAATCCAACTTACAGTTGTTCCACCTACAATAAAAACATACCCATGGCACTCATCATGTTATATATATCACCAACCATATCTGAGTCAACATATCCCTATAGAACAATGTTTGAACCTCCAAAGAATAATTCCTTAGTAGTAATACCTCTCAAATACATGAGAATACTGCCTTATAATGCTCTTCACTTGGATTGTTTATATGCATACTCGCAACTCCCACTGCATGTGCAATATATAGCCTTGTGCACACTATTACATACATCAAGGTAGCAGCTATTGATGAATATGGAACCTTGGACATGTAATATATCTCATATTGTGTCATGGGACACATCTTAGTCAATTTTAAATGACTAGCCAACATTGTACTAACTAGTTTTACTTCTTTCATTTTAAATCTCTCCAATACCTTTTCTATGTGTTCAGTCTAAGCCAATGTTAAGTTATGATTTTTCATGTCTTTTAGTATTCTCTTACCAAGAATTTTCTTTGCAACACCCAAATCCTTCATATCAAACAAGTTAGATAATTTTATTTTGAGCACATTTATATCATGTATGTTAGACCTTACTACAAGCATGTCATATACATATAATAAAAAGATAATATAGTTGCCACTATCTAGTCTCTTAAAATAAACACAATGGTCAGATTGACATCTACTATAACCATGTTCTATAATAAACATATCAAAATTAATTACCAATGTTTTGGAGCTTACTTTAGACTATACAATCTCTTCTTCACTTTGCATACTATTTTTCCTTACCTTCAACCTCACATCCCTGTGGTTGTTGCATATAAATCTCATCCTCCAAGTCCCCATGAAGAAGAGGAGAAGAGATGTATTTAAATCTAACTGCTCAATATGAAAACATTATATTTCCTATGATTAAAATAGTTCTAATTGAATTCACTTTGATAAAAAGAGAGAATATTTCTTTAAAATCTATGCCTTTCTTCTACGCAAAGTCCTTTACAACAAGTTTTCCCTTATACCTCTTGTTTCCTCCATCTTCTTACTTCAAGATGTAGACCCATTTATTCTACAATTCTTTGCTACCTATAAGAAATGGGACTAAGCCCTAAGTTTGGTTATATATCAAAGGGTCCATATCTTCCTTCATGCTTTGCTTCCATTTCTTTCTAGTTTCTACCTGCATTGCTTCATAGGTTTTGGTTCACCAAAATCAATAAAAAAAAAATAATACAATGAAGGAGAGTATCATTGATGGGGACTACCTAATTTGGTTGAAATTCTAACACCACTTGAAAGAGTACAAGGTACCTATTGCTACTATTGTTGTTAAGAATTTTGATTTTCTAACACCTTTGGAACTTTTTTTCCTATGATATCATCACGCACTATGTATTTTGTATTTTCCTTTTCCTACTTTCTTTGCAATTTATTTTTGTACATTAAATTCTCATTGAATAACACAACTATACTCCCATACCTTGGGACTTTATGTCCATAATGATGTTATGCTTGCTTTCGGTACTCCAGAAAAACAAATCTTGATCGAGCCCATATTTGCTCAGTGGATACAATCTGCTCATGGTAAGACGTTATACGGTTTCGATATACTCCTATATTCAACAAGTGGTCCATCATTCGATGCAGATAAGATCATATGGTTACCCGGTTGGTTAAATGCTATTAATGATAATAATAATTCATTGTTCTCAACAATTGGTCCTGGAGACTTTTTGGTTCATCATGCTATTGCTCTAGGTTTGCATACAACTACATTGATCCTAGTTAAAGGTGCTTTGGATGCGCGTGGTTCCAGGTTAATGCCAGATAAAAAAGATTTTGGTTATAGTTTTCCTTGCGATGGTCCGGGACGGGGTCGTACTTGCGATATCTCAGCCTGGGATGCTTTTTATTTAGCAGTTTTCTGGATGTTGAATACTATTGGATGGGTTACTTTCTATTGGCATTGGAAGCATATAACATTATGGCAGGGTAATGTAGCACAATTTAATGAGTCTTCCACTTATTTAATGGGATGGTCAAGAGATTATCTATGTAACAATGTTTCGATTTTCATAATCACATAAGTGATATCCAAAGATCATTAAATCCATATAATTTAAAAGTACATTTTTTGGATTTTTCCTCAAGCTTTGCTCTGTTTTCTCTATTAATATGGACAAATGCTTCCAAACCAAAAGTCTTCAAAAATGAGTAGTTTATCTTTTTTCTTGTCCACTCCTCCTGTGGAATAACACCATATAAGGAACTTGAAGGCCCTATATTTATTAAGTGAGCAATAGCATCCACAACATTTGCCTAACTTTTATAGAGAAATCCTACATGAAATCTCATACTACTTGAATGCTCCATGATTGTCTTGTTCATCTTTTCTAACACACCATTCCTTGTTGTGTTCTTGGAACTATCTTATCATTACAAATCCCATGGTGTGAACAATAATGGTAACACTCCTTGTTGCAATATTTTCCTCCATTATCTAATCTAAGGCACTTCAAATTATCTCTAATCTCATTATCAACCAAATATTTCAATTTCTTAAAAGTATTAAATACGTCATATTTTTTTAATGCAATAAACCAAAATTATTCTAGTTAAATAATCAATTAGAATAATTTACATATTATGACATGGAAATTATGTGAAAATTACATTGAAACCTTTAGGTTGAAATTTCCTTTAATGAGCTTTGTTGACTACCTTCATTAACATGTTTGTAGGATTCTAGATAGTATGCATATTTGTTCATCTTCCAAAATTGATCCTATGAAATGGTACCTAAGTTATATATGCTTAGTATTAAAATGGAAGGCTTAGTTATTTGCAAGATGAATGACACTCTCACTATCACTATAGAACTTGTTATTATCCTACTTCTTTCCCAAGTCATGCTTGAACCTCTACAACCAAAACATCTCTTTACCTCCTTCTATAGCAACAACATGCTTTGATTTTGTTGTTTAAAGTGCAATAACCCTTTGTAACTTCAAAATCCAACTTATAGTTGTTCCATCTACAATAAAAACATACCCATGGCACTCATCATGTTATATATATCACCAACCATATCTAAGTCAACATATCCCTACAGAACAATGTTTGAACCTCCAAAGAATAATTCCTTAGTAGTAATACCTCTCAAATACATGAGAATCCACTTTACTGCCTTATAATGCTCTTCACTTGGATTGTTCATATGCATACTCACAACTCCCACTGCATGTGAAATATCTAGCCTTGCGCACACTATTACATACATCAGGGTAGCAACTGTTGATGAATATGGAACCTTGGACATGTAATGTATCTCGTATTGTGTCATGGGACACATCTTAGTAAATTTTAAATGGCTAGCCAAAGTTGTACTAACTAGTTTTACATCTTTCATTTTAAATCTCTTCAATACCTTTTCTATATGTTTAGTCTAAGCCAATGTTAAGTTATGATTTTTCATGTCTTTTAGTATTCTATTACCAAGAATTTTCTTTGCAACACCCAAATCCTTCATATCAAATGAATTAGATAATTTTATTTTGAGCACAATTATATCATGCATGTTAGACCTTACTACAAGCATGTCATATACATATAATAAAAAGATAATATAGTTGCCACTATCTAGTCTCTTAGAATAAACACAATGGTCAGATTGACATCTACTATAACCATGTTCTATAATAAACATATCAAAATTAATTACCAATTTTTTGGAGCTTACTTTAAACTACACAATATCTTTTTCACTTTGCATACTATTTTTCCTTACCTTTAACCTCACATCCCTGTGGTTGTTGCATATAAATCTCATCCTCCAAGTCCCCATGAAGAAGAGGAGAAGAGATGAATTTACATCTAACTGCTCAAGATGAAAACATTATATTTCCTACACTTAAAATAGTTCTAATTGAATTCACTTTGACAAAAAGAGAGAATAATTCATTAAAATCTATGCCTTTCTTCTATGCAAAGCCCTTTACAACAAGTTTTTCCTTATACCTCTTTTTTCCTCCATCTTCTTCCTTCAACATGTAGACTCGTTTATTCTACAATTCTTTGTTACCTATAAGAAATGGGACCAAGTCCTAAGTTTGGTTATATATCAAAGGGTCCATTTCTTTCTAGTTTCTACCTGCATTGCTTCATAGGTTTTGGTTCTCCAAAATCAATCAACAAAACATAATACAATGAAGGAGAGTATCATTGATGGGGACTACCTAACTTGGTTGATATTCTAACACCACCTGTAGGAGTACAAGGTACCTATTTCTACTATTGTTGTTAAGCATTTTGATTTTCTAACACCTTTGGAACTTTTTTTCCTATGATATCATCAAGCACTATGTATTTTGTATTTTCCTTTTCCTACTTTCTTTGAAATTTATTTTTGTACATTAAATTCTCATTAAATACCACAACTATACTCCTAATGATGTTTCAATTTTCATAATCACATAAGTGATATCCAAAGATCATTAAATCAATATAATTTAAAAGTACATTTTTTGGATTTTTCCTCAAGCTTTGCTCTGTTTTCTCTATTATTATGGACAAATGCTTCCCAACCAAAAGTCTTCAAAAATGAGTACTTTACCTTTTTTCTTGTCCACTCGTCCTGCGGAATAACACCATATAAGGAACTTGAAGGCCCTATATTTATTAAGTGAGAAATGGCATCCACAACATTTGCATAACTTTGTGAGAGAAATCCTACATGAAATCTCATACTACTTGAATGCTCCATGATTGTCTTGTTCATCCTTTCTAACACACCATTCCTTGTGGTGTTCTTGGAACTATCTTATCATTACAAATCCCATGGTGTGAACAATAATGATAACACTCCTTGTTGCAATATTTTCCTCCATTATCTAATCTAAGGCACTTCAACTTATCTCTAATCTCATTCTCAAACAAATCTTTCAATTTCTCAAAAGTATTAAAGACATCATATTTTTTTTTAATGCAATAAACCCAAATTATTGTAGTTGTATCATCAATAAAAGTAACATAATATAAAAGTCACCAAGATATGATACTTGCGCTGATCCCCATACATCTATATGTACAAGCTCTACCTTTTCACTTCTCTTTTCCTTCCCAACTTTTAGAAATCTAACTCTTTTGTGTTTTCCATAAATACAATGCTCATAAAAGTCTAAATCAATCTTTTTCAAATATGGAAATAATTTCCTTCAGTGGAGAATATACATCCCCTTGTTTCTTATGTCCATGAGCCAATGATGCCATAATTTTGTATTTTCTCCTATATAAGCTAAATAAATAGAAAGGTTAGCTTTAAAAATACATAAATATAATGTACCTACCTTTTGTCCTTGTTCTATTATGAGATATCCTTTTGTGACCTTCCATGAATTTTCTATAAATGTAACTATATAACCTTCACTTCCAAACTTCCTTGTTGAAATTAGATTCCTTCTTGAATAATGAGCATGCTTTACCTCTTTCAACAACCATTCGTTTCATTTTTGTAATTTTATCCATACCATACCCTTTCCAACAATTTTACATGGTTCATGATGACCCACTTATTCCCTTCGAAAATAATTTTGAACATATCTTAAAAATATTTTGTATGGGATGTGGCATGAAATGAAGCCATTGAATATATCACCAAAATATCAACAATTTTATTGGCTTAAAGGATTAAAAAATATTGTAACACATCATCTACTACATTTTCTTTCTTATTATTCTCTTATTTTCCATCTTATTTTTTTCTTTTAGAGACCAATGGTATTTCTTCTTATGTCCTTTCTTTCAAAAATGAAACCATTCTAGCATCCATTTAGGTTAGGATCTACCCTTCTTTGAATTTCCATGATTCCTTGGGCTCTTTCCTCTGTCCCTTTGTCTTCCCTTGTTCTCTATAGTCAAAGCATTACCTAACATCTCACATGTGATTTTCCATTAAATTTCCTTGCTAGGCATTGGAAACTTGACTAAAATGAGAGGGGGGTGAATCAATTTAGTGCATTCATGGAAATTAAATTCCATTTATTTTTCTTTTCAAACTTTATCTGAATTATTTAATGACTAGTATAATATTATATAAATGTCAGATTTAATCAACATAATAGCATTCCATGATAGCATAAAATCAGCACATAAAAGTAACACATATGGGTACCAAATATAAGTGGAAACCCATAAAGAGAGAAAACCAAGAATTTGTTGTTGTTGTGACGCAAAGGCAAGCTGCTACTTCCACTATTACATTAGCTTTTGGAGGCTGCAACCTCTCTTCTATTTTGCAAGCTACAACTTGTTGTGAAGCTCCTATTCCCTCTTACATTATTTTTTTGTAGACTACAACCAATAGAAGGCTCCTACCTCATTTGTTTTTGCAATATAAAACTTTCTTGGAAGCTCCTACTTCCATTTCAGAAGGATTCAACATGTTCTTTACCAGGATACAACCTGAAAGGAGATTAAAAACCCATGATACATGAAGAAACAATGTGCTATTTTACCTAGTATTTAGTTCAACATACCTTCATTTATGTATATGCCTCTTGTCATCCTCAATCTACTTCACATTTTCTCTTTTATCGCTATCTACTTGTGCCAAGTAACTCACGAACAAGGATTCACAACAACTCAACTCTTGCACATACTCTCTAACTTTCAGCGTTCCAAAATCACATATTTTATAAACAAAATTTGCTATATATTAGTATTCCACATAGGCATATGAAGTGAATAGTATTGTATCTTTGCATTCCACTCATTTTTTTCCAAATTATTTCAACATTTTAATATTAAAATACATAAGATGAATTTCAACATATTTAATTAACATTCATTAATATAAGCCAACTTTAATTATGACAACATCCAAAGTTCTCTTGCATTCCTCTTTCATCACAATATTGTCATGCACTTCAAATCATCTTCATGTACCTATGAACTTGACCACATATTCTAGAAGTACATTCTCTGGCATCATCAACATAACTAACAACATACATCAACAACCTCTATTCTCTATTTTGTAACATTATCTCTGTGGCTACAACATAAGCTCAACAATATTTGTCATTTCCTTCCAACACAACTTCTTCACTACACCTTTTTTTTCCTACCAAGTTACTATCACTTCTTCATTGGATCAAGTCACACTTCTTTTGCATTCACATTGACCTTTCTCCATCACCATTTTCCATCAATGACAACTTCGCCAACAATACCCCCCTTTGGCGTTGATAGAAACACAATGATCCTTGCTCTTTTTGTCCTGAGAAGCATTTATCCTCACCTCAACTTACCTCTGCCTTTGACATCAATGTGTTGATGGGATGGAATGTACCACCAACAACTAGGGTGTCTACTCGGTGTGAATCCTTAATTAGACCTCACACAGTTTGGGATAGGAGCACCATCTAGTATGTATGCCCAACTTCCATCATGTTGATTTTTCTCTTGGATGTCAAATGTGATGATGTTAGAGCAAGAGAAATAAATAAATGCCCAGGCAATAGGAATGAGTTCAACCCATGATTGAAAACCTACATAAGGAGATACAAGAATGCTACAAGAAGAAGCATTTCAAAAGAAGGATTAGTAAGCTAAAACCATCTCAGGCATACATGAACATGAATATGCGAAAGGTTAATTACAAAAAAGTTCACAATAAGTTATTGGCATGGCATGGAATAAGAAACATGTATTCTAAAGAAAACACACATGCAATAAGTACAAACTAGTCCATAACATATTGCCTATATGAAAGAACACATACAAATGCAGTGAAAATACCATAAAAACAATACAACCACTATGAGTAAGCATGGGAAACAATGTCGAAAAAGAAGAACTTCTTATTAATATTGCTACGAATACAAGTACATATCCTACAAACCATTAAAGTCCGATAGTGGAACATGGGTTGTTCATACCATCATCCAAAGTAAAACATTGACCTCACCACAACTCACCCTACTAGCTACCAAGAGTTGAGTGCCTCTAGCTCTCGAACACAAATCAACTTTCCAATGCTCGTCCAAGCTTAAGTGCTAAAATTCCCCTACAAATTAGGCATTAGGGTATACTTATAGAGGTGAGGTGATTATTCACCTACTACAACTGCTCACCTACCCACAAGATTCTTGGTCTTCCATACTAATCTCTACTTTCTAATAGTTTTTAGGCTCAGATCGATCTTTTCATAGGCATTAGCATCATGATGAAAAGCATTTACATTATGATAGAAGAGGAGTTACTAGGAGAATAAAATTGTTATTAGAAACCCTAGATTTCTTGTTGTCAATGTTGCTATGAAGCAATGGAAACTCACATTAAGTTTTTAATAAGGTTTTAGTGTTCATTTTATATATTGAATGCTTATTATCTTAATACTGAAATTTCCGTTAAGATTGACGTAGTGCTTTAGGCCATGATATGGAGGCAATTTTCGCATTGGTTGAAATCCTAGTTGTGTAGCCTTCAACTCAATATCATAGTTCTTTCTCATTTTCCATCTTTTACAATTTGTTGAAGGAGATTCAATGAGCCTTGACAAGTTGTCTTGTATAAGGCACAATTCTGTTAGAATTTTATGGTGTCTTCACCTATCCCTTGATTCCCTTGTTTTCTAAGATCATGCATCCAAGGAGCACAACAAGAGGCCATTTTGCAACACCAATCCTACAAGCACACACAACTATTCACTAAACATCGAGATAAATTTAGTTTAATGAATCAAAGAAAAAAATATCACAAATACTAATAATAATTAAGAACTTATAGCCACGAGATATCATCATTAAAATGACTTAGTCTTCCATAGTCGCTTGTATGTATCTCGTGCATACTCAATATGTATTTTGAATGTTTGTGTAAATTTGACCTTGGGCTACTCTCAATGTAATGAATAACCATGTATCCAATGTTATTACATTGTTTCTTCTCTTTTAGCTGCATTTTAAATTTCCCTCGACATCTCCTTGGAGTGTCAAAATTTTGTTATGACTATATTATCGAACATGCCTTTGTAGTTGAGCATATATCATTTTTCCCACATGTGATGTTTCAATATATGGTATCACATCACCACTATTTTAGAACCTTTTAATATGTGTTTCAATAGTCATATGTGTCACCTCATTCGATGGGGCCTTTCGATTATTTAAAAAAACTTTTCTAACGCACCACTTGGACCATCGCATTTGGGAGTGCAACTTTGGCCAAGTTGAAATTGGAAATGCGACTCAGGCTAAGTCACAATTATAAATGAAAATAGAAATTGAGACTAGTTGCACTTCACATTGGCAAGTTCATAAGGTAAGGGTAATTGTGTCTCTGATCGTGATTTTTGATGTAGTCACAATTCTAGATAGTGGTGTAGGTCACACTTGTGGACTAGACTCATGATGAAAGCTTTAAGTGTGACCTTCAATTAAAAGTGCATAAGGGGGGTTTGGGGGGCTTTACTTTGACATCTTTGTGATGATACCAATTGAATTTAGGAATACAACTTGAGGAAGTTTGGAAAAATTACGACCTATTGAGGAAATAGAAATCTTTGGGAGAAATGGAGACTTGTGGGACAAATTACGAATTGTGTAGGTCACATAGCCACACTACAGATAGGCCACATCTTTTGGTGACATCTCTTAGAAATTAAACTGCAATTTTGCGACCTACGAGTTGACAGATTGATCTAGTCGCAAATATGGTGTGGAGTGATGATACGACTTCAATTCAAATCATGATCTAGAGGTGTGACCTTAATTTAAGTTTGAATGTGATTGTTCTATTTCATCCTCCAAGGTCGCTACAATAGTGAACAATGAACCCAAGGCAACTAACCAACCCAAGTAAACTTCCATTTCTCTTCCACGAACAACAAACCTAGATTCTATTCTTGCATCATTTATCTTTTGGTTTCGAAGATGATCTCATGCCATTTATACAAATTAGATGCATGGTTTCCAACCTTCCTTTACAAGGCACCTATTGGAGGGCTTGTTCAACATAATGTCCATCTCGTGATCTTTCCAAACTCATGGTTATTTCACTCTGTGCAATGTTTATGGCTTGGTCAAGCACTTGATCGAGGAATTTTTGTAAAGAATTATCACATCTCCAAACACATCATTCCAAACCACCATTCGACAGGGTTTCCACCTATAATTTTTGTGAAGTTTTAATTCTTGGTCACTTACACAATGTCATAGCACTTTCTCTATTCTTGTTCTATGCATTCTTGAGTGCAAGGTGATGGGCCTCTAAATTAGACATAAATTAAGGTCCATATAACCATCCTTCAGCACATTAAACTTTCTTTACATTATATATATATATATATTTTATACTATATATATATATATATATATATATATATATATATATATATATATATATATATATATATATATATATATATATATATATATTACTTTAATATGTTCATTAGGAAGGTTTATGGATAATAGCATATTTGTGCCTAATATTATTTATTTTTGTGGAATATTGTGAGAATATTGAGAAGATTATGAAGATTTGGAGGAGGAGATAATTTAGGGACTTTGTCCCTACTACAGGAGGATCAATATTGGATAATAAATCAACAATATATTATGAAATTATTGCACAAATTCTAGAGCTCCAATGATTGAGAAAATCTAGGAATGTGTTCCCTTTAATTTAATGCATATTCCTAGTGTATAAGTACCAATTCGAATATGCCTCTAGGGGTGGGTTTTTCTTAGTCTTCTTATGGAGAAAACTTGTATTTTTGTAGCTCCACTTTCATTTCTTGCAGGGATGTAATTGTATTGATGGAAATAGTGAAGATTGGTACCATTTTCACCATCTAAATATTGGCCTCCGTCGTAGGAATCTAAGTTTCCTTGGGCTTGGCCATCCTAGGAGACTCAAAGACCTTTTTTATAATTTAATTTTCTTCTTTTCACTTCTTATTCACATGCATATCTTGTTCTTGTTTTTCTTCTTTTTGCATTTAGTATTGATGATTTCTTGTTGTAAGATTGGGTTAAATGGTTGAAGTTTGTTTTTTTGCAAGATCACAAGCATGATTTCAGCCTTGAATCATATATTCAAGGTCATAGTAATCATCGAGATACTTGGATTAGTTTGCTTATTCCCAAATCTAAATTTTGGAACTCCCTTGTGGCAAATAGCAATAATTTTCTTCTATTTTTTAGAACATGATAATGAGCTTCAATTGAGTTGATTCCACTTGAATTAGATCATAAAATAATTTAGGTTAAAAAAAAAAATTACTCCATTGCATTTGCACTTGATTAGGTTATACATTTGATAGATTAACTAGTTCACTAATTCACGAATTTCTAGATTTTAGACTAGTAATTTTTTGCTATTTTTTAGTGTTGGGTAGTGGAGGCCCCGTGTAACGGCTTTGGGGCATAAAGCCCATAATTTAGGGTAATGATATTGTAAGAGTCCTGTGAAGTGCACGGAGCGTGAAATGTAATAGGTCAAGTCAAAGGGTTGTTCGCCTGAAAATAATGTAAAATGAGTCGGCCTGCCCATGGTCCGTGGACAATGGGAATGTATAAATAGAGCGAGGCTCTAAGAGTAGAAGTTAGATTTTGGGTTTTGGATCTTGAATATTATGGGTTTATGAATGTGGCATTCGCTCTGAGTCTGTAAGTCTGGGTCGTGGGTGATAGTACTGGAGTAGGCTCTGCAACTGTTTGCGCAGAGGCCTGGTAGAGTCTGCAACTATGTGCATGGACCCCTACAGCTGAGTGCGCAGGGCAGATCTGGTTGTAATGAATAGGAGATAAATAAAGATAAGTGTTTTTGAATCATTGTATGTTTTATCGCAGATCTCTATGTTTATTCTTATGTTCTGAGTTTATGCAAATCTATAAGACGTATGGGTGTGCGCATTGGTTATAACTGTTAAATGTTTGCTTAAAGACCTTAAGAAGTAGATCTGAGCTGTAATAAACACATATAATAATAAGAATCTAGAAAGCACCCATCACAGATCTACGCGAAGGACAGACAACTGTGCAGAGCAGCACGAGTGCATAGATCGGATCGCGACCCCTCTAGTCCTCATCAAGACATCCCTAGGGTGTGGAAACCTGGTTCCAACACCCTCCCCTACTACCTCGGGTGAGACTTCAGTCCGCGCTCTGCAAGATGTTCCCGAAAGTGCTGGTAGTGTGGGATTTGTTTGGCTAAAACACTTCTAAACCTGGGTCAGGCCCCATCAAGCCAACAAATTGTTCTATTGTTGGGACCGGGATCTACCTAAGGGATGGCTAACATTAGAACGCTGGAACCCAATGAAGAAAAATATTGAAGATTGGTTCGATCAAAAGTTGTACGAGTTCGTGGCTGGCCTTAGCACACACACGCACACCACCTTCGCCAAACCAGAAATTTCACATGGCGAGCACAATCAAGTTGCCTATATTCAGAGGAGTAGGAAGGGAAGATCCAGAACAGTTTTGGTTCGTAGTAAGGGCAGTGTGGGAAGCGCACAGATTTACGGATGATAACATTAAAAAGGCTACCTTGGTGAGTGCGTTGCAAGATCGTGCGCTGAATTGGTATATCAAGCACTCTAGTGATCACCCAAATGCCGAAATAGCAAAGATCTGGGATGCATTGAACAAAGAGTTTAGCCATCTGAAATCAGAGACGCAGTCGATCATCGGGTTCAAGGAGATCGTGATGCTGCCAGGAAAATCACCTTGGGATTTGAATCAGAGATTGAAGAGTATGATCCAAGAGGCTAACATGATGCTAACAGATGCTCAACACTGCGCGTGGTTTGTGGCATTTTTGATGCCACATCTGAGGATGACGCTGTCATAACAGAAGATCTTGACCCAGGCTGAAGCATTAGAGATAGCGATGAGGGTGCATGAGACTCCAATGTAGGATCCTGGGTTAGGAGTTCAGCAGATCCATTCATAAGTACAAAACCTATGCTTGGAGATGCAGAGTTTGAAACAAGAGATGGTGTCCCTGCCAGAAGTGCGAGAAGAGGTGTGGTGCATAAAATGTAGAAGCCAGGGCCACGATAAGGATCACTCTCCGGTATTTGAAAACTATTTGGCCAGGGGGGACCTATGCCATTACGACTAGAGGCACAGGTGGGGCCCAGCACGACACCCTTGCTTTGGTGCGTGATCTATTAGGTGGTAGGAAAGCACACCACGGATAACTGTCACCTACTGCAAAAGTTTGCCCAAACCCCCCAGCAGCTATTTTGCAATTTTTTTAGATTGGTGGGGCCACGATGAATGAGATTTTTGTAGTTATGAATTGTTGATGGATTGAGCACCTGCCTACAGGATGCAGACTGAGGCACGAGGTCAGGATCCAGCCACAACGATAGCGCGCAATGTGTTCCAGGGGTGAGGATGAGGACGAGGAGGAATGGGGCCAAGAAGGGGCCACGAGCAGCTAATATGTTATAATTGTGGATGATCGGGGCACTACACACGTGATTGTACCAACTCGACCAGAATATTGTGCCCCTACTGTGAGTAGTTCGATCATGAAATGATAGATTTCTCCATGCTCATAGCGTAGATACGTGAGAAAAGGGAAACACAACCTACGCCAACGCAGAACGTCCAAATGATGAGGTCCGAGCCACGCGAGGAAGACCCCAATGTGAACATGAGGCTCAGAAGTGGCGTGGCCATAGGGGAAGATAAGGGGAAGATAACTGAGGAAGACCCAAGGGTTCGCAAGATCCCTACAAAGCTGCCTAAGTTCAACTTGGAACGTGTGAAGAAGACATTTATGGAAGCTAAGAAGAGCTTCGCAGAGGTCTCTACTTCAGGTAGTAAGGATCAACCCGAGTCGGAAATGGATCCCTCAATGCTAACTACATTTTAAGAGACATGTATGAAGTTGCTATGTGACAATAAGGAAGTTAAAGGATTACAAGAGCTATTAACTAGGTGCACAGGGTTAGGTGAACCTTGCTTGGTCTGGAAATTGGGAAAACATGCTTTGCGCACTGGACGGGAAATGCGATTAACGGTGCAGATCGGCAACTATGAGATGGATTAGATCATTCTAGACTTAGGCTCGGATGCAAACATGCTACCTAAACAGACATGGGAATGAATGGCCAGGCCCACAGTATAGTGGTCTCCTATTCAACTACGGATGGCAAACCAACAAAAGATCTTTCCCATGGGACGATTGCAAGGAGTCACAGTGGATATAGAAGGCGCGGGCACACAAATAGACTTTGAGGTAATAGAAATTGTGGATGATGATAACCCTTACCCCACATTATTAGGGATATACTAGGCCACAGATATGAATGGAGTCATTAATTTAAAGAAATAGAAGATGATATTTGAGAAAAAGTCCCTACACGTAGTCATTCCACTACACCTTGCTGAAGGAGCGCGCTACACTGAACCCATATGCGACGATGAAAATGATTATGACTTGGATTATATCTACACGATAACTGCACGAGATCAGGATTGGGTAAATCCAACTGCTGAAGGAAGAATATCGTGGGAGTACACAGAGGCCTACACTTTAGATTTAGATGAAGAAGACAAATGATGGCATAATCAGCTGAATGGAGTAACAAAATTAAACTGCAACATGATGACTAGGTCGCTGTGTTGCGTAATAGCTCAAGATCGAGAGCTACCGATGTATGATGGGTTGACAGCGGTGGATGAATTCTTAACCAAGTTTGAGAGCATGGTACCAGAGCACCAGAGGTTTGATGCATTAAAATGGGTGTTGTGCACAACGCCTGCGAGTTGGTGGGGAACACATGAAGGAACCTTTGAACACTGACGCGGCTGTAGGCAAATGGTGTAGATAAGTTTTGGGAAGCCAAAACTATGAATAATCGAGAAATACGATGGAAGCGATGACCCACGCATGCACCTCACAAAATGGACCAAAGCCTATAGGGAAGAACCCTAGCTGGAGTGAGTACACTTATTTTATCATACCCTGGATGTCATTCCAAGGATTGGTATACTGAGACAAAACTTCGACATGGTATAGGCAAATGGGATATCTTGCATGAAGGATTTTTATTAATGTTCTTATCTAAAGACTAATGGATGGATACTGTTGACAATGCGTTGCAAGTTGTGAAAGCTGCCATTTTCTAAATACCCCTGGAACCAGAAGAAATAGCGCAGCCAGAGTGGTTGCATCAGTTGAGCCAGGCCCTAGAATGTTACAACGTGCAGGTAGATGATGATGAGGACTACCCCAGAAACATCAATATTCCAGAAATAGAGGGAATTCATGAGGTTCGCGGACCCGTGTTCGAGGACCTTGACATCACCACACCATTGAAGATGGAACAAGTAAACATTGGTACAGAGGAGGAGCCGAAGTATGCAACGTGGGGGAGTATTGGGACGATGCCATGGTGAATAAGGTCATCGAGTTACTTTCTGAATATTATTCTTGACCAAAATAACCAAGTTAAAAGGGATCCTTGGCAACCTAGGGATGATGAAGATAACTCTAAAACTGGACGCGAAGCCAGGTAAGCAGCGTCCCTACCGATTGAATCTGAAGTATAAAGAAAAGGTTCGTGAAGAATTGGACAAAATGCTGGCAGCCAGAATTATTGAACATGTGGAAGAGTTTGACTGGGTGAGTCTTATGATCATACAGGAGAAAAAACAAAAGGCTGAAATTTGTATCTGCATGAACCTCTGAAAACTGAATGATGCCTGTGTTCATGACCCATTCCCAACGCCATTAACAAATGAGGTCCTGGAGAATGTTGGTGGACATGAAGTGTACTCATTTACGGATGGGTTTTCAAGGTACCATCAGATCAAGATCAACCAAAGATAGAAGAAAGACCACGTTCGTGACTGAATGGGGATGTTTTCAATACACGGTTATGCCCTTTGGGTTAAAGAATGCCCCATCAATATTTTCACGAGTAGTAGTGGCCGCATTCAAGGAATTCATCCATAAGTTTTTGGAAGTTTATTTTGACAATTGGACTGTATTTGGGTTGGTCAAGAAACATATCACGAGCTTACGGTTGATGCTAGATACTTGCTGACGGCACCAGATTGTGCTAAATCTCAGGAAGTGCACTTTCCTCATCCACTTCGGAAACTTGCTCGGCCATGTGGTCTGCAAACAAGGCTTGATGGTGGACCCTGCAAAGATTGTTGTCATACTCAATCTGTAAGTGTCGCGCAGTGTCAGACAACTCCGCACCACGTTGGGACACACTGGCTACTATCGTAAGTTTATTAAGGGCTATGTGCAAATCATGGCACCAATGGAACAGTTGTTGAAGAAACATGCTACATATTGTTGGAATGATGAGTGTAAGAAAAGTCTGGAGATCCTCAAGGAGAAAATGGCATCTGGCCCCATTTTGGTTTTCCCAAAATGGGACATTGAATTTCATGTCCATGTTGATGTGTCATGTATCGCACTGGGCGTTGTACTCACGCAGGAAGGATCGGAAGGAATTGATCACCTAGTTGTGTTCGCAAGTCGACGATCGTCCAAAGTTGAAAAGAACTACTCCACTACTAAGCGTGAGGGGTTGACGATGGTATACATGCTCCAGAAATGCCACCACTATCTACTTGGTGGACACTTTAAGATGTATACTGATCATTCTGTGTTAAAATACTTAGTGAATAAGACTATGTTGGGGGGGTGCATTTGTATATGGTTGTTATTGTTTCAAGAATATGATTTTGAAGTCATCATAAATCCAGGACGTCTAAACACAGGCCCAGATCACTTGTCCCAAATTGAGAATGGTGAAGAGCCCACAAACTTAGAAGAAGGACTACCTGATGCATAGCTTTATGTAGTGTGTGCGGCGAATGGCCACATTGAGGATATAATCCACTTCTTAACCACCGGGACCGTGCCACAAGGGTATTTATTTCAGCAGAAGAAAGAACTGGTGATACGTACAGTAGACTTTACTGTTATTGTGGGGCACCTTTACAAAATGGGAATCAATGAAATATTACACAGATATGCACCTAAATTTGAAAGAGGATAGATCCTTGCAGAAGCACATGGAGGGGTGGCAGGAGGAAATTATGCAGGACGAGCGACAACACAGAAGATTCTTCGTGCCAGATTATGGTGGCCGACTGCACATCAAGATTCAAAAGCATACAATCGAGCCTGAGATGTGTGTCAATGAACTGGGAAACCATTGTGGAGGGACAAAATGCCACTTAATCCACAGATGACGCTGCAACCACTCAAAAAATGGGCGATCAACTTTATGGGGCCTATCACACCTCAAGGAAAGACGGGTGTACGCTATATCATCACCACGACATAATACTTGACTCGATGGGTGAAAGCACAGCCGATTAAGGACTGCACGGCCGCTACAGCTATGAAATTCTTGTTCAAAAATGTGTTGACATGGTTTGGATGCCCAAAAATTCTAATGAGCGACCGTGGAACACACTTCCTAAATGAGACTATCACTGCGCTCATTGAGGAGTTCCAGATATATCATCAACAAAGTACGTCATACCATCCACAAGTGAATGGCACCATCGAGGCTTTCAACAAGATTTTGGAGACTGCGTTGACCAAAGTATGTAATGTGCAGCGAAATGATTGGGATTTGTGCATACCTGCTATGCTATGGGCATATCAAACCACATGGAAGAAGTTGATGGGTCAGACACCTTTCCGGTTAGTCTATGGCATGAAAGGTGTCATGCCAATGGAATACATCGTACCCAGTTTGTGAATAGCAGCGATGACAGGCATGGAAGACTGTGGAGCATTGGAAGAAAGACTTGCACAACTAGAAGAACTAGAGGAGGAACTGTTTCTCACGGGATTCCATCAGCAGGTGCAGAAGCAGCGCGAAAAGGCTTGGCATGATCACCACATCAAGTTGTGCACATTCAAAGAAAATGATTTAGTATTGTTGTATGATAGCAAGTTGGAGAAATTCCCTAGAAAACTCTGGATGCATTGGTTGGGACCATATGTAGTCAAGGAAGTCACAGATGGAGGTGTGGTCCAGCTCGACAAGTTTAATGGAGAGCCCTTCCCAGGAAGAGTAAATAGTAGTCACTTGAAGCTCTACACAGGTGGGTCGACTGCCTAACTAACTGACTAAAGTACACTCTCATCACTCCAAATAGTTGAAAGAGAGCGTGGGACAATAAAGCAGTCTGTGCGGGAGCTGCGCGATCACAAGGGTGCACGTAGAATCGTATGTCAGAGGGGTTGTGGTGGCATAGAAGGGGCTACACTACTACGTGGATAAACATGAAGGTGGCCGATGCTATCACTGTTCATGACAAGATGTCTGAGTTATGATGAAAAGGAGCAGGCAGCGGGCAATTAAGATACAAAGTACGAGCCAAATTCGAAACGATCTATCGTAGATGTAATGTTAAGGTGCCAAAAATGGTGGGAACAACTGAATTTGAATTTCAACATGTCTATAAATCATAGGGGGCATCCACCGAATGATCTGTGGTATCGAGAGAAGTGATCTATTGTGCCTTCCCACCAATATGAAACTGTTGATCATTGATGCTAAAGGAGTAAGCCTAGGAGTTGTAATATGGCCAATGGAGATGCAGGACCTTTTGGATAGTATGATGTCGAAGGTCATGGATGCCGCACCGAGTTCAGCACCACTGGTAGGGGATGTACCGAAAATTCTTAGACACGAAGCAGAACTAGTCCGGATGCCACTGCCTAAACCATGGACTGGCCGTAGACCCACAAAATATAAGGAAAAGACCGTCAATATTGAGACAAATGATGAAATTGCAGTTAACAGTTCGTCTCTAATGCACCTTGAATATTGGGATCTCGCAGACAGCAACATCTTTATTGAAAAAATGCAACACAAGTTGCAGCCAACAGTGCGTATAGTAGACCAGAAATTGGAGACTTACTGCATTGACACGAAGAGTTCCCACCGGTGGCACCCTAGCTTGAGCTAAAATCCTATGAGGGGGTGCTTTGTGTTAACCGAGCAGAGTAGAATAAGCATCATCAGTTGCACAAATCAGTAGAGGCAATGGAGCAGGAGATTGAAGAAGAGTTGCAGAAGACAAGGAGGAAGCAGCAGAATGTAGTGCATCACTCAGAGGGATGGTGGATCGCGAAGCCTTGGTAGTGCGTATCACTGCACTGATGAGTGACTCAAGATGAGTCACGATGATTGTGTTGGGGGCCTGTTGGGTAGTGGAGGGCCTGTGTAACGGTTTTGGGGCTTAAAGCCCATAATTTAGGGTAATGATATTGTAAAAGTCCCGCGAAGTGCACGGAGCGTGAAATGTAATAGGTCAAGTCAAAGGGTTGTTTGCCCAAAAATAATGTAAAATGATTCAGCCTGCCTATGGTTCGCGGACCATGGGAATGTATAAATAGAACAAGGCTCTAAAAGTAGAAGGTAGCTTTTGGGTTTTGGATCTTGAATATTATGGGTTTATGAATGTGGCATTCACTCTGAGTCTATAAGTCTGAGTCGTGGGTGATAGTAGTGGAGTAGGCTCTGTAGCTGTGTGCACATAGGCCTGGTAGAGTCCGTAGCTATGTTCACGGACCCCTGCAACTGAGTGCATAGGGTGGATCTGGTTGTAATGAATAGGAGATAAATAAAAATAAGTATTTCTGAATCATTGTGTGTTTTATCGCAAATCACTATGTTTATGCTTATGTTCTGAGTTTATGCAAATCTGTAAGACATATGGGTGTGTGCACTAGTTATAACTATTAAATGTTTGCTTAAAGACCTTAAGAAGTAGATCTACGCTATAATAAACACATGTAATAATAAGAATCTAGGAAGTGCCTGTCGCAAATCTATGTGAAGGACAGACAACCGTGCAGTGCAACGCAAGTGCACAGATCGGATCGTGACCCCTCTAGTTCTCATCAAGACATCCCTAGGGTGCGGAAACTTGGTTCCAGCACCCTCCCCTACTACCTTGGGTGAGACTTCAGTCCGCACTCCACGAACTGTTTCCGAAAGGGCCAGTAGTGCGGGATTTGTTTGGATAAAACACTTCTGAACCTGGGTCAGGCCCCATCAAGCCAACATTTAACATGTGTTAACAATGGTATTTTTGAGTGATTCCACTTGGAATAGGGACCTAATAAATCCTATTCAATAAAAAAATTTGTCCCATCTAATTTGGATTTGATTTACTTGGTCATTTAGTGAATTATATATTCTTGTAGAAAATTTGTAACTTCCTGTAGCAACACCTATAACTTCTTGTAGCACTCTTCCAGCATGTATATACTTGCGCATATTTTCACAAAAAGCTTGGTTTGTGTCCCTTAGGGTTGACTAATAACCCTTGAGATCTAAATGAATTTTGAAGGAGGAATAAATATCACCTAGGACTTTCTTTTTTACCCCTACAAAACATCTCAACAATTTGGGTTAACAGACAGATTTATGAATTTGATAATAAAATAATGATTTTCTTGATTGCCACCTCCAATGAACTCTGCCAATGGATCTAAACTCTTCAAAATGTAATGATTTATATTTAGTTCATGATATTTACTTTATGAAATTAGAATAGGTTTCCTTTCCTTATATTTTCTTTCCTCCAATAGGTTAAGGCTTCCATTTCATGTGTTTCCATTTTTGCAATTAGTTTAGGATTTGATTACATTCACTCCATTACATCATAACAATGAGAGAAGAACACATTTTATGTTGCACATATAGTTCCCATACCTCTTAAGTTTGTACGAACCAAGGGTTCATAATTAAAGCTGGTAGCCTTAGGAGTTGCAGGATTGTTGTTTCAATACTGAAGCTCATCACTTTTTGGCATCATTGTCGAGGACGTGTCAAAGTATGCATTGTTTTACTCCCTAGTTGATTAATTTCTTTACTTTCCACAAAAACAGAAAAAAATTGCATTAGGAATCTTGCATTTAATTAGCATTCAAATCCAAATATTTTTTATAAAAACAAAAAATTATTCTTCAATACCAACCCCCCTATTTTATCACGTGGTGTAGTAAGAGCCACACCACCATCCACTTTTGTAGGTAGAAGAAGAAGAGGTGGAAAATAAGGTAGAATAAATGAATGGAGATGATGACAATGAAGAAGATCCTCTTTGATTTCCCATTCAAGATACTAATGTCAGTGTGCATATGAATAACGTCCCTCCATCCTTCCTTCCCAACTTCCATGTTATGGGGTCACAGGATCCAGAAACCTTTCTCTTTGAATTTGAAATTGTTTTTAGATCTTATTCTTACTTATTAAACACTCAAAAATTGAGATTGTTTCCAACAACATTGAAGGATAGATCTCTTGAATGGCTCATGAGTTTAGGGACAATTCAATAAGATCATGGAATGATATGCAAAAGATATTTCTAGAAAAATATAAATACCATGATCTTAAGGAAGAAATATTTTGAATGAAAGAGAAGATGAGAGCCTTGAGGATATAATAGAGAGGTTCATATATAATGTTAAGAGGGAAAAATTACATCATTTAGGATCTGACACAGTAAAACCTCCCTTACTTAGAACTATTAGAGATGAGTGGATTGATCTCCTTGATCTCATGAGTAGAGTTGATGTATACCAATTATCATTTGAAGAAATTTGTGAAACATGCAAACTAATATCAAGAGGAAGGGTAAGAGTAAGTCAATCAACATCAAGATTGGTAAGTCAAGCTAAACTCGGAAATTTTCTTGATAACTTTAAAACATAAATTTTTAGCAATATAAGTGAACAAGTAGAAATGTTAAGAATATAAAATGAGAAAAACTAATATGTTGATATTTGTGTTGTCCACATAGAATCACACGATGTTAAATATTGCCCCTCATTACCAAGGTTGAAGGAATTTTACCAAGAGGACAATGGAGGAAGTCAATTTCCAATGCAACTATGTTATGTAGCTCAAAAAGGACCATGGCAGCCTATTCAACCTGATGTAATGCAAGAGCTTAATTCACAATTTCAAGCTTACGGCCATCCATCTCAAAGTAATTGTAACACACCCTTACCTTGGAAACCTTGGCAATCTCAAACCTAAAACAAATCTTAGCAAAAAGGTTGTCAAGGATCTTATGGGAGCCATCCATAATATCCTCCATACCCAACTCCATGCTATCCCTACCAGTGACCTCCACCACAACCACAACCCCAACCACATCCATCTCAAATATCCACTCCCACTCAACTACCTATACCACCATTTCCAAACCCACACAAGGAAGTAGCTCAACCCACTTACAATAATGAGGCACAACACTTCCAAACATCTCCTCTTGATCTAAATGGTATACATCTTACCTCAAGAAGAGTATTGCAAAAATAGATTATCTTGACGTCATTAAAGGATAACATGTAGAAAAAGAAGATTCAAATGAGAAGAACAAAGAATCACGGGTTACACTTGATGGAGAGAAGACATCAGAATCAAATATTGGGAGAGTTCCCTCATGTTACCATCAAATCCTCCATGTTTTCAAGAGAATAATCTATAAAAATAGGAATATTTGAATGTCATGGTAGAAGAAGACATGAAGAATGATCCAAATCAGCAAGTCAACTAGGGGCATCACAACTATATTGAAATATGGTTCTAGACAGTCATTAAGTTGCAGAAACACACTCTTCTTCAATAATTCCTAATATCATCTCAGTCAAAGAAGTTGGTACCTCACATTCAGGTACATGTCAAAACATATGTTTCAAGCCTACACATGATTTTATCTATCATCCTGTTATGTAAGTGGCTCAATTGGAAGTACTGCTACACTTGGAAATGATTTTGTTTTTTCAAGTAGAGTAGGATAGAAAAAGAAATTGAAAAATAAAAAATAAGAGGAAAAAATAAAATCTGAAGTGAAAACCTCATTTGAGGCTCCTGAGATTAGATCATTGATTGAGAACCTCCATGAGATGGTAAATGGGTTGAAGAAAAAGAAAAGAAGAGAAAAAAGAAAAGATCCAAGGTGAAAACCTCCTTTGAGGCACCTTGACAGACCTACTAGTTGAAAACCTCATTGAGGCAGCTAGTAGGCTTAGAAGAAAAAATAAAAAAACCATTGCTCCATGTATTTCTCTCTCACGAATGCAAGTGCTCTCCAACCTCTCCAAGCAACAAAAACAAGTTGGCACCAAAAGAAAAAAAATTGGTCAAAATTCTAGTCAAAGGAAGTCAAACTTAGACTTTCTCCTCCTTTGCTCAGATGCTTCAGAAGGACCAATGCCATGCTAATCTATCACTCTCATCTATTTCCACCATCCACCCATCATTCCCAAGCTTTTCCCATTCATTTTCCTTCTTGTCCTAAAATGCTACATGAAGGCTTTTTTTTGCTACAAGAAGCCAAAATATACAAAGAAGAAAATTATTTTTGTCATACCTTGAAAACCGTGCATCCATTTACAGAGTTGTTTCATGGGTAGATGCATATGGATTATCATAACCTACTCAAGCAATTTGAGAAAATTCTAGTGCACACTTTTCGAGAAATCGGACTCCATCACCTACAACCATTTTTAAATTTTCTTGAGATACGTGCATCCATTGGCCAATATTGTCTATGGGGAGGTGCATAAGGATGATGAAAACATGCTCAAAAATTTTAGGTCAATCCAGTCTACCGTTTGGGAGATATGAACAAAACAATTCTGCTACAGGAGGTTGTCCTGAATTGCTACAAGAAGATCCTATAGGACTACAAGATGGTCAAGAAGAAGCTACAATAGGCAAACTGGTTGGAAAATGGGTAAAAAGGTCATGCTTTTTTAAGAAAGTTTGAGAGAGGTCCCCCAACACCACTTTCATCAGTCATCCACTCCATTTCACCGAAACTTGCTCAAAATGTTCACTCTGTCCTACCTAAAAAACACACATAAATCATTATTTTCCATTTTTCCATTCTTCACATTAAGTCCTCATGACTCCAACCCTGTTTACATGGGTTTTCATCACTCCCCTCAACACCACCCTGTCACATGAAGACTAGAAGAAAGGATCAAAAGGCTGCTACAGGAAGAAACTCCTCTTATAGCAACCTGTGTAGTCACAATAGAATCTCTGAGATTTTTTTTCCCACCAATAGAAGCATCATGAATCCATGTGTGCAATTGGGAAGGAATTCCACCAATAGAAGTTTCTTAGACATCGAAGAGGCACCTACACACACAATAAAAGCTATTATTCAAGGTATAATCAAGTTCTAAAGACATGCACTAGGAAATCATGATGTATATGGCTCAGCAACAACATGCAATCACCTCCAACAATCTGATCCATAGGTAGCTACATATATGAAATATTATTTTCCTCTTCTATTGAGCATTTTATGGTTAGAAATTTGTTGTCCATGCATAAGAGATGATTTTTTATAAGCTAAGGATGGGTGAGAAGCCTCAACTTCCCTCAACAACCCTAATCACAATTAAGCAATCGACATGTGAGCAAAAGGAAGAATTAGAGAGAAATAAGGAGGAGATTGAAAGAATAACCTCCCTCCAAGCTAAGGGGAAGTAGCCCAAGCCTCATAGAGAAATCCAAACACCTGGATAGCCAATACTCACTAGCTATAGGAGGATTTTGTGCTACTACAGGAGAAAACAAAGCTACTACATGAGAAACAGGGTTGTTATAGGAAAGACAAATTGTGTGCTATAGGAAAAATAAAGATGTTACAGGAAGGAAAAGGTCGATGCAAGAGACTTCGATTTTGAGTAATTTTGCCCCTAAACCCTACAGTTCGAAGGAAAAAACCCAAAGCAAGAGTAAATGTATATTTTTCCTTGCCATATTTGAACAAGAAGCCTGCAAAATTATCATTTCTTTTCAGTAGTACAGCCTATGGGAAACTTTTGATAAAAGTTTACAAATAAAAAATGAAATATGGATGCTTCCTTTGAATTGAGCCTGACAAGAAGGAGAATTGAAATTATTTTTGAGTGAGCATGAAATCATCCTTTCTCTAGGAAATATGAGAAAGTTATTTTTTTCCTCTATCATAAAAACCCTCATTACACAGGCATATCTAAAACTTCTAGCAGAAATAGACAGCTACCTTGCCAACTTTGGAGAGTTGTATTGAAGGCTATGGAGGGTGTATCTAACCATAGAAATCACACAACCAAGAAGAAGGTGAAGAAGAAGCTAATGAAGAAGCAAAATAATATGGAGAAGAGGGAAATTATCCAAACGAAAAACTCAAGCGGGAAGAAGGAAGAAAGGAACAAATTGTGCTAAAAACCAAAATAGTAGTGCCTAAGAGAGACCTGATCAAAACAGAGAACTCCAAATCCCATTAGTAAATCATCTAGGCCAAAAAACAGAAGAAGAAGGCAACAAAAGATAATAAGGCATTCACCATCAAAATAGAATTGAAACCTTAGTGATGAAAAGAGGCTTTCTAAGAGGTCTCTAATCTCTTTCTAGTTTTTTTCCAAGGCCTAGAAGATGTTATAGAAAGGTAAGAGGAAACAATTAAGAATGAGGTGCAATTTTGGTCAATATTTTATAGATTTCGTGATGTGATATATAATGCTACAGGTCTACTGCAGGATGCTTTGTGTTTCTACTAGATCTCATCTAAGGGCATTTTGAGAGTTTCAGAGGTGTCCAAATGGTGGAAAAAGTTGGCTGGAGATTGGAAAAATATGTGGAAGACCTTTCCAAACCGAAAAATATTCAAGGGGAAAAGGCAGCCTAATGGTCTCTAGAAACATTGTGATTTTTCTATGCACAAGTAGTTGGAAACATGATTCAAATTGGAATGAAGGTTTCAAGGGAGAGGATGTGAACGACATGGATCTTCAAGCTAACAGAGTTCACTTGAAAATAGGAAAGTTATGTTTTTGTGCTTGAAGGGCTGCTAAACAATTATGAAAATAACAACTAAATTTTGTGTTTGTCCTTGCAGAACCTACAACAAAGCTTCGTAAGAGAAAGGACTAAGGAATGTAAAAGAGAGAGGCCATCCGGGCCATGAATGAGGCACAATGAGGTCACTAAGTTTATTAGATGATGAGTAACACTTTCAGCAGGGGGTATGATGGGCCTCTAAATTGGACATAAATTAAGGCCCATCTAACCATCCTTCATCACATTAAACCTTTCTTTTTGCATTAGATAATGTATTTTTAACTTTAATATGTTCATTAGGAAGTTTTATGGATAATTGTATATTTGTGCCTAATATTATTTATTTTGGTGGAATATTATGAGAATATTGGGCAGATTATGAAGATTTAGGGAAGAGGATCATTTAGGTACTTTCTCTCTACTACAGGAGGATCAATATTGGATAATAAATTAACAATATATTCTAAAATTTTTGCACAAATTTTGGAGCTCCAATGATTGAGAAAATCTAGGAATGTGTTCCCTCTCATTTAATGCAGATTCCTAGTGTTGGGAACCAGATCCACTATTTGAGGGATTTTGGAGGGGAAAGCTTCCTCCTTTTAAGGAGAATGCTTCCTCATCATATTTTATAAGTACCAATTCAAACTTTCCTTTAAGGGTGGGTTTTTCTTAGTCATCTTGTGGAGAAAACTTGTATTTTTGCAGCTCCACAATCATTTCTTACAGTGATGTAATTGTAATGATGGAAATAATGAAGATTGGTACCATTTTCACCATCTAAGTCTTGGTATCCTTCATAGGAATCTGAGTTTCCTTGGGCTTGGCCATCCCAGAAGCCTCAGAGCCCTTTTGTATAATTTACTTTTCTTCTTTTCACTTCTTATTCACATGCATCTCTTGTTCTTGTTTTTCCACTTTCTGCATTTAGTATTGATGATTTCTTGTTGTAGAATTGGTATAAATGCTTGAAGTAGTTTATTTTACAAGATCACAAGCATAATTTTATCCTTGGAGAAACTTTTTAAGGTCATAGTAATCATTGAGCTACTTGGATTAGTTTTCTTATTCCCAAATCTAAATTTCTGGAAGTCCCTTGTGGCAAATAGTAGTAATTTTATACTATTTTTTAGAACATTCTAATGACATTAAATTGATTTTATTCCACTTGAATTAGATCATAAAAACATTCAGGTTAATAAAAAAAATCACCCAATTTCATTTTCACTTGATTAGGTTAGGCATTTGATAGATTAACTAATTCACTGTTCTTGAATTTCTAGATTTTGGACTAGTAATTTTCTATTATTTTTTAGCGTGTGTTAACAAAGGTATTTTTGAGTGATTCAAATTGGAATGGAGACCTAAGACATCCTATTCAATAAAAAAAAATCATGTAATTTGGATTTGATTTACTTGGTCATTCGTTGAATTATATATTCGTGTAGCAAATCTGTAACTTCCTGTAGCAACACCTCTAACTTCCTATAGCACTCTTCCAACATGTATATACTTGCCCATATTTTCTCAAAAATTTTGGTTTGTGTCCCTTAGGATTGAATCATAACCCCTAGGCTCTAAATCAATGGTTGAGGAGGAATAAAGACCACCTAGGACTTGCCTTTTTACCCCTGCAAAACATCTCAACAATTCGAGTTAACGAACAGATTTATGAATTGGATAATACAATAATGATTTTCTTGATTGCCACCTCCAATGAACTCTGTCAATGTATCTAAACTCTTTGAAATGTAATTACTAATATTTATTTCATGATATTTACTTTATGTACTTAGAATAGGTTTTCTTTCCTTTTATTTTCTTTCCCGCAATAGGCTAAGGCTTCCATTTCGAACATTTCCATTTCTAAAATTAGTTTAGGATTTGATTACGTTCACTTCATTACATCATAAAAGTAAGAAGAGGACACATTCTATTCTACACATATAGTGTCGATGCCTCTTAATTTTTTACGAAACCTAGGTTGATAATTAAAGTTGGTATCCTTTGGAGTTGCAGCATTCTTGTTGCAATACTAAGGATCATCACAAGGATGTTAAAAGCTCCTTTGGTGAAACTTTGCATCATACTCTCCTCATATGCTTGAGAATTTGATAACATGCCTTTTCACATAGAGCCATAAGTGTATGCAAGAATATATATATATGTTCTCCTTAGTGGGCACACTCCATATTGAGCTCACTCCATATAACCTTCCATAGTACACCATGGTTTTAATAGAATCTCAATGTATGTTGACTATTTCAAATGCCTTTATCTAGTAGTTATATGACTAGACCTAAGCTAGCCATGAAAAGCCTTTATTTCTTCCTTTTCAACTTAGTGTTCACCTTTAGAAGGCCCATTCTTTGATAGTCAAAGAATAGATAATAAGTAAGAACATTGGCAAGCATGATCCAATTACCCTCAACCAAAGTAGATCCTGCAATTATTACAATAAAGACCTTTAGAGGACCTTATGAATGAAACTGACGCAGATGTTTGAATATTTTCTTGAAAGATTGATATGTCAAGTGAAATGCAAAGCTTTGATAGTTTAGTCTTTCATGCCTATGAAAAACTTCCCTTCAAAAAATAAATACATACGTTCACGAATATTTAAAGGGATGATGATGTGACCAATGCAACTGTAAATACCATTAAAAGTCGATGGAATGCAAGTTGGGCAATGCGAATTGAAAGTGAAGATCAAGACAACATAGTTTAACCCTTCATTCTTAGTTATGATAATGTAAGGCTTTAAGATATATGGACAAGACACCATTCTTCTAAACCCTAATGAATTTGAAGGTATAAGGACACATGTGGAGTATGATTAATGACACAAACACTTGCTTGTGTTGATGGAAAGATAATTCTTGATAGTGCATTATAACAACAAAATCCTGACAAGTCTTAATTAATTTGAAAGGGATGAGGACCATGGCAGGGTGAGGTTACTGACATCAGGTACTCCTGTAAACCCTAATGTATCAATGTGATCATGCTTCAAGGTAAGTCAAGAAGAATAAAGATAACTTTCACTATGAAAGCATGAGAAACAATAGATTTTGGTAACTACCATGTCAATTTGCAGGATTTCACCGATTCAAAATCAGAAGGTCAACCCAGGAGACCTAGAAAATTAGAGGGGGACCCAAAATTTTAGATATATAGGCTAAAACTATGGGTGGTGTTGTAGTGACTACAACAATTGGTGAACTACTGGAAGAATACAACATCTTTGTCTATTTTCCTACAACGAATCAAGTTTCATTAATGATACAAGGAAGTGTTGAATAGATACTATGGGTCCCTTTTACAATACTCAACCTTTTATGGATGTGCCTTTCCCCTGTGTTCAAGCCAGGGCATATCAATTTCTACTCACTAAAACAAGAGTTCACACACATAAGCTTTTGATAATGATGCAAAGAACATGACAGAGAGCTTATTGTACATAGAATTTTCAAGCAAGTTTTAGGTGTTTCTCCACTACCAGCAATATTGTTTAGTAGCCCGATGGAGTCACTCAAGGAATCACAAGCATTGGTTATTTGCCAGTAGGCTTGTTTAGTAGCCTAGGGAAGTCACTTGAATCACCTCCCCACGCAAGAAGTATTTCTCGATCCTTTACCCTTCATTTGATTGATTTCACTTTATTGTGCACATTGGCATCATTTATTACGTTTTTTATTTTTCTAGGGTGGATGAGTGACACCAACTTATTTTATGGGTAGGAGAGGTTGTCCATTATTTGATATGAACTAAAATATTTTTCGATTTAGGTTTTTCCCTCATGTCATGTTCCCACATCATATCTCCAACTAACAAGTGGAAAAGCAACACATACCATTGAGGTATTCAAGACCAAGCTCGACACAAGGTCCAGGTTGTAGATATAGGTCATAAGAACTTGATTAGGGTTCCCCATGAGCACTTGTTCATATTTTCCTTGTTAATGAGTTAGACTCATAGGAATAATTTTAGGATGTAGTTTTGATAATTGGTTCTAAGAGGGGTCACCTTTTGGGGTAACGAAAAAAAGCCACACACAATTGTTAGGGTTAAGATTTCACATTAGGGAAAAGTGAACAAAGAAGCTCTTCTAGGGTTTCATCATGTGCAAAGAGGCTAAAGAAGTTCATCACGACATCAAAGGTTTGCAAGGAGCATGCATAGAACAAGACTTGGATGAAAGTGTGAAAGCTCATGCATCATAGAGTACAAATGTAATGCTAGGTCAACAAGTAGTGTATGCCTTGCAAGAAGGTGAATGCATGATATATTGTAGCATGCAAGACTACAATGCAATGCAATATTATGTAACTGCAAGTAAAAAATCAACTAATTACAATTTAATATCCATGTAATGCATATGAAGAGAATTCGTAAATGTAGTGCGTCGATGAGTAGTGTAGGAATATGAATAAAAGATAATTGCATAATGTCATGAAGTACTAGATTACCTGCAATAAGGAACATACATCAAAACCAATGTAAACCCTAACTAGTCTTAC
The DNA here is from genome assembly GCA_031772625.1 of Pinus tabuliformis. Taxonomy (NCBI): domain Eukaryota; kingdom Viridiplantae; phylum Streptophyta; class Pinopsida; order Pinales; family Pinaceae; genus Pinus; species Pinus tabuliformis. The sequence goes on from CM062807.1 coordinate 84,124,999, forward strand.
TTCAAACCTTAAAATAAAATCTTGATGAGTAAAGCCTAACTAGAAAACTCTTACAAGTAAAACCTAATTATCAAACTGAAATGAGTAAACCCTAATTAGAAAACTATAAAATAATCTAAACCTAAAACCCTAATTTTTCCAGAGAGTATGTCAAGTCATGTGAAGTCAAACTTCGAATGTAGCCACCAAAGAAATTCATGACCTACAAAAACAAGGACATCAATGATTAGAACAAGTATAAAGAATTATGAAAAAACAATAATTATTACCTGTAAAATATGCAAAAGAGAAATATGGTCACATCTACTAGTAGTAAAGAGTGCTAGAAAAGACTACTCAATCAAAGTTGCAACTCTATCTTGGTAAACAAAATGGAAAACTCAAAAATTGTGAGCATCTATCCATGATATGAATTTTTTTGTTCTTAACCCTAAATCAAGAATATGAGAGATCTGATGTCGCTATCTTACAAAGGAGTTCACTAGGTAGTATTATTCAATCCATTCAACAATATTATCATGAAATTGAAGATGATCAACATGATGACCCTCACAATTTTCCAAAGATGGAAATCCATCAGGTGCAACTAAGATTCCAAAGGAAACCCTAATTTGAGCATGTTCCTGGATTTTTTCAAGGACCTGAGGACCTAACATAACCATTTGTGAGATCTGAAGTGACTCACCATCTGTTGACTGTGCTGGACCTGCCAACATGTAAGGGGATCTCCCGAGTAAGAAGTCCCAATTAGACCTCAGACCGTTTGGTGTGGGAGTCCAAGTAGTGGGTCATATGGTAATGCCTTGACTGCGATTTCGCACAGAGGCAAGTAAGATTTTTTTTGTTGGTAGCAAGGGTGTGACATGTTGAAAATAGCAACAAGAAATGCTAAAAATGGAAGTGCTAAAAATAGCACTGCTATAAATAGCATTTTGGGATATATTCCAATTTTAGTTAGTCCCTGAACTAAAATTGAGAATTAAAATTCGAATTTGATCTTAGCAGCTATTTGTAAAATAATTAATTAATTCATCTTGAGTTCATTAGTTGTAGAAAATCAAACATGAAGTCTATGTGAAGACATGCAACAGTTTCCCCTTTGATTAACGAAGTTATCCCCTGATTAAGGAGATTAGGATGAGTTGTACTTTGAGTTGTAAATAGTTAGCTCAGTTAACTGAGTTAAGTCCAGTTATATTAGTTCCAACAGTTTGTGGAACTGATTATGAGTTCAGCTAGTTAATCCATACATGCATGTAATTGTTGCACTTGAGATAACTGAATATTCTCTCATAAATAACTCATGCATGTCAGTTCAGTCAGAGACCCAGTTGAGATCAGATGATGGGACAGTGTACTATCAGTTGCAGGAATATTCCATTGAGGATATCTCTTGCATGCAAAAGGAATTCATTCCTTGGAGATTGCACAGTTACTTCTGAGTTTGGTGAGTTGTGTGAGAGGCCAATTCACATAGGTGGCAACATTGGACCCCAGGAGAAACTGCGCAAGGAAATAGGAGTCTTGGACAATTGGAGGAAGGCATATGTTGTGTCTATTCAGTCTATGAGCTTGTTGAAAATAATATTGAGAGGGGGGGGTGAATCAGTATTATCACATCAATAAAACTTTTTCATTTCCATATTCAGATTCATATATGCTACTTCCACAACTTCTTATGATTCAATTAGTTGATCCTTAATGAGTGCATTAGAACATTATCAACCATATTAACAGTAAACAGGTGCAGTAAAATAGAACAGATCATCACACATAAGCCACACACATGAACACCATGATATAAGGTGGAAACCCAATGTGGGAGAAAACCACCTGCTGCAAGTCATCTCAATCTTCTTCTTAATAAGAAAATCCTTTTACAATATTTCTGTACTGGTGCAGTCTTATACCAGTACGCAGGCTTCTACCTGCAGAGATCTACAACCCCCATAGTTCTTGTACTAGCCGATCCATTTACTAGTACGCAGGCTGCTACCTGCTACAATGCTCCAAAGTTTTCAACTGCTACTAGAAGGGAGCTACCACCCCCGTAGCTCTTCTACTAGCTAAGATACTAGTACGTAGGCGCCAGCCTACAATCTTCTCTCCTCCGGGTACCACGTTTCATACATTTTCATACTGGATACTCCTGAAGCACAACACATAATCTAAAAGGCCACGTTTCATCCAATTTTCATACTGGACCCATTAATATCATTGAAGCACATAATCAATCAATCTTCTGAATTACCCAAACACTAGATCAATACATATACAAGGATAATACATGTGTTAGCACCTAGATTTAGTCCATCAGATCACATAAATATGAGCCATTATGATCCTGATCCAATATTAGTTCTCATCCATCAATATTGAAGCTAAACACAATCAACCAAACAGGATATGCAGAATACTGACACCTTTAAACTGTCATCAGAACCCATCAACAACCAGAACCACCTGTGACTTCAAATATCATAGCTCAAATTGTATACGCTACTACAATGAACCAAACCTGCATACATATGCTCTTACACCAAATCCAACCCTCGTACAGATCTATAAATATTCAAACATGACTTGCAACGATTTCAAACTTAAGTTATACCCAGTTCAGATCATTACAAGCGTCAGTATACATATCTAGAATAAGCATAATCAAATATATAGAGATAGTTCATTTCAAACCATTTGATCCTGATCTATCCTTAGATCTTGTTCTCCATCAACCGGTGAGATCCCTCTTTAGCTCAGATCTAGATCTGCACCATAACCCCATCACATTATTCCAGATCTAACACTTTATCAGATATTCAATAATTCAGATGATGCTTTGCCAAATGATCTCCTTCCTCTTTTATAGCCTTAGTCCTTTCTCAATACCACGGTCCAAAACCATAGGATCAAAAAACTGTTGGACTAATACCATGAACCAACCATGAAAGTGCGTGAGATCAACACTTTTGGATGCAATACCACGGGCCAAAACCATAGGATCAGAAACTGTCGGACTAATACCATGAACCAACCATGAAAGTGCGTGAGATCAACACTTTTGGATGCAATACCACGGACCAAAACCATAGGATCAAAAACTGTCGGACTAATACCATGAGCCAACCATGAAAGTGTGTGAACTTTTTCTCTACATGAAATAAACTTTTCTCTGCATAAAAGTGTGTGAACTTTTCACTACATGAAATAAACTCTTCTCTGCATAAAACTGCGTGAACTTTTCTCTACATGAAATAAAATTTTCTCTGCATAAAAGTGCGTGAACTTTTCTCTACATGGAATAAACTTTTCTCTGCATAAAAGTGCATGAACTTTTCTCTACATGGAATAAAATTTTCTCTGCATAAAAGTGCGTGAACTTTTCTCTACATGGAATAAACTTTTCTCTGCATAAAAGTGCGTGAACTTTTCTCTACATGAAGGAAACTTTGTTGCACTATAATTTATCAAATAAATTTGCTGCACTATAATTTATCATTTGTGTGATTTGCCATCAAGGACAACACTTGTCTCATAATGCCAACAATCTCCCCCTTTGGACTTGTCATACTGAGAATTGTCATCTGATATCTCTTTCGTAGATTCATCTAGATATATATAAGTGAGTTGATCTTCTATGAGTTGTTTGCCATCAAGTACAACACATGCATCATAATGCCAACAATCTCCCCCTTTGGACTTGATGGCAACAATACCAAATCACTCTCCCCCTTTGACATCAAGGGCAAAGGGCAAACCAAGATATTCTCTTTCTTTGCTGTCCATACTCCCCCTGAGTCTCTGCTGAAATTTCTAAATGAGCTCCCCCTTTGTATATGCCAAGGTGTACCAATTTGTCCATGCTCCCCTTGAGTACATGCTAAAGTCTATGCTCTGCTGAAGTGTGTTGTTCATGCTCCCCCAGACTATAAGCAAGGTCTGCAAAAAGATGTTTTACAAGAAGAACATGACTCTATCATAAATGACCTTCCTATCACCAAGGACTCATACATACATCCATTTCCTAGCCAAGTGGGGATATACTAGAATTGACTCATCCACCCAACCAAGTGGGGATACACCAAAACTTTACACATGATAAAACAAGAACATTACATCTTCATCCCAGGCATAGTGGAGAAACCAATATAGGCCGTTACATGACCTTGACACCATAAAAGAGATACATGACATAGAGATGAAATATCTAGAGGAAGACTTATGAAAGTCACAAGTAACTGATAGCAGCAACATCTGTCAAACACTTTTCAGATCAGCAACCATGATCTCCTTCTGTTCTCCTTCTGCACCTGTTCTAACCAAAAGAGCTTGTGTACACGAACCAAGAGCTTCTAAGGTAATGCCAACAATGCATTATTAGAAGTTAATCTGCTCCCCCTGAATCTGTGTCAGATGGTCTCTGTCAGACCCATATCAGACTCTTCTCACCTAGAGTCTGGCCCACTGATTTTATTCAAACCAACATATACGCGACTGTATCCACAGAAACTTGCGTATATACGCGGATACTCCTTATGAAACTCGCGTACAGCCAATTCCAAATCAGCAACCTGTAAATGTCCTATGACAGGATATGTCTGTAGATAGATATCAACTCATCATCATAAAATCACTCACATTATATCCTATGTGTAAAACGCCATAGCCATCTTATCAACAAGATCATCCGTGTATCATCTCTTGGGAATATATCATAACTGTATTATATGATCTTTATGCATATGACGACAGCAGCATATGAGTGACTAATCAAGTAATGAAGATGTGTATTCCAGCTTTGTACTTCTCCTTATCCTTATGAAGATCACCATGTAAGCACCATTAGAGAATCAACCACAAATCTGATCTAAATATCAACTATGTAACCCCAAGAATCATCTGAACAATTCATAACCATATCATAGCAAGATGAATCATTTATCCATATAAGCATCATCACCAAGGACTATTAACCATAATGCCAACAATGCATTAAAAGCATATGCTCCCCCTAAACTTGTGCCATCTTGGTTACTGTCAGATCTGATCATACATATCAGCAAGAAGTATCAAGACATCTTCATTATCAAGTTAGAAACAAAACACTTCTAACCATCAAGTCATTTCCACACATCATCAGCAAATTGTAACCATTATCAAACAGCGCAAATAATAAACCGAATCATAACTGATCCTTTTCCTGGACCTATGCCTACTGCCTTTCCTCAAGAAATCATATACGCGACTATGTCATAACCAACTCGCGTATATACGTGACTTCGCTTTAAGAAACTTGCGTATGAGATTTAGGACACTGAAGTTTTACACTTCCAGCTCCCTCTGATTGTGTTATGTTTGTATGTTGTGCTGTGCCACCTCTTTCGGACTGTACTTCTTTCTTCTTCCACATCTTCAAGTGCGATGATGATGTTTTCTCCTTTTGGTATGGTGCCCATACTTTGTTCCTGCATTCCTTAGCTATATGTCCAAGCCTGTTACATGTGTAACATCTTACATGTCTCATATTTCTTCTATAGCAATCAACAGCTCTGTGACCAAACATATTGCAAGCAAAGCAATATCCATTAAAATACCTTGAAGGTGATGATCTTTCTGCATGATGGTATTGAAACCTTCTTCTTCTACATCTGGTTGCAACATGTCCAAGATTATGACATACATAACATTCAACATTATTCATAGGAGGAGTAAAAGATTTTCTTTGAAGAATTTCTTTCCTTGGTTGATGATGAGATTGACCTTTCATCTCCTTATTGAGCATTTCAGATTTTGCAGTCGAGTCCCTTGTCTTACTTTGTGAACTAGATTCACCTTCAATAGATTCATGAAAACCAAGACCAGTTTTGATAGCAGGAGACCTTTGACTATTAAGAATATCATCCAAGACTTTAGTACTATCTTGAAATCGTAACAGTTTATCCTTTTCTTCTAATTTATCTTTTAGAATATTTACCTCAACTTGATGTTTCTCTTCCTTTTCAAGATACTGCTTCTTCATGTTTTCTTCAACATTTCTTTCTTCTTCCAACTGACGTCTTAGTTCAAGAGCTTCATTTTCATGAGCTTGGAGTAGTTCTTTATTCTGCTTCTTTGATTCTTCAAGATATTCTTTTAGCGAGCAGATCATGGCTTCAAGACTTTCATAGTAACTGGATCTATCTCTGAGTTTCTTGATGGTTGTGCTTTTTTCATTGACTTCATCCTGCAACTTTTGATATTTGTCCTTGAATAACTTCCTTACCTTGTTTCCTTCCTCTAGTTGAGCTTTTAGTTTGGCAACTTCTTCTTTGAAGTCACATTCCCTTTTGTTCAATAGATCTTGTTGATCTCTGATTTTGTCTGAAAGCCTTTTAAATTCTGCCTCTATTTGATATCTTTCTTGTTCACCCATAAGAGCATATTCAGTTGTTTCACTATCACTTTCATCTTTTCCAAATGGATAGATAGCTGGAACATCAGAGGATAGCAAATTCATACTTGATAGTTCATCTTCATTCTGAAATGATTCTTAATCTGATTCTGAATCTGAAGAGCTTCTTATACCTAATCCCCAATCGATTCTCCTACTGTCATAGTTCTTCTGAGATGTCTTCTTCTTCTTATGAGCTTTCTTCTTAAGCTTCTTTCCCATTATTCTACGGATCTCCTTCAAGTGATCAAGCTTCTACCAAAGGACCTGCTCTGATACCAATTGTTGAAAATAATACTGAGAGGGGGGGTGAATCAGTATTATCACATCATTAAAACTTTTTCATTTCCATATTCAGATTCATATATGCTACTTCCACAACTTCTTATGATTCAATTAGTTGATCCTTAATGAGTGCACTAGAACATTATCAACCATATTAGCAGTAAACAGGTGCAGTAAAATAGAACAGATCATCACACATAAGCCACACACATGAACACCATGATATAAGGTGGAAACCCAATGTGGGAGAAAACCACCTGCTGCAAGTCATCTCAATCTTCTTCTTAATAAGAAAATCCTTTTACAATATTTCTGTACTAGTGCAGTCTTATACCAGTACGGAAGCTTCTACCTGCAGAGAGCTACAAACCCCATAGTTCTTGTACTAGCCGATCCATTTACTAGTACGCAGGCTGCTACCTGCTACAATGCTCCAAAGTTTTCAACTGCTACTGGAAGGGAGCTACCACCCCCGTAGCTCTTGTACTAGCTAAGATACTAGTACGTAGGCGCCGACCTACAATCTTCTCTCCTCCGGGTACCACGTTTCATACATTTTCATACTGGATACTCCTGAAGCACAACACATAATCTGAAAGGTCACGTTTCATCCAATTTTCATACTGGACCCATTAATATCATTGAAGCACATAATCAATCAATCTTCTGAATCACCCAAACAATAGATCAATACATATACAAGGATAATATATGTGTTAGCACCCAGATCTAGTCCATCAGATCACATAAATATGAGCCATTATGATCTTGATCCAATATTAGTTCTCATCCATCAATACTGAAGCTAAACACAATCAACCAAACAGGATATGCAGAATACTGACACCTTTAAATTGTCATCAGAACCCATCAACAACCAGAACCACCTGTGACTTCAAATATCATAGCTCAAATTGTGTACGCTACTACAATGAACCAAACCTGCATACATATGCTCTTACACCAAAGCCAACCCGCGTACAGATCTATAAATATTCAAACATGACTTGCAACGATTTCAAACTTAAGTTATACCCAGTTCAGATCATTACAAGCGCCAGTATACAGATCTAGAATAAGCATAATCAAATATATAGAGATAGTTCATTTCAAACTATTTGATCCCGATCTATCCTTAGATCTTTTTCTCCATCAATCGGTGAGATCCCTCTTTAGCTCAGATCCAGATCTGCACCATAACCCCATCACATTATTCCAGATCTAACACTTTATCAGATATTCAATAATTCAGATGATGCTTTGCCAAATGATCTCCTTCCTCTTTTATAGCCTTAGTCCTTTCTCAATACCACGGTCCAAAACCATAGGATCAAAAAACTGTTGGACTAATACCATGAACCAACCATGAAAGTGCGTGAGATCAACACTTTTGGATGCAATACCACGGGCCAAAACCATAGGATCAAAAACTGTCGAACTAATACCATGAACCAACCATGAAAGTGTGTGAGATCAACACTCTTAGATGCAATACCACGGACCAAAACCATAGGATCAAAAACTGTCGGACTAATACCATGAGCCAACCATGAAAGTGCGTGAAATTTTCTCTTCATGAAAGGAACTTTTCTCTGCATGAAAGTGCGTGAACTTTTTCTCTACATGAAATAAACTTTTCTCTGCATAAAAGTGCGTGAACTTTTCTCTACATGAAATAAACTCTTCTCTTCATAAAAGTGCGTGAACTTTTCTCTACATGAAATAAACTTTTCTCTGCATAAAAGTGCGTGAACTTTTCTCTACATGGAATAAACTTTTCTGTGCATAAAAGTGCGTGAACGTTTCTCTACATGGAATAAACTTTTCTCTGCATAAAAGTGCGTGAACTTTTCTCTACATGGAATAAACTTTTCTTTGCATAAAAGTGCGTGAACTTTTCTCTACATGAAGGAAACTTTGTTGCACTATAATTTATCAAATAAATTTGCTGCACTATAATTTATCATTTGTGTGATTTTCCATCAAGGACAAAACTTGTCTCATAATGCCAACAATCTCCCCCTTTGGACTTGTCATACTGAGAATTGTCATATGATATCTCTTCCGTAGATTCATCTAGATATATATAAGTGAGTTGATCTTCTATGAGTTGTTTGCCATCAAGTACAACACATGCATCATAATGCCAACAGAGCTGTACTGAGGGATTGTACTAAGAGCTCGATAGCTTGTGAGCTAAAGTATTGTGTATCCAGACATATTTCCACTTGTATGATAATACTGAGATCGTGGTTTTTAGCTAAGGCTTTCCCCAGAGTATTCTTCTGTGTTAATGTGTGCTTGATTTCTTATTTTCTGTTATATGTGTTCTATTTGATCTTGCTCAAAATCGACTAAGCTTCCGCAAGTTTGTTTGTAGAAGTAGATCAAGTATTTTGCTTTAGTATATTGCATTATTAGGTGATCTACAGTGGGAAATTCTACATGGTATTAGAGATAAGGTGATCAAAGTGAAGAACAATATACAAAGAAGGGAGAAGTTCAAAGTTTGAAGTTCCTGATTATACAATTCGAATTCTTATAACATATCAATTTTCACTAACGGCATTCAATGGTTTGAGACTCAAGTATGCCCTTGATGGCAGCTCGAATTATATAGCCTGGAAGGATCGCATGGAAGCAATATTAGAGGACAACAGTCTAAAGGACTTCATTGATCAAGAAGTCCCCAAGCCAGCAGTAGCTAATGCCCAAGAATTGGTGGAATGGAACAAATATTTGGCTAGAGTGAGGAGAATCCTTTTGGAGGGAGTTCGAGACCACATAGTCTCAAGTCTCCATGGGAAGGAGACACTGTTTTCAATGTGGAAAAAATTGAAGGATCTATATCAAAATAGCAACGATCAGAGGAAGCTGGCGATGAAAGACAAGCTTCGGAAAATCAAGTGCGAAAAGGGTGACATGATCTCTACATATCTGAACAAGCTCACCACCTGCAGGGATGAGCTTGGAAGTGTAGGGATCACAACAACCGATGATGACATGGTGAGTCTTGCTCTCCTCAATCTTCCTAAGAGCTGGCATAGCTACCAAGACTCGGTAAATGGAAGATAGAAACTGCCAGATGGGGAATGGCTTTGGTCGGATTTGATGCAGGAGGAGATAAGAAGAAGCACCAGAGATGGATCTTCATCAAAGCAAGATGATGAAGAAAATCTAGCCTTAGTGAGTAAGGCGAGGAAAGGGAAAGGGAAGGCGTCCCATTCCAAATCCAGTTCTTCCCATGGTGGGAAGAAGTTTGACAAATCGAAAGCGAGATGCTTTCATTGTCATGAGGTGGGCCATTATGTTACAAATTGTCCACAGAAGAAATCCAAGAAGGGATCCTCGAAGGGATCAGATGGTGAGGCACTAGACTCACAGTTCAAATTGGATTTCTCCCTCATCATATGCATGGTTTCATCAATGGTGGGATGTGTTTGGCACCTAGAGAATGGAGCTTCATTCCACATGACTGGCGATAAGAATCTTTTCAGTACCTTGGAGGAGAAGGATCTCCAGATGCGGATTGAGATGGGCGATGACGAAAAGTATCGTGTTTCAAGTGAAGGTACGGCTGTGTTTCAAAGGGAGCATGGAGCTCCTCTCACCCTGGATGATGTAAAGTATGTACCAGGTTTGAAGAAGAATCTTGTGTCCATCGCTATGCTGGAAGACAAAGGCTATGATGTAGTCTTTAGTAAAGGAAAGGTATTCCTTAGGCGTATTGGCATTGGACAGACCAAGAGGATTGGGATTCAAGTTAAGAATCTCTACAAGCTAGAGGTAGACGATTGTGTTGCATTGAGTTCCAAAGTAGAGTTGGTGTAGAGCCAAGATGTTGGCGAGATATGGCATAGAAGATTGGGCCACTTGCACCATGGGGCCTTCAAGATCATTCATCATATTTCTACTAGACTTCCCAAGGGAAAACTGGAGTAGACGGATACATGCAAAGGTTGTACCTTAGGTAAGTATGTGAAATATTCCTTTCAGGATTGAGATAGTAGAGCTGGAGCAATCCTGGAGCGAGTTCACACAGATGTGTGTGGACCATTCTCTATAGCCTCCACCGCTAAACAAAGGTACTATGTTATTTTTATTGATGATTTTTCTCATAGATGTTGGATCTACTTTATGCAAAAGAAGGATCAGACCTTCTCAAGGTTTTGTGAGTTTAAAGCCTTGGCAAAGAAAGAATCTGGAAAGAAAATAAGGGCCTTGCGTAGCGACAATGGTGGAGAGTATGTCTCCCAACAGTTTAAGGACTTCTGCGTAGCAGAAGGAATTAAACGGGAGTTGACGGCACCCCATAACCCACAGCAAAATGGGGTGGCCGAAAGGAAGAATAGATCGATTGTGGGAGCAGCTCGAGCGATGTTGCATGACCAAAGACTACCACTTCATTTGTGGGCTGAGGTATGCAATACAGTAGTATACTTGTAGAACAAAATCCCGCATCGTCTACTGGGAATGAAGACACCTATGGAGGCCTTTTCTGGGAAGAGACCAGATGTCAATCACTTCAGGCTCTTTAGATCATCGATTTATTTCCATGTGACCAAAGATGCCTGAAGAAGCTAGATCCAATAGCTGAGTTGGGGATACTTGTGGGGTACAATGATACACCCCACAACTATTGGGTGTTCTTACCTACCATTCAGAGGACAATGGTATGCAGAGATCTGAAGTTCGACAAGCAGAAATCGATGCGAGTATCACTTGAGAGGGAGCTTCAAGTTTCATGCAGAGGAGGAACTTTTAGTTCTTAAGGAGGAGCAGCCTCAAACTAATGAGGAGCAGCTACATGCAAAGGATCCAGGAGTGGAGACATCCACTCATGCTGAGTCTTCCAGAGATGGGCAGAAATGCTCAAGGGAAGCTGACAGGTTGATGATAGATGTGTGAGAGAATGTGGGACATCCATCTTCTTAGCGTAGATAGAGGAGGTCACACAAATGGTACACTGGTTACATGGCCCTGGTTGGGGAGTGTGTAGAGACCGAACCTTCTTCTTTCGAGGAAGCAGTGTAGCAACTAGTCTGGGTTGATGCTATGGAAGAGGAGTACAACTCTATCATTCAGAACAATGTGTGGGATGTTGTCCCAAGACCTCAGGACAAGTCAGTGGTGAGTTCTCGATGGCTTTACAAGGTAAAGCAGGCAGCTGATGGTAGTGTTGAGAAACATAAGGCAAGGCTTGTTTCCTGTGGTTTCTCACAGGTCGAGGGGATCGACTACGACAAGACTTTTTCTCTTGTAGCAAGGTACTCATATATCAGATCGATGTTGGGACTATCAGCTCAAATGGGTTGGAAGATCCATCAAATGGATGTGAAGAGTGAGTTCCTCAATGTGAATATTGAGGAAGAGGTGTACATTGAGCAGCCAGAAGGTTTTGAGACCTTCAATCATGATTCACATGTGTGCCAACTCAAGAGGGCTTTGTATGGGTTGAAGCAAGCACCTCGTGCTTCATACACTAGGATCGACAACTATTTCACCAAGTTGGGCTTCACCAAGAGTGAAGCAGATGCAAACCTTTACCACATCATGGTATAAGGTAAGCCATTGATCATTGTTCTTTATGTTGATGATCTGATATTGACAGGTGATGATCAGTTGATCAAGTCTTGCAAGGAGGACCTTTCAAGAGAGTTCGAGATGAAAGACATGGGTCTTATGCACTACTTTCTAGGCATGGAAGTGTGGCAGAAGGATGGGGAAGTGTTTGTGTCTCAAGGCAAGTATGCCAATGAGATACTCAGGCGATTCCACATGGAGAAGTGCAAGCCCATTCAGAATCCTCTAACTGGTAACTAGAGGAAGGAGGATGCTACTTCAGGTGAGGTAATAGCTGCTACTGTTTATCGGCAGCTTGTGGGTTCATTAATGTATCTAGTGAACACACGACCAGATTTATGCTTTGCGGTGAACCAGCTGAGTCAAGCTATGGTTCAGCCTACCAAGCTGTTTTGGAAGGCAACGAAGCATGTGCTGAGACACCTCAGAGTCACATCTCAGTATGGATTGTGGTATCGATGGACAGAGGGAGTGAAGCTTCAGGGCTTCACAGATGCAGATTGGCCAGGGAGTCCATCAAACCAGAAGAGCACTCCAGGAGGAATCTTCAACCTTGGTTCAGCTGCAGTTTCTTGGTACAACAGCAAACAGAGGTCAGTTTCACTTAGCTCAATAGAGGCTAAATACATGGTTGTCAGTCAGGCAACATGTGAGGCCATTTGGATGTGGAAGATTATAGTTGGATTGTTTAGTTAGAGGATGGATCCAACTGTAATCTACTGTGATAATTAGAATTGTATCAAACTCTCTAAGAATCCAGTATTTCATGATAGGTCCAAGCACATTGATATCCAGTATCATCATCTTTGAGACTTTGTGGTGAAGAGGATCATGTTGTTGCTGTATGTTTCGACCGAGGAACAAGATGTAGATATTTTGACTAAGGCATTGTCAAAATGCAAGTTCCAGTTCCACAGAGATAGGATTGGGGTGACTGATAATCCCTTTCTTGCTGGGAGGTGTTGAAAATAACAACAATAAATGCTAAAAATAGAAGTGATAAAAATAGCACTGCTATAAATAGAATTTCGGGATACATTCCAATTTTAGTTAGTCCCTGAACTAAAATTGAGAATTAAAATTCGAATTTGATCTTAGCAGCTGTTTGTAAAATAATTAATTAATTCATCTTGAGTTAATTAGTTGTAGAAAATCAAACATGAAGTCTATGTGAAGACATGCAACAGTTTCCCCTTTGATTGAGGAAGTTATCCCTTGATTAAGGAGATCAGGATGAGTTGTACTTTGAGTTGTAATTAGTTAGCTCAGTTAACTGAGTTAAGTCCAGTTAGATTAGTTCCAACAGTTTGTGGAACTGATTGTGAGTTCAGCTAGTTAATGCATGTATGCATGTAACTGCTGCACTTAAGATAACTGAATATTCTCTCATAAATAACTCATGCATGTTAGTTCAATCAGAGACCCAGTTGAGATTAGATGATGGGACAATATACTATCAGTCGCAGGAATATTCCATGGAGGATATCTCTTGCATGCAGAAAGAATTCTTTCCTTGGAGATTGTGCAGTTACTTCTGAGTTTGGTGAGTTGTGCGAGAGGCCAATTCACACAGGTGCTAGCATTAGACCCCAGGAGAAATTGGGAAAGTAAATAGGAGGCTTGGAGGATTGGAGGAAGGCATATGTTGTGTCTATTCAGTCTATGAGCTGTATTGAGGGATTGTACTGAGAGCTGGATAGCTTGTGAGCTAAAGCTTTGTGTAATCCGGACATATTTCCACTTGTATGATAATACAAAGATCGGGGTTTTTAGTTGAGGCTTTCCCCAGAGTATTATTCTATGTTCATGTGTGATTGATTTCTCATTCTCTATTATATGTGTTCTATTTGATCTTGCTCAAAGTCGATTAAGCTTCCGCAAGTTTGTTTGTAGAAGTAGATCAAGTATTTTGCTTTAGTATATTGCATTATTAGGTGATCTATAGTGGGAAATTCTACATGACAGTTGTAGTAAGTCAAGGAAGGTTAATGAGAGGTTCTAACACACTGAGGGTGAGGTGAGTGCACCCCTTGGATACATGTAATGGTACATGACTTGGAAAGGAACATGCGAGCGAACATGCATCGCAAGCTAGAAAGCAAGTTAGCGAGCAATCCAAAGTGATGGTTTAACCAACAACACATTTTAGAAAGATCCGTACATACTTATACAGAATAGTCCATACATAAATGCATAAGCAAACAAATACATATATTGTTTAGAGTAAACCAGGTAGCATAGAGTACAATACAACATATGCATGAAACATGTTGGCTCTGTTATATTAAGAAGTGCAAGTTCCAGTCATACAATACATCCATGTCTAACCACTAGTTCCGGCAGCGGAACGTTACAGCCACAATCACCTACTCCTCCAAAGAGATATACTAGCTCTGCACAGTGGAGAAGCCAAGGCTCATTACAATACTGTCCAAGCTCTCTCTAAGATATTCCTATCGGAAGCTTGGCCAACCAAAAAGCCTTTACAATGAGTTATGAGGTTCTATCAAAGGGTGGGGTGACACTTGACATTCCCCTTTATGACATTAATCTACCCTCATGACTCTTCATCTACTCTATGATTGTTACATCCAAATATTGACACTTGAACTTCCATTTGACAAGACATTACATTACAATGCACATGTGCCCATGTAAGACAAAATGGCTTGAGCATGCCATGTAAGACATCACTATAACTTGGTCCATTATGGTGAGACCAAATCTTTGACATGCTTGTGATGGTGAAGGTGGTGAGATGATACCAAGCATGGTCGTCCGTGATGGTGTGCATGTGCTCCATGGTGACATGCTGAAGTGAACTCTTGCCTCTGTTGCATCCAGGTGCATTGGTGTGGCTCCTCCATCCAACTCATCTGCTAGCATGCGCATGGTCTTCTTGGGTGTGGCCGAACTAGCAACACACTGAAGCATAGTTTATGTGTAGATCTTCCAGCGTGTGCTGGTGGTCATGCGCATCAACTATCAACTGCATGTTCAGCTCCAGTCGAACTTTACTCTTGTCTTTGCCTAGGTGAGTGTGCTGAATGGGTGGGATGGCATGCATGCACACAATGACATGCATGCTGATGAATTCCTTTGCATGCAATCAACAACACTACTCACCATGTCTACTCTATTCCAGCTGCTGGGATGGATCTATAACCTGTATGGGCGCAGTTTCATCTGTGAGTGCATGTTGCACCCACTGTTGTTCCTGTTCTTGCCGCAACTCATTTTCTCATCTATGCAGCTCTTGTACTTCCTTGAGTTGCTGCTTCAGCACATGAAACTCCTTCTCTGTTCTGTTCTCTATCTTCACATGATCTTTGTGTTGCGTCGTCACCTCATAGCCTGAGTCTCCAAAGTTGCTTTCATCACAAGTGGATCTTCTTGAGCTTGCAACTTTGTTCCGCCTCAGTGTTGTTAACAAACTTCCTCTTATGTTCATTGCATCTAGAGTGCTACCTTCAGCTGAATCATGTTCATGGTGTTCCTTGCTATGTTGTTTTTTTTGTCATATCTTGATGTCCTTGTCTACAAACAACTTGATGTCTTTGTGGGTATGAAAGTTCATAGAAACTTGATCGACTGCATCCCAAGTGTTCTCTAAACGGTATCTTTGAATCTGATCTTCTGGAAACCATTATACCTATGCTACTAAGAGGAAGATGAACACCTACAATACCTGGAGACACAGAAACACTCATGGCAAGCAATCTGTCAGTCGAAAACCAAAACGAACTTGAGAACTGACTTGCAACATACTTATGTGACTGACCATGAAGGTCACACAATTTCCATTGGGAGGTCAGGAGACTGACTACCAAAACTGTGCAAGGCATAGTCCGGGCTGTCAGGAGGCTGACTAGCTCATGGAACTGTGCAATGCACAGTCCAGCCTAGCCTGCTGAGGACTAAAACTGCGCAATTTCAGTCTGTAGTGACATGCAACCATCAAACTGCCTTACATAGTTTCTGGGGCCAACACAACACTACCTCAAAGAATTGTGAAATACAAACCTAGAGGTTAGTATCTGGCTAGACTTGCACAATTTTTGAAGGGAAGGAAGATTCTTCGCTTCCGAAAATGCGCAGTGCTAGCCGGGCAATGCACATTCCGAGCCAAGGGAGCCAAGTCTGGCCGACGGGTGACTGAAAACATCAGAAGTGTGAATGCATGATGAGATGAGTGCAAACAAGTGTGAATGATCATTCATGCAAATAACAAGTGCAGGATTCAGGAAACGAGAAGGCATGTGTGTGTGTGAAACAAGTCGCCGCAACAGTGACCGTCCATGCAAAAACAGTTTCATGCATGTGACAGCAATGAGATGTTAACAAAAACTGAAATGATGCTAGTACAAAATAGTATGTATCAAAATGATAGCAATCAATCACTGAAATCAAGCAGATAGCATTCATACGAAGTAAAACACAAAAATCTCCAGAAACACAGTGCGAGACATGAAAAGTGGGCTTACCCCAAAACAACTGAGCTGAATGTGCTGAAGACTCTTAGATGCAATGTGGGATGTCAAAGCTACAAGATCAATGTGAGGAATGATCTTTGCAATGTCCGGTTGATGAGTTTCGATAAAATAGAGGTCGTGACGTGCATGCCACCAATCTAGGGAAAGCGACACTTGGTGGGAGGTTTCTGAAATGATCCTTGCATGTAACCTCCAACTGCTAAAAATAGCTCCCTGAAATAAGGGATGGCTTTGGATGTTGCCTTGGGAGGAGCATCCCATGCATGCAAATTAGTTTTGCTCGGTCCCAAAGGAAGCGGATCAACTCAACTGCACATGCAATAGTCTCCTCAACTGGGAGAAAAAATGTGCATTTCTAGGAGGCAGTTAGGCTAGATTCCCAGAGGGATTGTACAATTTCTGGGTAGAGTAGCTGACTATTGCCCAAGATTGCACAATTTCTGGGTTAAGCAGTCTTGTTGGGAGGAATTGCGCAATTTTTCCAGTGAACAGTGACAAGAAGATTTGCGAAATTCTAGAGCCTAGTAGGATGCGAGACAAAATTGCACAATTTTTGGAGGGAAGGTTGGTTGCCCTCTAGAATTGTGCAATTTCTTGAGGGAGCTACTTAGCCTGCAGCTCGACCAGGTCCAGTGAAGCAATTTGTCAGGGGAATGCAACAAACTTTGATGGACAGGTTGTCATTCTGCAAGAAAATCATAGAAGCTTGTGTACTTGACAAGACAAGACATGCTATTGTGAAAGGTTGGT
Source organism: Pinus tabuliformis (assembly GCA_031772625.1). Classification (NCBI taxonomy): domain Eukaryota; kingdom Viridiplantae; phylum Streptophyta; class Pinopsida; order Pinales; family Pinaceae; genus Pinus; species Pinus tabuliformis. Next base: position 84,142,537 of record CM062807.1, read on the forward strand.
AGGGAGGATCCAAAATGAAGCTAAGGAAAAATTTTGGAGGGTGATTGTAGCCGCTACAACACTTGGCAACACATTGGTAGAACCCCAGCTCTCTGAATGGACCTTATTCGTGAAAAGAAAGTTTAACACCTCCGGAAGTATTGTTTAGTTCTTAGTTCATCTTGTATGGCCAAGAAATGAAGTAAATGGTTTATGTCTCCTTGAGATACTATCCATATATGCCTTCCTATTCTTCTTTATATGGGATTTCCAGTCAACACCTTTATGTCCAAAACCATTACACAAATAACAATAGCCATATAAAGTATGTTTGTACCTAATGACTGACGATCTTCTCATAGGTAGATGTATTATTTGATTATTTTTCTTAACGATAGCTTCTTGTTTGCGACACATTTTATTGATTAGTCTTGATTTGATTGCCCTTACATTCTACTGCTACATGTCCAAGGTTGGGGCAAGAAAAACACTTGACATCTTTTAGAGCAAGAAAGGGTCTCCTTTGGAACCTTGCATATTTTCTCAACTAATCTCAAAGAGAAAATGACCTTCTTACAAAGGACACTTTCGTTGACTCATTCCTCTGCTTTTGATACTGCTATTATTCTTGTTTGCACCATTACTAATCATGTTGATGGTACCTTCTTCTACTAATATTTTTGGAGCCTCCTTATTATCTTTAGTGGTTACATTTGAGCTATTTTTGTTTTCCAACTTATTCTTTATGGAGACAACCTCCTCTTCTATCTTTTTATGTAGTCTGTTCTTTTCATCTAACACATTTCTTGCAGAAAAAAATCTTAACTTCTAATCCTTCACACTATTCTTCTCTCTCCTTCAGTCTATTGCTCATCACTTCTTCAATTCTTCTAGCTTCTTCCAATTGTTTCCTCAAGCTAATAATTTCTTCCTTGTACTCATGCTGTCTTTCATCACATATTTGCAATAGTTTCTTTTGATCTTTATTTTCATTTGTTAGTCTATTTATCTCAACCAAGGCTAAGTCAAGCTTGGCCTGTTCTTCAATTAACTTCTGTTTGCAACAATTAGGTACATTCACACTAGCAATGGTCTCATTGGATTGAATGGTTTCCCTCTGAGAGGCCTTCTTCTTATTCCTCTTTTTCTTCTCCTTTTCTACGTCATTGGTACTTGTATCTCCTTCATGCATGAGTTGCAACTTATCCCAGATTTCATTTGAATATTTTTTATCTATCACTGTCTCAAGACCCAAATTGTGTAGATTCTTATCAATGCACATCTTTCTTGAGCATTCCACTGTTGTTCTTGCATAGATGGGAAATTTTTACTATATCCTTCACAAATTAACTTCCATATATAAAGTCCATAAGCTATCAATTCTTCTTTCACCTTCTCTCTCCATTATTGAAAGTTTGTTGTACTAAGCACATGTATAGTTTGATAGTCCATGATTCAACCAGGTTTACCTTCTAGTTGTTAAGCTACCACAAAAGGAACCCACTTTGATACCAATTGTTGGAAACTTGACTAAATTGAGAGGGGAGGTGAATTAGTTTAGTGCATTAATGGACATTAAATTCTATTTAATTTTCTTTTCAAAATTTATCTTAACTATTCAATGAATAATATAACATCATATAAATAGCATATTTAATCAACATAACAACATTCCATGAAAACATAAAAGTAACACATATGGACACTAGATATAGGTGGAAACCCATAAAGGGAGAAAACAATGAATTTGTTGTTGTTCTGATACAAAGGCAAGCTCATACTTCCACTATTACATCAACTTTTGGAGGTTTCGACCTCTCTTCTATTTTGCAAGCTACAACTTGTTGTGAAGCTCCTACTCCTTCTTAAATTAATTTTATGCAGGCTACAACCTACAAGAGGCTCCTAGCTCAATTTGTTTTGCTAGCTACAACTTGCTTGGAAGCTCCTACTTCTATTTCAACAGGATTTAACTTTTTCTTTATTAGGCTACAACCTAAAAGGAGACTACAATCCCCTGATACATGAAAGAAACAATGTGTTGGTTTACCTGATCTCTGGTTCAACATACCTTCATTTATGTCTCTACCTCTCCTCCAATTCAATTCTACTCATATTCTCTTCTATATTTGTCTATTTGTGCTAGGTAACTCATGAACAAGGATTCACAACAAATCAACTCTTCCATATACTCGCTACCTTCCAAAATCACATATTGTATAAACAAAAATTGTTGGTTGTTAGTATTACACACAAGAATATGAAGTGAACAATCTTGTCTCTTTGCATTCTACTCATTCATTTCCAAATTATTTTAACATTTGAATATTAAAATATAGAAGATGAATTTCAAAATATTCAATTAACATGCATTAAATTAATCCAACCTTAATGATGACAACAACCAAATTCCTCTTGCATCCTCTTACATCACAACATTTTCATGTACTTGCATCATCTTCATGGACCTATGCACTTGACCACATATTCCAGCAACACGTTCACTGGCTTCAACAACATATCCAACAACATACGTCAGCAACCTCTATTATCTGTTTTGAAACCTTATATTTGTGGTTGCAACATAAGCTCAACAGCATATCTCTGTCAACATTAATAGCACAACAATGTTTGCCATTTCCTTGCATCACAACTTCTTCATACCACCTTTGTCTTGTTTTCAAGTTATAGTCACTTCTTCATTGGAGAAAATAACACTTACTTTTCATTCACAATGACCCTTTTCCATCACCCTTTACCATCAATGACAACTTTTCCAACACTAAGGATAGCACGAACAACATCATAAAACTTTAAAGTGTTTGAACCAGAGATAGAATTACTCATATACATAACCAAGCATTCCATATTTTTGGTAATGAGCACAAAATCAAAAGATCCCTAACCTTGTCATCAGAGTTTAAACCTATAGAACTTAATTGATTAGTGATTGTCTAAATCCATTTAAATGATTAGCAATAGACCAACCTTCTGACATCGTCATATTATAAAGATGATTCATAAGAAAAACATTGTAGGAAGCTAAGGGGTTTTCATATATTTTATCCAATGCATTCATCAAACCATTCATTGTCTTTTATTTCGAAATGTTGAAAGCCACAAATGCTACCAAACATAGATGCATTGTTCCTAATGTATTTCTATCAAGAATCTCTCATTATTCATCTTTCACACTCACTAACATATTTTATATTCCACCCAATAGTAGATTTTTTTTATATAAAAATTATTTCATTCACATATTCCATAGCTGGTAGTGTTGAACATTAAACTTCTTGACCATGAAACCTTCTTTCACCTTTTCTCCCACTTGAACCAAGGACCATCCTTTCTTGTGACTTTTATCAGCCAAATAAACCTTCAACTTGGGTACGAGTTGTTAGAAATAAAATCACAAACGAACAAAAATCAAAACGAATGCGAAAATAAAACTCAGAATGAAGAAATACAAATTAAGGAGACACCAATACATATGGTTCACCCAATTTAGGATATGCCCACAAATAAAAAGCCAGTCCTTCCTTTATTCCATCCAACAAAATGAAGGGATACAACCTGTAACACATCTGCTACAACCTCCTCCTCTATCTCTCATAGTCTCCTCCCTCACTAGTACAATGATCTCTGAGTAATATACAACCACAATACAATTCCCTCATAAAAATAGGGCCTCCCTATAGGGAAAGAAACCTAACATAACATCTACTATCAAATCTATGACCCAATGATGAATGATCCAAATTGACCACAAATTTATAATATTTGACAAGGCATTTTTTCCAAAAATTTCTCTTCGAGGGCACTAACCCTGAACCCCTACCAGAGGGTGCTCTAAAGAATTGTTACTGCCCCACTTGGACCCCTAGAAACAATAGTATAGAGGCAATCCCCCCTACATCCTCTATTAGGAAGTGGGGTCCAAACACAACTAAAAACAAGACCTTTGAATGAAGAAGATAATGAAGCATCACAATCAATATTAGCTTATTTCAATATTTTGAGTGTTATTTTTATAATATTACACTTTTAATCATAAGCACACATTATTATCAAAATGTATAACCTCATAGTAATTTGCAATAACTCGTAAGAATTGTTGTGATGAACAATCTAATAGAATACCAATGACAATTTATAGATCACCTTACCAATTCTCTTAAATGAAAATGGATGTACTTCCATGGAGTCTAAATTAGTGATTTGATATTTATGTTGTAAATGAAAATGGTTCAAATTGAGTAATGATGAGATTGTTGCAATTCCTCTAATATGTGCAATATCATCACATACTATAAATATGTTGATATAAAAATTTTAAAATTTTCTTTTGCAATTAGAAAATAAACGAAAAAATATGAAAATTATTAATATTGAAAATAGTAAAATTACATCCTATGGAGTTTAAAAATTAAACCTCAAATGATAATAAAGTATTTTAATAAATAATTTTTTAGGTGTGCAATCCATTCTAAAACGCCAAAAGATAAACCTCACTCTCTTGCGATTACTAAATTGAAATACCATAGATTTTCTAAATAATAATTCAATTTATCAAAATTATTTTTCCAACATCATTACCCAAAAAATGGATATATTCAAAATCAAAACCAATGATTATGAAATCCATAATGAACTCGCATTTGAATTAATCCAAAATTACCTAGGATATTAAGTGCTTAAAATTTGTACTACAAAGATGAAGGAGAAATGCCATTTCCTTCTCCATTGATGTTAGAAAATGGTGAATATAAAAATTATCATAATCAACACTACGACATTTTGAACTACGATAACAAATAAAATTCTTAAAAAGAAAGATCAAAATGCTAAAATTGTTATTAAAAAAATTAAATATAAATTTATAAACTCTTAAAGATAATATATATATATAGAAAGGTGTTTTTTAATTTAAGAGTGCCATGTTGAGGAAATATAATATAATAGTTAAAAAAATAAAATAAAATAAAAAGTAACCTAACTTATAATTAGAAAGAATTATGATAAGATATAAAGTTTTTTAAGTTTTAAAGGTTAGAGTTAATTGATTGAGTTATTATTGTTAAAACATTTTTGCTATTCAAAAGTTTTGTGTTCAATTTTCTGTGAAGTTCATCAAGCACATAAAAAAGAAAAAAAGTGTTGAGTCTTAATGCTTATCAATAGTTGTAGTGTGTTATATAATTTGTTAGGTTGCATTTATTTTAAATAGATTGCATTGACTTTTAATAAATTTAAAAAATTAGATTCTTACGAGTTGGCTCCTCACCCACCAATTTCCTAGGGATTTTCAAAACATACCTAATTTTAGAAAAATTGCCTTATATCTTGATTGTAAATGATAGAAACTCTTCAACACTTTTGTTGTAATAGTTTTTTTGTTGTTATATATTTATGCCTTCATATGTATGTATGCATTTTTTGTTATATATTTATATAGTAGAGTATGTATTCCTTCATATCAACCACATTAATATTTTTAATGTGGTTGTACTAGTAAATATATTTATTAGATTTAGAGAAACCTTCCATGTACATACTAACTCTTAATGGTTTAATGGTTTATAATAAGAAGAAGATGTTAAAATGTAGGGTGACAATATAATGGTTTATAAAATTAATTGGAAAATCATTATATATTTATTTAAGAGGTTAGTTCAATAGAATAGATATTAATTGGTTTTTGATGCCTAATTAATTTTTTATGGTTAGTTCAATTGATTGAGTAATTATGTTATTGAGAGATTATGGGTTTAATTTCCCCATTTTCAAAAAATAGTAAATAAAAAAACAAATATCTCTTATAACTATTGTCAAAATAATATGCAATAAATTCATATTTTTTTTAGCATATAACATTAACTTTATATAATGAAATGAAATGATATTTTAAAGACACTAAAAATAGTCTATGGGACTATTAGTTCCATGCTTTTCGTCTTTTGCAATTCAATCATTTTTTTGTTCAAATTGATAATGAGGTGGTCCAACATTTCAACAATCCCCTCACTGAAAAAACAATGCCAAGAAATGGACGCTAGCATATTCTCATAACTTTCTCTCATATCTATGAATGCACCACATTCCAAAATGAAAATATTTTTCGAATTCCACCAAATATTTCTTAATTACAATTTTACATAAATTAATTTTTTATCAATATTTAAAAAGTCTGAACAAACCCAAAAGGAAATGTCCTTCCTTAAAAACAAAAAGCTATAAATAAAAATTGCAATATTATTATTATTTTGTTTTCAAAGATTAAGTTAAAGTTTGGGTCAATCTACTTATTAAATGTTTAACTTTTTTATTTTACAATAAATTAAATTAAAGTGGAGTCCATTTACTTATTAAATATTTAAAAACATACACTAAAATTTTATTATTAAAATTGTGTAACTAAATCTAACACAAACTCGTCTACACCCAGTGAATAACAAGAAATTCAGTATCGACAACCAAGTTCTGAGAGTGGGCAGCCGGTCAAGAAAATCATCGTTATCACGGAATTTTGGTCCGCATTCATAATGATTGGAATCTTATGAAAGTAGATTTCCAACCCTGAGGCAAAGGCAAGTTCTGTGAGTGGGCAGCTAGTCAAGAAAAAACAGCTTTAGTGCACTCTCTCAACGGCACGGGAGTCGTTTTTAACGTTTGTTCATTAAGAGTGCCACCCTGCCCGGGCCGCCATGACGCAAGAAAACAGCAACACCTTATCTTGACCGACAGAATTGTCGCTGAATCGATTGATATCGCTACCATTGGATTGTCTCAACCGGAAAACAGTAACGCCTTATCTTTATCGACTGGATTTCTGAGGACTGTCAGGGTTAGGTAACTGAAACGATTGATTGCCTTACCTGGAAGGAATTCACGGAACCAGAATCCGGATATTGCATTTAAGGGTTTGAATTATACAAGTGACCAAAACTCACAAAGATGTTTACAGGTAAGTTAAAAGTTGGCTTGGTCATATTATCTTTTATCTGAAGCATTGCCACTTGAATAGGTTTGCCACTTGAGTAGGTTTAATGGCTTGTTTCTTCTTAAAAAGTCATGAGTAAATTTGAGGAAGTAGAGTATGTATGTCTTTATAAATTTTAGTAGTCAAATTACTGTGCGGAGGGACAGAGTATGTATAGTATGTATACCTTCATAGGCTTTAACAGTGGAATCATTCCAGAGATGGATCTTTGTCCCATAAACAAAAGAGCCTCATGCACCACTTTGGTGTCTCACTTACCCTGATTTTAAATTATATAATATATTAATAACTTTTTAACTTTGATGTCTATGACTATGCTAATATATTTATATTTTAACAAAACATGTAAAAACTAATTAAACAAATTCTAAAAGATAAAACTAATTCATATATATATATATATATATATATAACTTTTCATTATAGATAAAATATGTATCTAGTCATCCTTGAATATTGCATCCATCATTCTTGGAGACATTACAACTAACCATCATTAAATATTCCATCTATTATTTTTTGAGATAAACTAAAACCAAAACATTGGACCAAAGAGGACTTTTTAAATCACACACAAGGTTGATGCATGTACCATGATTTATGATCTTGTTGGTTTTAAAACTTTTTCATTATAAAAAAACATTATGTATCTAGTCACCCTTGAATATTGTATCCATCATTCCTTGAGACATTACAACTAACAATCATTAAATCTTCCATCTATTATTCTTTGAGATAAACTAGAAAGAAAACATTGTACCAAAGACAAGACTTTTTAAATTTTATGACGTTGTTGGTTTTTAGAGACTATCCATACTGATAGATCTCATTGAAGTTTGGATTTACATAGTCTATCCATAATCAAAATCATATCTCTATAGGTATTAGCAAATGAAATATAAGTGAGCACTCACTATAATGATAATTATGAAGAAACAATGGTGGGAGAGTGAAGTTCTTTAGAACACACTCTTGTCTCATCCACCTTATAACAAGAAGCAAATCCCCAAAAACTGGTATATGAGTTACTCCATGTTCTTGAGTTAGCAAGAATACCAACTTGAGCACCATAGGTTCAGAGAAATTGTTTGATACATGACGTACTCAATCTTTCAAAGAAAAGCTATGAGAAATAGAGAAATGAAGTATTCCCCTTGCCCCATTCTTTCAGGTGAGGGGGGGTTCCCTAAGAAGTAGTATTAAGGTATACCCCTAGAAAGTCTCTACTGATATCTCCTTCAAGTGATTGTTTGAAAATTTGGTTATTTTGGAAATGAGGAAATTGAGATAAAACATGTATTCCTTGTACAAAACATTTAAGTGGTCAAGTGTCATTGTCCTAAAACTTTATGGAGAACTATACTATCCATACAATGTCTAGTGGAAGAGCTTTGCATTTTCTTCTTTTCCCTATTCAATCACCAAATTCTAAGAACCTCTTAAATGGAATTCCCATCCCATACCAATTTTATACCTATCATTCTTTCCACTTCTTTCCAAACATGCTTTGCATAACATCTAGACATGATAAGATGTGAATTTGTCTCATCTTCCTTTTTACATAAATAACACCGTGTAGGACCATAAATGTTCCTCCTGTACAAGATATCATATGTAAGTTTTTTGTTATTCAATAGTAACCACTTGAATATTTTGGATTTTGATGGACACTTAAATTTACAAACTAATCTCCACCACTACACTAAAATATAATCTCGTCCCACTATAACCAACATTTTATATCAAATTCTTTGAATATATTTATTTGTAGGATTTAGTGAGCATACAATCTCACCCTATTCATCCCTTAATCTTACAAAAGAGAATTTTAGTGTGTCATTATTCCTTTTCCCTATGATGGTCCCCTCGTTAGTCTAATATCTCTCCAAGTAAGGAAGTTTTGCTACCATAAGGTAGTCTTATCCCAGCTAGCTTTCTTCCTTAAGGTATACAATCCTTATCTATTAGATCATGAATCACTTGAGGAGGGACACTATGGAATCACCCACTCCTAATGAGGTGGTCAAATTTAATTTGAACTTTGTCTCCTCTTCCCACACACCATACCAATCAATTTCCAACTAACAAAAATGATGTAATAACTACATTCCAAATGATAGAGGCATTAAGTAATCTCTTTATGGGATTCATGATCCATTTGTTGAGAAATGTAACTAGTATTGGTTTTCATAATTGTATTTGATTCATGATATAATTTATTTGTCAAAAGAAAGAAAAAGAAAATTTTATTGTAGAAGGAAATTATTTATTAGCACACGTTTCATGCTCTATTATCTTATTTTTAGTTCAAATCCTCCATTAAAGGCTTCTAGGGTTGAGTCATGAGTCTATGTCCTTGTCATCATGGTCTAGACCCTTATTGGGAATTTTGTATCGAAAGGATAAAATTATTTTAATGTAATTCTCCTCCACCATCAAGTTGGCCTACAAGTTGGCCTCAAGATTCTCATGTCAGCCTCAAAGAATAGTCAGAAACCACTATATATAGCTAGCATTTGACCTAGTTTGGAAGTATGAAAAAAGAATAAGATTTGATATGCAGCTACAAGTGAAGATGAAGTGTGAAATACATAAACGAAGGGTCTATCCTATTGCGAGAAGTAAAAGAAAGCCAAGTGAAGGAATCTAGAAGTATAGCGTAAAAGTCTATAATGGAACAACAAGGTTACAGGCACTGAAGATATAGTATGAGATTTGCAGGGCCAAAGGTAACGTATAAGAGTTGTGGGACCAAAGGTATAATGTAAGCTTCAGTATGACAGAGCAGTTCGAGACCTTGCTGACTTGTTTTTTAGGAACAATTTTATGTTGACTTATGAAGAAATGGGCTAGTGTTTGATTGATCAACTTGAGAAGTTGGCTTGATGGTTGGAGGAAAGTCCTTGTCTTGGTCTAAAGGTCTTGGTTGTCTCATTTGATTTGGTTCTTAAATAAAAGAAAAGGTTTTTAGGTTTTACCCTCAAAGAGGGGTTTTTCCCTAGCTGAGAGCCTACATTGTGTGTCCTTGATCTTTATGTTTATGGTTTTTATAGTTTCTTGATGATAAGAAGATAACATAAGATATTAAAGAAGATAATAAGAAATTTATAGAAATCACAAGTAATTATCAAGATAAGAAAATCTTTTCCGCCTTTATGATTTTCTAACACCATTCCCCTATTATGTTATGAACCATAGACTTATCTTCAATAAATTTTGCCCACAACCCTTCACCTTGGATAATACTCCAAATATTCTTTGCAGCTAAAGCCTCAAAAAATAAGAATATATTATTTAAACCCCGACATCCTTGCGCCTTTGGAATTGTAATTTTTTCAAAGGTACTAAAGCAATAAATAACTTAATCCCTTGATCAAATGAATATGTAACAAAATATTATAATCCTTTCGAAAAATCCTTTTGGCTTCCAAGAAAGTGACATCTAATACACTATAATTACTTGTAAAATAACATTAACCAATACCAATGGACCCCCTTTGAATAGTTATAGATTACACTAAAGGTTTAGTTTTTTCTCCACCTTCATTATCAATCATTACTAGTTGTGCCTTTTTTATACATATGTTCTTTTATTTGGAAACCTAAATATTTTATCGTGGTATCTAACTCAACCATATTTTTTAGAAAGTGGAAAATAGTATTTATTTATAAAAGAGTTGTGGCTAAAGAACACAGATGAGGTACACATGGATGATGAATCAAAGCCAAAATTACAAAATCAAGATTTCCATCAGATTTAAATTTCTTCTAAGACTTGATATTCAAAACTAACATGCTTTTAGAGTACTCAGACATACCAATAAATACATATTTAAACCCACAACCAGCAAAGAAAAGACTAATTATAAAATGACCCCTATTACAGAATGAGACAAAACCTTGCATATTCTAAAAAACATGTTACTTAAGAGTTGGAGACAGAGTGCTTGATAGAGGTTGGGAGGAATTAGTAATCTTCATAGATGATTGGTCATTCAAAGAAAAGGAGAGAGGAGCACCATTCAAACCCATAGGCTCTGAAGCAAATTACATAGAGTTAAATAGACCTCAATTGATGAGATTTAAGACTACAATTTCCAACACATCAACCCTTCATTTTAGATGCAGGTGAGATGATAGCCAAACCTTTCCACCAAAACCCAGTGAATATTTAACTATTGAGAGGTGCTTGAGGATTCTTCCCAATTCTGTTCACAATGAACTCAAGTCTTTCTTGTGCTAATAGAGAGTATTGTGTGTGAAGGTTTTCCCGTGTATTTGGGATTTTTCCCAATACACTAATGCGATGCAATATGACACCTAATGGTGGACCCAATAGGGATTTAGGGGCGATTGAATGGGATTTCAAGTCCGCAAATCACGCCCAATAGTGTTTTTGTAGACATTCTTTGTGTAAAGTGATTCTCTCCATTTTTCGGATTTTCGCCTATGAAACGGCCCCGGTTCCTTCTGTAACCACTCCTGATCATCATGCCACATTGAAATAGGCATTTCTACAAGCAATGATGCATTTTGAAGCGACAGAGCCACAAAGGGACAATGAATTGCAGAGAAACGGCCAGGGAAGCCAAAAAGCCAGGAAAATGCCTCAAAAGAGCCAGATAGCATGATTGAGAGTAGAGGAGGAAGAAGCTAGCAGAAGCAACTAGAGAAAGCTGAAATCAGAGCTGCAAAAGGTCACTGGAAGGTTGCTGAGGATCGCTTGGAGGTCAAGCGAATCACAGAGGCACACAGAGGCCGAGAGCGAGAGCCTAGAGCCAGAAAGCTGAGAGCTTTAGAGCCAGGGAGAGATGGTGTTCTGAGCCCATTGTTTCTGTGTAAAACAGTGGAGTTGAGCCAAGAGCTTGTAAAAAGGACTTGCCATAATCCCAGAGAGCCTAGTTGAATTGACAAGATCTCGAGGAGACATAGCCCAAGAGTTTTGGGTGAACTCCATATTAAATCGTTGTCTTATGTGTTTGCTTATTGCTGCATTTGTCTACTATCATATGTATTTACATATTAGCAAAAACAACAGAATTTTAAAATCACATAAACAATTTAAAACAAACATAAGCATACACTTATATTTTCAAGCATATTATCAATTTTGCATTGGTTAATCAATAAGACTTGGGAATATTTAAAGCTTTGGAAGTGGGAGAGGTTCTTGTAAGTTAGACAAGAAGCCTAAGTGTCCCATTTTCAGATTAGGTTGTATCAGAGCTTTTGATTGATTAACCCCACCTTCAAAGAAGGTTATATCATAATTCTTGACTAATAGAGCAAAGATTTCTCATCTGAAAGGTGTTGGGCAGTCATGGATTGATTGTCTAATTGATTATATGCTTGTTGCAAACTGATTATTTTCTGAGTTTGCAAAGGTGAAGGAAAGCTATTGATAGCTCAGTCCAAGAAGGACAAGAAGGAAGAAGGGCTGAAGGCATTCTTCTTATACCAGAGGACCTTAAGGCAATCCTTGAAGATCAAGAAGTTTGTTGCAAAAGGTTGCTGAATAAGCTCTTTATTAATCTTGTTTGAAGTTCTTTTGTTCATTTTGCAGAATGACAAATTCTACAAGTGTATCCTCAAATTCCTCCTTCATCACAAGAGTCTTTGATGAAGACATGAAGCAAGACTTGTCCACCACGATGGATATGGTGAGAGAAATGTATGAGGATGGTAGGAAGAGTAGCATACTTACAGAGCAGTTGAATTCCATGAAGGAAGAGAAGCAGTTGCTTTCTGACAAATTGCAGAAAATGGAGAGGCAACTTCATATTGCAAATATGAACCTAAAAATGATGCACGAGTTGGAGTCACAGCTCTTTGTTTCCCAAGAAGCCTTAGTCAAGTATCAGCTTGAGGAAGAGGTAAACCATTCCAATTTGTCTTCAAATTCCTCTAAGAATGCTTATATTGGTTCTTTTGAAAAACATACTAGAGGCATAGGTTCTAAGCTAATTTCCAAGATGGGCTATGAAGGAAAAGGCTTGGGCAAACATGCACAAGGTATTGTTGAGCCAATAATGTTTGAGGAAAGGCCTAAGTATTTGGGTCTTGGTTATGGACAGCCTTATGGAAAGAGTTCCAAAGCTGCCATGAAGGCCATTGAAACAGCTCCAAGAAGGAGTTGCATTGCAGAGTGTGAAGATTGTATTCAGGAGGGATGCAATAGCTTTAAACATCATTTGCAGGATGCAGGTTTTCAGAAGCACACACTTGAACCAGAGAGTTGTGGAAACTCTGACACCCTTGAAGAGATTGATGGTGTTCCAAAGGGAGCCACTTATTCATTTGCTTCACCTCCTCATGAAGGCAATAAAGGTGAAAGGGGCAGGTATAACTCTGGTTTTAATCATCTTCCTTTTGATTTTGCAAAGCATGATAAATTTCCACATAGAAATGGAAAAAGAATTGCATGTTCATTTTGTAGTTTGGATAACCATCATGTTTCTAGATGTTGGAAGAGAATGGACACATACAAGAAACTTTTGAATGAAAGGAAGCAAGAAGCCAAAGGTCCATTGGACAAGGCAAATCATGCTGTCAAGATGATGCACATGTGTTGCACTTACTGCCATAAGCAAGGGCATCTTGTTGAAAGATGTTGGACTCTGAATCCAGCAATGCTTCCACAAAAGCTGAAGAAAGTGGAAAGAGAAGATGGCAGAAATGGAAAGGAAGATTCCATGGATGATGTATATCAGGATGATTCACACATTGATGCTAATGTGCAGACAAAGTTAGTACCTTTGAAAGGGATTGCTTAGAAATGGCTAGAGTTCTTATCCAATTAAGGTTGCATGTCTATTTATGCATCTATTTGCATTTCTTTGTTAATGAGATGCAAGTTGCAGGTCCTTACCAAGAAGGAGAATGGAAAAGTTGAGTAGGAGACTCACTTTATTGCTGCAACATTATATTTTATTTCAGCTTCCAAAGTACAGTGTACTTAAGTGAAAGCGGAAGGATGAATTGCATGCATGAGCATGATGTGCATGGACATAGGGATGTTGATGTTTTCCTTGTTTTGAACGTGTATGTGTAATTAACTTGTAGGGTTGATTGCTTTGAAATGCATGTGATGCAATGTTGACTTGGGAGAAGTTAACATGGTCTCCAAGATGGAGATAATGATGAAGTGTTTCATTTTTTTGAAAAGAGTCCTAATGGTCTTTTTCTACATGCTTTACTTGAAGGGTCATTTGTTTTAAAGGCATGTTTTGTGGGCTTGTTGTCCAGGCCATCATTTGTATGTAGATGTAAGACATGGAGGTGTTCACAAGATGTGAAATCTGTTTCTTTTGTTGAAACAGGAGTTTAGTCCATCTAGTTATTGTTTGTATTTCTGTTGTTGTTGACAGCTTTTCAAACAAGTACAAATGAAAGTTTTGTGGAGCAGGTGTACTTCACATTTTTTTGAGCCACCTTGGATCAATAATCAAGGCAGAGAAGTTCAAACTACCTTCTGTGACCATCTCAGTAGGAGTTCTACAGGAAGGCAAGGAGGAAGGTAGTTCTTCCTAGAAGGACCAACGCATCCAGGAAAGAAACTGGTATGTATTCTTTCATATCAACCACATTAATATTTTTAATGTGGTTGTACTAGTAAATATATTTATTAGATTTAGAGAAACTTTCCACGTACATACTAACTCTTAATGGTTTATAATATGAAGAAAATGTTAAAATGTACGATGGCAATATAATGGTTTATAAATGTAATTGGAAAATAATTATATATTTATTTAAGAGATTAGTTCAATAGAATAGATATTAATTGGTTTTTGATGCTTAATTAATTTTTTATGGTTAGTTCAATTGATTGAGTAATTTTGTTATTGAGAGAAATTATGTGCAATAAATTCATTTTTTTAACATATAACATTAACTTTATATCATGAAATGAAATGATATTTGAACCTCCACGAGACTAAAAATAGTCTATGGAACTATTAGTTCCCTGCTTTTCGTCTTTTGCAATTCAATCATTTTCTTGTTCAAATTGATGATGAGCTAGCCCAACTTTCAAACAATTCCCTCAGTGAAAGGACAATGCCAAGAAACCGATGCTAGCATATTCCAACAATCCCCTCATTGAAAAGACAATGATGCCAAGAAATGGATGCTAGCATATTCCAACAATCCCCTCACTGAAAAGACAATGCCAAGAGACTAATGCTAGCATATTCCCATAACTTTCTCTGATATCTTTGAATGCACCACATTCCAAAATGAAATGTTTTTCTAATTCCACCAAATATATAACACCAAATATTTTTTAATTACAATTTTACATAAATTAATTTTTTATCAATATTTAAAAAGTCTAAATAAACCCAAAAAAAAATGTATTTCCTTAACAACAAAAAGCTATAAATAAAGATTGTAATATTATTATTATTTTATTTTCAAAAATTAAATTGAAGTTTGAGTGAGTCTACTTATTAAATACTTAATTGTTTTTTATCATATGCTTATAAATATTAAAAAAAATAAAAATAAAAAAATATTTATTATACTAATAAAAATAAAAAATATTTATTATTAAAATAGTATAAGTAAATCTAACACAAATCAACTCATCTGCACCTCGTGAATAACAACAACGACTATATTATCTACAAATTGCAAACTTGAAAATACTTTTCACCTTCGGCCAAATCTATGCGCAGCAAATTCAGTCTCGACAAGCAAGTTGTGAGAGTGGGCAGCCGGTCAAGAAAATCAACGTTGTCACAAACAGTATCACAAGATTTTGTTTGGCATCCATAATGATTGGAATCGTGTCAAAGTACATTTCCAACCCTGAAGCAAAGATAAGTTCTGTGAGTGGGCAGCTAGTCGAGAAAACACAGCTTTATGGCACTCTCAACGGCACAGGAGTCGTTTTTAACGTTTGTTCATTAAGAGTGCCACCCTGCCCGGGCCGCCATGACGCAAGAAAACAGTACCACCTTATCTTAATCGACTGGATTTCTGAGGACGTCACGTTTAGGTCACTGAATCGATCGATATTGCCACGAATGGATTGCCTTACCCGGAAGGAATTCACGGAACCAGAATCCGGATATTGCATTTAAGGGTTTGAATTATACAAATGATCAAAATTTCACACAGATGTTTAAAGATAAGTTAAAAGTTGGCTTTGTCATATTATGTTTTATTTGAAGTGTGGCCACTTGAATAGGTTTAATGGTTTGTTTTTTTTTAAAGGTTATAGGTTGAAGTTTAGGAAATAGAGTATGTATGTTTTTATAGACTTTAGTAGTCAAATAATTGTGCAGAGGGACAGAGTATGGATGTCTTGATAGGCTTTAATAGTAAAATTACGAGGTGGATCCCTTGTCCTATAAACAAAGGGGGTGTCATGCACCACTTTGGTGTTTGACTTGACCATGATTTTAAATTATATAATATATTAATAATTTTTTAACTTTGACGTCTAAAACTATGATAATGTCTTTATATTTAAAAAAACATGTAAAAACTAATTATACAAAATTTAAAAGAAAAAATAAAGCTAATTCATATATATAAATTATAAAAAACATTATTTATCAGGGATCTTTGAATATTGCATCCATCATTTGTGGAGACATTACAACTGACCATCATTAAATATTCCATCTATTAATTTTTGAGATAAACTATAAAGAAAACATTAGACCAAAGACAAGACTTTTTAAATTGCACCCAAGGTTGTTGGATGTACTATGATTTATGACCTTGTTGGTTTTAAAAAAAAATCATTATAAAAAAACATTACGTATCTAGCCATCATTGAATATTGCATCCAGCATTCCTTGAGACTTTACAACTAACAATCAATAAATATTCCATTTATTATTCTTTGAGATAAACTAAAAAGAAAAAATTGGACCAAAGACAAGACTTTTTAAATTAGAGTCAAGGTTGATGTATGTACTATGATTTATGACTTTGTTGGTTTTTAGAGACTATCCATACTGCTAGATCTCATTCAAGTTTGGATTTAAATAGTCTATCCATAATCACAATCATATCTCTATAGGTATTAGCAAATGAAATACAAGTGAACACTCATTGTAAGGATAATATATGAAGAAA
Source organism: Pinus tabuliformis (assembly GCA_031772625.1). Taxonomy (NCBI): domain Eukaryota; kingdom Viridiplantae; phylum Streptophyta; class Pinopsida; order Pinales; family Pinaceae; genus Pinus; species Pinus tabuliformis. The sequence continues at coordinate 84,159,611 of CM062807.1, forward strand.
CAATTGTGGGAGAGCGAAGTTCTTTAGCACACACTCTTGTCTCATCCACCTTATAACAAGAAGCAAATCCCCAAAACTTGGTATATGAGTTACTCCATGTTCTTGAGTTAGCAAGAATACCAACTTGAGCACTATAAGTTCATAGAAATTGTTTGATACATGACCTACTCAATCTTTCAAAGAAAATATATGAGAAATAGAGAAATGAAGTATTCCACTTGCCCCATTCTTTCACGCGAGGGGGGGTTCCCTCAGAAGTAGTATTAAGGTATACCCCTAGAAAGTCTCTATTGATTTCTCCTTCAAGTGATTGTTTGAAAATTTGGATATCGTGGAAACAACGAAATCAAGATAAAACATTTATTCCTTGTACACAACATTTAAGTGGTCAAGTGTCATTGTCCTAAAACTTTATGGAAAACTATACTATCCAATGGAAGAGATTTGCATATTCTTGTTTTCCCTATTTAATCACCAAATTCTAACAACCTCTTAAATGGAATTCCCATCCCATACCACTTTTATACTTATCATTCCTTCCACTTCTTTCCAAACATGCTATGCATAAGATCTAGACATGATAGGATGTGAAATTGTCTCATCTTCCTATTTACATAAACAACACTGTCTAGGACCATAAATGTTCCTCCTCTACAAGATACCATATGTAAGTGTTTTGTTATTCAATAGTAACCACTTCAATATTTTGGATTTTGATGGACACTTAAATTTACAAACTAATCTCCGCCACTAAACTAGTATATATTCTCTTCCCTCTATAACCGACATTTTATATCAAATTCTTTGAATATATTTATTTGTAGGATTTAGTGAGCATACAATCTCATCCTCTTCATCCGTTAATCTTATAAAAGAGGATTTTAGGGTGTCATTATACCTTTTCCATATGATTGTCCCCTCATCAGTCTAATATCTCTCCAAGTAAGCTAGTTTTGCTACCATACAGTAGTCTTATCCTAGCTAGCTTTCTTCCTTAAGGTATACAATCCTTATCTATTAGATCATGAATCACTTGAGGAGGTACACTATGGAATCACCCACTTCCAATCAGGTGGTCAAATTTAGTTTTAACTTTGTCTCCTCTTCCCATGCACCATACCAATCAATTTCCAACTAACGAAAATGATGTAATAACTAGATTCCAAATGATAGGGGCATTAAGTAATCTCTTTATGGGATTCACAATCCATTTTCTAAGAAATGTAACTAGTATCAATCTTCATAATTATATTTGATTCCTGATATAATATATTTGTCAAAAGAAACAAAAGTAAAATTTTATTATAAAAGAAAATTATTTATTAGCATGGGTTTCATGCTCTATTATTTTATTTTTAGGTCAAATCCTCCATTAAAGGCTTCTAGGGTTGAGTCATGAGTCTATGTCCTTGTCATCATGGTCTAGACCCTTATTGGGCATTTTGTATTAAAAGGATAAGATTAATTTAATGTAATTAGCCTCCACCATCAAGTTGGCCTACAAGTCGACCTCAAGATTCTCATGTTAGCCTCAAAGAACAGTCACAAACCACTATATATACCCTACCATTCGACCTAGTTTGGAAGTATGAAAAAAGAAGAAGATTTGATCTGCAACTACAAGTGAAGATAAAGTCTGAGATACATAAAAGAAGGGTCTATCCTATTGTGAGAAGTAAAAGAAAGCCAAGTGAGGGAATCTAGAAGCATAGCATAAAATTCTATAATGGAACAACGAGGTTGCAGACATTGAAGATATAGTATGAGATTTGAAGGGCCGAAGGTAAAGTATGAGAGTTGTGGGACCAAAGGTACAATATAAGCTTCAGTATGACAGAGTAGTTCGAGACCTTATTGACTTGTTTTTTAGGAAAAAAAATTTGTTGAGTTATGAAGACATGGGTTAGTGTTTAACTGATCAACTTGATAGGTTGGCTTGATGGTTGGAGGAAAGTGCTTGTCTTGGTCTAAAGGTCTTGGTTGTCTCATTTGATTTGGTTCTTAAAGAAAAGAAGATGTTTTTGGGTTTTACCCTCAAAGAGGGGTTTTTCCCTAGCTGAGAGCCTACATCTTGTGTCCTTGATCTTTATGTTTATGGTTTTTATAGTTTCTTGATGATAAGAAGATAACAAAACACATTAAAGAAGATAATAAGAAATTCATAGAAATCACAATTAATTATCAAGATAAGAAAATATTTCTGCCTTTATGATTTTCTAAAACCATTCCTCCATTTATGAGTTATAGAATTATCTTCAATAACTTGAGCCCGAAACCATTCACCTTGGATAATTCTCCAAATATTCTTTGTATCTAAAGCCTCAAAAAATAAGAATATATTATTCAAAACTCGACATCCTTGTGCCTTTGGAATTGTAATTTTTTCAAAGGTACTAGAGCAATATATAACTTAATCCCTTGACCAAATGAATATGTAACATAATATTATAATCCTTTCGAAAAATCCTTTTGCCTTCCAATCAAGTGACATCCAATACACTATAATTACTTATAAAATAACATTAACCACTACCAATGGACCCCCTTTGGATAGTTATAGATTACACTAAAGGTTTAGTTTTTTCTCCACCTTCATTATCAATCATTGTTAGTTGTGCCTTTTTAATACATATTTTCTTTTATTTGGAAGCCTAAATATTTTATCTCAGTATCTAACTCAACCATATTTTTTAGAAAGTGGAAAATAGTATTTATTTGAAAAAGAGTTTTCGCTAGAGCACACATATGAGGTACACATGGATGATGAATCAAAGCCAAAATTACAAAATCGTGATTTCCATCAGAGTTGGATTTCCTCTAAGACTTGATATTAAAAACTAACATGCTTTTAGAGTCCCAAAACATACCGAAAAATAAAGATTTAAGCCCACAACCAGTAGAGAAAAGACTAATTATAAAATGACCCCTATTACAGAATGAGACAAAACCTTGCATAGTCCAAAAAACATGTTACTTAAGAGTTGGAGACAGAGTGGCTGATAGAGGTTGGGAGGAATTATTATTCTTCATAGATGATTGGTCATTCAAAGAAAAGGAGAGAGGAGCACCATTCAAACCCATAGGCTCTGAAGAAAATTACATAGAGTTAAATAGACCTCAACTGAGGAGATTTAAGACTATAATTTCCAACACATCAACCCTTCATTTTAGATGCAGGTGGGATGATAACCAAACCTTTCCATCAAAACCCAGTGGGTATTCAACTGTTGAGATGTGCTCGAGGATTCTTCCCAATTCTGTTCACAATGAACTCAGGTCATTCTTGTGCTAACATAGAGTATTGTGTGTTTTCCTTAGTTGATTAAAATACATGGCATTTATCAACTAGATCATGTTAAGAAGAGAAAGAACTAGAATTGGTTTCGCTTCCCACTAAGAAATAAAGTCCTCTACTATTGGTTCCTTCTCATCTTCAATGCTCAAGATGTGAATGAAGGAGACATCAATCTGAGTTATCACTAATGCCTAAGCCATGAACTATGAATTATTAATCCCACCCTTATTGCTTGTGATGAGACTGCAATGATTATATCCCAAGGTGGTGCAATCATAAACCATAATGAAAGGAGGTGTATGCTTAAGGGATGTTATGCTTCCTTTGTGTGGATATAACTCCTATATCATTTACCCAATGATTACTTCTGGGGTGAAACTTGGAGGTATAATATGCTTATGGGATAGGTTGTATGAAATGTTACTAACTAAATAATAATTGCCCTTTTTTTGAATTGGATCACTAGATTGGTCTAGGAATTTACTAAGTGGTTATCACTTCTTGGGATGTGGAGCCATTCAAATTGGTAATACATATTATCAACTAAAGATAAAATTCTAGTGATAATTGCTTCCATTATTAAATACCTAGCCTTGATTCCTATATACAAGTGTTTGATAATGATAATTGAATCACCTATGATGGTGAGATGTCTGGGGTGAAGAGAGTGAGATAATATAGTGCCTTGGAGAAATTCATAGGATTCAACTAGATTATTTTTCATGAACCCCAACTTCTAAGTGGAGTTTCCTTCAGTTGTTCCTTTAAGGAAAAAAATTACACCCTTTCCACACTTGCCTCCCTTGACTCGTCCGCAATGAAAAGGAACAAATCAGTAATGAAATTTATTTTCACCTCAAATATACCCCAAATGGATATCATTGATTTTTCTATATTTATTATCATTGCAATGGCTATGAAAAATAATTCATTAATTTCTTTGAGCTTCTCAATCACTCTCCTTTAGCAATCTACTCAATCCTTTAGCTACTAAAAGGAAGACAAGTGGGGATAGTGTGCATCCCTATATAAGTCTGCTTTCTAGCCTACAAAAGGGTAAAGGTGCAACATTTATAAGAATAGAAAAAGAAATAGATGTGATGCAATTCATCACAAAGAAACAAATTTAGGACAAAACCCCAAATGGATTCTTATTAATCATATATAGAGATAACTCACCATGTCATATGCTTTTTATAATTCCACTTTTACAACCACTGCTTTTGAATTTCTTACCTTAATTGAATCATAACCCTTTTTGAGGAACCCCCATTGACTCATGAATTTATCTCCCCTCCAGAAATACAAACTATTAAATAGAGATCCCCCTAGATATGGTTTCTTTTAAACTTTTAGCAAGAAGCTTTGATATAATTTTATATATGCAACCACATAAAGAGATTGGTTGGAAAGTTTGAAAAGAAGTTAGGTTATCAACCTTTGGAATCAAGGCTATTAAGGTTGTGTTGAATGCGACTAGTGTTTTATCTAAGATTCTTGATGACACAATCGTTGTCCTTAAGATGTGACACTGTCTTACTTACACCGAAATGACCAACAATAAGAGAAGTATGTGCCTCTCTTATGATGTTGACTCTTTCTCCCTGTGGAATACAAAGCTTGCCAAGATGGTACAATAATTTATCATGCAAATGATAATCCAATTCATCTACTTGGTTACCTTGACTCAAGCTTGCATAAACATCCTGAAATTCATTGTCTAATGCATATTTCTCAATATAAATTTCATGCAAAATAAAATTATGCTTGAGGAAAGTAGTTGCACTAATAATAGGCCTAGAAATCATATCAACAACTTTATTGTAGATACCTTTCTTATACCTTATCACCAAGTGGAATTGTTGAATAAAACCCATCCATTGAAAGTGCCTTGATTGTTGCAACTTAGATTGAGATTGCAAATATTGCAATGGTTGGTGATCAGTGTGAATGATTGTTTCCTTATCCATCAAGTAGTTTTTCCACTTTTTCACACTTTGCAGCAATCAATACAATTCCTTGTCATCTCTATGATAATTAATCACTACACCACTGAAAGTTTCCGAATGAAAACATATAAGCTTACCATTTTGCATGAGGACTAAACCCATGGTGTAGTCACTAACATCAATCTGGATCTCAAATGACTGTCCCAAGTATGGAAGTGCAAGTACTGGAGCTGAATTGATCTTTTCCTTTAATGCATCAAAGGCCTTTTGTTGTTTGCGTCCCCACTGAAAAACCTTTTTCACACTTGTCAATACATGCAAAGGAGATGCTATAGAAGAAAAGTTAGCAATGAATTTCCTCCAATATTGGGCTGCTCCCAAAAAACTTCTTACCTCAATAACTGTCTTGGGCCTTGGCCAAATCAAAATGGCATCAACCTTTGAGGGATCTATTTTCAGCTTACCTCCTTCAACAATATGACCCAAGTAACCTAAAAACGTTTTTCCAAACTCACACTTTGACATCTTTAGATACAATTGTTATTTCTTTACGACATCACGTACTTTTCTCACATGCATAACATGTTCATCACAAGATTTACTGAAAATTAAGATTTCATCTAAGTAGACTATAAAAAACTCATCAAGAAATGGCCTCAACACATCATTCATCACATGCATGAAGGTAGCATGAACACTACATAAACCAAAAGGCATAACTAGACATTCAAACAAACCTTGTTTTGTTTTGAATGTTGTCTTCCAAATGTATCCTTTAGAAATTCTAATTTTATGGTAGCCACTCCTTAAGTCCAACTTAGTAAAATAATTTGCATCTTTCAATTGATCAAGTAAATCATCTATTCAATGCACGGAAGTCTACACACATGCACCATGTTCCATCCTTCTTTGGCACCAAAACAATAGGTGACCCACATGGCGAAGAACTTGGTATGATTATCCCTTTATCCAACAACTCTTGAATTTGCTTTTTAATTTATGCACTTTCCATCATTGACATCCTATACATGCCAATGTTAGGAAGATGACTATCTTGCTGCAACTGTATCTCATGTTGGATTCCTCTCTTGGGAGGTAATCCTTTTGGTTTCTGAAACATATCATCATATTGGTTAAAAACATCAACCAATTCAGATTTCAATCTTGAACCACAACCTTGAAAAGCTTCATTATCAACATCATTCTTAGGTTTGATCATTAGAAGCACAAAATTCTTGCTTGAATTGACTAGTCTTTTCATCTGCCTCGCATTAACAAGCGAAATATTTAGTTTCTTGCTATGAGCTCTCACAATATATTCTACTCCATCTTTGAACAAATGGTATTTTGTTTCATGTCTATGGAAGATATATTTTTTGTCATAGAGATATAGGCTGCCCAAAACTATACCACATATGTCTAATGGCACAACATCAAGCTCCACTTCATCTATGAAATTTGTAGTAATGGCAAATTTTATTTTACACTTTTTAGTTACTTGCAATTGTGTATTGTCACACACCCCTCCTAGTGGATATGGTTTATGATGTGGAATGGTTTCTAAGTTTAAACTTTTGACAATGTTTTCAGAGATGTGATTGGCTTGAGAGAAACTATAAGAAATAGTATCAATTTTTCTATGTTTTGAGATCACTCTTATGTGAAAAAGTGTTATCCTCTTCTTTTCATTTGGAGTTTAAATGTGTGAATTTGAAGTACCAATGCTAGCAATGGATTATTTTCCTTTCATACCCATGGCTGTAATTTTAGTTTCATCACCTGAATTGGATCCCAAATCCTGTTGAGTGGTTGCAGTTGTGTTTTGTTTTCCCTTGTTGTTGAATTTCTTTGGTTTCATTTCGGGATGAAGCTTCCAACAATGAGCTTCATCATGACCCTCTTTGGAACAATGCTTGCATGTTAATTTCTCTCCTTCCTTCTTAATAGATGCATTTTTCTTTCCCTTCCCTTTGAAACCCTTTTCTTTTCCTTTACCCTTAAATGGATTTTTACTACCCTCTTCTGGAGTGTTTTTCCCTCTTGCCTCAAGATGAGTGGCTTGCACACACACCTCATCTAGATTATTGGGATTAAACATAAGGATAGTATGCCTAAGGTAACTGTGTAATCCCCCTATGTACTTCAACAACGTGTCTTGCGTTTGCAAATCTACACCTAATATTAGAGACCTTTTTCTGAATTATTGGGTGTAAGCTTGCACATTTTTACCTTTAAGTTATCTAAAGTTCTGCCAATTCATGCTGGATTTCTACATATAAGCTAGAGGGTGGAATTGTCATTTAATTGTAGTAATGAAATTAGACCAATAAATTGAGATCTTGCTGTGGTTTTTTTATCTCTTCTTGTGTCTTTGATTCCCACCACACTAGTGCTTCACCCTCCAACCTCGAGGAAGCTAATTGAATCTTTATGTCATCCTCTTGAAGGTTTTGAATTCTGCAATAGACCTTTGACTCATGAACCCAATTGTCGAGCTTCTCTGCATTCACTTCATCATTATACATGGGCAGTTCAAATTTAACATCAAATTTTAATAAGGGTGATTTACCAATTCCTTTTGAGGTATGTTGATGAGTGTGCATAAGGGTTGTGTTAGTGGAAGAGGGTGAATATGCATGTGAAGAAGAAGATGAAGAATATGGTGGAGAGGGTGGAGGTTTACCTCCAATTCCATTACCTCCTCCTCCTGAAGAACCTTCTCCTTTAGGAGGTTTGGAGATTTCACCCTACAGTATGGTATTCCTCTCTTCATAGAAGACCTTCATCATCTCTGTCATTTCAAAGAAAGCCTTCTTGAAGACCTTCTCATCCTCTGTCAGGTTTGTAGGTTCTCCTTCATTAGACATGCTCACTGGAGTCTCAACTGCAACTTGAGGAAGAACTAGTGGTGGAGATTGTGCAAACCTTTCCCTCCTTCTCCTTGACCCAAATTCAGGCCTTTTAACTAGCTTCCCTTCTCCTCTCTTGATTTTCAACCTTGTAATCATGACATTCATTTGCAAACAGTTCAATCCTTCTTGCACAAATAAAGGCAAGATCTCTAATACCAAACTTGATATGACTGGGAAAATTAATTTTTCTATGCTAAACTTCATTTTCAGAATATTAAATGTGCTTGAGGATTTATAAAATTATTTGCAAGTTTAAACATGGCTTTTTAAGTGATTTTATGTTATTTTTATGTGGAAATTAACATAAACAAATGACTAAACAACAACATATAACAGACATAAAAATCACCATAAACATTATCACAACAACACATGATGAAGGAGTTCACCTCTCGTGGGTTACATCTCGTTCGTACAGCTTCCAATGGCTTGGCCCTCCCTATTATTCTCAAAAGTGTGAATACATAAATTTACAATGCTCAGAACGCTTTGAACCCTGTTCCAATGGCTCCAGAATGCCCAAAAATTCCTGTGTAGCCTCTTTCTTCTCTTGATTTGGTCAAAACCTGGAGAAGTTATGGCCCTTCCCAATCTTCTTCTAATTGCACCATAAATTCCCAAAAATCCGACACCATCCTACAAATTTTCCCCAAAACACGCTAACGGAGCGACAATTTTTCCAAATTTCGGGCAAATTTGTCGAACATGTTAAATTTCCTCTATCCGAAAAATGTGGCCATATGGGGGCCACATGCCTAAGGCTAAGGCCAATGGCCCGCCTCCACCGGTCAGGCCCCCCTCTCCTCTCTGCTCATGGTCATGTGTTGGTGGTGCGATTAAGAGCCGACCCCCGTGGGCTGGCCCAACCCCTGAATGACGCATTTATAATATTCAAATATATGTCGACGAAATATATAGTTAAGAACCATGGTGATACTGTATTGGTGGAAGGCTTTGGACTATGTTCTGAGGTAGTGGGTTCGACGACTGTTGTTGCTACCTCGACTTCGACCCATAATTTTGGTGGCCCTCAGGCTGCCATGTGGTGGCCTATGACTGGGCCACGTGTCAATGCATGGTTGGCCACCAACCAGCCATTAAAAATCTGCCAAATTTCACCATGAGAATGTGCCACTTGGCACAACGTGATTCGTTGATCCTATTGATCAGTCAACCTATCACATACACCTGCTCAGTCAGCACCACATTAGCAATACGAACCGCTGAATAGGTTGTCAATTTTTTTAACCAAAAAATCACTTGTTTGGGAAAGTGAACAGGACATGATTCTAGGAGCATACAGTGTTTGTTTTGCACAAAACAAGTTGCATTAGATTTAGGATGACAAGCACTATGTGGTCATCTAGGGACCACACCGATCTGACAACTTTGAAATTTGAGCTATTTTTTTAGCACCTGATCACCTAATGCTAATCTTATCAGTCAATTTCACGTCCTCATCATCGAATTTGACATTTGACTCCACTTTTTTATTCCCCTAATCTCTCTCTGCTATTAAATCTTTGTTTCCCTTCATTAATATTTTTACAAGCATGCAGCTTGACATTCACACAATTTTCAGACACAACTCGGAAGACTCATGGGGATTTCAAGTGTGGATTTGTGTTGAGTGGGTGGCTTTAAGATTGATGATGGGACCTGCTTATCTCTCATGTGAGGTTCACAATGGCATTCTTCACGTCGATAAATCTTTCACCATTTAAAAAAACATTATGTCCACATTGTTCATGTATTGGTTGATTATGAAACTTTATCGACTTACTTGACATTTAATTCCCAATGAACCCCACAACTTTTGACATGGTTCTAGTTCTACATCACATTCTTATATTTTCCCTCTATCACCCACGAACTGATCTGATGTCGCCTTTGTGAATAGAACGATCACCCACTCGTATATATATATATATATATATATATATATATATATATATATATATATATATATATATATATATATATATATATATATATATATATATATATATGTACATAAGTAACTCTTATCTCATCTCCTCCAAAGTTGGGACTCGGGAGTAGTGGTGTCAAAGAAGTAACACGGTTACTGGATTGTTCAAATATGAAAATTGAATACTAGAAATATCAATATTGACCCCAATCTCGGTTGCACTTGCTTGCTCCTTTTTGTCCAATGGTTACACTCTGAGCCGAGAGAATTATTTATATCATGAAAATCATCTAAAGATAAATTCTATACACAAGATCACAAAGATAGTACCTCAAAATTGCAGTGGTATAGGGATAGAGAGAAGGTATCATGGAGTTGTAGTAAGATGGCATAATTAATAATTATGATTATTCAATTGTGCCACAAATTCAACAAGATACACTTCAACTTATATTCATTTAGCCAACATAATATTCTATCTGTGATGTATTTTGGTCTTTGTAGATAAAGTAAGGTGAAAATGAGAGCACATAACCAAATTTCAAGGTATATGATACCACACTCTCCTCTTAAAGATTCCAAGATCATAGAATTATAGCCCTCAATGCATAAAATCTTATTTGACATCTAGTATTGAATCCCTAGCGAACCATAATGTATCATGTGCATTGTGATGTATGCCTCATAACGTTTTTCCTCTTATACATCACTAACATTGTAATCAATCGTAGCTTATCCTTATAATACAACCGATTAGATTCTGAGTCAAATTCCTTATCTTTCTATCCATCTGGCTTCTTTAGCAACGCAATTCTGACTTGTAACACTGGTCTATCTATTGATACATGCCTTCTATAAGCCAACAATTATTTCTTTCTTGTCTTCATACTATTGTGGCACATTTTTTGTGTAACGCATCACAGGTCAGGTGTAACATACCTAGTCCAAGTTGTACCTCATTCATCTGGCATATGTTCATTTGTTATGTTTGATCTTTAGTATCCTCTGCTCTACATAGTCTTTGAGATTTTGAATTCATATTCTTCGTTTTGTCAAAATTTCTCTGGCTCCTTCTAATGCCAATATTATTTCACTTTTATCTTTGCATATATGTTCGCATTAGGTCTGCTAGGATGTGATTAGATCGTTACACATCAAGTCTTAGTGTGGATGTAGTACATTATATACTGAAGAAACGGTCTAGTGAAGGTTTCAATCCAAACAAATGTCCATTCTCTTGTGCATTGAACTCTCTTTTAGACCATTATTTTCTTTCAGTTGACTCCTTTCTTGAAGGCTTTGTCCATCTTCAACAAGAATTGTGTGGCTATTCTTGAGTTACAAACTTGATTCCAACTCCTTGGGTAGGACAGTTTAGAAATAATTATATCTACGATTGATCATCACAATTCCTTTTATTCTTAGATTTATTGACCTTCAACTTCCCAATTGTTCTACAAGCAAAAAATTCTCATTCTCCATTGAGGCAAGGCTATTGAAAAGTTCAGTGCATACTATTACTTCAATGATCTTGTTTATATTCATGTGGCCAAAACATGAAATTTTATTGTTATTTGAGTATGGTATATTAATCCTTATATCTGAGCCTTTGTGAGAAGCATCCTCATTATAGATATTAAATTTCATTATTCGAATTCTCAATGAATCTTATATGGAGATTGATCTCTCATATCCTCCTTCAACAACCTGTTGACCACATTCAATGTTTTCAACATGAGGAATGCTTATAGAAACATTGCATCTTGTTGATACTTGTTGTCTACTTATAACACTAAGCTCCATCCTTCATCTCGACTAAGCTTTGATCTACCTCATCCTCCTTTGTTTTTTCTTGAATCAAAAACTGCCTCTATTTCTCCTTCTATTTCAGACCAATTGTCTTACTCTTCTTCCAACTCCATTGTATATCTGTCCTTGAGGGATGTTCTCTTGTGAACGGTTGTGAATGAGACAGAATCAACACCAAAAACAGACCCCCATAGTCTATGATCTAAACCATTCTAGTTGTCTTCTCGATCCTTTTATTCTCATTCCCTACATGTGTGGTACATATACATGTCTTGTTGTCTATGTATTGGAAATATACTAATTCCGTCCTCCAACCCACAATTTTCTCATCCAAAATTATTTCCAAGAAAAAAAATTGAAGCCCATTAGGTTCGAACTACCCACATATTTCTATCAATCAAGAAAAGAGAAACCCTCCAAGGTAAGAAGGTTTTTTGTTTATTCAATCCTTTCAAGGTTACTGTGAATGAATTCATCCATTATTTTAACTGATATTTGTACATTCTGAGGAATTTTAGATGTTTGTAGCCAAGTTGAATGTGTCCAATCTTTAGTATTATTTTGTCCTTTTCATGAAATTTTCATTATGAAGGCTAAGGGACAAATGAAAAGCGAACAATTTCCTTCAACAAATGAATAACAATTTTCAATCCATTTTTCCTTTGTGATAGTGTCTATCTACTTAACATATGTGCACTTATAAATGCTCTTCCCTCAATGCTTAGTCATGTCAGTTCTGCAACCCACAAGTTTTAAATACTAATCCTTTCCTTTTATTAGCTTTGATGGTTGTTCACATTCCTTTAGCAGACAAATACATGGATGAAATATGGTGGACATGTGTGGATATGTGTCAACTTACCTAGTAAAAAAAAATTCTTCATCTGAATTCATATTCCCCTGTCATGTTATAAGAAACACTATTTGGGGTTGTTCTTCCCATGAGATGTTTCTACTCTAACATAGATTCTTCTTTGATTTCTTGAGTAGCTCCCGCTAAGGCCATGCTTCCTTCAATTTGTCGTTGAAGTCACATTCTTCTCTTTTTTCATTTTCCACACTTTAGTGGTCTACCTTTTGCTACCTGCATTTTCTTTTGACTTATTGTTCGGTTTTGTTTGAGTGACTTCTTCCTTATGTCTAGATTTCATTAAGATACAAGGAATCTTGCAATATTTGGCCATGTGGCACATGTTGGTACATAAATAGCATCTTGTATGGCAAAGAAATTAAGGAAATGGTTTATGTCTCGTTGATATACTATCCATATATGCATTCACATTCTTCTTTATATGGGATTTGAAATCAACACCTTTATGTCCAAAACCATTACACAAATAACAATATCCATAGAAATTATTTTTGTACCTAATGATTGATGGTCTTCTCATAGGTAGAGATCTTATTTGATTATTTTCTTAAGGACATCTTCTTATTTGCGACACCTTTTGTTGATTAGTCTTGATTTGATTGCCCTTACATTCTGCTACTACATGCCCAAGGTTGGGGAAAGAAAAACACCTGACATCTTTAAGAGGAGGAAAGGGTCTCCTTTGGAACATTTCATATTTTCTCAACTCATCTCCAAGAGAAAATGGCCTTCTTATAAAGGACACTTTCCTTTACTCATTCCTCTGCTTTTGATACTCCTACTTATTCTTGTTTGCACCCTTACTAATCATGTTGATGGTAGCTTCTTCTACTAAGAATTGTGAAGCTTCCTTATTATCTTTAGTGGTTACATTTGAGCTATTTTTGTTTTCCAACTTATTCTTTATAGAGACAACCTCCTATTCTATCTTTTTATGTAGCCTACTCTTTTCATCTAACTCATTTCTTGCAGAAAAAGTCTTAACTTCTAATCGTTCACACTATTCTTCTCTCTCCTTCAGTATACTGCTCATCACTTCTTCAATTCTTCTACCTTCTTCCAATTGTGTCGTCAAGCTAATAATGTCTTCCTTCTCTTTCATCACATATTTTCAATAGTTTCTTTTGATCTTTATTTTCATTTGTTAGTCTGTTTATTTCAACCAAGACGAAGTCAAGCTTGGCTTGTTCTTCAATTAACTTCTGTTTGCAACAATTAGGTACATTCACACTAGTAGAGGTCTCATTTTATTGAACGCTTTCCCTCTGAGAGGCCTTTTTCTTCTTCCTCTTTTTCTTATCCTTTTCTACATCGTTGCTACTAGTATTTCCTTCATGCTTGAGTTGCAACCTATCCGAGATTTAATTTGTATATTTTATATCTATCATTGTCTCGAGATCCAAAATGTGAAGATTCTTATAAATTACACATTTTTCCTGAGCATTCCACTGTTTTTCTTGCATAGATGCGAAATCTTTACTATATCCTTCGCAAACTAACTTTCATACATCAAGTCCATAATCTATCAATTTTGCTTTTACCTTCTCTCTCCATTATTAAAAGTTTGTTGTACTAAGCACATGTACACTTTGATAGTCCATTATTCAACCAGGTCTACCTTCTAGTTGTTAATCTACCATAAAAGGAACCCACTCTGATACCAATTTTTGGAAACTTGACTAGATTGAGAGGGGAGGTGAATGAGTTTAGTGCATTCATGGACATTAAATTCTATTTATTTTTCTTTTCAAAATTTATCTGAATTATTCAATGAACAATATAACATCATATAAATAGCATATTTAATCAACATAACAACATTCCATGAAAACATAACATCAACTTATAAAAGTAATACACATGGACACCAGATATAAGTGGAAACCCATAAAGGGAGAAAACCATGAATTTTTTGTTATTCTGATACAAAGGCAAGATCCTACTTCCACTATTACATAAAATTTTGGAGGTTGCAACCTCTCTACTATTTTTCAAGCTACAACTTTTGGGAAGCTCATACTCCCTCTTACATTAATTTTATGCAAACTACAACCTACAAGAGCCTCCTAGCTCGATTTTTTCTGCAAGCTACAACTTGATTGGAAGCTCCTACTTCTATTTCAACAGGATTTAACTTGTTCTTTATCAGCCTACAACATAAAAGGAGACTACACTCCCCTGATACATGAAAGAAACAATGTGTTGGTTTACCTGTTGTCTAGTTCAACAAACCTTAATTTATGTCTCTCCCTCTCCTCTCCTCAAATCTACTTCGCATCTTCTCTTCTATCTCTGTCTATTTGTGTTAGGTAACTCACGAAAAATGATTCACAACAGCTCAACTCTTCCACATACTTAGAATTACACACAAGCATATGAAGTGAACAATCTTGTCTCTTTGCATTCCACTCATTCATTTCCAAATTCTTTCAACCTTTGAATATTAAAATACATAAGATGAATTTCAAAATATTCAATTAACATGCATTAATATCATCCAACCTTAATGATGACAACAACCAGATCCCTCTTGCTTCCTCTCACATCACAACATTTTCATGTACTTGCATCATCTTCATGCACCTATGTACTTGACCACATATTCCAGCAACATATTCTCTCGCATTAGCAACATATCCAATAACATACATCAACAACCTCTATTCTTTGTTTTGCAACCTTATCTTTGTGGTTGTAACATAAGCTCAACAACATATCTCTGTCAACATCACTAGCACAACAATATTTGTCAATGCCTTGCATCACAACTTCTTTGTGCCACCTTTGTCTTGTTATCAAGTTATAGTCACTTCTTCATTGGAGAAAATCACACTTCTTTCGCATTCACATTGACCCTTTTACATCACCCTTTACCATCAGTAACAACTTTTACAACGCTAAGGATAGAAATAACAACATCATAAAACTTTAAAGTGTTTGAACTAGAGACATAATTACTCACATACATAACCAAGCATTCTATATTTTTGGTAATGAGCACAAAAGCAAAAGAGCCTTCACCTCATCATCAGAGTTTACTCCTATAGAACTTAATTCATTGGTGATTGTCTAAATTCATTTAAATGATTAGCAATAAACCAACCTTTTGACATTGTCATATTATAAATATGATTCATAAGAAATACCTTGTAGGAAGCTAAGGGGTTTTCATATATTTTATCCAATGGATTCATCAAACCCTTCATTGCCTTTTATTTCGAAATTTTGAAAGCCACAAATGCTACAAAACACGTATGTATTGTTCCTAATGTATTTCTATCAAGAATCTCCCATTCTTCATCTTTCATAGTCACTAACATCTTTTATATTATGCCCAATGGTAGAAAAATATTATTTTTATATAAAAAATATTTCATTCACATCTTCCATAGTTGGTAGTGTTGGACATTAAACTCCTTAACCATGAAACCTTCTTTCACCTTTTCTCCCACTTGAACCAAGAACCATCCTTTCTTGTGAGTTTTATGAGCCAAATAAACCTTCAAGTTGTGTACCAGTTGTTAGGAATAAAATCACAAAGGAACAAAAATCAAAACGAATGTGAAAATAAAATAGAGAATGAAACAATACAAATTAAGGAGAAACCAATGCACATGCTTCACCCAATTTAGGATATGTCCACAAATAAATAGCGAGTCCTTCCTTTTATTCCATCCAACAAAATGAAGGGATACAACCTATAGCACATCTGCTAAAACCTCCTCCTCTATCTCTAATAGTCTCATCCGTCACGAGTCTAATGCTCTCTCAATAATATACAACCACAATACAATTCCTTCATAAAAATAGGGCTTCCTAATAGGGAAAGAAAACTAACATAACATCTACCATCAAATGTATGAGCCAATGATGAATGATCTAGATTGACTACAAATTTATAATATTTTACAAGGAATTTTTTCCAAAAAATTCTCTTCAGGGGCACTAACCCTGAACCCCTACCAGAGGGTGCTCTAAAGAATTGTTACCACCCCACTTGGACCCCTAGAAACAATAGTATGGAGGAAAGCCCCCCTACATCCCCTATCAGGAAGTGGGCTCCAAACACAACTAAAAACAAGACCTTTGAATGAAGAAGATAATCAAGCATCACAATCAATATTAGTTTATTTCAATATTTTGAGTGTTATTTTTATAATATTACACTTTTAATTATAAGCAAACATTATTATCAAAATGTATAACCTCATATTAATTTTCAATAACTTGTAAGAATTGTTGTGATGAACAATCAAATGGAATACCAATGACAATTTATAGATTACCTTACCCAATTCTCTTGATTGAAAATAGATGTACTTCCATGGAGTCTAAATAAGTTATTTTATATTTACATTGTAAAAGAAAATGGTTCAAATTAAGTAATAATGAGATTGTTGCAAGTACTCTAGTATGTGCAATATCATCACATACTATAAATATGTTGATATAGGATTTTAAGGTTTTTTTTTGCAATTAGAAAAAAAAAAGTATTTGAAATTAATAATATTGACAATAATAAAATTACATCCCTTATAGAGTTTAAAAATAAGACTTTAATATATTCCTAATCAAAACCAATGCTTATGGATTTCTAAATCATAATTCAACTTATCAAAACTCTTTTTCTAACATCATTAGCCCAAAAAACAATGAATATATTCAAAATCAAAACCAATGCTTATGAAATCCATAATGAACTTACATTTAAATTAATCCAAAATTACGAAGAATATTAGGTGCTTAAAATTTGTACTACAAAGAAGGAGAAATGCCATGTCTTTCTAAATTGATGTTAGGAAATGGTGAATATAAAAATCATCATAATCTACACTATAACATTTTGAACTACGATAACAAACAAATTCTTAAAAAAAAATCAAAATGCTAAAATTGTTATTAAAAAAATTAAATATAAATTTATAAATTTGTAAAGATAATTTACATATATATAAAAAAGTGTTTTTTAATTTAATTTAATAATGCTATGATAAAGGTTGAGGAAATATAATATAATAGTTTAAAATAAAAATAGAAAAAGTAATACAGCTTATAATTAGAAAGAATCATAGTAAGATATGAAGTTTTTTAAGCTTCAAGGGTCAGCTTAATTTGTTGAGTTATTATTGTTAAAACATTTTTGCTATTAAGAAATTAAGTATTCAATTTTCTATGAGGTCCATAAAACATATAAAAAGAGAATTTGTTAGGTTGCATTTATTTTTAATAGATTACATTGACTTTTAATAAATTTAAAAAATTAAATTCGTGTCAGGTGGCTTCTCACCCACCAATTTTCTAGGGATTTTCAAAGCATATCTAATTTTAGAAAAATTGCTTTGTATCTTGATTGTAAAGGATTGAAACTCTTCAACATTTTTATTGTAATAGCTTTTTTGTTATTATATATTTATACCTTTGTATGTATGTATGCCTTTTCTGTTATATGTTTATATAGTAGAGTATGTATTCTTTCATATCAACCACATTAATATTTTTAATGTGGTTGTACGAGTAAATATATTTATTAGATTTAGAGAAACTTTCCACGTACATACTAACTCTTAATGGTTTATAATATGAAGAAGACGTTAAAATGTACGGTGACAATATAATGGTTTATAAATTTAATTGGAAAATAATTATATATTTATTTAAGAGATTAGTTCAATAGAATAGATATTAATTGGTTTTTGATGCTTAATTAATTTTTTATGGTTAGTTCAATTGATTGAGTAATTTAGTTATTGAGAGAAATTATGTGCAATAAATTCATTTTTTTTAACATATAACATTAACTTTATATCATGAAATGAAATGATATTTTAATGTCCACGAGACTAAAAATAGTCTATGGGACTATTAGTTCCCTGCTTTTCGTCTTTTGCAATTCAATCATTTTCTTGTTCAAATTGATGATGAGCTGGCCCAACTTTCAAACAATTCCTTTAGTGAAAAGACAATGCCAAGAAACCAATGCTATCATATTCCAACAATCTCCTCATTGAAAAGACAATGATGCCAAGAAACAGATGCTAACATATTCCAACAATCCCCTCACTGAAAAGTCAATGCCAAGAGACCATTGTTACCATATTCCCATAACTTTCTTTGATATCTTTGAATGCACCACATTCCAAAATGAAATGTTTTTCCAATTCCACCAAATACATAACACCAAATATTTTTTAATTACAATTTTACATAAGTTAATTTTTTATCAATATTTAAAAAATCTAAATAAACCCAAAAAATAAAAACAAAAAATTATAAATAAAAATTGTTATATTATTATTAATTTATTTTCAAAAATTAAATTGAAGTTTGAGTCAATCTACTTATTAAATACTTAATTGTTTTTTATCATCTACTTATTAAATATTAAAAAAATACAATAAAATATTAAATACTTAATTGTTTTTATCATCTACTTATTAAATATTAAAAAAATACAATAAAATATTTATTATTAAAAATGGTATAAGTAAATCTAACACAAATCAACTCATCACCTCGTGAATAACAACAACGACTATATTATCTACAAATTGCAAACTTGCAATTACTTTTCACCTTCGGCCAAATCTATGCGTAGCAAATTCAGTCTCGACAAGCAAGTTCTGAGAGTGGGCAGCCGGTCAAGAAAATCAACGTTATCACAAACAGTATCACGAAATTTTGTTTGGCATTCATAATGATTGGAATCGTGTCAAAGTATATTTCCAACCCTGAAGCAAAGACAAGTTCTGTGAGTGGGCAGCTAGTGGAGAAAAAACAGCTTTATGGCACTGTCTCAACGGCACAAACGTTTGTTCATTAAGAGTGCCACCCTGCCCGGGCCGCCATCACACAAGAAAACAGTAACACCTTATCTTGACCGACAGAGTTGTTGCTGAATCGATTGATATCGCTACCATTGGAAGGTCTCAACCGGAAAACAGTAACGCCTTATCTTTATCGACTGGATTTCTGAGGACTGTCAGGGTTAGGTCACCGAATCGATTGATTGCCTTACCTGGAAGGAATTCACGGAACCAGAATCCGAATATTGCATTTAAGGCTTTGAATTATACAAGTGACCAAAACTCACACATATGTTTAAAGGTAAGTTAAAAGTTGGCTTTGTCATATTATCTTTTATTTGAAGCATTGCCAAGTTTAATGTTTTGTTTCTTCTTAAAAAGTCATCAGTGAATTTAGGGAAGTAGAGTCTGTATGTCTTTATAAATTTTAGTAGTCAAATTATTGTGGGGAGGGAGGGACAGAGTATGTATAGTATGTATACCTTCATAGGTTTTAACAGTCAAATCATTTCAGAGATGAATCTTTGTCCCATAAACAAAAGAGTCTCATGCATCACTTTGGTGTCTCACTTGACCCTGATTTTAAATTATATAATATATTAATAACTTTTTAACTTTGATGTCTATGACTATGCTAATATATTTATATTTTAAAAAAACATGTAGAAACTAATTAAACAAATTCTAAAAGATAAAACTATATATATATATATATATATATATATATATATATATATATATATATATATATATATATATAACTTTTCATTATAAATAAAATATGTACCTTGTCATCCTTATATATTGCATCCATCATTCTTGGAGACATTACAACTAACCATCATTAAATATTCCATCTATTATTTTTTGAGATAAACTAAAAACAAAACATTGGACCAAAGACTACTTTTTAAATCACAGACAAGGTTGATGCATGTACTATGATTTATGATCCTTTTTGGTTTTAAAACTTTTTCATTACAAAAAAACATTATGTATCTAGTCACCCTTGAATATTGTATCCATCATTCCTTGAGACATTACAATTAACAATCATTAAATCTTCCATCTATTATTCTTTGAGATAAACTAAAAAGAAAACATTGTACCAAAGACAAGATTTTTTAAATTTTATGACCTTGTTGGTTTTTATAGACTATCCATACTGCTATATCTCATTCAAGTTTGGATTTAAATAGTCTATCCATAATCAAAATCATATCTCTATGGGTATTAGCAAATGAAATATAAGTGAACACTCACTATAATGATAATTATGAAGAAACAATGGTGGGAGAGTGAAGTTCTTTAGAACACACTCTTGTCTCATCCACCTTATAAGAAGAAGCAAGTCCCCAAAAACTGGTATATGAGTTACTCCACGTTCTTGAGTTAGCAAGAATACCAACTTGAGCACCATAAGTTCAGAGAAATTGTTTGATACATGACCTACTCAATCTTTCAAAGAAAAGCTGTGAGAAATAGAGAAATGAAGTATTCCCCTTGCCCCATTCTTTCAGGTGAGGGGGGGTTCCCTGAGAAGTAGTATTAAGGTATACCCTAGAAAGTCTCTATTGATTTCTCCTGCAAGTGATTGTTTGAAAATTTGGTTATTGTAGAAACGAGGAAATTGAGATAAAACATGTATTCCTTGTACAAAACATTTAAGTGGTCAAGTGTCATTGTCCTAAAACTTTATGGAAAACTATACTATCCATACAATGTCTAATGGAATAGCTTTGCATTTTCTTGTTTTCCCTATTTAATCACTAAATTCTAAGAACCTCTTAAATGGAATTCCCATCCCATACCAATTTTATACCTATCATTCCTTCCACTTCTTTCCAAACATGCTTTGCATAAGATCTAGACATGATAACATGTGAAATTATAACCACTTGAACATTTTGGATTTTGATGGACACTTAAATTTACAAACTAATCTCCACCACTACACTAAAATATAATCTTGTCCCACTATAGCCAACATTTTATATCAAATTCTTTGAATATATTTATTTGTAGGATTTAGTGAGCATACAATCTCATCCTATTCATCCCTTAATCTTACAAAAGAGGATTTTAGGGTGTCATTATTCCTTTTCCCTATGATGGTCCCCTCATTAGTCTAATATCTCTCCAAGTAAGGAAGCTTTGCTACCAAAAGGTAGTCTTATCCTAGCTAGCTTTCTTCCTTAAGGTATACAATCCTTATCTATTAGATCATGAATCACTTGAGGAGGGACACTATGGAATCACACACTTCTAATCAGGTGGTCAAATTTAATTTGAACTTTGTCTCCTCTTCCCACACACCATACCAATCAATTTCCAACTACAAAAATGATGTAATAACTACATTCCAAATGATAGTGGCATTAAGTAATCTCTTTATGGGATTCATGATGCATTTGTTGAGAAATGTAACTAGTATTGGTCTTCATAATTGTATTTGATTCATGATATAATTTATTTGACAAAATAAATAAAAAGATAATTTTATTATAGAAGGAAATTATTTATTAGCACAGGTTTCATGCTCTATTATCTTA
Organism: Pinus tabuliformis; assembly: GCA_031772625.1. Taxonomy (NCBI): domain Eukaryota; kingdom Viridiplantae; phylum Streptophyta; class Pinopsida; order Pinales; family Pinaceae; genus Pinus; species Pinus tabuliformis. Next base: position 84,181,732 of record CM062807.1, read on the forward strand.
TTTTTGGCTCAAATCCTCCATTAAAGGCTTCTAGGGTTGAGTCATGAGTCCATGTCCTTGTCATCATGGTCTAGACCCTTATTGGGCATTTTGTATCGAAAGGATAAAATTATTTTAATGTAATTCTCCTCCACCATCAAGTTGGCCTACAAGTCGGCCTCAAGATTCTCATGCCAGCCTCAAAGAATAGTCAGAAACCACTATATATAGCCTAGCATTTGACCTAGTCTGGAAGTATGAAAAAAGAATAAGATTTGATTTGTAGCTACAAGTGAAGATGAAGTGTGAAATACATAAAAGAAGGGTCTATCCTATTGCGAGAAGTAAAAGAAAGCCAGGTGAAAGAATCTAGAAGCCTAGCGTAAAAGTCTATAATGGAACAACGTGGTTATAGGCACTGAAGATATAGTATGAGATTTGCAGGGCCAAAGGTAACGTATAAGAGTTGTGGGACCAAAGGTCCAATATAAGCTTTAGTATGACAGAGCAGTTCGAGACCTTGTTGACTTGTTTTTTAGGAACAATTTTATGTTGACTTATGAAGAAATGGGCTAGTTTTTGACTGATCAACTTGAGAAGTTCGCTTGATGGTTGGAGGAAAGTCCTTCTCTTGGTCTAAAGGTCCTGGTTGTCTCATTTGATTTGGTTCTTAAATAAAAGAAGAGGTTTTTGGGTTTTACCCTCAAAGAGGGGTTTTTCTGTAGCTGAGAGCCTACATCTTGTGTCCTTGATCTTTATGTTTATGGTTTTTATAGTTGCTTGATGATAAGAAAATAACATAAGATATTAAAGAAGATAATAAGAAATTTATAGAAATCACAAGTAATTATTAAGATAAGAAAATCTTTCTGCCTTTATAATTTTCTAACCCCATTCCCCTATTATGTTATGAGCTATAGACTTATCTTCAATAAATTTTTCCCACAACCCTTCACCTTGGATAATACTCCAAATATTCTTTGTAGCTAAAGCCTCAAAAAATAAGAATATATTATTTAAACCCCGACATCCTTGCGCCTTTGGAATTGTAATTTTTTCAAAGGTACTAAAGCAATAGATAACTTAATCCCTTGGTCAAATGAATATGTAACAAAATATTATAATTCTTTCGAAAAATCCTTTTGGCTTCCAAGAAAGTGACATCTAATACACTATAATTACTTATAAAATAACATTAACCATTACCAATGGACCGCCTTTGAATAGTTATAGATTACACTAAAGGTTTAGTTTTTTCTCCACCTTCATTATCAATCATTGCTAGTTGTGCCTTTTTTATACATATTTTGTTTTATTTGGAAACCTAAATATTTTATCCTGGTATCTAACTCAACCATATTTTTTAGAAAGTGGAAAATAGTATTTATTTATAAAAGAGTTGTGGCTAGAGCACATAGATGAGGTACACATGGATGATGAATCAAAGCCAAAATTACAAAATCAAGATTTCCAGAAGATTTAAATTGCTTCTAAGACTTGATATTCAAAACTAACATGCTTTTAGAGTCCTTGGAAATCCCAATAAATACATATTTAAACCCACAACCAGCAGAGAAAAGACTAATTATAAAATGACCCCTATTACAGAATGAGACAAAACCTTGCATATTCTAAAAAACATGTTACTTACGAGTTGGAGACAGAGTGGTTGATAGAGGTTTGGAGGAATTAGTAATCTTCATAGATGATTGGTCATTCAAATAAAAGGAGAGAGGAGCACCATTCAAACCCATAAGCTATGAAGCAAATTACATAGAGTTAAATAGACCTCAATTGAGGAGATTTAAGACTACAATTTCCAACACATCAACCCTTCATTTTAGATGTAGGTGAGATGATAGCCAAACCTTTCCACCAAAACCCAGTGAATATTCAACTATTGAGAGGTGCTTGAGGATTCTTCTAAATTCTGTTCACAATGAACTCAGGTCTTTCTTGTGCTAATAGAGAGTATTGTGTGTGATCCAAAATGGATTTTGGATAGACTCCTAAGTCTGAGTGTTCATCACAGAGGAAAATGAAAGTCCAAGGAAGTTCATGGAAATAGCCCCATTACAGAGATCTTTTCATTCTAAATCCACTGCAACTTGAATGGGAAAATATGGACTTAGGATGCAGAAGTTATCACCAAACGACGTTTCCCATTGTTCTTTAGAAAAAGAGGCAAAATCCCCTAAAATGGGAAAAAAGACCCTTATAAAGGGAAATCGCATCAGAGAGGGTCTAAAAGCGGACTTAAGCGGAGAGGGGAAGCCACCCCTGATTGCCGATCCTCGACATGTCGGGTCGGAGGTAGGCTAGTGCATATAACGTGAGGCAGGACCCCGGGCCGAGCGATATTGTGATCACCGATATCGACGGATCAACTTTGGCGATGCCATGAGGCAAGTGAAGGACCCCCGGGGCTATGCGAGATGTGATTGTGATAGATCACATCGCATCGTCGCATCATAGCGGTATAAAGGGGTGATAACGCCAGACCCGATGTACTTTATAGGCGCAGGTTGATAAGTTTTGAGTTCCAGAAGAATAGACTTTCCCGTGTAATAGCACGTTTCAGTGTAAAAGCCGAAATACAAAGGAAAAATCCCCCAAAGTGATACAGCCAGACCTGAAGGGGGAACAAAGGCATGATTAATAAAATTTGAGTTCCATAAGTAGGATTTCGGGAGGGCCTCAAGCGGTAAATGGTATTGGGCAAGCTCCACCTGATCCCATACAACGAACAACACGTGGCTAGCGGAGCAGAGAGGAAAACCACCTTTTCAGGCGGGTAACCTCTATGCCCTTAAGCCGCTCGAGATCACATATTGACTGTTGGATCGGGGATCCCGTAGATCGATGGTGGGGCTTATAAAAGCGACCCAAGGTGGACCCGATGTGATTATAGGGCAGATTCGATAGAATTTGAAGTCCGATAAAGAGGATTTTGTCAGGTTTTTGAAAGTTTTCCTGTGTATTTGGGATTTGCCCAATACACTAATGCGATGCGATATGATGGCTAATGGTGGACCTGATAGGTATTTAGGGGTGATTGAATGGGATTTCAAGTCCGTAAATCACGCCCGATAGTGTTTTTGCGGACATTATTTTTGTAAGGGGATTCTCTCCATTTTTCGGATTTTCGCCTATGAAATTGCTCCAGTTCCTTCTGTAACCACTCCTGATCATCATGCCACGTTGCATCAGGCATTTTTAGAGGCAATGATGCATTTTGAAGCGACAGAGCCACAAAGGGACAATGAATTGCAGAGAAACAACCAGGGAAGCCAAAAAGCCAAGAAATTGCCTTAGAAGAGCTAGATAGCACAATTGAGAGCAGAGGAGGAAGAAGCTAGCAGAAGCAACCAGAGAAAGCTGAAATCAGAGCTGCAAAAGGTCATTAGAATGATGCTGAGGATCACTTGCAGGTCAAGCGAATCACAGAGGTACGCAGAGGCCGAGAGCGAGAGCCTAGAGCTAGAAAGTCGAGAGCTTTGGAGCCAGGGAGAGATGGTGTTCTGATCCCATTGTTTCTGTGTAAAATAGTGGAGTTGAGCTAAGAGCTTGTAAAAAGGACTTGCCATAATCCCAGAGAGCCTATTTGAGTTGACAAGATCTCGAGGGGACATAGCCCAAGAGTTTTGGGTGAACTCCATATTAAATCATTGTCTTATGTGTTTACTTATTGCTGCATTTGCCTACTGTCATATGTATTTACATATCAACAAAAACAATAGAATTTGAAAAGCACATAAACAATTTAAAACAAACATAAGCATACACCTATGTTTTCAAGCATATTATCAATTCTGCATTGGTTAATCAATAAGACTTGGGAATATTTAAAGCTTTGGAAGTGGGAGAGGTTCTTGTAAGTTAGACAAGAAGCCTAAGTGTCCCATTTTCATATTAGGTCGTATCAGAGCTTTTGATTGATTAACCCCACCTTCAAAGAAGGTTATATCAGAATTATTGACTAATAGAGCAAAGATTTCTTGTTTGAAAGGTGTTGGGCCATCATGGATTGATTGTTTGATTGATTATATGCTTGTTGCAGATTGATTATTTTCTAAATTTGTAGAGGTGAAGGGAAAGCTATTGATAATAAAGTCCAGGAGGACAAGAAGGAAGAAGGGTCGAAGGCATTATTCTTATACCAGAGGACCTCAAGGCAATCCTTGAAGAACAATAGGTTTGTTGCAAAAGGTTACTAAATAAGCTCTTTATTAATCTTGTTTGAAGTTATTTTTCTCATTTTGCAAAATGACAACTTCTAGAAGTGTATCCTCAAATTCCTCCTTCATCACAAGAGTCTTTGATGAAGACATGAAGCAAGACTTGTCCACCATGATGGATATGGTGAGAGAAATGTATGAGGATGGTAGGAAGAGTAGCATACTTACAGCGCAGTTGAATTCCATGAAGGAAGAGAAGCAGTTACTTTCTGACACATTGCAGGAAATGGAGAGGCAACTTCATATTGCAAATATGAACTTGAAAAGGATGCATGAGTTGGAGTCATAGCTCTTTGTTTCCCAAGAAGTCTTAGTCAAGTATCAGCTTGAAGAAGAGGAAAACCATTCCAGTTTGTCTTCAAAGTCTTCTAAGAATGCTTATATTGGTTCTTTTGAAAAACATACTAGAGGCATAGGTTCCAAGCTAATGTCCAAGATGGGCTATGAAGGAAAAGGCTTGGGCAGACATGCACAAGGTATTGTTAAGCGAATAATGTTTGAGGAAAGGCCTAAGTATTTGGGTCTTTGCTATGGATAGTATTATGGAGAGAGTTCCAAAGATGCCATGAAGGCCATTGAAACATCTCCAAGAAGGAGTTGCATTGCAGAGTGTGAAGATTGTATTCAGGAGGGATGCAATAGCTTTAAACATCATTTGCAGGATGCAGGTGTTCAGAAGCAGACACTTGAACCAGAGAGTTGTGGAAACTCTGACAGCCCTGAAGAGATTGATGGTGTTCCAAAGGGAGCCACTTATTCATTTGCTTCACCTCCTCATGAAGGCAATAAAGGTGAAAGGGGCAGGTATAACTCTGGTTTTAATCATCTTCCTTGTGATTTTACAAAGCATGATAAATTTCCACATAGAAATGGAAAAAGAATTGCATGTTCATTTTGTGGTTTGGATAGCCATCATGTTTCTAGATGTTGGAAGAGAATGGACACATACAAGAAAATTTTGAAGGAAAGGAAGCAAGAAGACAAAGGTCCATTGGACAAGGCAAATCATGCTGTCAAGAGGATGCACATGTGTTGCACTTACTGCCATAAGCAAGGGCATCTTGCTGAAAGATGTTGGATTCTGAATCCAGCAATGCTTCCACAAAAGCTGAAGAAAGTGGAAAGAGAAGATGGCAGAAATGGAAAGGAAGATTCCATGGATGATGTATCTCATGATGATTCACATGTTGATGCTAATGTGTAGACAAAGTTAGTACCTTTGAAATGGATTGTTAAGAAATGGCTAGAGTTCTTATCTAATTAAGGTTGCATGTATATTGATGCATCTATTTGGGTTTCTTTGTTAATGAGATGCAAGTTGCAGGTTCTTACCAAGAAGGAGAATGGAAAAGTTCAGTATGAGACTCACTTTATTGCTACAACATTATATTTTATTTCAGCTTCGAAAGTACAGTGTACTTAAGTGAAAGTGGAAGGATGAAATGCATGCATGAGCACGATGTGCATGGACACAGGGATGTTGATGTTTTCCTTGTTTTGAATGTGTATGTGCAATTAAATTGTAGGGTTGATTGCTTTGACATGCATGTGATGCAATGTTAACTTGGGAGAAGTTAACATGGTCTCGAAGATGGAGATAATGATGAAGTGTTTCATTTTTTTGAAAAGAGTCCTAATGGTCTTTCTCTACATGCTTAACTTGAAGGGTCATTTCTTTTAAAGGCATGTTTTGTGGGCTTGTCATCTAGGCCATCATTTGTATGCAGATGTAAGACATGGAGGTGTTCACAAGATGTGAAATTTGTTTCTTTTATTGAAATAGGAGTTTAGTCCATCCAGTTATTGTTGACAACTTTTCAAATAGGTACAAATGAGAGTTTTGTGGAGAAGGTGTACTTCACATTTGTTTGAGCCACATTGGATCAATGATCAAGGAAGAGAAGTTCAAACTACCTTCTGTGACCATCTCAGCAGGAGTTCTGCAGGAAGGCAAGGAGGAAGGTAGTTCTTCCTAGAAGGACCAGCACATCCAAGAAGGAAACTAGTCAGAGACTTGGTTCAGAGGAACTATGCAAAGGCAAGTGTGTGGAGGCTGAAAGAAGAGGGTGTTGTTACTCTCATTTACTATTCGGATCAGTATGTCAGCCTTTTGAAGACCAAAAGTTCTTTAGTGGGAAGGCATGATCCAAAATGGATTTTGGATAGACTCCTAAGTCTGAGTGTTCCTCACATAGGAAAATGAAAGTCCAAGGAAGTTCCTGCAAATAGCCCCATTGTAGACATCTTTTCATTCTGAATCGACTGCAACTTGAATGGGAAAAGGTGGACATAGGATGTAGAAGTTATCACCAAAAGAAGTTGCCCTTTGTTCTTTAGAAAAAGAGGAAAAATCCCCTAAAATGGGCAAAAAAACCCTTATAAAGGGAAATCACATCAGAGATGGTCCAAAAGAGGACTTAAGCAGAGAGGGGAACCCACCCCCGATTGCCGATCCTTGACATATCGGGTTGGAGGCAGGCTGGTGCATATAACGTGAGGTGGGACCCTGTGCCGAGTGATATTACGATCACTGATATCGGTGGATTGGTGTCGGCGATGCCATGAGGCAAGGGAAGGACCCCCGGGGTTATGCGAGATGCGATTGTGAGATATCGCATCGCATCATCGCGTCGTAGTGGTATGAAGGGGTGATAACGCCAGACTTGACGGACTTTATAAGCACGGGTTGATAAGTTTTGAGTTCCGGAAGAGCAAAATTTCCTGTGTAATAGCACGTTTCAGTGTAAAAACCGAAATACAAAGGAAAAAGCCCCCAAAGCGATACAGTCAGACCCGAAGGGGAAACAAAGGCACGATTAATGAAATTTGAGTTCCATAAGCAGGATTTCGAGTGGGCCTCAAGCGATAAATGGTATTGGGAAAGCTCCGCCCGATCCCATATAGTGAACGACGTGTGGCTGGTGGAGGAGAGAGGAAAACCACCTTTTCGGTCAGGTAACCTCTGTGCCCTTAAGCCGGCCGAGATCGCATATCGATTGTTGGATTGGAGATCCCGTAGATCGACGGTGGGGCTTGTAAAAGCAACCCAAGGCAGACCTGATGTGATTATAGGGCAGATTCGACATAATTTGAAGTCCGATAAAGAGTATTTTGTCGAGTTTTTGAAGGTTTTCCCGTGTATTTGGGATTTTGCCGAATACACTAATTCGATGCGATATGACGCCTAATGGCGGACCCGATAAGGATTTAGGGGCGATTGAATGGGATTTCAAGTTCGCAAATCACGCTTAACAATGTTTTTGTAGACGTTCGCTGTGTAAGGGGATTCTCTCCATTTTTCGGATTTTCCCCTATGAAATGGCCTTGATTCCTTCTATAACCACTCCTGATCACCATGCCATGCGGCAACAAGCATTTTTATAGGCAATGATTCATTTTGAAGTGATAGAGCCACAGAGGGACAATGAATTACAGAGAAACGACCAAGGAAGCTAAAAAGTCGGGAAGATGCCTCAAAACAACCAGAGAGCACGATTGAGAGCAGAGGAGGAAGAAGCTAGCAGAAGCAACCAGAGAAAGCGAAAAGCAGAGCTACAAAAGGTCACTGGAAGGTTGTCGAGGATCACTTGGAGGTCAAGCAAATCACAGAGGCATGCAAAGGCCGAGAGCGAGAGCCTAAAGCCAGAAAGCCGAGAGCTTCAGAGCTAGGGAGAGATGGTGTTCTGAGTCCATTATTTCTATGTAAAATAGTGGAGTTGAGCCAAGAGCTTGTAAGAAAGGACTTGCCATAATCCTAGAGAGCCTAGTTGAGTTTACTAGAGCTCAAGGAGACGTAGCCCAAGAGTTTTGGGTGAACTCCATATTAAATTGCTCTCTTATGTGTTTGCTTATTGTTGCATTTGTCTACTGTCATATGTATTTACATATCAGCACAAACAACAGAATTTTAAAAGAACATAAACAGTTTAAGACAAACATAAGCATACACCTATATTTTCAATCATATTATCAATTATGCATTGGTTAATCAATAAGAGTTGGGAATATTTAAAGCTTTGGAAGTGGGAGAGGTTCTTGTAAGTTAGACAAGAAGCCTAAGTGTCCCATTTTCAGATTAGTGTGTTTTCCTTAGTTCATTAAAGTACATGGCCTTTATCAACTATATCTTGTTAAATAGAGAAAGAACCAGAATTGGTTTCGCTTCACACTAAGAACTGAAGTCCACTGCTATTGGTTCCTTCTCATCTTCAATGCTCAAGATGTGAATGAAGGAGACATCAATCTAAGCTTCACTAATGCCTAACCCATGAACTATGATTTTTTAATCCCACCCTTATTGATTTTGATGAGATTGCAATGATTATATCCCAATGTGGTGCAATAATAAACCATAATGAAAAGAGGTGTATGCTTAAGGGATGTTATGCTTCCTTTGTGTCGATATAGTTACTATATCATGCACCTAATGATTACTTCTGAGTTTAAACTTGGAGGTATAATATGCTTATGGGATAGGTTGTATGAAATGTTACTCACTAAATAATAATTTCCTCTTTTTTTGAATTATATCATTAGATTGGTCTAGGAATTTACTAAGTCGTTATCACTTCTTGGGACATGGAGCCATTCAAATTGGTAATACATATTATCAACTAGAGATAAAATTCTAGCGATAATTGCTTCCATTCTTAAATATTTAGCCTTGATTCGTAGATACAAGTGTCTGATAATGACAATTAAATCACCTATGATGGTGAGATGTCTGGGATGAAGAGAGTGATACAATATAGTTCCTTGGAGAAGTGCATAGGATTCGACTGGAATATTTTTCATGAACCCCAACTTCCAAGTAGAGTTTCCTTCAATTGTTATTTTGAGGAAAAATACTACCCCCCTTCCACACTTTCCTCCCTTGTTAGGGTCCCACCCTAACCCCCTTATTTATGTAGTGGGATCGAGTCATAGTAAAGAGTCAATAAAGCCCATATTAATAATTGTAAGTGGTTAACCCGCAATTAATGACGAGACCACAGTTAGTTGAAAATGGGCCATGGTATTAGATAGATGGTATTAATAAAACCCATGGTATTGATCCATGGTATTGTATGTATGAGTCATATATAAAGGATAGAGACTCCCTGCGAGGAGCATCGTGTCTTATTTTTGTATCGAGCTCTGCTCTATTGGAGGTTTCCCCATCGAAGAGGCCAGTGAACATTGCTTTCTGAATAATAAAATATTTGCTGTTGTCTCTCACTATTCTATGTTCTGGGTATCTTTCTTCGCATATTCTGTATTTGGGTATCTTTTTGCAGGTTAAGAGCATAACAAGTGGTATTAGAGCACTTTCCAGGGCCAGTGGGATCTCCATTTCTTAGCAATTTTTTTTTTTGGCTAGAGACATATTCCGGCAACTTTAAACCACGGGATCTGTCATTGAGTGCATAAACCTGCGAATTTGGGGAGGCATGCACGCAGGAAATACAAGAGGTGGTCATGCTTGTTGGACTCCCTTGTAACCCTTGTGGGTACCCCTTCGAGTAGTAGCGCATTAGACAGAACCGCGTATGGACTATCTTCCAAGTACCTTATGTGTATATCTGAAGCCCCTTAGCTCCTCTACAACCTTGCCATAGATAAACTGTCGGCCATCTTGCTGCTACAGTACACCGAGAACAACACTCGGAGAGATTACTCGCCCGTACGATAGGGTAGTTGGGTTGTATGGCTAAGGTTACGGTTGATCCTCCTTAGTTAGAGCCCTGAAACATTGGGCCGAGTACTACTGTCTGACCCTTATGTATATTGCGATCTGTAGCACCTGACACTCCTCGAGACCATAGTTCCCTTTTCTATCTTGGGATCACGCATCATCTCTACTAGATCCGCTCACGCAAAGGGGTGCAACAGCAGCAAACATCAGTCCCGCAGTTCTGACCAGCCATTTCAATCTATTAGATCCATCAGATCTGCAGCAGCAATCTGTTCCGCCGCTCAGAGCTATCCGATCCGCCATTTAGATCTCTCAAATCCACCGAATCTGAGTAGCTGTGTGGGGTTCGTATACTGGGGCATGATTTTCGCAAGACTTTTGGCAGCAATGACATTTTGAGGATTCAGTTACTGCAGTATTCCTAAGGAAGGAGCCGAGGCACTTATTGGTGATCTAGCCCATCAGAATCCGGGCGACGAGCTGAGCACGGTGGTACCATTCAATTCTTAGTGAAAAATATTTTCGGGCGGTCCCAAATTTCAAGAACATCAGGTTGGTGCATGGTAGAAACTAGAGCTCAAGATATGGCCAATGAGAGGATGGACAAACTAAAACAAACCTTGCAATCCCTCCAACTTCAGCTTGACAGACTAACTAGCATAATCACGAAGGGCAAGGAGGAAGCCAACGAGGAGGTGTATATTGGCAATGGACACAGTGAGGGTGAGTCTAGCCACTCTCTTCACCTCTGGGGCCCCCACCAACAATCCCGTCCACGACCTCCCAAGTTGGATATGCATAAATTTGATGGTTCTCACCCGACAACATGGATAGCACAAATGGAGCAGTATTTCAATTTGAATAACATCTTAGATAATGAGACTCAGCTTATGGTGGGGAGCATGTACTTGGACACTAAAAGGTGGCAATGGTGGGAATGGCATCAACGTTGCAATGGACCTTTTGTGAGTTGGACCACCTTAGAAAAAGCTCTTACATACCGCTTTGACCAGGAATCTTCTTTTCTGGGTCGTCTTACTAAGCTCCGATAGACTGGCAGAGTGGATGAATATGTTACAGCCTTTGAAGCCTTAGCCTTCCACACTAGGGTCTCTAAGATGTGTTCTACATAGAATGTTTTATTAGCGGTCTTAAAGAAGCCATAAAAGCCCACGTCCTATTGCACCACCCTCCCACATGGACGGAGGCTTGCAAGGTAGCTCGTAACGTGGAACGTGCCTTAGCAGCCCAGTACAGTCGCCCAAATTTCACAGCTAAGGGTTGCCCCCCACAGGCTCACAGCATGACTCAAACACTTAAGGTTCAAAAGGTGTCACCTGCAGAAATTGCCGAAAGAAGAAAGCAAGGATTATGTTACTACTGTGATGAAAAATACTCCCCAAGTCATAAATGCAAGGAGCCCAAATTTTTTCAAATTGATGCCACTGATTATAGCTCATCGAAGGAAGATCCACCACTAGAGGAACATGAGGCAGTAGAAGAGGACAACCAAAAGGACAATGTCCCTGACGAACCCGTTATTTCGCTGCATGCCTTGGTAGGGATTTCTTCACCTCAAACTCTCAAAATCAGAGGTTTTATTAAACATCGGCCAGTAGTAGTTTTGATTGATAGTGGAAGTATACATAATTTCATCCATCAAAAAGTCACGGAAGCAGTGCATTGTTTTGTATGAGCAATTTCTAACTTCCAAGTCCAAATTGCGGATGGGGGCATAATGAAATGTGAAGGCCGCTGTGAAAATGTCAAACTTCAAATGGGGGATTATCAGTTGAAGACCCACATGTTTGCCATACACATGGGAGGGTGCGACATTGTCCTCGGTGCTGAATGGCTTCGCACCCTTGGGCCAATCAAAATGGATTTCCAAGAGTTATATATGAGTTTTAAGCAGAACAACTCCACACATACCCTCCGTGGACTCCAGGTGGGAGCTCCCTCTATCATCATCTCGCATAGGATGGAAAAATTGCTAAAAAAGGGCCATCATGGAGTTATAGCTCAATTTAATTCCATCCAGGTAGTCGAAACCAAGTCTTTACCGATTCATCCTGAGATGCAACAGATTTTAAATAACCATCTATCGGTCTTTGACAAGCATCATGAGATTCCACCCTCGAGAGGGGAACATGATCATAGCATCACCTTGGTTCCAGGGGCCCAACCCCCAAATGTGCACCCATACAGATATCCGTTCACCCAAAAGAATGAAATAAAAAAAATAATCAAGGAACTTTTGGAAGCAGGTGTCATTCGTCCCAGCATTAGTCCTTATTCATCACCGGTCATCATGGTGCTCAAGAAAGATAGGGAGTGGTGGATGTGTCCAGACTTCAGGGCCCTCAATAAGTTGACAGTCAAAGATAAATTTCCCATCCCGGTGGTTGATGATTTGCTAGATGAACTCAATGGAGCTCAATTCTTCACTAAGTTGGATCTTCACTCAGGCTACCACCAAATTCGCATGAAGGAAGTCGACATTCCAAAGACTGCTTTCAGAACTCATGAAGGCCATTATGAGTTCCTGATCATGCCATTCGGTCTTTGTAATGCCCCATCTACCTTTCAGAGCCTTATGAACCACCTTCTCAAACCATATCGCAGGAAATTTTTCCTTGTCTTCTTCAATGACATCCTCATCTATAGTTGCACTTGGGCCGCACATTTTCAGCATGTAGATCTACTCTTGCAACTCCTCCTCAAGCATAAAATATTTGTTAAGATGTCCAAGTGTTCGTTTGGCACGGAAGAAGTTGATTATTTGGGCCACATTGTGGGGCGTGAAGGTGTCAAGGTGGACCCCAAAAAGATCCAGGCAATGCAGGATTGGCCTCAACCTAAGACCTTGAAGAGCCTGAGAGGATTTTTGGGTCTCACAGGCTATTATCGCAAATTTGTCCACAATTATGGTCGCATATCGAAGCCCCTCACTCAACTCCTGAAGAAAAATTCATTCTTCTGCAATGAGGATGCACAACAGGCATTTACAGCTCTCAAAATGCCAGGTGTTCCACTCCAGTCTTAGCACTCCCTCACTTCACCAAATCTTTTGTCATTGAATGTGCTGCTTCGGGTACGGGTATTGGGGCAGTCTTAATGCAGGAAGGTCTACCTTTGGCCTTCACAAGCCAACAACTAAGTGGGAAGAATATGGGCCAATCTACCTATGAGAAGGAAATGATGGCCATTTTACATGCAGTGGAGACCTGGCGACCTTACTTATTGGGGCGACGTTTCCAAATCCGCACAGACCATCACAGTCTTAAATATTTTTTGGAGCAATGCCTATCGTTCACACAACAAAATAAATGGCTCGCCAAAATGTTGGGATATGATTATGAGATCATTTACAAGAAAGGAAAAGAAAATAGTGTAGTAGATGCATTATCTTGCCAATTTGAGGAGGGAAGTACCCTATTAGCAATTTCCCTTCCCATTCCAGAATGGATTGAAGAGGCTCGCAGGGAATGGTTTTCACATCCCGGGCTCTCCCAACTCATTTCTCAATTGCAGGTGGATCCAAATTCCACCAAGGGCTACTCGTGGCAGGATGAGATTCTTCGCTACAGGGACAGAGTCGTAATATCACCAACATCCACCCTCAAAAGTCATATTTTGGCAGAATTGCACTCATCCCCCATTGCAGGACATTCAAGCTTTCAGAAGACGTATGCTCGCACCAGAAGATCATTTTTTTGGACAGGCATGAGAAAGGACATCCTCACTTTTGTAGCAGAATGCAATGTCTGTCAACGCCACAAAGGGGAGACTGTCAAAGCACCAGGCACATTACAATCGTTGCCTATCCCGGCAGCAATATGGACGGAGGTTTCTATGGATTTCATTACAGGTCTTCCAAAGTCAGGAAACAAGTCAGTCATCATGGTGGTTGTGGACAGACTTTCGAATTATGCTCATTTCTGCGCCCTTCCCCACCCGTTTATACCAACTTTGGTCGCTCAATCTTTCATGGATCAGATTTTCAAATTGCATGGCATGCCCACTTCTATTATGTCCAATCGTGACCCAATCTTCACTAGTAATTTTTGGCAGGAACTCTTCAGGCTACAAGGCACCCAACTAAAACTCAGTACTTCTTATCATCCACAAACAGATGGTCAAACTGAAGCCGTCAACAAATTTCTGGAAACCTACCTTAGGTGTTTCACTTCAGAAAAGCAACATCTTTGGGTACAGTGGTTACCTCTGGCTAAATGTTGGTATAACACCAACTATCATGCCACCACCAAAATGACTCCCTATGCAGCAGTATATGGTCAACTCCCTCCTTCTCCTACTTCTTATATCAAGGGGTGCTCAAAGGTACAAGCAGTGGATCAACTCCTACAAAACCATGCAACCATGCTCGCCCATCTTAGAGAGAATCTTCATCAAGCTCAAAACCGCATGAAGCAATAGGTAGACCAGCATCGCTCAGAGCACCAATTTCCAGAAGGGGATCAGGGCTTTTTGAGGCTGCAACCATATAATCAAACATCAGTCAAAGACAAGGGTTGTCAGAAACTATCTCCAAAATTCTACGGACCATATCAAGTACTTCAGCGCATTGGAGAAGTAGCCTACATGCTGGCTTTGCCGCCTACTACAAAAATCCATCCAGTTTTCCATGTCTCATACCTCAAGAAAGTGATTGGGAACAATTGCAGAATTCAAACCAGTCTACCTGAATTGGACGAGGAAGGGTCAATCTGGCTCCAACCTGAACAGGTCCTAGACACATGAGAAAGGCACCTGCGTGGCCGCATGATTAGGGAAGTTCTCGTCAAGTGGAAAGACACCTCTCCGAAGATGCAACTTGGGAACCAGCCACTATTCTTCAGTAGTTTCTACAGCTTCAGCCTTGAGGACAAGGCTATTCTTAAGGGGGAGGGCATGTTAGGGTCCCACCCTAACCCCCTTATTTATGTTGTGGGATCGAGTCATAGTAAAGAGTCAATAAAGCCCATATTAATAATTGTAAGTGGTTAACCCACAATTAATGACGGGACCACAGCTAGTTGCAAATGGGCCATGGTATTAGATAGATGGTATTAATAAAACCCATGGTATTGATCCATGGTATTGCATGTATGAGTCATATATAAAGGATAGAGACTCCCTGCGAGGAGCATCGTGTCTTATTTTTGTATCGAGCTCTGCTCTATTGGAGGTTGCCCCCTTGAAGAGTCTAGTGAACATTGCTTTCTAAATAATAAAATATTTGCTGTTGTCTCTCACTATTCTATGTTGTGGGTATCTTTCTTCGCATATTCTTTATTTGGGTATCTTTTTCCAGGTTAAGAGCATAACATCCCTTGACTCATCCGTAATGAAAAGGAACAAATGAGTAATGAAATTTATTTTCACCTCAAATATACCCCAAATGGATATCATTGATTTTTCTATATTTATTATCATTCCAATGGCTATGAAAAATAATTCAAAAATTTCTTGTTGCTTCTCAATCACTCTCCTTTAGCAATCTACTCAATCCTTTAGCTACTAAAAGGAATACAAGTGGGGATAGTGAGCATCCCTATATAATTTTTCTTTCTAGCCTACAAAATGGTAAAGGTGCAACATTTATAAGAATATAGAAAGAAATAGATGTGATGCAATTCATCACCAAGAAAAAAATTTAGGACAATACCCAAAGTGGATTCTTATTTATTAGATATAGAGATAACTCACCATGTCATATGATTTTTATAATTCCACTTTTACAACCATTTCTTTTGATTTTCTTATCTTAATTGAATCATAACCCTTTTTGAGGAACCCCCATTGACTCGTGAATTTGTCTCCCCTCCAAAAATACAAACTATTAAATAGAGATACCCCTAGATATGATTTATTTTAAACTTTTAGCAATAAGCTTTGATATGATTTGATATATGAAATCACATAAAGAGATTGGTTGGAAAGTTTGAAAAGAAGTTAGTTTATCAACCTTTGGAATCAAGGCTATTAAGCTTGTGTTGAATGCAATTAGTGTTTTATCTAAGATTCTTGATGACACAGTCACCCTCCTTAAATCATTTTTCACAAATTCATAACATTATAGGAAGTATTCCACTTGAAGCCCATATGAGCATGTAATTTTAACTTTCCTAAAATCTTTGTATTGTTAGACATAACCCCTCTTTAATTACTTCCTCTATCAATTCTTGATTTTCCTTTGTTGGGTATTTGTTATATTATTTGCACAACTATCCCCACACATTGTAAAATTTGTGATGCGTAATAGGGGGAAGCCCCCCTACATGGGAGTTTTGGGGTAGCACCCCTAAAGTTTTGTTTGGGCGGTTGTTTTCATCTTCTTTTGGAATTTTTTGACACATGGTTTTTCTAATTGTGATTTTATGGTGCATGGTGGTTTTTCCCATGGTTTTGTAGTTTTGGATAAGGTACTGCGATTGTCTTCTAATCTAGGGTAAATGGATTGGAAATTCATGGATGTTGTGGGATATATCTCTCTATATATGAAAAATATCTTGTTGGTTTTCCTAGTTTTGGGTTTCTAGAATAAAATCTCTATGTTAATGTGTGTGTTTGTTGTTGCATCTTTTTTGTTTTATTAAGAATTTGTTTTCAGCAATTAATTATACAAGATTCAAACCTACGTTTGGTATAAGCACAATTTTGGCTTCAAGGGGATTCCTGTGTCACTAAGGGGTTTGCTTGGGCTTGTGGTAGACCCCACTGCAACGGAAGATCTATGGAAGTGATTCTTGTGGTGAAAAGGAAATGGCGAGTAGTTCAAATATAGAGATCGATAAATTCAAGGAGAAGATTTTTAAGTTATGCAGGCTTAAAATGGAATATTTATTGGTAGACAAGAATCAATGGATTACTATGGATCTAGGTACTTCACCAACAAGGATGTCAACAAAAGAATGGACCAAGTTGGATCGAAAGGCAAAGAGCACAATATAATTGTATCTCTCAGATTAAGTATTAGTAAATGTTTCAGGGGAAGCTACAAAAAAATATTTGTGAGACAAATTAGGGTCTTTGTATCAATCTAAGTCCTTGGTGAAAAAAGTGTTCCTATAGAAGAAGTTGTATAATCTATGGATGAAGGATGAAGACTCAATGATAGGACATATGAATGCCTTTAATATTGTGGTAAGTTAGCTATTATCTATTGATATTAATATTTCAAATGAAGATAAGTGCATTTGGTTTTTATGTTCTCTACCAAACTCGTGGGATAGACTGGTTGTTTCCATATAGGAAAACAACTACTTTAAAGCTTGATGAAATATTATCATTACTGTTATTAGAGGGAATGAGATAGAAGAGCATGGAAACCCAGAACAAAGATTCCTTTTCTATAAGAGGACTCTCCAAGAATAAGAATAAAAATAGTTCCTTGAGTGGGAGATTTAAATCTAGATGAAGATCTAAATCTCCAGGAAATTTGATAAAGGTATGTTGGGAATGTGGAAAGGAAAGCCATTACAAGAAATATTGTACATTTAAAATTCATGAGAAAGAGAAGGATCTGAAGCTACTACGTTTTCATAAGAAAAAACCTCCTCATATGAGGAGGGATGTGTACTTGGTTTCTTCAAGTACACATGTAGATCATGAGGCATGGTTGGTCGACTCAAAAGTCCTTTTATATGACTCTTCACAAGGAGTGATTTTGGGAGTATGAAAGATTCGATGGTGGTGATGTTTTCTTAGGAGATGACTCAACAACTAGAATCATTGGACATGAAAAGTCAAGTTGAATATATGGGGTGGAAGGATTAGAACACTCCCTAGTGTTCTAAGCATCCTTGGATTAGCCATAAATTTGACTTATGTAGTCAAGATGAGAAATGAAGGTTTAACAATAGTATTTGAAAAGGATACCTATAGGATGGTTCGAGGAAAAATGGTATGGTTGAGAGGAGTTCATATTGGAAATCTATATAAGTTGTTTGGAATTATTGTTAATGATGGGTGCAACAATTTTGTTGTTCTTGAGCGTGGAGCAGAAGAAGGAAAAACTCCTGCAACTTCTGGATAAAAAATTGTGTTATGGCATCAAAGACGTGAACATATTAGAGAGAAGGACCTTCAAGTACTACATAGTAATGGTATGGTATAAGGTAATTTCTTATGAATTTTCATTTTTGTGAACATTTTTATATGGGAAGAGGAATCAAGTAAGATTATCCTTTGGTTCTAGGAGGTCATAGGGAATATTATAGTTCGTGCACAGTGACATGTTTAGACCAGTGTTGGTTCCATCATTAAGTAAATATGTGTACTATGTCTCATTTATAAATGAATTCTCAAGGAAGACATTGGTTTATTTCGTTAATAAGAAATTAAAAATCTTTGAAAAGTTCAAAGAGTTTAACAATTTTGTGAAAAATTAGGCAAAGAAGAATGTTGAGGATGGATAATGGTGGAGAATTTTTTGGGAATGAAAGAAGTGTGGTGTAGCAAGGAAAATACCACTCCATAAAGACATTAGTAGAATGGATTTGTGGAAAGGAGAAACATCACATTGATGTAGAAGGAAAGGATCATGATTAGTGGTGTTGAGTTAGGACATAAATTTTGGATAAAGGTAGTGGACAGTTTGTGTTATCTAGTAAATAGATCAACCTCATCATCATTGGATGACAAGAATCCACATGAGGTGTAGATTGGTAAGAAACATTATTTTAAGCATCTTAGCGTATTTGGATATATTATTATATACACATTCTAGAGGAGAATACAAGTAAGCTAGATAAGAAAGTTGAAAATTTGATCTTCATTGGATATAAATATGGTTGAAAAGTTATAAGCTTTGGAACCCAAAAACTAATAAAGTTGTGTATAGTCGAGATGTGGTATTTAGAGAATTCAAAAATGTTGTCAAACACGAATTCCCACCAAGTTAGAAAGAACTATAAAAGATAGATTTTGAATTGAATGATGATTAAACAAACTCTACAAAATAATAGAAATACGAAGAAGAAGAACCATAAACACTAGCACTAAGGAGATCAGTTCAGGAAATAAGGCAACCAAAAAGGTACACTCCACCTGATTTCCATTCAAATTTTTCTTTGTTTATTGCTAATGATTATCCTTGAACTATTAGAGAGGTAGTGGACTCATAGGATGGAAAACTATGGAAAAAAACCATGGTTGAAGACATGGTAGCCTTAGACAAGAATGATGCATGGGATCTAGAGGAGTTTCCAGTTGGAAGAAAACCCATTGTTATAAAATGGATGTCTATAAATAAGTTGAATGCCTAAGGTAGAGTGGAGAAATACAATTTTTGGTTAGTAGTAAAGGACTATTCCTAGGTACACAAAATTGACCTTGGTCATATATTTTCTCAAGTTACCAAGTTAACTTTTATATTTCTTTTATCTATTGTTGTTAATTTTGACTTTGAAGTTACAAATAGATGGAAGTGAAGACAACATCCCTACATAGGGATCTGGAAGAAGAAATATTCATGAAGCAGCCAAAAGGATTTGATATAAAAAGAAAGAAAGAGTTGTTATGCAGGGTTAAAAAGTCTATGTATCGATTAAAACAATCACTAATGATGTGGTATAAAAAAAAAAGATGCATGTATATTGGGACAGGAATTCACAAGGAGAAAATCGAATCACTGTATATTTCAAATTAGTTGTTGATCGTGCTATGTATTTGTCTTGTATGTGCATGATATGTTGTTGATTGGAAATGATGGGAAAAGCATCCAAGAAGTGGAAAAACAATTGTGCTCCAAATTTGACATGAAGGATCTCAATGCTGAAAATTGTATCATGGGCACGAAATTAAAAGAGATCAAGAAAACAAGAAACTCTAATTAATTCCAAGGAAGTATGTTGAGAGAACATTGCAAAGGTTTAATATGTAGAAATGTTAACCGGTAAAAGTGCTTATTCCTATAGGTGTAAAGTTATCTACAGATCAATGTCCCAAGACATAAGAAGAGGAAAATGACATGTCTTGTGTTCCATATTCTAGTGTGGTTGTAAGCTTTTTGTATGCACTAGTATATACTAGACTAAACATTGCACATGCAATGGGTGTATTGAGAAGGTATAAGTCAAACCCAAGGAAGGAGCATTGGACATCAGTAAAGAGGGTTTTTAGGTATTTTTGTGGCACTATTGGATATGGATTGTGTTACCAAGGAAGACCAAGACTGGAAAAAGCATTGGACATACATGGATTTGTTGATGCCAACTGGGCTACTGATCCATATCATAGAAGATCTACAAGTGTGTGTGTGTGTACTTAACCTAATTGGAGGAGCAAGCAAGGAAACAATATGGTTACAAAGATTGTGCTCAGGTATTGGGTTTGTACAACAAGTTGTAATGATATATTGTCACAATCAGAGTGTAATCTTCCTAGAAAATAATCTAGCTTTTCATTTGAATATGAAGCATATTGATTTTCAATATCACTTCATGAGAGATATGATAGAAGATAATCAAGTGTTGTTGGAAAAAGTGGACACTTTGAAGAACGTTGCAGATTCATTAAAAAAAATTGTGAGCATCAAGAATTTCTCTTGTTGTTGAGAAATTGTTGGGTATGTGTTATATTCTTTGTATGACTAGTCTCTAGCACTGTTATGTTGCATTGAGCGCAGCACGAGTGGAAACCCCCCCTATTGGGGGGTTTGCAGGGAGGCAATAACTCCCTTGCACGAGGTTCAGGTTAGCACCTCGAATTTATTTTTTGGTGGAACCAAGGATGGGGGGAGACCCAAGGATGGTGGGCAGACCTACCCATGGTTTTGCCTATGGTTTTGGGCATGATGATTTTTCCCATGGTATTTTGTAGATCCGGTTAAGGGAACTACAATGATGTATTAATCTAGGGTTAGTGGATTGGGGTTTATGAATGATTCGGCATGTATACAATGTATTGTAACAGTGAAATGAATATAATGAAAAATTAATCTGGTTTTCCTAGTTTTGGTTTCCAGGAGAAAAAGGTCTATGTATATTTTATGTTCTTACCATTGTATATTTTCTATTTTTGAAGAATTCATTTGTAGGTAATTTATGTAAAAGGTTAAAAATATTCATTTGGTATCAAAACATATTTGGCTTAAAGGGGACGCTTTTATGGCCAAGGGGTTTTTTTGGGGCCTATGGTAGAACCTGCTATAGCGGGAAATCTATGAGATTGATTCTTGCAATGAAAGAAGATGGAAAACATTGTAAAAATAAAGATCGAAAAATTAAATTGATAGAGTGCTGAGTTGTTGTAGCTCATGATGGAGGATCTATTGGTGGATAAATATTAATTGATCGCAGTGGATCTAGGTATTAAACTAATGACAATGTAGACAAAAAGACTGGACCAAGTTGGATCGGAAGGCAAAGCTCACGATATGGTTGTGTGTCTTAGATTCATTATCACTGAAAGTTTTAAGATAAGCTACGAGAAAGGCTTCATGGGACAAGCTAGGGGATTTGTATCAATCTAAGTCCTTGGTGAACAATTTTTTCCTATGGAAAAAGTTGTATAACTTGAGGATGAGGGATGGAGACTCTGCAACAGAGCATCTGAATGCCTTCAAAAATGTGGTAAATTAGTTAGTATCTATTGATATTAAAATTTCAGATGAAGATAATTGCATCAGTTTGTTGTGTTCTCTACCAAACACGTGGGATAGTTTGGTTGTTTTCATAGGTAGCAATACAACTACATTGAAATTTTATGAAATAGTGTTGGTCTTGTTGTCAAATGAGATGAGACTGAAAAATATGGAGATCTAAAATGAATATGCCTTATATGTAAGAGGACGATCCCAGAACAAAAATAGAAATAAGTCCTCAAGTGGGATATCTAAATCTCAAAATCTCTAGAAAAAATTGTAAATGTATGCTAGAAATGTAGAAAAGAATGGCACTACAAAAAAGGACTGTAGATCTAAAAATCCTAAGAAAGAAAAGGTATTTGATGATGATCCTTCTGCAGAGGTAAAAAACACCTCAAATGAAGGTGGATATGTGCACTTGGTTTCTTCTTCAAGTATACACGTAGATCATGAGGCATAGTTGATTGAAACAGGTGCATCCTTCCACATGACTCCTCATAGGGAGTGGTTCTAAGAATACAAGAAGTATGATGGTGGTGATGTCTTCCTAGGTGATGATAGGAAGACAAGAATCATATGAAGAGGAAAAGTCAAACTAAAGTTGACAGGTGCAAGGATTAGAACACTTCTTGGTGTTATGCATATTCCTGGATTGGCTAGAAATCTAATATTTGTAAGCAATATGGACGATGTAGGCGTAAAGAATTTTTTTGATAAAGATACATGAAATATGGTTCCAGGAGCACTGGTATTGATGAGGGGACTTTAGATTGGAACTCAGTACAAACTTTTGGGTAGTATTGTTATTGATGGGTGCAATAATTATGTTGTTCCTGAAAGTGGAGTAGCAAATGTTGTAGCCTTTGGTGAAAAGACTATGTTATGGCATCAAAGACTATGACATATTGAAGAGAAGAGCCTTTAAATACTACATGGTAATGGTATGGTAGAAGGTATATCTAATTTATCTTGATATATTGATTTATGTGAAAATTGTGTATATGGGAAGCAGAATCAGGTGAGTTTTCCCTCTAGTTCTAAGAGGGTAGAAAGAATATTAGAGCTTGGGCACAATGACATGCTTAGACCTGTGTTAATTCCATCACTAGGTAAATTTTTGTATTGCATCTCATTTATAGATGAATTCTTGAGGAATACATAGATATATTTCCTCGGGAAGAAATCTAAAGTCATTGACAGATTTAAAGAATTTAAGGCTCTGGTGGAAAATTAGATAGAGAAGAAGAACAAGTTGTTGAGTATAGATAGTGGCGAAGAGTTCTACAAGAAGGAATTTGAAAAGTTCTGTAAGAATTGTGGTATAGAATGGCAGAATAATACTCCATACACACCTCAATAGAATGGATTTGCAAAAAGAATGAACATGACGTTGATGGAAAAGGCAAGGAGCATTCTTAGTGGTGTTGGATTAGGGCAGGAATTATGGGCAGAGGTAGTGGATATTGCATGTTACCTGTTTAATATATCACCTTCATCAACATTGGAGGATAAGACTCCACATGAAGTATGGACTAGTAAGGAACCTTCTCTCTTGCATCTAAGGGTATTTGGGTGATCTAGGGGATCAAAACTATGTTCAAACATCAAAGTGCTGAAATTCTCCTAAAATCACTGCCAAATTGTATATCTTATCATTCTAATTCCAACGAAACTTAAATCGCCTCAATCTGACACCATATGAGGAAGTTATCATGTTCTGAAGTTTTTGGCAAATTACTAAAAAGTCAATTTGCAGGGTTGATTCGGCAGTGTATGGCTGCCATGTGGTAGTTCACACAATGACACCATGTTGACGCCAACAAGATGATTGGGCGGAACAATGGTTGGATGGGCCAATCCTGAGATGACACATGGTAGCTGATGGTTAGACAGTGGTGAGCGAATAGAGTTTAGAAACTTGGGCCAATGAGTGGGTGACACATGGCCCAATGACGGGGTGCCACATGGCACCCCTGATTGGACCAAAATTTGTTAAGTCGACCGATTAACACTCCGCAGGGATCAAACTTTTGACCACATAAAAACTAACAGAATGCCTTACCACTACACCATGGGTACCACTTATTAAACATAGTGGTAGTAGTTATTGATAAACAATATTGGTTTTGTCATTGGGGGGAGGGCCAGTCCGGCGAGCTTGCCTGACCGGCTAAGACCCAAATCACTTGTGTTACACTCTTACAATAGAAAAGCAGGGAGGGTGGGGCATGTGGTACCTGGCCCACACCTCATCCTGTGGTCTTATCGTTCCATGTAACTGTTGATGGAAGGCTTGGAAGGGGCAAGTGCGTGGCACCCTACTCTTGCCTAGCCATTGGTTCCATTACACCTTAAATGACTAGGAATAAGGTCGGTGGGCGTGTTCCCTCTGGCTATGCCCCATGGTCACATTACTTTTCATATGACCAATTGGAGCTGGAGAAATAGAGGCACAGGATTGGTTAACCATCCAACAAATTGCACCTAACATGATGGGTTTCATGGCCAAACCCGCCACCTGCAATTGTGAAATTGTTTCTTTGGAAGACTGCTAAAGACTAGGTTCGTTGCCAGTTTTTGCAGAGGGACAAATTTGCGGAACAATTAGAAGAGAAATGAAGGAGACCTAACTTGGCCATTTTCAGCCTTTTTAAGCCCAAAAATAGCCTGAACAAGGGTTTTGGGGTCTTCTGGACACAATGGAAGTGCTATTTTTGTAATTTGAGCATTGTATGTTGATATAATTTCAAATTTGACAATATAATATAATGGGCCACCATTAGAAGCAGGACCCAGAGACGTAACCCAGAAGGGGTGAACTCTGTCATCAAATTGTTGTTTTGTGATGTTGCTTGTTGTCAAATTTTCATAATTAAAATCTGCAAAATTTAACTTAGTTTGTGTACTTTTGCAATATCGATCCATTTCACATAAGACATAAACTAGCTAGTAATACTTTGCATGAAACCTTCAATTTTAATTTTAGATTAGTTTGATATCATAGCATGGGTATTGTGAAGGTTTGACAGTTTTTGCAAGTATTTTCTTGAATGATTACAAGGTCTAAATATAAAAGAGGATAAGGAGTGCTTGAAGAACCAAACCCTAAAATTGGTTCAAGGAGGCCACAAACTCTACTAGTCATGGCACCTGAAGAAGGATATGAGCTGATGTCTGAGGATGAGAGAGCTTTCAGAAAGGATTTCTAAGATATGTCTGAGATGGTGAAAGTGGTGTACAATGAGAGGACAACAAGGTTGCATGTAGAAAGTTCTAATCAACCAAAAGATAATGGTGGTGATGGTAGCAATTCTCCACCTCCACCTCCTCCTTCACCTCCATCTTCACCTCCATCTTCACCTCCTTCTTCGCCTCCTTCATCTCATAGACCTACTCCTCCATCTCCTTTGATTAAGCTTGATGTCAAGTTTGAATTGCCTATGTACAATGGGGAAGTAAATCCTGAAACGTTGGATAATTGGGTTCGTCAAATTGAAGTCTACTGTAGGATTCAAAAGATTATTTATGATGTCACAAAGATCCAACTTGATTCTCTTTGTTTATAAAGTACAACCTTCATTTGGTGGGAGGCCATAACTCAAGAATATTTGAATAAAAGTGGTAAAATCATCTCTTCCTGGAAGGATTTTATAGTTGCATTAAGAAGGCAGTTTTATCCATTAGCTTAAATGCAAAAAGAAATTATGGATTAGAAAACTTTTAGACAAACTAAAGCTTAGAGTGTCCAAAGTTACATAGAAGAATTTAGAAGAAGAGCTTTAATCTTGGGTGTTGATTTGTCTTCACAAGATACTCTCCTTAAATAAATAGTTGTATTAGATAGTTATTTGAGACATACTATACTTATGTTTAATCCCACCAAACTAGATGAAGTGTGTCTTCAAGCAACTCATTCAAAATCAAGACGAAAGAATGTTCCTCAAGGGACTAACAAGAAACCTTTCAAATTTGGAGACAAATGAAAAAATAATGCTACTATCAAGACAGAGGGAGATAAAATTACTTATAAACATTGTTAAAAAGAAGGCCATAATGAAGATCATTGTTGGAAATTACATCCAGAAATGAGACCAAAGAAGTTCAATAACAAGGGGAAACAAAAGATTGTTGCTACAACTCAACAAGATCTAGGATCTAATTTAGGCGATGAAACCAAAATCACGTCCATGGGAATGAAAGGTATAGATTCTAATGCAAGTAGTAGTTCATCTAGTAAGCCTATTGAATCTCAAAATGATAAAGAAAGAAGTTAGCTTTTCCATATCAGGATCATTACAAAACATGCAAAAGATGATACATTGTTTGATAATGGATCCCAAGTCAATCTTATCTCTGAAGAAATTGTCAAGAAACAAAATTTAGAAAATACGCCTCATACTAAACCTTACCCTTTGGGCCGGGTATGTGATTATGCTAAATTACAAGTGACAAAGAAAATGTAAACTCAAATTCTTCATCGCTGCTAATTTTATAGATGAGGTAGAGCTTGATGTTGTACCACTTGATAATTGCATATCTGTTTTATGGATTCCTTACTTGTATGGCCGAAAATACATATTATATCTTCATGAGAAAAAATATCATCTTTTTGAATGGAGTTGAGTATATTTTTAGAGCACATTGCAAGAAGATGAAATTATCTCTTGTTAGTGCTGGTCAAATGAAAAAGCTTATAAATGTTAGTAAATTTTTTGTTGTTATTGATGATTAAAGCTAAAGATACTGCTAAATCTGAAGCTTTCACAAGTTGTGATTCTAAACTCAAATGTGAATTGGTTGAAGTTGTTTACACTTATGACAATATGTTTTAGGAACCTGAAGAATTTCCTCCAAAAAGAGGAACCCAACATGATATTCACTTGCAGAAGGATGCACCAGTTCCAAATATGGGCATGTATAGAATGCCAATTTTGGAGACTGCAGAGATGAAGAAGAAAATTAAAGTGTTTCTTGATAAAGGGATCATTAGGCCTAGCATGTATCCTCATGGGTCTCCTATTGTTTTGGTTCCAAATTAGAAATATGGTACATGGTGAATGTGTGTGGATTTCCAAGATTTGAACAAGATCATGGTAAAGAATCATTATCCTCTTACTCTTATTGATGATTTTCTAAATCAGTTAAAGGAAGTTGTTTACTTTACTATGTTAGATTTGAGAGGCGGCTATCATCAGATAAGTGTTGTTGAAGATGATATTTGGAAAATTACTTTCAAGGAAAAACAAGGTTTCTTTGAATGGTTAGTTATGTTGTTTGGGATTTGCAATTCACCTACCACATTCATGAGAGTTATGAAGGATGTGTTGTGACCATTTCTCAATGATTTTGTCATAGTCTACTTAGATGATATTCTGATTTTCAATAAGACTCGTGAAGAGTGTGTCAAGCATGTGAAACAAGTTTTAGATGTCTTGAAAAAGGAGAGGTTGTATTTGAAGATGTCTAAATGTGAATTTGGGAAAACATCTTCAGTTTATTTGGGTCATATTGTAGGAGGGGATGAATTGAAGATTAATCCCTCAAAAGTTGATAGTCATTGTGAATTTGCCTAAACCCAACAATGTAACAGAATTTAAGAGCATTTTGGGAGTATTCCAATATTGGAGAAATTTTATCTCTAACTTCTCACTCATTGTAGCACCATTACATGCTTTGACAAGTGTAAAACAAGTCTTTCAGTGGGGAGGAAAGAAACAGAAAGACTTCAACACTTTGAAAGAGAGAATCAATTTATCACCAGTTCTATCACTTCCAAATATTATGTAGCCATTTGAAATTCAAATTGATGCAAGTGAATATGTTATGGGAGCATTTTTGATGCAGCATGGTAAGCCAATATGTTATCATTCTGAAACATTTACCAATGCAGTAATTAACTATCCAACTTATGATAAAAATTATTATGTTTTTCTAAAAAGCATGACGAAATGGAAGCATTATTTGATGGGTAAAGAAACTCTTATTCATGCTGACCATCAACCTTTGCAATATTTACAACCGCAAACCAAGCTACAACAAGCTAGACATTTTAGGTGGATGGGATTCCTACAATAATTTCATTTGGTAATTAGGTATAAGAAATTTATATACAACAAAGTTACAGATATGTTATCAAGGGCTATTGTTAATGCATTTGTTATTCTTAAGCATAACTCAACCATGCATGAAAGTTATATTGAATAGTATGCTCAAGATAAAAAATTTAAAGATGTTTATGCAAATTTGAGTGAAGGCAATCATGTCAAATATTTGGATTATCATGTTAATAACAAGTTGTTGTATCATCTTGGAAAGTTATGTGTTCTACAGGATGAAAGAGTCAATGTCATAAGGAAAGCCCACACTTCTCTTATTGTTGGCCACTTTGGTGTAGGAAAAACAATTGCTCAAAGTCAAAGGTATTGTTATTGGTCTCGCATGAATGAAATTGTTTCAAGATATGTGAAAGGATGTTCTATATGTGCTACTAGAAATACAAGCAATAAGAAATTGGGTTTGTACACTCCACTTACTATTCCTTCACATCCTTGGGAAAGTATTTATATGGATTTTGTTGGGGGACTACCAATGTATAGGAAAGGTCAAGATTATATATATGTTGTTGTGGATCGTTTCAGCAAAATATGTGTATTGATGCCATGTAAGAAACATGTTACAACTGAAAAAACCACAAGGATGTTCTTCCATTTTCTATGGGTTCCCTTTGGGTTACCCACTTCTATTATTTGTGATCACGATTCTTGATTTTTTGGGAAGTTTTGGTCAGGTTTATGGGAACTCATGGACACAAAGTTAAATAAGAGAACCACATTTCATCCACAAATCGACAACCAGATAAAAGTAGTGAATAGAAAAATAGTGCATCTCCTTCGAGGATATTGTGGTAAGCATCCTAAACTTTGGGATGAGCATTTGCATTACATCCAACATGCCTAGAATCATGCCAAGCATTCATCTACACAACTATCTCCATTTGAAGCTTGTTTGGGTTATTTTCCAAAGTCCCCTTTGGATTTAATCTTTGGTAAATATATATATTAGTAGATGGACATATTGATGTGGACAAACCAAGCATTTCATTGAACAAATTCAACGAGTGCATCAAAGGGTATAAGAACAACTAGATAAAAGAAAAGCAAAGTACAAAGAAAGACATGATAAGCATAAGGTTGATACCATATGTAAAAACTCTTATTCAAAATATACAAATAATTACATCAATTTATATGATTAATAATGAACACCTAGGTATTCAACTATTTAACATAGAATTTAAAAAAAACCATGAGTAGAAACAACTTACCTGTATCAACGATATTCCTTACTTGTGCTTTTGGAGTTGAATTTTCTTTGAATTCTGCGAACCGCAAAAAACATTTTGGGGATGACTCTCCGCCCAGCTATAGGCTCAAGTGCGCATAATCTTTCTACAGCTAGCCAACCACGAGTCCTTAATCAACGTACTACTGCCAGGGAAATCCTTTGTCTTAGAACACTTTTTTCCCAAGAGAATGGATGAATGAATGAATGTATCTCATCCTCCTCCTTGTCCATTAAATAGACCAAAAAATGGAAAAGGGTTTGCATGCACACATTCCATGTGTCAACATGCAACTTTTATTTCTTTATTTTAAGTTTTACATAATATAATATTTCTTTTACTTTAACTCTTTCTTATTTTATTCCTTTTTAATTTTTGTTAACTTTACTTATTTTTACTACTTTTATAGTTATATATATATATATATATATATATATACATATATATATATATATATATATATATAACTCTAATTTATTATTTACTGTTTTATTTATTTAATATTATTATATTCTTTTCATTATTTATTATTTATTTACTATTATTATCTTTTCTTTATTATTATTTATTATTATTATTATTATTATTATGATGGGACATTACATACTCCCCCTCTTTAAGGAACTTCGTCCTGAAGCTAAGTTGAATCATTTAACATTTTATTTATTTAATTATTTATTACTTCAAGTTTTCCCTACACCCTCTGCTGAACTAGTATAACCAGCAGGTATCAAAAGTTTCCACAACACCTAGGAAATCCTTAGGAATATCTATCCTTTTTCTCACTTTCGGAACCAGGCATAAGCCTCATCGGTCTATACCATAGCCTATGGTTGGCCCCAAGTGTTAGACCTCATCTGCCCCAAGGTAGGCATTCGGTCCCAGTACTCAATGACTTTGTGAATCTCGCAAGGTTGTCCCACTCCCTCCACACTCACTAAGGTACACAACCCCAAGCATGAAATTCCTTACACCCCCACCAAACTTCGACATCCCAATCTAATATCAGACACTTGGCTCCTCAAGATGGTCCCATAGCCCCTCAAGAGTTATCCATCAAGAACTATATAAGACAAAGGAACCACTGGCATATGTAGTGTTGATTAAGTTTGTCCCCAACCCATATGGTGTTACATATTCTCCATCACAGGTATGAGCTCCCACGAGATCATTAATCAAACCATCCCTCTTGACCCATTTATGGATTTCCTGTCAATCACCACATCTTCACATGCACCTAATGCATTAGTTATAACTAAATTTCCTTATATCTTGATTATAAAGGATAGAAACTCTTCAATGCTTTTGTTGTAATAGTTTTTTTTGTTATATATTTATGCCTTTGTATATATGTATAAAAATTAGATTCGTGTTAGGTGGCTCCCTGCCCACCAATTTCCTAGGGATTTTCAAAGCATACCTAATTTTAGGAAAATTGCCTTATATCTTGATTGTAAAGGATAGAAGCTCTTCAACACTTTTGTTGCAATAGTTTTTTTTTGTTATATATTTATTCCTTTGTATATATGTATGACTTTTTTGGTATATATTTATATAGTAGAGAATGTATGCCTTCGTGGACTTAGTAGCCAAATCACTGTGCAGAGGTGGGTCCCTTGTCCCACAAACCAGGGGGTCTCATACACCAATTTGGTGTCTAGCTTGGCTGTGACCTTAAAATTGGATAATAATAATAATAATAATAATAATTTATCAATGATAGATACAAATGAAGCCTTCGACTATATTAACTACATTAATATTTTTAATCTGGTTGTACAAGCAAATATATTTATTGGATTTAGAAAAACTTTCCATGTACATACTAACTCTTGATGGTTTAATGGTTTATAGTAGGAAGAACATGTTAAAATGTATGGTGACAATATAATCGTTTATAAAATTAATTGGAAAATAATTATATATTTATTTAATAGGTTAGTTCAATATAATAGATATTAATTGGTTTTTGATGCTTAATTTATTTTTAATGGTTAGTTCAATTGATTGAGTAATTTTTTTATTGAGAGATTGTATGTTTAATTCTCCTATTTTCAGAAAATAGTAAATGTAAAAAAAATATATCCCTTATAACTATTGTCAAAATTATATGCAATAAATTCATATTCTTTTTAACATATAACATTAATTTTAGATATAACACCAAATATTTCTTAATTACAATTTTATATAAAGATTGCATTATTATTATTATTTTGTTTTCAAAGATTAATTTAATGTCTGGGTCAATCTACTTATTAAATGTTTAATTTTTTTTTTTAAACAATAAATTAAATTAAAGTGGAGTCAATCTAATTATTAAATATAAAAAAAAACACAATAAAATATTTATTATTAGAATTGTGTAGCTAAATACAACACAAATCAACTCATCTACACCTAGTAAATAACAACAACAACTATATTTAGGCCGATAGGCCTTCTTTTGAATTAGTGAACCTCTTGGTTTTGTCTACACTTCGCATTTCAGTGTGACATCTATACATAGATTTTTATGCCGACCCTTCTAATCTCACTACCCACCTGACAATCATCATTTCTTACACCTTTTCTCACGCACACACAACAAACATAGTGATAATGGCATCAACAAACGAATAACCTATTTCCGCATAGACTTGACTGACAGATATCTGACAAGTCACACAGTTCAACTTTGTCTGGCATTTACTCACCATGCAGCTGTCAACTTTGGGCACTATTAGTATGGAGTATACATGCCCAATCATCCCACCATTAGCAGACGCCATGTTCCAGAGAAAAGGGTCGGAGGAATACTCTGAAATGTTGAGCGACATACAGACATATTACCTTAAAACTGTGTCTACTCCAAGCCAGGCTACCCTAGTCATGGCTGTTTTGGAGATCTTGTCAAAGCATGCCAAGAACGAAGTATATTTGGGGAAAATACATGGATCCACGCTAGACTGGGCCAGTGACAATGGAGTAGATGAAGTGTTTAACCTATTTTCGTCGAGGTTAGTGCTGGTGGAGAAAAATGTAACAGACAGAAACAATAATTGCGATCTCAAGAACAGGCACAGGCCGACACAAGTCCCTTACACGTTACTGTACCTTAACACTACTGATTTATCAAAGACTGGTGGCCTCACTGACCATGGCATTCCCAACATCATATCCATCTAATGAGAGTCACTTTAGTTTCATAACTTGATAATTTAGTTATAGCATATGATCCTTCAATGTAAAAGCTACCTGTAAAATCTCTAGGGATGTATCCACCTTTGGGAATTGGATATGGAATGCATCCAACACATCTTCATCTCATTCCATCTGATGCGTTGAACGCCTAAAATATGGGTATTTTAAAGAAATTATTCGTTTGGAATGGAAAAATAAACATTTTATTTTTAAGTAAAACTACCCTTTCCCAAGGATTTCCAAATGGGTAATTCCAAACCTCACGGAACAATATGAACTAGGCTTGTCTCGACAATATTATCTCAAGAATTGATTTGAATTTATGTATATTTTTACAATTGATCAACATAGTTTTATGGTGCGAATTCTAAAATGACTTAATTATACAGCCATCTGGAAATTTGTTTAATGCAAGTTCCAATAGAATAAACAAATTTAAGTATTAATAAGTTTTTTAATATCAATTTTAAAAATTTAATGGTAAATTTAAATAATATAACGATTTGAACTAATTATTTTATGATGATTATTGGGAACAGGTCCCCTGGGGTCAATTTTGGGGTTAAAAGCCCAAGTTTTGGGGCTAAAATCCCAAGTTTTGTGTAAAGAATGTAAAGTCTCCGCATTTTGTGGCCATGGAGCATGAAGATGTAAGCAGTCGAAAAGGGTTTCCGCCCTTAGTTTAGATAGTTTGTGTCAGCTTGATGAGATCCGCCTTTGGTCCGCAGACCATGGGGTTGTATAAAAAGGGAGTCTTAGAAGAGTCTAAGGTAGTTCATAAGTTTTTGGCAGAGTTCTAAGTAAGTTTATGGGCCTGCAAGAGCTAAGAGTGAAGAGTCTTAGCATAGGAAGAGGCTCTGCAGCTGAGTGCACAGAGACCTAGGGTAGAAGTCCGCAGCTGAGTGCACGGACCCCTGCAAGTGTGTGTGCAGGGTAGTCAGAGTTTGTACTGGAAATTTGGATTATCAATAAAGAGAAGTTATGAATGATGCGATTATGGTATGTTGAATATTGTGGTTATGAATTAATGCTATATTTATGCGTGAATCTATGTATTTTACTTTGTCATATGAATGCAAGTAAGAATATCTGTTTACGCGAAGATAACCATAATGTATGTTAAAGTTAACCAACACTTAAGCGAATCTGAGTAAATACAGAAGTAAGAGTAATTACAGAGGCGCGTAAGTGCTTGATCTATCTATTTGGGGTCTGCGAAGGACAATCAGAGAATTTTGCGGAGGCTTCAAGGATGAATAAGAGAAGTACTTTGATAAACCCTAAAGGGCTTATTGGTTTGCGTGAAGGAAGGGTTATGGCATATAACCGAAATCACAACCATCTCAGGGTGCAGAAACTTGGTTCCTACATCCCCCCATACTGCTTCGCGTGAGACTTTAGTTCGCACTCTACGGATTGATGCTGAAAGGGCCAGTAGTGTAGGGATTTGCTTGGCTACTTAACGCTGAACCTGGGTTAGGGCCCATCAAGCCAACAACTATTTCCGTTGTCGGGACTGGATATGCATAACAAGATGTGTGATGTCGCATCATTGGAATCTAACTAAGAAAGAGATTGAAGACTGGCTGGATAGAGAGATCCACAAATTCACGGCGCAAGAAAACAGGAATCCTAGATTAACGAAAGAATAGTGGTTGGAAAGATATCTGTACATAGAGATACATGAAATATTCTTCTGTTCCTTCCCGATTGAATTATACGTGTGGATCATGAAGTTGGCAGACGACCAAGGGAGATAGAGGCTTGACGGTCTGGTTGTTTGGACCCCGGAGTTAGTGCGGAGATTAGAGGCCTCTGAAGATAAGATCATGCACTTTTTCGATCATTAGCTCAATCATATCATAGGATGATTTGTGACAGAGTTCACAGTCGATAATTCAGTGAGTTATAACAAAGCAAAGTGCCACTTCTTCAAAGGGTCGAGAGGTAAGTATTTAAAATCGTTAAATACTTGGATTAAGATTCTATTGTGTGAAAATCAGGTTATGAAGTTACCTTGATGTTTGGGGCTATGCAAAGTGGAAGGACTTTTAGGGATGGAGGAAGAAAAGGCCCTGAATATAGCCCGCTGATTGAACCTCCTCTGAGTGACGACGAGGGAGCAGCATAGGCTTCTCCACAAAGCACTATTAAGTTGATAAAGCAAGGGTTCCTGTGAATACCTCATCCACCCACACCACCTCCATCTTCAACTCCACCGCTTACACCCTCACTAACACCTACGTCACCTCCGCCACCGTTCAATATGGTGAACTCCGTAAAGCTACTTGTGTTCAAGGGCATGGAGAATGAAGATCCAGACCAATTTTGGTTCATCGAAAAGACTGTATGGGAAGCTCAGGGTATCAATAAAATGAAGAAAGTGATGTTGGTTAGTGCTTTGTAGGACTGCGCACAAACGTGGTACATTAATTATTGCATGGATAATCCGATATCTGCATTGACAGATATCTAGACTGCGTTAAATAAGGAATTTAGTAGACCTAAGTCTGAGGTGCAATCAATTGTGGGATTCAAAGAAATCATGATGAAGCCTGGTGAGACACCCTGGGATTTGGATCAGAGATTGAAGTGTACGATCCATGAGGCTAACATGAATCTAACTGATGGGCAGCACCGTGAATGGTTTGTGGCTTCACTCCTGCCTCATCTAAGGGTTGCGCTATCACAGTAGAAGATTGGGACCCAGGCAGAAGCTCTGGAAATTGCGATGAGATTATATGAGACACCAATGCAAGATGTTAATATGGGGGTTCAATAGATTCATGCGCAGTTGCATAACCTTTGCCTAGAAATGCAGAGTCTGAAGAAATATAGAACAGCACAGCCCGAGGTGTGCGAAGAAGTTTGGTGCCTGAAGTGAAAAATCCAGGGGCATGACAAAGATCACTGTCCAATTTTCACAAATTATGTTGCAGCAAGGGGACCAATGCCTCTAAGGCCGAAAGCTGCAGCAGGGCTAAGTGTAGGGCCCACGCTATGGTATGCTATTTGTTAGGTTGCTGGGAAACATGCGACAGACAATTGCCACTTGTTGTAGAAATTCGTACAGACACCGCAACATCTCTTCTGCAACTTCTGTCAGGTCAGTGGGACTTGATGAACAAAATTGTCGTAGTTACGAGTTAATGATGGACAGGACACGTGCATACAGGGTGCAGGCAGAAATGTGGCCTCTGGACCAAGGCACTGGAGGAGCGCGAGGTGAGTATTAGGGGTGCGAATGAGGCCGAGCTGGAGTAGGACCTGGTATAGGTCGGGGGCAGGTTATTTGCTACATTTGTGGAGGACCAGGACACTACGTGCGAGACTGCCCAAATCTGACATGCCTGTCATGTCACTATTGTACCCAG
Organism: Pinus tabuliformis; assembly: GCA_031772625.1. Classification (NCBI taxonomy): domain Eukaryota; kingdom Viridiplantae; phylum Streptophyta; class Pinopsida; order Pinales; family Pinaceae; genus Pinus; species Pinus tabuliformis. The sequence continues at coordinate 84,217,115 of CM062807.1, forward strand.
TTTGACCATGCGATGGAGGATTGCCCTATATTGCTAGCTAAGATATGCTAGAAGGGGGCACAGCCTCCAAAACCAACTCATAACCTGTAGATGATGAGGGTTGAGCCTCTTGAGAAAGACCTTAAGGTAAATATTGTGATGCAAAATGGAGTGACGATTGGTGAGGATAAGGGAAAGCAGCCTGAAGAAGGTGAGTGGGTCCACAAGGCACCAGAAAAGGAGACCAGGTTTGATTTAGAACATGCAAAAGAAACATTTATGGAAGCAAAGAAAAGTTTCCATGAGGTCTCTACCTCAGGGAGTCAAGAGAAGCTGGGTGAAGAAATGGACCCATCCATGATTACCACGTTCTTGGAGACCTACATGAAACTGCTACGTGATAGCAAGGCTGTGAAGGGACTGTAGGAGCTGATCAATAGGTGCGCTGGAAAGGAAAAGGATATTGATGGACCATGCATAGTTAGAAAGCTTGGTAAGCATAAGGCAAGAACTGGACATGAGATGAGACTCAACATGTAGATAGGAGAATATGAGATGGATCAGGTTATTTTAGATTTGGGATCGGATGAAAACGTTTTGCCGAAAGAGAAATTGGAGAGAATGGGGAGACGTGTGCTACAAGTGGTCTCCGATTCAGTTAAGGATGGAGAATCAACATAAAATCATCCCAATGGGGAGGTTGCAGGGGGTAACATTTGATATTGAAGGCGCAAGCGCACTAGCTGATTTTGAAGTGATAGAGATTGTGGATGACAACAATCCCTACCCTGCACTCCTTGGGATCAATTGGGCCACTGAATTAAATGGGGTAATCAATATGAGGAAGAAAAAGATGATATTTGAGAAGAAATCGTTCCGCATAGTAGTGCCACTGGACCGTGCTATATTGAACCAGTCCGCGAAAATAAAAGTGATGATGATTTGGACCAGATTTACAAGATAATGACGTGAGATTAGATTGGGTGAATGCCACAACAGATGGACGTATTTCATGGGACACAAAAGTTCCTACACATCATATTCAGATGAAGAACTACAACACTTGTAGAATCGACTGCATGAAGTATCTATGCTGCGTTGTAATATGATGACAAATTCGTTGCGCTGTGTATCGTCAGAGGTAAGAAATATGCCTTACTATGATGGTTTAACAAACGTTGATCACTTTTTGGATGCATTTGAGAGAGAAGTGTGAAAGAAACATCGCTTCTAGGCCTTGGAATGGGCACTGCGTGCTACACCTGCGAGATGGTGGGGCACACAGAAGGAAATTTTTGATGATTGGCACGTACACAGAAAAATGATGAGAGTATGGTTTGGTCACCCACAAGTATGACTAACAGAAAAGTATGATGGAAGAAATGATCCACGCGACCATTTCGCCAAATGGAGTGAAGAATATGGAGCGAAGCCTCAGCCGGAGTGGGTACATATGTTTTGTCATACCTTGGATGTTATACCGATGAATTGGTACTTAGAGATGAAACTCTGCCATGGCACTGAAAAATGGGATGTGTTGTGCCAAGGATTTTTTATGAAGTTCAAATTTAAGGATGGGTTTGAAAGTATTGATGAAGCATTGCAGGAGGTTAAGGCAACAATTTTCAGGATACCGCAAGATCCTCTAGATTTGATTCAACCTGATTGGACTACCCAGCTAAGCCACGCGCTGGAGTGCTACAATGTAATAGCGGAAGAAGAAGACAAAGACTCGAGGAATATTAATATTCCAGACACTGAAGGTCACCACGAAGTTGAAGGACCGCAACTAGAGAACCCAAACATAACCGAGCCACTCAAAACTATACAAGTGAACATTGGCATGGAGGTAGAGTCGAAGTTTGCAAAAATTGGGGACTATTGGGATGACGCGACAGTAGATAAGGTCGCCAAACTACTCCGTGAATATCAGGATCTGTTCCTCACGAGTTTTCAGATGTGAAAGGGATAACAGGGGACCTAGGTGTCATGAAGATCACCCTAAAATTGGATGTCAAACCTGTGAAGAAAAGACCTTACCACCTAAATTTGAAGTATAAAGAATGGGTCCGCTTAGAGTTAGATAAGATGCTTGCAGCAGGTATTATTGAATTGATGGAAGAATATGATTGGGTGAGCCCAATAGTAGTTCAGGAAAATAAGCAGAAGGAAGAAATAAAGATATGCATAGATCTCAAGAAGATGAATGATTCCTGTGTGCATGATCCCTTCCCAACTCCGTTCACCAATGAGGTCCTAGATAATGTTGGCATCCAAGAAGCATATTCCTTCACTAATGGGTTCTCTGGGTACCATCAGATTAATATCACGCTGGAGGATAGAAGTAAGATGACCTTTGCGACTAAATGGGGATGCTTCCAGTATATGGTGATGCCTTTTGGGCTGAAGAACATGTCGGCGATCTTTTCACGTGTAGTCATTGCGACGTTCAAGGATTTCATTCACAAATTTTTGGAGGTATACTTTGACGATTGGACAGTGTTTGGATTGGTAAAGCGCCATGTGGAAAGTCTACACTTGATGCTAGATACATGCCAAAGGTAACAGATCATGCTTAATCTGAAGAAATGTTTGTTCTGTGTTCCTTTTGGGATCTTGCTAGGTCATGTGGTACACAGACAAGGCTTGATGGTAGACCCTACGAAAGTCACAATCATAATCAATTTGGAGGCACCAAGGAGTGTGAAACAATTGCTCACAATGTTGAGGCATATGGGATACTATAGGAAATTCATCAAGAGCTATGCCCAGATCACCGTGTCGATGGAAAAAATGTTAAATAAGGATGTTACGTTCTGCTGGAATGAAGAATGCTAGAAGAGCTTGGATGTGCTAAAGGAGAAAATGGTCACTGCAATGATCCTAGTCTTCCCGGATTGGAAGAAGGATTTTCATGTGAATGTGAATGCTTCATGTATTGCGCTAGGAGCAATACTGACACATGCCAGTGAAGTGGACTTGGATCACCCTATAGCGTTCGCAAGTAGGAAGTTGTCCAAAGCTGAGAAAAATTATTCCATGACAGAGCGCGAAGGATTAGCTATGTTGTATGCACTCCAGAAGTTTAGGCATTATTTGTTGGGTAGACATTTTAAGATTTATACAGACCATTCTGCATTGAAATACCTGGTCAACAAGGCTGTGTTGGAGGGGAATATATACAGGTGGTTTTTGTTGTTCTAGGAATATGATTTTGAAGTCATTGTGAAACCAAGACGATTGAATCCAGGACCAGATCATCTGTCGTGCATTGAAACTGGAGAAGAGCCTACTAATTTGGAGGAAGGACTACCTGATGCATAACTCTTTGCAGTGCGCATTGCGGACAGACACTTTGAAGATATTGTACACTTCTTGACAATAGGTATGGCTCCGGAAGGATATATAAACCAACAGAAGAAGGAATTGGTGGTGCACACAGCATACTTTATTATCATTGAAAGGCACTTGTACAAAATCAGATGAGATGAAATATTGTGACGTTATGTGCTGAAGTTTGAACGAAACAACATCCTCATTGAGGCTCATGGCAGAGCTACAAGAGGTCATTATGCAGGAAAAGCAACAACACAAAAGATTCTACGCACTGGGTTGTGGTGGCCGACCTTGCATAAGGATTCAAAATCGTATTGTAGGGCATGTGACACATTGCAAACAACTAGCAGACCCTTGTGCAGGGATGAGCTATCTCTGAATCTGTAGATATCGTTACAACACTTCGAGAAGTGGGCAATTGACTTTGCGGGACCAATTCAACCACCCGGAAAGAAGATGTATGCGCAGTACACCATCACCGTGACTGAGTACTTAACCAAATGGGTGGAAGAGAAACTTGTGAAGGAATGTACAAGCGCGACATCAGTAAAATTCATCTTTGAGTACGTGCTAACAAGGTTTGGCTGTCCAAAAATTTTAATGAGCGATCGCAGTACGCATTTTCTTAATGAGACGATCAACGCGATGTCGGAGGAATTTCAGGTTTACCATTAGAAGAGCATGCCATATCATCTGCAGGCTAATGGGATGATGGACACGTTTAATAAAATATGGGAGAGTGCACTAACAAAGGTTTGCAATGGTCAAAGAAAGGACTGAGATGTGCACATGCCCGCAGTGCTATGGGCTTATAGAACGACTTGCAAGAAGTTGACTGGACAAACACCATTCAAACTAGTTTATGGGGTAGAAGTTGTGATGCCGATGGAGTACATTGTACCTAGTCTGTGCGTAGTGACATTCACAGGAATGGCAGTTTGCAGAGCCCTAGAGGAGAGGCTTGCACAACTAACAAAGCTTGAAGAGGATAGATTTATAACTGGATTCCATCAACAAGTTAAAAAGGAGCACGAAAAGGCATGGCACGATTGGCACATCAAACTGTGCACCTTCAAGGTAAATGATTTAGTTCTATTATATGACAACAAGTTTGATAAATTTCCAGGAAACATTCGGATGCATTGGCTGGGACGCTATGTCATCAAGGAGATTACCGATGGTGGAGTAGTTAAGTAGGTAAAGTTGAATGGAGAGCCATTCCTAGAGAGAGTGAATGGCAGCTGATTGGAGCCATACATCAGCGATCCGACTAGATGACTACATGATGGAAGCATAGTCTTAGCGCTCTAGGCAGCTGAAAGGGGGTGTGGGACTATAAACTACACTACCCAGGATATGGAGCTGCGTCAATGGGAAACTGTGCGGAACGAAGGAATGTCACAGTGCTAACATAAGCGTGAGGGGAGCTGGGCTTTCAAAGAAGGGACCGTGTAGGGAAGCTAGAAAGTGATCGTTATGGTCACTGTTCATGACTTGGCAATGGGAAAACGACTAAATGGAGCAAGGGGGTGACATTTAAGTCAGAATTTAAGGGAAAGATCTTTGAAAATTTTCCGCCAATCCAACATTTATTAATGAAATTTTTTGGGGGGAACGGTTGGATTTAAATTCGAAAATGCCTATAAATTACAGGTGGTTGCCCAGCGAAAAACACTTGGCATTTTGAGAAATGAGGTGTTGAGCTCTCAGGCACGTATGAACCATGGGAAATTTTAAGCTTTGATAGTGAGTTCAGCATTTGAGAAGTTGCCAAAGGAAATGCACGAGTTGTTGTCTAATATCATGTCGACAACCGTAGAAACCGTGAGCATTGGAGAAGCAATGGAAACTAAGGAAGTAGCTCTGGAGATAACAAGTGTTGAAGTACCTGCAGAGGTACCCAAATCGCCGAGGTCGCCTAGGCCGAGGCCTACACCGACCAAATAGGGTTCGAAAACAAAGAAAGATAAGCAGAAAGTGACACCGCCCGTGTGAGCGTCACCCAGAAAACACCCGCAGAAGGAAAAGCCCACCACGCAGGAAAAGGGCAAGGTAGTTGAGTTGGAACCTCAAGAAGATAGTGAAGATATCAATATGGGTGGGGACAACATTGACGTGTGGGTCGAGGACGTTGACTTTGAAGGTTTCGAACCTATCTCTAAACTACCCGAACACATTCCCCTGCACCGAGGCAAGGTAAAGGTCCCCAAGGACATTGATGAGAGCAAGGTCACGCTACATACATAGTTGTTTCTGGACAAGATCGCATTTCACGGACCGCACCTGGTGCGCATCCCCCTTTTATAACTGGAGGATTGGTATTTCGCTGATATGGAGCGCTTTCCCCACTTAGTGATTGATCAGTTCATGCGTTGTGTCTTCTATAAGGACACTGGTGTGACCGCACTGGAGCCAAGGAAATGGATAAAAGGGGTGGACAAGGCAGGACTGCTAAACATGCTATGGGTGTCGCATTACAACCATGTGCACATAACCATGATAGTGATCAAACAACTGCTATGCTTGGTGCACGATGGGTGCCTGTGGTTGGAAGAACCAATACCAATCACTAACATGCTGATCCATAGGATCACTCGGTTGCTGCATTCAGGACTAAATCCGGCCATGGCATTTGGCAGAAAGATAGGTGAGCGCGACCTCACCGAGAAAATGAAGGACAAATTTAAGCTCGTCAAGAAGTCACATGGCTACTCCATTTCTAGTATAACTGACCCTGCGATCAGAGTAGCCACCCAAATCCTGGCAGGGAAAATTATGAGAAAGTGTCACATAGATGAAGTGCTGGCACCAGTTGTATAATTAGTGGCCCAATGTGCAGAGGGTGTACAATTGAACTGAGCACACTACCTCTGCAGTGATTTGCTCACAAACTGCAGATAGCCGTAGAACTACAATAAAACCTTTCACTATGCATGGCCATTGCTATCCATAGTACTAGTCGCATGGGAGTTATCGGAGGATAGTCAGTTTCCTCCGATCGTGTAGGATTTACTGGAAGCAGTGAAGCTCGCTTCACTTTGGGCCACCAAGGACCCTTAAAGGGTCTAGGATAGCAAGATCTTCTACATCTTGATGGAGATGAGTATCAACATGGCCATCAACTGCAAACCGCAGTTGTCACCGACTGTCTTCGACCAATTGGCAGAGTATGTGGAGTTCAAGGCGGACATCCACTATGTCTCCATGTGAGAGCGAAAGGACCTTGAGAAAAAGTGGTATGACCTTCGATACCTCACCACACACGACGGGATTACGGAGGTCCTCGACCGCTAGCTAGTGAAGTGGCGCACGACCTTAGACTTGACAGTTGGGTCTAGCAACTCTCCAATGAAGCGTAAGAAGGAAGAGGCCAAACTAAAGATGGAACAGTTGGCTGAGAAGAGGAAGAAAGAGGCTAAGGATAAAGCCAAAGTGGAGTGCGCTGCCAAGAAGTAGAAAGAAGGGCACGAAGAAGAGGAGGAGTGCGACTCTGACAGGAGTCAGAAATCTCCTTCCCCGGAGACAGAAGAGGAAGAGCAATGATCCGACCAGGGAGGAACAAACCCATAGACTACTCCGTTCTGGGTTAAGCGCAACAGTAGGTAGGAGAAAGTAGGGTCGTGGAAGAATTCCAAGGCCATAAAAACATCCCTTGACCCAATCACCTTGACAGAGGGTGATTTGAATGACATTGGCGATGTAGTGAGGGATGTGACTGCGAAACTGCTGTAGCACTTTGAGCAACAGTAGCAATAGGCCTTGGGTACCATTCAAACGGGTCTATACGAGATGTAGATCTAGGCATCATAGGTATAGACCAGTGTGGGGAGAAGCAGCGTGGCATAAACTAGTTTGGCGTCTGCAACATTGGAGGCAACAGACATGGTGCGCACGCTGGATCCCTAGGCCATAGTGCTACCATATGGAGCACTAACTGCAAAAACGGAAGCTGATAGGGCCACTGTCAGCGCCCTTAAGAGGGTTGGGCTAAGTTTGGCCGTGCTTCCAAGTGAGGCCCTTCACACCTTGCAATATGGTGTGATCGCGGAACTTCAGGTTCACGAACAGCGTGCCCTGAATGTTATGAGTGAGAAAAAGTTGAACAACGTTCAGTTGGCTGCCCAAAATAATTCTGCCATCGATATTCTTAAGTACACCATGGAAAAGAATGAGCACATGACCAAGGTGGTGGCTGCGGCATGCAATATTGTGCCAGAACTAGATATTCCTAAAGATGCGCCAGTGGATGTGAGAATCCGGAAGCTTGTTGTTGGAGTGCATGAAGCGAGAACAGAGCTGGCTAAGGTTCAGTTTGAGCTGAACCTTAAAACTATAGAGCTCGAGTTGAACGCCCAACCTTCGACTCCACCAGAGGTTAAAGAGTAGCGCTCACCGTCAAAGATGTAGTAGCAGCTATGGATGTCGCCATGAAGGAGTGCACTGCACTCTTCGAGCATTCACTTGAATTAGTCACCAACCTACTGGAGGATCCCACTATGCAGAGGTTGGAGACAGAGGCACGAGAGCTGCAGTAGAGATATGATGAGGTTAAAGCGATGGTGTGGACCGTTGCCATTACACAAAGATTAGTGAAGCTGGAGGAAGAAAAGGCACTGAAAGAATAGGTGGATGTAGCTTAGCGCAAGGAGACAGTACTCAAGGCCAGATTGGGGCCTTGGCTAGAGGAGGCCTATGTACTCACTACCTCCATTGAAGGGAAATTGGCCAGTCTACAGGTGACACAACAGAAAATACAAGCAGACAGCACAGAGCTAGCGACAAAGCAGCTCGTCGAGCCAGTGAAGCAGGCGGCAATACAGTGAACCGCCAAAGTCGCAGTGGTACAAGTGGAGTTGGGAGGTCTTCGCGACAAGACCTTTGTGCCAACAAAGTGACTCAGGGGTGAGTCACCAGATTTGTGTTGGGGGCCTATTGGAAACGAGTCCCCTCGGGTCAATTTTGGGGTTAAAAGCCCAAGTTTTGGGGCTAAAGTCTCAAGTTTTGTGTAAAGAATGTAAAGTCTCTGCATTTTGTGGTTGTCGAGTGCAAGGATGTAAGCAGTCAAAAACGGTTTCCGCCCTTAGTTTAGATAGTTTCTATCGGCTTAATGAGATCTGACCTTGGTCCGCGGACCATTGGATTGTATAAAAAGGGAGTATTAGAAGATTCTAAGGCATTTCATAAGCTTTTGGGAGAGTTTTGAGTAATTTTATGGGTCTGTGAGAGCTAAGAGTGAAGAGTCTTAGCGTAGGAAGAGGCTCTTAACCTGAGTGCGCAGAGGCCTAAGGTAGAAGTCCACAACTGAGTGCGCAAACCCCTAAAGCTATGTGCGCAAGGTGGTCAGAGTCTGTACTAGAAATCTGGATTATCAATAAAGAGAAGTATTCTAGAATTATCTGTGTATGTGTTATTTTACTTCTGTTATGAATGTTGTGATTATGTTATGTTGAATACTGTGGTTATGAATTTATGCTATATTGATGCACGAATCTATGTATTTTACTTTATCATATGAACGCAAGTAAGAATATCTATTTACGCGAAGATAATCATAATTCATGTTAAAGTTAACCAATACTTAAGCGAATTTGAGTAAATATAGAAGTAAGATTAATTATAGAGGCACGTAAGTGCCTGATCTATCTATTTGGGTTCCGCAAAGGGCGATCAGAGATTTTCGTGGAGGCTTCAAGGACGAATAAGAGAAATACTTTGATCAGCCTTAAAGGGCTTATCGGTCTACGTGAAGGAAGGGTTAGGGAATATAACCGACATCACAACCATCTCAGGGTGCGGAAACTTGGTTCTTGCATCCCCCCATACTACTTCGGGTGAGACTTCAGTCCATGCTCCGCGGATTGATGCCGAAAGGGCCATTAGTGTAGGGATTTGCTTGGCTACTTAATGTTGAACCTAGGTCAAGGCCCATCAAGCCAACAATGATAAAATGTATTAAGAGGAAAAGATGATATTATGAATATTATATAATTGAGTATGGAAATTTAAATCATTTTATTTTTTGGTTTTTTTAACTAGTAATTAAAATTTTACATATTTTGTTTGTTTCTTATATTAATAATTTTAAAAGTGATTTTTAAGGACCAGGTAGTTTTTGTGGTGAGAAACGTTGTCACAATTGCTTATAAGAGTGGGGTAAGCAACTGCGACAACATTTCTCATCAAGCATTCACATGCATTTCAAAATGCATCGCTGTTCACAAAAGGCTGCTGAAACATTGGGCTAAGTTTTTCTTAAACAAATGATCATACTTAAAGGCAGTTGTCTCCAAGTTGCAAGATTTTTGTCTTCTTTTTCATCTTGTCATTCAAAGTTATATTCTTTTAATCAGATCCAACACTTTTCTACTGGTATAGTTATGGCAATATGTATTTGACTGTGAGCGTTATGGGTTTGCTTTTTCTATGAAGTGTACAACTTTAGGGACTTGGAAGCACTACCATACCAGTGTGAAATATAGAGTCTTGAACCTGCTTCTCACCAGGCCACAACTCAACCTGCAACTGAGCATTATAATTCTGATATAATAGTCTCAATAACTTGAGTGAAGTTCTTGTATAATTCTGATATAATAGTCTCAATAACTTGAGTGAAGTTTTTGTTTGAATTTGGGTTGTAACCTACTAAGGGGCAAAAAAAAGGTCAACATCAGTGGCTATCATGAGCCACTTACTATTGTGCATAACACAAGTTCCAACGTTTTTATTTTTTTCTTTGGTTGAGATATAAAGCAACCAATTTTCCATCTGGAGTGTGTGATTGAAACCCTACATTTTGTACTCCTAGAAGGTTATGCTGAGAATCAAACATTGACCAGTTGTGTTGAAACTCCCTCTGATCTATAGACTAACCATGGTCCAACCCACTCCAACCACTCTCCAGTTGATGTGAAATTGAACTACCCATGATTCAGGAAATACAACCTATCTTGAGATTTTAGTGTTTCTGGTAATATGAAGTATTTCATGATAGAAAATTAAATGTGTTCATTGACACAAAGTGGGAAAGTATATTTTCAGGGTTTATGCATGTTTAACTTTTAATATGTGGTATTTATTTCATTTTAAGAAAGGAATGACACAAACCAACCCCTGGTTTTACCATGGGCATTCTATTTTGTCATTTTTGCACCACCAAGCGATGTCATTGTTAACTCACTTTGACACATTGATCTCAAGTATTTCATAGATACATAATTGAAGGGTTTCGTTGTGTTATGGTTATAGTTTCTCCATTCAAGTGCTTACATCATAATGTGACTTGAGAAACAAAATCCAACTTCAATCACACCAACAATTACTTACAATGTCATATGAGGTTGAAACAATTTCAGCATAGTTCCAATCTAATTTGAATAATTCATTTCAGTAGGTATTTTGTAACTGGATTGAACCTGCTAGCTACACATTGCTTTGGAAAAAATCCCCAAAAGGAAGCTTTGATATTGGACCCATTAGTTATCTCAAAATAGAAGCAAATGATGTCCTTCTCCTTCTTCCTCCTACTAATTATTCAACCAAGAAAATGGAGATAATATTATCATCAACACATTAGCTCCGAGACTAAAAAGCATAGACATATTTTCCATTGAAATGGTTGATGATAGTCCCTGGTCAAGGAATCTCATTGTTATAAGCAATATCATCATACATAAACACTATTATATTATCGTCTTTCAATCCACCTTTCCTCAATATTAGGTATACATGACCAACATACAACCTACAGAGAAAGGAAACATGTGTAAGAAAAAAGAGGCCCTCCACACAACCGAAATAGATTTGCAGTGTGATCCATCAAATACCATTCCTTACTTATTTTGCACAATGAAAGAATCATTATCCTTTTATACATTAAATCAATTAAACTTTATATTAATCTCAATCAGAAAGAAGAAGAAAAACTATGAATTTTTACTTTATTTTATTTTATTTTTTCAAATTCCTTATGGTTCCAAAAAATCATTGTTTATTGATGTAATACAGATTGGATGCTTGTCACCTTTTGTAAGGGAGATCAAATAATATTATTATTTTATGTGTGTTTATATTGTTCGTTGGGTATTGCTTTAATGCTAACTTGTGGGCTTTGTAAATGATTTAGTGAACATCACTATTGGAAATTTCTACATGAACATTTAATTGTTTGCAAAAGTAAGATTTTGAAAATTTTTGATAGAAATGTGACAAAGGCATTATTCTGTTTTGTGTAAAGATTCCTTGAAAAGAAAAACAAAACAAAAAACAACTTAAATACAAAATATAATATGACACTTACTATTTAAAGCCAAAACAAAACTTTCTCAATTTAATAACCGTAGTGGCCTTTTGGAGCAATGCTTTGTAATTACTTTTCACCTATGACCAAATCTATGATACTGGGATGCGTAGCAAAATCAGTCTCGACAATCAAGAAAATCAACGTTATCACAAACAGTATCACGGAATTTTGTTCCGCATTCATAATGATTGGAATCGTGTCAAAGTCTGTTTCCAACCCTGAGGCAAAGGCAAGTTCTGTGAGTGGGCAGCTAGTCAAGAAAAAACAGCTTTATGGCAATGTCTGAACGGCACGGGAGTCGTTTTGAACGTTTGTTCATTAAGAGTGCCACCCTGCCCGGGCCGCCATGACGCAAGAAAACAGTACCAGATTTCTGAGGACGTCAGGGTTAGGTCACTGAATCGATTGATATTGCTACCACTGGATTGCCTTACCCGGAAGGAATTCACGGAACCAGGATCCGGATATTGCATTTAAGGGTTTGAATTATACAAATGATCAAAATTTCACACAGATGTTTAAAGAAAAGTTAAAAGTTGGCTTTGCCATATTATGTTTTATTTGAAGTGTTGCCACTTGAGTAGGTTTAATGATTTGTTTCTTCTTAAGAAGTAATAGGTCGAAGTCCAGGAAGTAAAGTATGCATGCCTTTATATACATTAGCAGTCAAATTAGCCAAATCACTGTAGGGAGAGACAGAGTATGTATACTTTTATAGACTTTAACAGTGAAGTCATCATTGCCAGGAGGTAGATCCTTGTCCCTTAAAACAAAGGGGTCTCATGCACCACTTGGTGTCTCACTTGATCTTGATTTTAAATTATATAATATATTGATAATTTTTTAACTTTGGTGCCTATTACTATGCTAATGTATTTATATTTTAAAAGAACATGTAAAAACTAATTAAACAAATTATAAAAGATAAAACTAATTCATATATATATAGATAGATAGATAGATAGATATAACTTTTTCATTATAAATAAAATATGTATCTAGCCATTCTTGAATATTGCATCCATCATTCCAGGAGACATTACAACAAACTATCATTAAATATTCTCTATTATTCTTGGAGATAAACTAAAAAGAAAACATTGGACCAAAGACAAGACCTTTTAAATCACATACAAGGTTGATGCATGTACTATGATTTATGACCTTGTTGGTTTTAAAACTTTTTCATTATAAAAAAACATTATGTATCTAGCCATTCTTGAATATTGCATCCATCATTCCTTGAGACATTATAACTAGCAATCATTAAATATTCCATCTATTATTCTTTGAGATAAACTAAAAAGAAAACATTGGACCAAAGACAAGACATTTTAAATTTTATGACCTTGCTGGTTTTTAGAGACTATCGAGACATTACAACTAACAATCATATTCCATCTATTATTCTTTGAGATAAACTAAAAAGAAAACATTAGACCAAAGACAAGACTTCTTAAATGTTATGACCTTGTTGCTTTTGAGAGACTATCCATACTGCTAGATCTCATTCAAGTTTGGATTTAAATAGTTTATCCATAATCAAAATCATATCTCTATATGTATTAGCAAATGAAATATAAGTGAACACTCATTGTAAGGATAATATATAAAGAAACAATGGTGGGAGAGTGAAGTTGTTTAGAGCACACTCTTGTCTCATCCACCTTATAACAAGAAGCAAATCCCCAAAAATTGGTATATGAGTTACTCCATGTTCTTGAGTTAGCAAGAATACAAAATTGAGCACTATAAGTGCAGAGAAATTGTTTGATACATGACCTACTCAATCTTTCAAAGAAAAGCTATAAGAAATAGAGAAATGAAGTATTACCCTTACCCCATTCTTTCAGGTGAGGGGGGGTTCCCTGAGAAGCAGTATTAAGGTATACCCCTAGAAATTCTTTATTCATTTCTCCTTCAAGTGATTGTTTGAAAAGTTGGTTATTGTGGAAACGAGGAAATCAAGATAAAACATTTATTCCTTGTACAAAACAATTAAGTGGTCAAGTGTCATTGTCCTAAACTTTATGGAAAACTAGACTATCCATGCAATGTCTAATGGAGGAGCTTTGCATTTTCTTGTTTTCCCTATTTAATCACCAAATTCTAAGAGCCTCTTAAATGGAATTCCGATCCCATACCACTTTTATACCTATCATTCCTTCCACTTCTTTCCAAACATGCTTTGCATAAGGTCTAGACATGATAAGATGTGAAATTGTCTCATCTTCCTATTTACGTAAACAACACCATCTAGGACCATAAATGTTCCTCCTCTACAAGATATCATATGTAAGTGTTTTGTTATTCAATAGTAACCACTTGAACATTTTGGATTTTGATGGACACTTAAATTTACAAACTAATCTCCACCACTAAACTAGTATATATTCTCTTCCCTCTATAACCAACATTTTATATCAAATTATTTGAATATATTTATTTGTAGGATTTAGTGAGCATACAATCTCATCCTCTTCATCCCTTAATCTTACAAAAGAAAATTTTAGGGTGTCATTATACCTTTTCCATATGATGGTCCCCTCATTAGTCTAATATCTCTCCAAGTAAGCTAGTTTTGCTACCATAAGGTAGTCTTATCCCATCTAGATTTCTTCCTTAAGGTATACAATCCTTATATATTAGATCATGAATCACTTGAGGAGGTACACTATGGAATCACCCACTGCCAATCAGGTGGTCCAATTTAATTTGAACATTGTCTCCTCCTCCCACACACCAATCGATTTCCATCTAACGAAAATGATGTAATAACTACATTCCAAAAGATGAGGCATTAAGTAATTTTTTTATGGGATTCATGATCCATTTGTTGAGAAATGTAACTAGTATCGGTCTTCATACTTGTATTTGATTCATGATATAATTTATTTGTCAAAAGAAAGGAAAAGAAACTTTTATTATAAAAGAAAATTATTTATTAGCACAGGTTTCATGCTCTATTATTTTATTTTTATGTCAAATCCTCCATTAAAGGCTTCTAGGGTTCAGTCATGAGTCTATGTCCTTGTCATCATGGTCTAGACCCTTATTGGGCATTTTGTATCAAAAGGATAAATTATTTTAATGTAATTCTTCTCCACCATCAAATTGGCCTACACGTCGGCCTCAAGATTCTCATGTCAACCTCAAAGAACAGTCACAAACCACTATATATACCCTAGCATTCAACCTAGTTTGGAAGTATGAAAAAAAAAAAATGATCTGCAGCTACTAGTGAAGATGAAGTGAGATACATAAAAGAAGGGTCTATCCTATTGCGAGAAGTAAAAGAAGGCCAAGTGAAGGAATCTAGAATCCTAGTGTAAAAGTCTATAATGGAACAATGAGGTTGCAGGCACTGAAGATATAATATGAGATTTGTAGGGTTGAAGGTAAAGTATGAGAGTCGTGGGACCAGAGGTACAATATAAGCTTCAATATGACAGAACAGTTTGAGACCTTGTTGACTTGTTTGTGAGGAACAATTTTGTGTTGACTTATGAAGAAATGGGCTAGTGTTTGACTGATCAACTTGATAGGTTGGCTTGATGGTTGGAGGAAAGTCCTTGTCTTGGTCTAAAGGTCTTGGTTGTCCCATTTGATTTGGTTCTTAAAGAAAAGAAGATGTTTTTAGGTTTTAACCTCAAAGAGAGATTTTTCCCTAGTTGAGAAACTACATCTTGTGTCCTTGATCTTTATGTTTATGTTTTTTATAGTTTCTTGATGATAAGAAGATAGCATAAGACATTAAATAAGATAATAAGAAAATCATAGAAATAACAAGTAATTATCAAGATAAGAAAATATTTTTGCCTTTATGATTTTCTAACACCATTCCTCCATTATGTTATGAGCTATAGACTTGTCTTCAATAACTTGAGCCCACGGCCCTTCACCTTGGATAATACTCCAAATATTCTTTGTAGATAAAGCCTCAAAAAATAAGAATATATTATTTAAACCTCGACATCCTTGCACCTTTGGAATTGTAAATTTTTCAAAGGTACTAAAGCAATAGATATCTTAATCCATTGACCAAATGAATATGTAACATAATATTATAGTCATTTTGAAAAATCATTTTGGCTTCCAAGCAAGTGACATCCAATACACTATAATTACTTATAAAATAACATTAACCAATACCAACGGACCCCCTTTGGATAGTTATAGATTAGAGTAAAGGTTTAGTTTTTTCTCCACCTTCATTATCAATCATTGCTAGTTGTGACTTTTTTATACATATTTTCTTTTATTTGGAAGCCTAAATATTTTATCATGGTATCTAACTCAACCATATTTTTCAGAAAGTGGAAAATAGTATTTATTTATAAAAGAGAACTAGCTAGAGCACATAGATGAGGTATACATGGATGATGAATCAAAGCCAAAATTACAAAATCGTGATTTCCATCAGAGTTAGGTTTCTTCTAAGACTTAATATTAAAAACTATCATGCTTTTAGAGTCCGCAGATATATTGAAAAATACATATTTATAACCACAACCAGCAAAGAAAAGACTAATTATAAAATGACCCCTATTATAGAATGAGACAAAACCTTGCATATTCTAGAAAACACGTTACTTAAGAGTTGGAGACAAAGTGGTTGATAAAGGTTAAGAGGAATTAGTATTCTTCATAGACGATTGGTCATTCAAATAAAAGGAGAGAGGAGCACCATTCAAACCCATAGGCTCTGAAGAAAATTACATAGAGTTAAATAGACCTCAATTGAGGAGATCTAAGACTACAATTTCCAACACATCAACCCTTCATTTTAGATGTAGGTGAGATGATAACCAAACCTTTCCTCCAAAACCAAACGAGTATTCAAATATTGAGAGTTGCTTGAAGATTCTTTCCAATTATGTTCACAATGAACTCAGGTCTTTGTTGTGCTAATAGAGAGTATTGTGTGTTTTCCTTAATTCATTAAAATACATGGCCTTTATCAACTAGATTCTCTTAAACAGAGAAAGAACAAAATTGGTTTTGCTTCCCACTAAGAAATAAAGTCCCCTACTATTGGTTCCTTCTCATCTTCAGTGCTCAAGATGTGAATGAAGGAGACATCAATTTGAGTTATCACTAATGCCTAAGCCATGAACTATAGATTTTTAATCCCACCCTTATTACTTGTGATGAGACTATAATGATTATATCTCAAGGTGGTGCAATCATAAGCCATAATGAAAAGAGGTGTATCTTTAAGGGATTCTATGCTTCCTTTGTGTGGATATAAATCCTATATCATGCACCCAATTATTACTTCCGAGGTGAAACTTGGAGGTATAATATGTTTATGGAATAGGTTGTATGAAATGTTATTGACTAAATAATAATTGCCCCTTTTCTTGAATTGGATCACTAGATTGTTCTAGGAATTTACTAAGAGGTTATCACTTCTTGGGACATGGAGCCATTCAAACTGGTAATACATATTATCAACTAGAGATAAAATTCTAGTGATAATTGCTTCCATTCTTAAATCCTTGGCCTTGATTCCTAGATACAAGTGTTTGATAATGATAATTGAATCACCTATGATGGTGAGATGTCTGTGATGAAGAGAGTGAGACAATATAGTCCCTTGGAGAAGTGCATAGGATTCAACTAGATTATTTTTCATGAACCCCAACTTCCAAGCAGAGTTTCCTTCAATTGTTCCTTTACGGAAAAAGACTGCCCCCTTCCACACTTTCCTCCCTTGACTCATCCACCTTGAAAATGAACAAATGAGTAATGAAATATATTTTCACCTCAAATATACCCCAAATGGATATAATTGATTTTTCTATATTTATTATTATTCCAATGACTATGCAAAATAATTCAATAATTTCTTTGAGCTTCTCAATCACTCTCATTTACAAATATACTCAATGCTTTAGCTACTAAAAGAAAGACAAGTGAGGATAGTGTGCATCCCAAGAAACAAATTTAGGATAAAACCCCGAATCGATTATTATTAATTAGATATAGAGATAACTCACCATGTCATATGCTTTTTAAAATTCCACTTTTACAACCATTTCTTTTGAATTTATTACCTTAATTGAATCATAACCCTTTTTGAGTAACCCCCATTGACTCATGAATTTGTCTCCCCCACAAAAATACAAACTATTAAATAGAGATCCCCCTAGATACGATTTCTTTTAAACTTTTAGCAATAAGTTTTGATATGATTTTATATATGAAATCAAATAAAGAGATTGGTTGGAAAGTTTAAAAAGAAGTTAAGTTATCAACCTTTGGAATCAAGGCTATTAAGGTTGTGTTGATTGCGACTAGTGTTTTATCTAAGATTCTTGATGACGCAGTCACCCTCCTTTAATCATTTTTCACAAATTCATAACATTAAAGGAAGAATTCCACTTGAATCCCATTTGAGCATGTAATTTTATCTTTCCTAAAATCTTTGTATTGTTAGACAAAACCCCTCTTTACTTACTTCATCTATCAATTCTTGATTTTCGTTTGTTGGGTATTGGTTATATTATTTGCACAACTATCCCCACACATTGTAAAAATGTGTGACGTGTAATAGGGGGGAAGCCCCCCTGTGTGAGAGTTCAGGGGTAGCACCTAAAAAGTTTTGTTTGGGCATTTGTTTTCATCTACTTTTGGAAGTTTTTGACACATGGTTTTACTAATTGTGATTTTATGGTGCATAGTGTTTTTTCATATGGTTTTGTAGTTTCGATTAACGAACTGCAATTGTATTCTAATCTAGGATAAATGGATTGGAAATTCATGGATATCGTGGGATATATATATATATATATATATATATATATATATATATATATATATATATATATATATATATATATATATATATATATATATATATATATATATATATATATATATATATATATATATATATATATATATATATCTTAAAAATATCTTGTTGGTTTTCCTAGATTTGGCTTTCTAGAATAAAATCTCTATGTTAATGTGTGTGTTTTTTGTTGCATCTTTTTTGTTTTATTAACAATTTGTTTGTAGCAATTAATTATATAAGATTCAAACCTAAATTTGGTATAAGGACAATTTTGGCTTCAAGGGGATTCCTTTGTCGCTAAGGGGTTTGGCTTGGCCTTGTGGTAGACCCCACTGCAACGGGATATATACGGAAGCGATTCTTGTGATGAAAAGGAAATAGTGAGTAGTTCAAAGATAGAGATCGATAAATTCAACAAGAAGAGTTTTAAGTTATGCGACCTTAAAATGGAAGATTTATTGGTGGACAAGAATCAATGGATTATTATGGATCTAGGTACTTCACCAACAAGGATGTCCACAAAAGACTCGACCAAGTTCGATCGAAAGGCAAAGAGCACAATATAATTGTATATCTCAGATTAAGTATTAGTAAATGTTTTAGGGGAAGCTACAAAACATATTTGTGGGAAAAATTAGGGGCTTTGTATCAATCTAAGTCCCTGGTGAAAAAAATGTTCCTATAGAAGAAGTTGTGTAATCTATGGATGAAGGATGAAGACTCAGCAATAGGACATCTACGTGCCTTTAATATTGTGGTAAGTTAGCTATTATCTGTTGATATTAATATTTCAAATGAATATAAGTGCTTTTGGTTTTTATGTTCTCTACCAAACTCATAGGATAGACTGGTTGTTTCCATATAGGAAAACAACTACTTTAAATCTTGATGAAATATTATCATTATTGTTTTTAGAGGAAAAGAGATAGAAGAGCATGGAAATCTAGAACAAAGATTCCTTTTCTATAAGAGGACTCTCCGAGAATAAAAATAAAAATAATTCCTTGAGTGGGAGAGCTAAATCTAGATGAACATATAAATATTTAGGAAATTTGATAAAGGTATATTGGGGATGTGGAAAGGAAGGCCATTACAGGAAATATTGTAGATCTGAAATTCATGAGAAAGAGAAGGATTTGAAGCTACTACTTTTGCATAAGGAAAAACCTCGTCAGATGAGGAGGGATGTGTAATTGGTTTCTTCAAGTACACATGTAGATCATGAGGCATGGTTAGTTGACTCAGAAGTCCTTTTATATGGCTCTTCACAAGGAGTGGTTTTGTGAGTATGAAATATTCGAAGGTGGTGATGTTTTCTTAAGAGAAGACTCAACAACTAGAATCATAGGACGTGAAAATTCAAGTTGAATATATGGGGTGGAAGTATTAGAACACTCCCTAGTGTTCTAAACATCTTAGGATTAGCCATAAATTTTACTTATGTAATCAAGATGAGAAATGAAGGTTTAAAACTAGTATTTGAAAAGGATACCTATAGGATGGTTCGAGGAACAATGGTATGGTTGAAAGGAGTTCATATTGGAAATCTATATAAGTTGTTTGGAATTATTGTTAATGATGGGTGCAACAATTTTATTGTTCCTGAGTGTGGAGCAGAAGAAATAAAAAACTCTTGCAACTTCTAGAGGAAAACCTATGTTATGGCATCAAAGTCTAGAACATATTAGAGAGAAGGGCCTTCAAGTACTACATAGTAATGGTATGGAATAAGGTGATTTCTCTATGAATTTTGATTTTTGTGAACATTTTTATATGGGAAGAAGAATCAAGCAAGATTCTCATTTTGTTCTAGGAGGTCATAGGGAATATTGTAGTTCATGCACGGTGACATGTTTAGACCAGTGCTAGTTCCATAATTAAGTAAATTTGTGTACTATGTCCCATTTATAGATGACTTCTCAAGGAAGAAATTGGTTTATTTCGTTAAGAAGAAATTAAAAGTCTTTGAAAAGTTCATAGAGTTTAACACTTTTTTGAAAAATTAGACAGAGAAGAAAATTAAGATGTTGAGGATAGGTAATGGTGGAGAATTTTGTGGGAATGAAAGAAGTGTGGTATAGCAAGGCAAATACCACTCCATACAGACCTTAGTAGAATGGATTTGTGGAAATGAGGAACATCACATTGATGGAGAATCATTCTTAGTGGTGTTGAGTTATGACATAAATTTTGGACAAAGGTAGTGGATAGTTTGTGTTATTTGGTAAATAAATCAGCCTCATCATTATTGGATGACAAGAATCCACATGATGTGTAGATTGGTAAGAAACATTATTTTAAGCATATTAGGGTATTTGGCTATGATGCTTATGTACACATTCTATAGGAGAATATGAGTAAGCTAGATAAGAAAGTTGAAATTTTAATCTTCATTGGATATAAAGATGGTTGAAAAGTTATAAGCTTTGGAACCCAGAAACTAATAAAGTTGGGTATAGTCCAGATGTGGTATTTAAAGAATTCAAAAATGTTGTCAAACATGAATTCCCACTAAGGTAGAAAGAACTAGAAAATAGAGATTTTGAATTGAATGATGATTAAACAGTCTCTACAGAAAAATAGAAATACAAATAAGAAGAACCATAAACACTAGCACTAAGGAGATCAGTCCAGGAAATAAGGCAACCAAAAAGGTATACTCAACCTAATTTCCATTCAATTTTTTCTTTGTTTATTGCTAATGATTATCCTTGAACTATTAGAGCGGTGGTGGACTCATAGGATGGAAAACTATGGAAAAAAACCATGGTTGAAGACATGGTAGCCTTAGACAAGACTGAGGCTTGGGATCTAGAGGAGTTTCCAGTTGGAAGAAAACCCATTGTTATAAAATGGATGTCTATAAAGAAGTTGAATGCATAAGGTAGAGTGGAGATATACATATTTTGGTTAGTAGCAAAGAACTATTCCTAGGTACACAAAATTGACCTTGGTCATAGATTCTCTCCTGTTACCAAGTTAACTTTTATATTTCTTTTATCTATTGTTGTTGCTTTTGATTTTGAAGTTACGAATAGATGGACGTGAATACAATATCCCTACATAAGGATCTGGAAGAAGAAATATTCATGAAGCAACCAAAAGGATTTGATATAAAAGGAAAGAAAGAGTTGTTATGCAGGGTAAAAAACTCTATGTATCAGTTAAAACAATCACTAATGATATGGTATCAAAAAATAGATGTATGTATATTGGGACTGGAATTCACAAGGAGAAAATAAAATCACTATGCATATTTCAATTTAGTTGGTGATCGTGCTATTTATTTGTCTTGTATGTCGATGATATGTTGTTGATTGGAAATGATAGGAAAATCATCTAAGAAGTGGAAACACAATTATTCTACAAATTTGACATGAAGGATCTCAGTGCTGAAAATTTTATCTTGGGCACGAAATTAAAAGAGATGAAGAAAAAAAGAAACTCTAATTAATTCTGAGGAAGTATGTTGAGACAAAATTGCAAAGGTTGAATATGTAGAAATGTTAACCAGTAAAAGTGCTTATTCCTATACGTGTAAAGTTATCTATAGATCAGTGTCCCAAGACATAAGAAGATGAAAAGGACATGTCCTGTGTTCCATATTCTAATGTGTTTGGAAGATTTTTGTATGCACTTGTATATACTAGACTAAACATTGCACATGCAATGGGAGTATTGAGCAGGTATATGTCGAAACCAAGGAAGGAGCATTGGACATTAGTAAAGATGGTTTTTAGGTATTTGTGTGGCACTATTGGATATGGATTGTGTTACCGAGGAAGATCAGGAGTGGAAAAGTGTTGGACATACATGGATTTGTTGATGTCGACTCGGCTAGTGATCCATATCGTAGAAGATCTATAAGTGGGGGTGTGCTTAACCTAATTGGAGGAGCAACCAAGGAAACAATATGGTTACAAAGATTTTGTTCAAGTATTGGGTTTGTAAAATAAGCTGTAAGGATAGATTTTCACAATCAGAGTGTAATCTTCCTACAAAATAATCTAGCTTATCATTTGATGATGAAGCATATTGATGTTGAATATTAATTCATGAGAGATATGATTGAAGGTAAGAAAGTGTTCTTGGAAAAAGTGGACACTTTGAAGAATGTTTCAGATTCATTAACAAAGGTTGTGAACATTAAGAATTTCTCATGGTGTTAAGAAATTGTTGGGTATGTATTATATTCTTTGTATGACTAGTCTGTGGCACTGTTATGTCTCATTGAGTGCAGCGGGAGTGGAAACCCCCCATTAGGGGGTTTACAGGGAGGTGATATCTCCCTTGCACGATGTTCAGGTTAGTGCCTCAATTTTTTTTTTTGGTGGAAACAAGGATGGGGGGTAGACCCAACAATGGTGGGAAGACCTACCCATGGTTTTGCGTATGGTTTTTGGCATGATGGTTTTTCCCATGGTATTTTGTAGATCCGACCAAGGGACTTAGGATGTTGTATTAATTTAGGATTAGTGGATTGGGGTTTATCAATGATTCAACATGTGTACACTGTATTGTAACAATGAAATGAATATAAGGAAAAATTAATCTGGTTTTCCTAGTTTTGGTTTCTACGAGAAAAAGATCCGTGTATATTTTATGTTCTTACCATTGTATATTTTCTAATTTTTAAGAATTCGGCTTTAGGTAATTTATGTAAAAGGTTAAAATCTTCATTTGGTATCAAATCATGTTTGGCTTGAAGGGGATGCCTTTGTGGCTAAGGGGTTTTGTTTAGGCCTGTGGTAGAACCTCCTATAGTAGGAAATCTACGAGATTGATTCTTGCAATGAAAAGAGCTGGAAAACAGTGGAAAAATAGAGATCGAGAAAATAAATGGATAGTGTTTTGAGTTGTGGTAGCTCACGATGGAGGATTTGTTGGTGGATAAATATTAATTGATCGTAGTGGATCTAGGTACTAAACTAATGACAATGTCAACAAAAGACTGGACTAAGTTGGATCAGGAGGCAATGAGCACAATATTGTTGTATGTCTTAGATTCATTAGTTTTGGTTATGTTAATTGATCGTAGTGGATCTAGGTACTAAACTAATGACAATGTCAACAAAAGACTGGACTAAGTTGGATCAGAAGGCAAAGAGCACAATATCGTTGTGTGTCTTAGATTCATTATTGCTGAAAGTTTTAAGATAAGCTACAAGAAAGGCTTTGTGGGACAAGTTAGGGGATTTGTATCAATATAAGACCTTCGTGAACAAATTTTTCCTATGGAAAAAGTTGTATAACTTGAGGATGAGGGATGGAGACTCTGCAACAGAGCATCTGAATGCCTTCAAAACTGTGGTAAATCAGTTAGTATATGTTGAAAAGAATGGCACTACAAAAAGGATTGTAGATCTAAAAATCCTAAGAAAGGAAAGGTATTTGATGATGCTCCTTCTGCAGATGTAAAAAAATCTCAAATGAAGGTGGAGATGTACACCTAGTTTCTTCTTCAAGTAAAAACGTAGATCATGAGGCATGGTTGATTGAAACAAGTGCATCCTTCCACATGACTCCTCATAGGGAGTGGTTCTATGAATATAAGAAGTATGATAGTGGTGATGTCTTCCTAGGTAATGACAGGAAGACAAGAATCATATGAAGAGGAAAAGTGAAACTAAAGTTGGTAGCTTGAAGGATTACAACACTTCTTGGTGTTATGCACATTCCTGTATTGGCTAGAAATCTAATATTTGTAAGCAAGATGGATGATGTAGGTGTAAACAAAATGTTTGAGAAAGATACCTGCAAGATGGTTCGAGGAGCACTGGTATTGATGAGGGGACCTCAAATCGGAACTCGGTACAAAATTTTGGGTAGTACTGTTATTGATGGGTGCAAAAATTATGTCGTTCTTGAAAGTGGAGTTGAAAATGTTGTAGTCTTTAGTGAAAAGACTATGTTATGGCATCAAAGACTATGACATATTGGAGAGAAGAGCCTTTAAATACTACATGGTAATGGTATGGTAGAAGGTATGTCTAATTTCTCTCTATATTTTGATTTATGTGAAAAAACTTTATATGGGAAAAAAATCAGGTGAGTTTTCCCTTTAGTTCTAAGAGGGTAGAGAGAATATTAGACCTTGGGCACAATGACGTGCTTAGACCTATGTTAGTTTCTACACTAGGTAATTTTTTGTATTGCATCTCATTTATGGATGAATTCTTGAGGAATACATCGATATATATCCTCAGGAAGAAATCTAAAGTCTTTGATAGGTTTAAAGAAGTTAAGGCTCTAGTGGAAAATCAGATAGAAAAGAAGAACAAGTTGTTGAGGACAAATAATGGTGAAGAGTTCTACAAGAAGGAATTTGAAAAGTTTTGTAAGAATTGTGGTATAGCATGACAGAAGAATAATCCATACACACCTTAAGAGAATGGAGTTGCAAAAATAATGAACATGACATTGATGGAAAAGGCAAGGAGCATGCTTAGTGGTGCTAGATTAGGGCAGGAATTCTGGGCAGGTGGTAGTGGATATTACATGTTACCTATTTGATATATCACCTTCATAAACATTGGAGGATAAGACTCCACATGAGGTATGGACTAGTAAGAAACCTTCTCTCTTGCATCTTAGGGTATTTGGCTGATCCAGGGGATCCAAAATATGCTCAAACATAGAAGTGCTCAAATTCTCCTAAAATCAATGCCAAATTGTATGTCTCATCGTGTTGATTCCAACGATGCTTAAATCGCCTCAATTTGACACCATATGAGGAATTTATCTTGTTCTGAAGTTTTTGGCAAATTACTAAAAAATCAATTTGCAAGGTTGATTGGACAAAGTACGACTACCATGTGGAAGCTCGTATAATGAAATCACGTTGACATCAGCAGGATGATTGGGCTGTATGATGGTTGGATAGGCCAATCCTGAGTTGACACATGGTAGCTGATGGTTGGACAGTGGCGAACGAATAGAGTTTGGAAACTTGGGCCAATGAGCAGGTGACACATGGCCCAATGACAGGGTGCCACATGGCACCCATGATTGGACCAAAATTTGTTCAGTTGATCGATTAACACTTTGCAAGGATCGAACTTTTGACCACATAAAAACTAATGGAATTCCTTACCACTATGCCACATGTACCACTTATTAAACATAGTGGCAACGGCTATTGATAAACAATATTGGTCTTGTCCTTTGGGGGAGGGCTAGGCAGGTGAGCTCACCTGACCAGCCTAGGTCCAAGTCACTTTTATTACACTATGACAATGGCAAAAGTAGATAGGGTGGGGCACGTGGCACCTGGCCCATGCCTCGTCCTGTGGTCTTATCGTTCCATGAAATTGTTGATGAAAGGCTTAGAAGGGGAGAGCACGTGGCACCCTACTTGCACCTAGCCATTGGTTCCATTACACCTTAAATGACCAGGAATAAGGTCAGTGGGCATGGGGGTTGGTCAACCATCCAACAAATTTCACCTAACACAACAGGTTTCATGGCCAAACCTGCCACCTATAGTTGCAAAATTGTTGCTTTGCAAGGCAGCTAAAGACTAGTTTCATTGCCAGTTTTGACAAAGGGATGAATTTGTAGAACAATTAGCAAAGAAATTAAAAAGGAGTTCTAACTTGGCCATTTTTAACCTTTTTAAGCCCAAGAATAGCCTACAAAGGGGTTTTGGGTTCTTCTGGACACAATGGAAGTGCTATTTTTGAGATTTGAGCATATAATATGAAGGGCCACCATTGGAAGTAGGGGCTAGAGATGTAACCCGGGTGGGTGAACTTTGTCATCAAATTGTTGTTTTGTGATGCTGCTTGTTGTCAAATTTTCACTATTAAAATCTGCAAAATTTAACTTATTTTGTGTACTTTTGCAATATCGATCCATTTCCCATAAGAAATAAACTAGCTTGCTTTGCATGAAACCTTCAATTTTAATTTTAGATTAGTTTGGTATCAAAGCATGGTTGTTGTGAAGGTTTGATAGTTTTTGCAAGTGTTTTCTTGAATGATTACAAGGTCTAAATTGAAAAGAGGATAAGGAGTGCTTGAAGAACCAAACCCTCAAATTGGTTCAAGGAGGCCACAAACTCTACCAATCATGGCACATGAAGAAGGATAGGAGCTTATGTCTGAGGATGAGAGAGACATTAGAAAGGCTTTCTAAGATATGTCTGAGATTGTGAAAGTGGTGTACAATGAGAGGACAACAATGTTGCATATAGAAAGTTCTAATCAGCCAAAAGGTAATGGTCGTGATGGTATCAAGCCTCCACCTCCAACTACTCCTTCACCTCCATCTTCACCTCCATCCTCACCTTCTTCATAGCATAGACCTACTCCTCCATCTCCTTTGATTAAGCTTGATGTCAAGTTTGAATTGCCTATGTATAATGGGGAAGTAAATGCGGAAAAGTTAGATAATTGGGTTCGTCAAATTGAAGTCTATTGTAGGACTCAAAAGATTGTTTATGATTTCAAAAGGATCCAACTTGATTCTCTTTGTTTAGAAAGTGCAACCTTCATCTTGTGGGAGGCCATAAATCAAGAAGATTTGAAGAAAAGTGGTAAAATCATCTCTTATTGGAATGCTTTTATAGTTGCATTAAGAAGGAAATTTTATCCATTAGCTTAAATGCAAAAATAAATTATGGATTAGCAAAGTTTTAGACAAGCTAAAGGTTAGAGTTACTAAAGTTACACAGAAGAATTTAGAAGAAGACCTTTAATCTTGGGTGTTGATTTGTCTTCACAAGATATTGTCCTTAAATACATAGTTGGATTACATAGTTATTTGAGACATCCTATACTTATGTTTAATCCCACCAATCTAGATGAAGTATGTATTCAAGCAACTCATTTAGAATCAAGAGGAAAGAATGTCCCTCAAGAGACTGGCAAGAAACCTTTCAAATTTGGAGACAAAAGAAAGGGGAAGTTTAAATACAAAGGAAAAAAGAATGCTACTATCAAGAAAGAGGGATAGAAAGGTACCTGTAAACATTGTTAAAAAGAATTCCATGATGAAGATCACAGTTGGAAATTACATCAAGAAATGAGACCAAAGAAGTTTAATAACAGGGGGAAACAAAAGACTGTTTCTACAAATCAACAAGATCTAGGATCTGATTTAGGCAATGGAACCAAAATCACACCCATGGGATTGAAAGGTATAGATTCTAATGCAAGTACTATTTCCTCTAGTAAGTCTGTTGAATCTCAAAATGGTAAAGAAAGAAGCGAGTATTTCCATATCAGGAACATTACGAAACATACAAAAGTTGAGACATTTCTTGATAGTGGATCCCAAATCAATCTTATCTCTGAAGCAATTGTCAAGAAACTAAGTTTAGAAAATACGCCTCATACTAAAACTTCCCTTTGGGTTGGGTATGTGATTATGCCAAATTACAAGTGACAAGAAAATGTAAACTCGAATTCTTCATCACTGCTAATTTTATAGATGAGGTAGAGCTTGATGTTGTACCACTTGATATTTGTGGAATTCTTTTAGGGATTCCATACTTGTATGGCCAAAAATACATATTATATTGTCATGAGAAAAAATATCATCTTTTTAAAGATGGAATTGACTACTTTTTTGTAGCACATCGCAAGAATATGAACTTATCTCCTGTTAGTGCTAGTCAAATGAAAAGGTTTGTAAATGATAGTAAATTTGTTGTTTTTGTTGATGATTAAAGCTAAAGATACTGCTACATATGAAGCTTTCACAGGATTTGATTCGAAACTCAAACATGAATTGGTTGAAGTTGTTTACACTTATGACAATATGTTTTAGGAACCTGAAGAGTTGCCTCCAAAAAGAGGAATCCAACATGATATTCACTTGCGGCAAGATGCACTACCTCCAAATACTTGCATGTATAGAATGCCAATTTTGGAGAAAGCAGAGATGAAGAAGAAAATTAAAGAGTTTCTTGATAAAGGGATCATTAGGCCTAGCATGTCTCCTTGTGGGTCTCATATTGTTTTGGTTCCAAATAAATATGGTACATGGTAAGTTAGTATGGATTTCTGAGATTTGAACAAGATCATGGTAAAAAATCGTTAACCTGTTACTCGTATTGATGATTTTCTAGATCAGTTAAAGGAAGTTGTTTATTTTACTGTGTTAGATTTGAGAAGCAGTTATCATTAGATAAGGATTGTTGAAGATGGTATTTGGAAAATTTCTTTCAAGACAAAACAAGGTTTCATCGAATGATTGCAGAGATGAAGAAGAAAATTAAAGAGTTGCTTGATAAAGGGATCATCAAGCCTAGCATGTCTCCTTGTGGGTCTCCTATTGTTTTGGTTCCAAAGAAATATGGTACATGGTGGATGTGTGTGGATTTCTGAGATTTGAAAAAGATCATGGTAAAGAATCATTACCCTCTTACTCGTATTGATGATTTTCTAAACCAGTTAAAGGAAGTTGTTTACTTTACTATGTTAGATTTGAGAAGCAGTTATCATCAGATAAGGATTGTTGAAGATGATATTTGGAAAATTGCTTTCAAGACAAAACAAGGTTTCTTTGAATGGTTACTTATGTCGTTTGGGATTTTCAATGCACCTGCCACATTCATGAGAGTTATGAATGATGTGTTGCGACCATTTCTTAGTTATTTTGTCATAGTCTACTTAGATGATATTATGATTTTCAATAATACTCGTGAAGAGCATGTCAAGCATGTGAAACAAGTTTTATATGTCTTGAAAAATGAGAGGTTGTATTTGAAGATGTCTAAATGTGAATTTGGGAAACCCTCTTTAGTTTATTTGGGTTATATTGTAGGAGGGGGTGAATTGAGGATCAATCCCTCAAAAGTTGATGTCATTGTGAATTGGCCTAAACCCAATAATGTAACAGAATTTAAGAGATTTTTGGGAGCATTCCAATATTTGAGAAATTTTATCTCTAACTTCTCACTCATTGTAGCACCACTACATTCTTTGACAAGTGTGAAACAAGTCTTTCAATGGGGAGGCAAGCAACAGAAAGCCTTCAACACTTTGAAAGATAAAATCAATCTATCACCATTTCTATCACTTCTAAATCATAAGTAGCCATTTCAAATTCAAATCGATGCAAGTGAATATGTTATGGGAGTAGTTTTGATGCAGCATGGTAAGCCAAGATGTTATCATTTTGAGACCTTTACTAGTGCAATAATTAACTATCCAACTTATGATAAGAAGTTGTATTCTTTTCTACAAAGAATGACGAAATGGAAGCATTATTTTGATGGGTAAAGAAACTCTTATTCATACTTACCATCAACCTTTGCAATATTTACAATCGCAAACCAAGATACAACAAGCTAGACATTTTAGGTGGATCGGATTCCTACAATAATTTCATTTGGTAATCAGGTATAAGAAAGGTATATACAACAAAATTGCATATATTTTATCAAGGAATATTGTTAATGTATTTTTTATTCTTAAGCATAACTCAACCATGCATGAAAGTTATATTGAACAGTGTGCTCAAGATAAAAAATTTAAATATGTTTATGAAAATTTGAGTCAAGGAAATCATGTTGAAGATTTGGATTATCTTGTTCATAAAAAGTTTTTATATCATATCGGAAAGTTATGTGTTCCATAGGGTGAAAGATTCAATGTCATAAGGGAAGCCCACACTTCTCTTATTGTTGGCCGCTTTGGTGTAGGAAAAATAGTTGCTCAAATTCAAAGGTATTGTTATTGGTATCGCATGAATGAAATTGTTTCAAGATAAGTGAAAGGATGTTCTATGTGTGCTACTATAAATTGAAGAAATAAAGAAATTGGGTTTGTACACTCCACTTACATTTTCTTCATGTCCTTCAGAAATTATTTATATGGATTTTGTTGGGGGAATACCAACGTCTAGGAAAGGTCTATGTTGTTGTGGATCGTTTCAGCAAAATATGTGTATTGATGCCATGTAAGAACCATGTTATAGCTAAAAAAACCACAAAGATGTTCTTCCAAAATGTATGGGTTCACTTTGGGTTACCCACTTCTATTATTTCTGATCGAGATTCTTGATTTTTTGGAAGTTTTGGTCAAGTTTATGGGAACTCATGGAAACAAAGTTAAACAAGAACAACGCATTTCATCCACAAACTGACAACCAGACAAAAGAAGTAAATAGAAAAATAGTGGCTCTCCTTTTTGGATATTGTGGTAGGCATCATAAACTTTTGGATGAGCATTTTCATTACATCCAACATGCCTACAATCATGCCCAACATTCATCTACACAAGTATCTCCATTTGAAGCTTGTTTGGGTTCTTTTCCAAAGTCTCCTTTGGATTTAATCTTTGGTAAAGATATATCAATAGATGGACATAGTGATGTGGACAAAGACAAGCATTTCATTGAATAAATTGAGCTAGTGCATCAAAGGGTATAATAACAACTAGATAAAAGAAAATCCAAGTACAAAGAAAGACATGATAAGCATAATGTTGATACCATATGTAAAAACTCTCATTCAAAATATAAAAATAATTACATCAATTTATATGATTAATAATGAACACCCAACTATTCAACTATTTAACATAGAGTTTTGAAAAAACCATGAGTAGAGACAACTTACTTGTATCAACGATATTCCTTACTTGTGCTTTTGGAGTTAAATTCTCTTTGAATTCTGCGAACCACAAAAAATATTTTGGGGATGACTCTCCACCCAATCGTAGGCTTAGCTACGCATAATATTTCTACAGCTAGCCACCCCCAAGTCCTTAATCAACGTACTACTACCATTGAAATCTTTTGTTTTAGAACACTCTTCTACCAAGAGAATGGATGAATGAATGAACAAATGTCTCTTATCCTCCTCATCGTCCACTAAATAAACCAAAAAATAGAAAGGGGTCTGCATGCACACATTCCATCTGTCAATATGCAACTTTTATTTCTTTATTTTAAGTTTTACTTAATATAATATTTCTCTTAATTTAACTCTTTCTTATTTTATTCCTTTTTACTTTTTGTTAACTTTACTTATTTTTACTATTTTTATATTTTACTTTTATACATATTTATTTAGAACTCTAATTTGTTATTTACTAATTTATTTATTTATTATTATTATATTTTCTTCATTATTTATTATTTATTTACTATTATTATCTTTATTTATTCTTTATTATTTATTTGCTATTATTATATTTTCTTTATCTTTTACTATTTATTTACTACTATTATATTTTCTTTATTGTTTAGTATTTATTTACTTATATTTAAATATTATATTATATTATTATTATTATTATGGCACATTACATACCCCCCCTCCTTAAGGAACTTTGTCCCGAAGTTAAGTTGAATCATTTAACATTTTATTTATTTAGTTATTTATTACTTCAAGTTTGCCCTACACCCTCTTCTGAATTAGTATAACCAACATGTATCAAAAGTTTCCATAACACCTAGGAAATCCCAAGGAATCTCTATCATTTTCCCAACTTTCGGAACCAGACATAAGCCTCATTTGTCTATACCATAGCCTATGGCTGGCCCCAAGGCTTAGACCTCATCTGCCCCAAGGCAGACATTCGGTCCCAGTACTCAATGACTTTGTGCATCTCACAAGGTTGTCCCACTCCCTCCACACTCACTAAGGTACACAACCCCAAGCATGAAATTCCTTACACCTCCACTAGACTTCGTCATCCCAATCCAATATCAGGCACTTGGCCTCCTCAAGATGGTCCCATAGCCCCTCAAAAGTTATCCATCAAGAACTATATAAGATAAAGGAACCACTAGCATATGTTGTGTTGATTGAGTTTGTCCCCAGTCCATATGGTATGGGCTCCGATGAGATCATCAATCAAACCGTCCCTCTCGACCCATTTACGGATTTCCTGTTGATCACCACATCTCAACATGCAACTAATGCATTAGTTATAAAATCATAGTATCATAGAAAATAATCGATATGCCAAGTCTTTCATGTCATCATGAGAACATAACATCATTGTTAATCATCACATTTTGGATAGTAAAGAGCTACATGCTCATGAATGTCATAAATCTACATGCAATTACCACATACTTCACTTCATGAAATACAATCATAAGTTATAACATCAAACATATATCATGACATCATAAACTAACCACATGTCAATATAACCTCATAACATAACATCATAATCCCTATGCCACATTATGCATATCATATCCTTCATGAGTATAAAACATCATTATCACTAAAAAAATCAATAAATTAGCATCACATATGCATGCCATAATTAACCTCTCATCAGAACTATCCATTTACTACATACCCTCACATCATGAAACATCCTCACAACATTATAATTCAACATTTCCGTGTTGACATAATAAATAATTGAAACCATAACATCATACATAGTACCATAGTGTATCAATAAAATATGATTCAGATGTTTTAGATTTTTTTTTAAATTTCTCATGTCGAACAGGTATTTATCTAGGAGAAGTTATGCAATCTTATCTACTTCACCACAAATTAATAAAAAATAAGGAAAGTCATATTCGAGCAAAGTCAATCAAATAATCCTTATATATGCATAAATAATCACCATGAATCATCTCATATAATTTCAATCATTTACATCAACAATAAATTTTCATTTCATAAGTCAAATCATTATCTCTAACTATTATTTTGAAATGGAGTTGTCTTTAGTGCGACTTTTTGGAAGCTTTTACGGTGAGTATTTCCGGTCAAATTTCTCTAAAATCTGGCAGGAATTTATTGAAATCACAAGCTTGATGGCTAATCCTGTGCAATCGAAGTGCCCTAGGGTTTTCGAGGGTGTTGAATCCATATATACAGTCAAAAAACTAGTTTAAATAACACATATCAAGATTTTGCCTCAATTTTTTCCACCAAATTATGACATCGGAAAGTCCAAAAAGTCACACTAAAGACAAACAATACTATGCGGTCATTTCATTTATTTTGAACATCAATATTTCCCTACATGAATATGCACTTCAACCAAACATTCAGTTCAAGAATAACATAATAATGAGAAAACTTATTTTGTTGTGAACAGGGTTTCAAAGTTATCCATGACATTTGGAGATTCATAAAGCTTTTTAAGATAGGAATTCCAGTCATGTAAAGAAATTTTATTATTATATTTAGTTTTCGTAGTTAGAATCCACCTCCAGTATTTCTTAGGAGCTACCTTAGAAAGGTGTAAGAGAATCTCTTGTATTTTACGAATATACTACCTTTTTTTTCCGTTTAGTTAGGGCTTTGTATATTTTTATCTTGCCAATTTTAAGAGATTCATCAACAACTTCCTTAATTTCTCTCCTCACACTTTTACAATCTTTGTCATACCATGGGTTGGTTTTGCTATTTCTTTTATTACTTGAAATTTCAATTGAGAACTTGTTAATAGAATATGAGAGGGTTGTAGTAAAATTATGATAGAGATCTTCTATGTTGTCTATACTGGATAAAGGAAGCAAATTAGTTTTTAATTCATTTAGAAAGAGATCTTTTTTATTTCTATCAAATATTAACTTCTTTTGGCTATAAGGATTATCTTCTCTGGGATCTCTATGCATGACAAAATTGAGAGTTATAAGTAATGGCCTATGATCAGAGTCAGGCTCGTGGTCGTTTAAGATGTCAAAATTTGCTATTTCGTTGTATAGAGGGAGATCAGAGATAAAATAGTCTAGCATGCTACTACCAAGCCCATGGATGCAGGTCATCTGGCTAGAATTGGGCCACTTCTTTAGACTGTTGCAAACTATGAGATCCTAAGCACTACAGAGCTTGACTAGCTCTAACCTAAACAAATTCTCCCTGAGGTCTTCAAAGATCCTTTTGTACTAGCTAGCCAGAGGAAGGTCTTCATCTAACCAAATAGAATTAGGGTTGGAATGATTGCTTAGAAGAATGGCTTGGTTGCTTGAAGTTCGAGCATTAAAGTCACCCATTAAAAGGATATTGCCTTCATTTCTTAGGCTAGAAATATCATTCTCTAAACCATTGTAAGGAGTATTTTTATCTAGATTCTTTTTCCTATAGAAGTTAGAATTGATGGGGAGGAAATAAAAGATTTCTATGTAGGTCTTTTTAGCATAAATGTCAGTAATTTCTATCCAACTATATTGGTTGTAAGGGTCGTTTTTATAAATCCTAGCATGGGGAGAGATGTTCTTCTTAATGTAACAAACTATACCCCCAATGCCTCTACGGGAGTATCGCTTTTTCCAGGTGGACCATAATGTAAAGCCATCTATGTTAGGGACCTTAGATTTTTCATGCTCCCAAGTTTCAACAAGCAAAATAATATCAACATCATTCGAGATCCAACTTAACTTGGGGCCTTTGTTCCATGGAAAACCCCGACAGTTCCAAGAAAGAATCCAGAGCATGTTGAATTGCTATTTATTATTATCTTTTTGGTTTCTATCTCGAATAACGACTTTTCTATTTCTGATTATTGCTCATTTTCCTTCCTTCCTAGCTTCCTTTACCTTTTGAACCTTATTTCTCAATTCTGCTTGATCTTCTGGAATGAGAACTTCATTTATAAATATTCTCGTTCCTTTTAGACTTGAGGTTTTAGTAAGTATGTCATACTTATGGTCAGTAGAGCTCACCTTTATTCGGATCAACCTTCATTTATTCTCAGTTAGTTTCCCCAACTTTCTTGCTTCTGTGAGACACAAATTTTCAATTTGTAATTTGTTATGTAATTCTGTCTGGGCTATGGCTAAAGTATCCTCGTCTACCTCCTCTTTCAAACCGAAGATTATAAAGTATCCTCGTCTACCTCCTCTTTCAAACCGAAGATTATAAGGTTCAAGGCCCTTTTGTTACGCTCATGGTCTAATTCTATCAACTTTTTCATTTCATCTTTAATTGGCTTAATATCTAATTTACCTGCCACACTATTTAGGGTGAGATGGCTATTAACTTTTTCTTCTAGCTCTTTAATCATGTCCTTTTTTTAAGACTCTCTAAAGTATCAACATCTACTTGCTGGGATGTTTGGTTCATATCTTGTCTCCATTGCCTCCATCTTATTCTCCAATAGTTCTATTTTGTTTTCTATTTGTTTTTGGATCTTGTCTTCTAAAGATGTGAATTTATTTTCTAGCATGGCTGCTAACTCTATTTGTAGTTTGACTTCTCTTTCTTCTCTAGGCTTCTCTAAAGACTCTATATACTCATAAAGGCTCTATAGAGTAACTGTGCTAGGTCTACCTCTGATATTCTTTAATAATTGTGGTGAATTATTCATACTTGAAAATATATGAAGACATATGTAATATATAAAACTAAATTTTTTTTTCTAATAAAAAAAATTATATTCACTTAAAAATTATATTAATTTCTGTAACTATTAATTATTACAATTTACTTCACAATCAATCAATTTTTTATATAATTTTCCAATATTAATTTCCATAACTATTAATTATTGCCATTTACTTCACAATCAATCAATTTTTTATATAATTTTCCAATAAATACAATAAATTTTTATTCTTTAAAAACCATATTAGTTTCTGTAACAATTAATTATTACCATCTACTTCATAATCAATCAATTTAGTATATAATTTCCCAATAAATACAATAACGTTTTATTCTTTAAAAATGCTACTCTATTCGTTTTCACTAAATAAATAAATATTTTTTAAATCAACTTTTTCTTATCAACGCCAAAACTTTTACTTGAAATATTAATGGGATAAAATTTTAAAAAATTATAATTATTTAAATCTCGGTTCAGTTATTTGCAGAATCTAACCATCCACCCGTGACTTTTATTTTTTTATAAACAGAAATTAATCAGTGTTTTTATGGTCACATATTTCAATTTTTCATTGTAAAATTTCAAATTCATATTATAATAAAATTGTTATAATCTATATTATTTTCTGCAAAATATTACCACCACTGGCACAATCATTTTTATATTTATTTTCTATATTTATATTTATATTTAAGGGGTAGTCTTTATTTCATATTCTAAGAAAATGGCACCACCATTGAAACGATGTATTTAAATTTGTTGCACTGCAAGTGTCACTAGTCGGTTTTGAATCAACAACTTTGCACGTGTCTCGGTTCTCAAAAAGGCTACCGATATGAATTCTTTGTTAGGAAGTACTTTCAACGTTTACTTGAAACGCTTATCCAACTTGATTTCTTGTGACCTTAGATAATAGTTTCCTTCACTTTGAAAGTATTTTCTCAAACATTTTTTTGGTTATGAAAAAAAATTAACAAATAAAATAACCAATAATGTTATTGTCATGGATGGGCTATTGCCAAAATTTGAAATTTGGTTGTTTTTAATTTCACCACAAACAAAATTATGGATAAATTTAATTAAGCAATTTTCTCGAACTTTTACCTAGAGCTCACAAAGAGTTGAAACCACTTTTGATACCATATGCAACAACCTAGATTCAAAATATATAAATAATAACATCAATTTATATGATTAATAATCAACACCCAACTATTCAACTATTTAACATAGATTAAAAAAAAAACATGAATAGAAACAACTTACCTATATCGACGATATTCGTTACTTGTGCTTTTGAAGTTGAATGCTCTTTGAATTCTCCGAACCACAACAAAGATTTTGGGGATGACTCTCCACCCAATCGTAGGCTCACATGCACATAATATTTCTACAACTAACCACCCCTCAGCGATCAATCAACGTACCATGGAATCCTTTGTCTTAGAACATTTTTCTCCCAAGAGAATGGATGAAGGAATGAATGCCTCTCATCCTCCTCAACATCCATTAAATAGATCAAAAAATAGAAAGTGGTCTGCATGCACATATTCCATATTCCATGTGTCAACATGCAACTTTCATTTCTTTATTTTAAGTTTTATTTAATATAATATTTATCTCAATTTAATTCTTTCTTATTTTACTCCCTTTTACTTTGTGTTAACTTTACTTATTTTCACTATTTTTATAGTTCTCTTAATTTAACTACTTTTTTTTCTTTTTTTTAATTTTCGTTAACTTTACTTATTATTTACTATTTTTATAGTTTAATTATATCTATATCTATATCTATATATATATATATATATATATATTTAGAGCTCTAGTTTGTTATTTACTATTTTACTTATTTATTATTATTATATTCTCTTCGTTATTTATTATTTATTTACTATTATTATATTTCCTTTATTATTTATTTAATATTATTATCATTTTTTTTGTTTTTACTATTTATTTACCATTATTATATTTTCTTTATTGTTTATTATTTATTTACTTATATTTTAATATTATATTATTTTATTTATTATTATTAGGGGACATTACAGTTGTTCATGATTTCCAAATGGGAGATGAAGTGTGCTTGTACATCAACAAGGAAAGACTACAAGGTGAAAGTAAAAATCTCAAGCCCATGAGATACGGTCCTTTCAAATTTTTTGAGAAGATTGACAGTAATGCTTTCTGATTAGTTTTGTCACCTTACATGCAAATTTATTTTGTTGAGAATGTGGAAAAATTGATATTGTATGAGCCTCCAATGATTGATGATTAATAAGAGAATGTTCATATTCTATCTATGGAAGATTTTTCTCTTGAATATTTAAATGAGTTGCAGGAAGACTCAATTCTTGACAGGAGAATAAAGACTTCACGCAGAAGCGATGTGGAATATCTTTGAGTGGGGCTCAAAGGTACCAATCCAAGTAAAGCAAGGTGGATTGA
Organism: Pinus tabuliformis; assembly: GCA_031772625.1. NCBI lineage: Eukaryota > Viridiplantae > Streptophyta > Pinopsida > Pinales > Pinaceae > Pinus > Pinus tabuliformis. The sequence goes on from CM062807.1 coordinate 84,255,243, forward strand.
GATCGAGAAAGTGAGGGAGTTGTACCATTTCTTACTTTATGAGTAAAAAGACAAACTTTTGGTGGTTCAAAAGCTTCTAGTGGGGAGGAATGATCTAGGGCATCCAAAATATGTTCAAAAATCAAGGTGCTTAAATTCTCCCATAATCGGTTTGAAATCATAGATCTCATCATTCTAATTCTAATTCCAATGACGCTTGAATCGTCTCAATCTTACACCATATGAGGAAGTTATTGTGTTCTAAAGTTTTTGGCAAACAACTAAAACGTCAACATGCAAGGTTGATTGGGAAATGTACGACTACCACATAGAAGTCCATATGATGACATCATGTTGACATCAGCAGGCTAACCGGGTGGTACTATGGTCGAATGGGCCACTCTCGAGCTCACATGTGGCAGTTGATGGTTGGACGATGGTGGGCGAATAGAGTTTGGACACTTGGGCCAATGAGCAGGTGACACGTGACCTAATCACAAGGCACCACATGGCACCTCGAATTGTACCAATTTTTTTTAAGTCGACCAATTAACACTCTGTTGGGATCGAACTTGTGACCGCATACAAATTAATGGAACACCTTGCCACCATTGCACAGGTACCACTTATTAAACATAGTGGCAATCATTATTGATAAAAATATCGGTTTTGTCAATGGGGGGAGGGTTGGGCCAGCAGGCTCGCTCGACCGACCTAACCCCAAGTCACATGTGTTACACCGTGACCATGGAAAAGTGGAGAGGGTGAGGCGTGTGACACTTGGCCCACACCTCAGCACGTGGTCTTATCATTCAATGTAGTCATCGACGAAAGGCTTGGGACGGGTAGGCGCATGCCACCCTTCCCGCAGACCAGCTCATGGTTTTATTACACCTCAAATGACCAGGAGCAAGGCCGGTAGGCGGGTGGCCTCTGGCCTACGTCCCATGGTCACATTACTTTCCTACATAGGAGTTTTTGAGTGTTCTGGACACAATGATAGTGTCATTTTTGCAATCTGAGCATTGTATGTTTATGCAATTTCACATTTGAGCATATAACATAAAGGGCCACCACTAAAAGATGGACTCCAAGACGTAGCCTAGGTGTGGTGAACTCTGTCATCAGATTTGTGTTTTGTGATGTTGTTTTTTGTCTATTTTTCACTGTTAAAATTTGCAAATTTAACTTAGTTTATGTACCTTTGTAATATCGATCCATTGCTCATAAGACATAAACTAGCTTGCAAAACTTTACATGAAACCTTCAATTTTAATTTCAGATCATTGGCTGTGATGCATATATACATGTTCCAAAGGAGAAAAGAACCAAGTTGGATAGTGAATTTGAAAGGTACATCTTTATTGGGTATAAAGATCATGGTTTAAAAGGTTATAAGCTTTGGAACCCAGAAACAAGGAAGGTTGTGTCTAGTCGAGATGTGGTTTTAGAGAAGTAAAAGATGTCATGAAACAAGAAGTCCTAATAATGGAAAAGGAACCAAAGAAGATAGAGTTTGATCTAAAGGATGAAGATTCAAACTCCACAGAATAACGAGAATCATAAGAAGAAGAACCACACACTCTGGTTTTGAAGAGATCATTTGGCGAAAGAAGGTAGCTAGAGGGGTGTAGTCCATCTAATTTCTATTCAAATTTTTCTTTATATATTACTGATGATGATCCTAGAACTATTAGGGAGGCAGTGGATTTAGAGGATGAGAAACTATGAAAGAAGACCATGGTTGAAGAAATGACATCTTTGGACAAAAATAAGGTGTGGTATTTGGTAGAGTTGTCGGTTGGAAGAAAACCCATTGGCAGAAAATGGGTTTTTAAGAAGTAGATGAATGCAAAAGGAAAAGTGGAGAAATAAAAATACCAGTTAGTAGCGAAAGGTTATTCCTATGTGCTAAGAATTGCTTTTGGTGATAATTTTTCTCTTATTTCCTAGTTAGTTTATATTAGATCACTTTTATCTGTTGTTGCTGCTTTTGATTTTGAGGTAGACCCAATTGTCCTCTAAATTCGACATGAAGAATATTGATGTTGCAAACTTCATTTTGGGTATGGAAATTAAATGGGATTGGGCAAAGAGGAAGCTCTGGTTAAACCGGAGGAAGTATGCAATATTGTAGAGGTGTAATATGCAGGGTAGTAAACCAATGAAGGTTCATATTCCTGTAAGTGTAAAGTTATTTGTATAATAGTGTCCTGAAACAAGGGAAGAGGAAGAGGAAGAGGACATGTCTCATGTTCCATATGCCAACATAGTTGATAGTTTGATGTATGCAATGGGAGTATTGAGTAGGTTTACGTCAAAACAAAAGAAGGGGCATTGGACAACACTAAAGTGGTTTTTCAAATATCTACGTGGCACTAGTGATTATGGTTTGTGCTACCAAGAAAGACTAGGATTGGATAGAGTGTTGGACATATGTGGTTTTGTTGATGCAGATTGGGTTGGAGATATAGACCATAGAATTTCTACAAGTGGGTATGTGTTTAACCTATTTGGATGAGCAGTCAGTTGGATGAGAAAGAAACCATTTGTATTGGTACTTTGAACTACAGAGGTTAAATACATGGTAGCCACTCATGCAAGCAAGGGAGCATTTTGGTTGCAGAGATTGTGTTCAAGTATGGGGTTGGTACAACAAGCTATAAGGATAGATTGTGACAACCAAAGTGAATTTTTCTTAGTAAAGAACCCTACTTATCATTTGAAAATAAATCATATTGATGTTTAGTATCACTTTGTAAGGGATATGGTTGAAGACAAAAAGGTGTTACTGGTAAAGGTGGGAAGTTTGAATAATGTTGCATATGCATTGACAATGTTTGTGAGCACTAAGAATTTTACTTGGTGTAGAGAAACAATGGGTGTTATAGCCTTATACCAATGAATGTAAACTCCTACGACCCCTTATATGCAAAAAAAAGAACAAGTGGGAGAATGTTGGGTATGTTTTATACTATTTACATGACTAGTCTTAGGCATTGTAACGTTATGTTGGGGGTTGTAGAGGGAATGATGGTTTTTGCAATGGTATTTCGTAGATCTTGTCAAGAGAACTATGATTATGCTCTAATCCAAGGTTAATGGATTGGGATCTATGAATGCTTTGACATGTATACAATGTATTGTAACATTGAAAGGAATATAAGTTCAAAATATCTTTTCTTATATCGTTAATTTAAGATAAAAATTAACATTGATAAATTTAAAATAAAAATAAGGTATAACAAAGATAATAGTCCAAGAAGTCTAGAAGCTCATGTCAATTTCATGGTTCTAATCTGGATCAGCATGCTCTGGAACATAGCTGCATGGCCGGAGAGTGGTTTTATGCCTTGCAGGTTCCTCCAAGTTATTTAATAAAATTAGAACCTTGGGAACTTACGTTAGGAGGTGCCTGCAACCCATTCATTCTCATCCCCCTGTCACTCTCATGAACATCAACTGGAACATGAAGGGGATAGTTATTTATTGAATGCCGCATAAGAGTTCTTAGCAGAGGTCAAGCAGGTCTTCGTTTAAAAGGCGAGAGGTCAAGCAGAACATAATAGAGCCCCCTGCATTTCCAATAATGTTAGGCCGAGAGTGGGAGTTGGAGCACCGATGCCAATAACCCTTATGCAACATTCAATAAGAAACCATCAACTTCATATAATTCCAGCTAATTTTCATTATAGTCACAGAGGAATGAAAATGATTGAGCTACAGGAACCTCCTGAGGTAAGTTCCCAGAGTTCTAACTCTTTATGAACTTGGAGGAACCTTCAAGGCACAAAGTCACTCATGGGCCATGCAACTACCTCTTTAGAGTAGCCGTACGACTTCCAAGCAAATATCCAAATCAGGTAGCTCACAATCACCATTACTTCAAATTTTCCATTGTCTTATGATGTACTGAAAGCGTGGACGAGACACACATGACTGGGTTGCGATCGAAGAAGCAAATATCAGAGACAAATGACACTGAAGTGGAGAATAACTCCCAGAGCCTATCAATTGGTGGTCATCCACTTGCTCAGTTTAATGAAACCGATTCTCATCAAGAAAATGGAATTCCAGTTCAACAAAGCGATTGGTGGATGTGTTTGTGCTATTGAAATTGAAACTCAAACAGAGAAGAAGAAGAAGCAGGAGGTTATTGAATTTGTGAATGTTGAAATAAGCAGGAGGTTCATGAGTCCGTGAATATTGAAATTGGATGTTAATTTGAATTTCAGTAGAGTTGATGTTTATCCTTTAACTCGGGTAAAAGAAAAAAAGTAGCTATCTTCCAAAGAGTAATTTCAATTAAATAAAATAAAGTTGAGTTTCAAACAAGATGAAAGTAGGAAAACATTTCTACTATGCAATTTAAAAGAAGTTTTTATTTTTTTATTTAGAATTTATTGAAATTAAATTATTAAAAGATTAAAAAATAGTAAAAAACAAATTATACATTTTTTGTTTATGAAATTTAAAATAAGATATTTTATTATTGATTTTTAAAATAAAAGATTTAATCTCTCCCTTCCAAGTTAAGATATGGATCTAGGTTGTTATATATAAGTTTATAAATGTAAAATTTCACTTTTAAAGGATTAACTTATCAACTTATTTCCAAAAAACATAAACTCTTATCAAAAAAAGTAATTTGATATATTTCTATAAAATTTACATATAATTTTTAATTAATAATAATTATAGCAAAGCCCATATTCGATTTTATCAGTAAGACAACCTCCTCGCCGCTCTCATTTCAATAATTACAATGAATTTATAAAACATAAACAACTACTTTTTTATATTTCAAAAATAATTTAATATAATCTTAAAATAATTATAATTTATTATTGCCATTGATAATATAAATTAGTTGGCCCACGGGGCTTCAGATTCACGGTGAATGGGTGCACTGTTAAGGCACTCCTTGTGATAGGTCACTTGTTCAAATCCCCCCTAGGTGCTTACCTACCAAAAAAAGATAATATAAACTAGCTCATCACTATTATTCAAAGAAAACCACATCATTTAAAATAATTTATTTGTACTTTATAAAAATAGATTTTCACTCTTACAGATTTAACTTATTTCCAAAGAACATGTACTCTTGACAAATTAAAAATATTTTGAAATTGTTGTAAAAAATTAAAAACCATTTTTTAATTAATAATAATTATAACAAAAGGAATATCCATTTTCATCAATAAAAGGAACTCCTTAACCTTCTCTTTTCATTAGCTAAAATAAATATCTAAATGATTGTAGAACTTTTATTTTTCTCAACTTAAATGAATACTGAAATTATAAACTAAGAAAAAACAATAAAACAATAAAATTAATATCAATATTTATGGTTGAAATCTTTGTGAATCAACCATATGAACTAGGAAAAGCCAAATGTAAATAATGATTGGAATACAAAGAAAGGGGAAATCTTAAAAGTGTTGCATACTATATCGAGTTGTAATTACCGCCTCTTGCATTTAAACAATGGGTTCTTGATGGGGTCTAATAGTTTAACCCAACTATCCTGTAAGGTGAATACTAAACCACACACATAACCCAGGATAATGCTCTTTCTAGGTGATTAATCATTTATATAATACATTGTGTTAAAATAAAAACCCCTCTTCAACCTAACACCACACTCTTTCCTCTCAATTCTATAAGTGGAGATTTTCCGATCAATTTTACTTTATTATTGAAAATAACCCACAACCACAGTATATCGTTATCAAGCACCAACGACCCCACTTTGATGCTTAAGACCGGATCTTAAATAAATTTAACCCGCGTTGATAACATATCGGGTCCACTTGAAAAGTTAAACCATGCACATGTTCGAGCGCGATTACCACCCGATCCATCAACCAACGGACAATCTTGATGGCAGATCTCAGTGAGGTTTTAAGCCCACTGAATAAACCCTCATCGCGTCTGATTTTGGAATTAAACTCTGTTCACTTTCCGACGCAATATCCGTCTGATCAGCCATTCAACGGACGGTTGTGATCTATCTGGACTTCAATTGGATTAGATCACAGTCTATAACTTTCTCGGGTCCATTTTTCAAATCCCGCTTACAGTTTTGAGGCCGTGCGAGAAACCATTTACCATCCACGAATACCACCTTCTCTTCTAATTAACACCCATGCTCGTTGTCACATGATGGCCATGGATCTCCTCCCATCAACGATCACAACACTCTCGCGACTGTTGACTTGTGAAGTGTTGATCAATTTAACATGCTATCGGCACTTTAATCTGAGCCGTCCATCCTCCATTTTCAATGATGCGATTTAATCTCCACCGTTCTTTCGCCCTTCACTGTCTCTTTACAATCCTTTAGGAAATTGAGAAAAGCCTATGTTCTTTGTTTTAGAAGATAATTCTAAGTTTTCCTTTGTGCATTATAACAACTCTTGCGCTTGCTTCCGTTGGTCTCTCCGTCCATTCAAAAGGAAAATCCCTATCTCTACATGCCTATACACATGTTTTATTAGACAATTTAAATACTAATCCTGTAAAGGAAATTCCATCAGACATTCATACTATTCAATGCAGAATTCCACAGTGTTTCTCAAATTCAAAGTCAATGCACCATAAGGCTATTAAGACACATACAAACACAACTTCCCACACATGATATATATATAAAATCCACATTGTGTTGGTATTTTTATAAAATATTTATAAGGAAAGTAGTCACATTCGACTGTTTCAGTTCTTCTCCATAAAATCCATCTACTGCTCTTCCTAACTCCTCGCTCTTGCTCTTACTACCCTCTAGCTCCCTAACCCTTAGCTAGCCTCTAGCTAACCTCTCGAATTATTCAAAAGATAAAAATTTATAAATAAATGGATTCATGAACCAATTTATTTCAGATCCAATAGTCTCTCACTCTCTCCTAAAGTATCTCTTCAGCTCCACTCTTTTCTCAAACAGAACCCCAAATTAATCATTTAATTCCCTCAAATCCTCACTCTTCCTTGGATTACTTAACTGTCTCTAAGATCTCTACATTCGCGACATATTATCCATTAATAAAATTACATTCCAATCTCTTTAAAACTCAAATAAACTTAGAAAAATAAATAAAATGATTAAGGGAATCCACTCCCTTTAGTAAATGTGAAATAAGACTCATGGGTCCTATAAGCTTTGAAGAATGCTCTTGCATCAGTTATTCTTAATATAGAGGTACAAAGGCTCCAAGTAGTTTGAAATGCTTTTTTATGCTTAATCAAGTAATTTAAATGGTAAATTAAAGCACTTTTTCATTAAAAAAATGTGGAAACAATTGAACTGCACAAAATTAAATTAACCTTAAATAGAGTGAAGATGAAGATGCTTGGCATTTTCACCTTTTAAATTTTGATTCTAATTATTCTTCGGCTACAATATTTAACCATAGAACATGAGTGGGGACGTCCATTATAACGATGACTTTGATTCTCATTGTTGGTATTTTCACCTTTTAAGTTTTGATTCTAATTATATTTTGGCTTCAATATTTAACCATAGAACATGAGTGGGGATGGCCATTATAACAATGATTCTGATTCTCATTATTGTTCTGATTCAATGTTTAATCATTGAACATCAACAATAAATAGATACTTTAATGTGTAGGGATACAACAAACTCAAAACCCCAATCAAATCCTTGTGTTTTGAGAAACACAAAATTCATGCTTTTCATTATTGTTCCAATTCAATGTTTAACCATGGAACATCAACAATAAATAGCTATTTTAATGTGTAGGGATACAACAAACTCAAAACCCCAATCAAATCTTTGTGTTTGGAGAAACACAAAATCCATGCTTTAAAATAGCCTACGTTAGAGAAGAATATCATGGGAAAACCATGGGTTAAGAATACTATGGTAAAAATAGTGGGTGAGTACAATGACTAAAAAGACTATTTTTATTTTATTTTTATGTATAAGTATTTTTATTTTTATTATTATTTATTTATTTTAATGTATCATTATTTTTATTTATATTATTTTATTTGTATTGTTTATAGGATAGGACAACATCTCTTCCATACTGGGCTAGAGAGGAACTTTTGACACAATAAAAATTGAGCAATTTTTTTTTACATATTATATTATATTTTAAAATAAAAATGATTATATTTTGAAATATTATTTCAAAATCTAGAAGTCAAAAACCACCAACTATAAATAAACTAAACTATTTTACTTTAATTATTATTTTATTTATAATTTTTATATAATTTGATAGAGTCAAAATGTTAAACACTAGAGGATGGGATATGACATGAGAAGACATTACAACATCTCTACCATTGGAGATCTCGGTGCAAAAATAAAATTTATAATTAAACCAACCTAGATCCAACTTTAACTCTATCTCTCTCGAGCTAGAAACATCTTTAGAGTGAAAAGATATGTAATAATTGATAATTATAATTAATAGTTTTATTTTTATTTTTATTTTTATGTAATTTGAAAGAGTCAAAACATTTTAATTAATAACTATAATTGTTAATTTTATTGTTATATTTTATTTTCATTTTTATTATTATGTAATTTGAGGAAGTCAAAAAATTTCCATAACATAACATAATACAACACCAAGGTAGATCCATCTTAAATCCGAGGATCAAATCTCTCAAAGTGGAAACTTTTCCTCAAGTTTTGCACTCAAGGAAGAGGTTTGCACCTTAAGAGATTCGATCATTCTCTACTCTTGATAGATCTGGATTTAAGATGGTTCTACGTTGGTTTAAAAAAAATTACTAAAATTCAAAATAAATTTGAATATAAAGGTTCTTATTTAATTTTTTTAGTATAAAAATTAAAAATAAAATTTAATGTTACACATAACACTAGGTTAATCAAGCTATTTGAATCACCAAGGTGAGAATCATTAACACTATTAGCCCAATCACATGAGTTAATTATCAATATTTTTAAAAAATATCATATAATTTATTTAAAAAAAAAATAAGATTGAAAAAAGATTAGTTTCGTTAATTAAATTTAATATAAAAATTTTACATAAATTTTAAATTTTAAATTCAATGGTATTCTCTTAGGCTAATTACATTAACCAATAGTACCTTTTGTCATTTCCAACATGATGAGAAAAAAAATATATATTATTATTTAAAAATATCAAACTATCTATAAAAAAAAATACCTTAAATCTCAATTTTATATATATATAAACAAAAACATAAAAAACTATAGAAAAAAAGAAGCAATGAAACATATTTTATGGGAATGTTCTTTGCAAGACATTGTTTGACTTTAGTTGAATCTCAATTCAAGAGCATTTTATAAGGCTATTGATATTGGTTGAAATAATTTTTGTCATTTTCAACATGATGAGGAAAAAATAAAATATTAGTAATTAAAGATGTCAAACTATGTGAAAAATCAATAGAAATGCATTTACAATATTTCAATTTGTTAAAGCTAACTTCCTATTATATATATGTATATTAAAAATAAACAAAAACATAAAAATATGAAAATGTTACTATGAAAGCATATCTCAATGGAACATAAATATACTTGATATTTGATCAAAAAAAAGTTTCAAAAAATACCTTAAATCTAAATTCTTAATATATATATATATATATATATAAATATATATATATTATTATTATTATTATTATTATTTAAAAAAAAAACATGGTAAAATGGTTTCTTTTTAATATGAAAATGTAAGCAAAATAAAGTACAGGAAACTAATTTTTATACACTATAAAATTAAAAACCAATTTTCCAATTTTCCTCCATATTCCTATTTTTATGCACTATAAAATTAACAACCAATTTTTCTCCATATTCCTATGACAATCCCTTGAAACATGAGAGATTAAACACTTACTTCCAAATATTTGAAAGCCCTAATTAAACAAGAAAAAGTATTCAAAATTTAATTATTAATATTTTCCTATTAAAATGATGTACTTAATATATATTTTATATTTATTAGCAATGTAGATATCAAATGAAAAGACGAGAGATTACACAATTATGTCCATATATTTGAAAATTTGGAAAAAGTTGCCATAAAAAATTCAAAAAACCAAGCCTTTTATAAAGTCTTTTGTTTAAAATAGCCAAGTTGGATAGCGAAAAACTATAACTATGTAAACTAAACTAAATTTTATAATAAGAAAAAATTCTTCCAAAAAAATATGAGAATCTTTCTATGAAAGTATATTTCAATAGAACAGAAAATCATGAGAATCGTTCTAAAAGTTTATTTCAATGAGAACACATTTTAAAAATCCAAACTAGACTAAATTTTTAATTTTGAATATAATAAAAAAACGATAAAATAGAAATGCCTCTAAAAAATGCCCATTAGCCCTCACTGTATAAAGCCAAGAAGGATATCAAAAACTAAAACTATGTAAAAAGGGTTGCAAAATGCATGTATGCTAATAAAGTAAAATTCATTTGAAAAAAATATGATTCAGACTTACCTTTATGAATAATCGTTGGTTGACGAATGAAGGTCACTTTATGAATTTGTGTGAATCATCTATATTTATATATCTCTCAGAAAAAACGATTGAAATCCTTTTATGTGTACAAAATTGATAGGAATTTTATGGTTTTAAATAGGCTATTTATTTTATGGTTTTAAATAGGCTATTTGATACAATAGTACTATGGTGAAAACTATGGGTTGTGAAAACCCAGAGACAAAACATTTACATAATGATAAATTAAACTGATTATTTTATTTCAAATTTATTTTAGTTAATAATTTTATTTTATTTTATTTTGATTCAGTGAAAATGTTAAAATTACATTACAACATATCTATCATACTAGCTTGGAGATCCCCTTACAATTAAATTAATTATTTTATTTCAATTTTATTTTAATTTTAACTTTAATTCTATTTTATTTTGACCAAGTCAAAATGTTAAACATTACATTACAACACCGTTACAACACTGGACTAGAGAGTGCCTCTCGGTGCAATAACCTTACAACATCTCTTACAACACCTTTGTCAATTTAGCTTGTCCATGGAAGAGAAGGTAGACTATGGCGACTATGTGAACATCTAGTCCGATGCTCCAACTTGGAAACACATTGGGTGATAGATGGTGTCCCCTTAATAGGGTTTTCAACCATGCCTCAGCTTGGATCATATGACATGACGACCATTTCAGCAACATGTGTCCCTGAGCAGTTAGGGCTTTTTATGTTAATGTTGGCTTCATTTTCATGAGTTAGTGAATATTGTTACGAGAGGTTTTCCTAGTAGTGGGTCATTTGGTAAAATTTTCTCTCTCAACCTTCGTATTTCTAGGAATCCTTCCCCTAGTGGCCTTCTTTCATTGCAAGAGTTCCCCATATCTACCAGAATGTAGAGTTTGGATTTATTACACATTGGTGGGCTACATCGGGAAGATTTTATTACAGGATTTTCAGGTAGTGCAAGCCCTTCAGGGATGACAGGGCTCCTTAAAAGAATTTAATTGAGTTTTTGGAATGAAAAGCCTCCTAATAAAATTCTCTTGAGACCAACAAATAATGAGGATGGCGAGAATTATTTAATCAAAGAAGATCAAGTTTGGAAGATAGAAAAACTAGGGGTTTCTGAAAATCATGGTGGAGGAAAAAAATTGACAAAAGTGGAGGAACAAGAAAGGAATTAGGAACCCCTTATAGACCCGGAGAACCCTAGTGGCCAAAGGAAAAATTGGCTAAAGCGGAAGAAATAAAAATGTGCCAAAATAAAGGTAGGTGTTCACATATTGTTCTTGGGTGACGACATATAGATGGCAGAAGCACTGACTATGGAATAGAAAGTGTTAGTGGTGAGGCTTAGAGGGAATTATTTCTCAACAGATTCTTTGATTGATTAGGTGAACAAGGAGTGGGTAAATGAGCTTGAAAAACTCTTGACAGTAAGCCTCTTGGCCAAGGGTTGGTTATTTCTATGTTCTGCATTAGTAGAGGATGCAACATAGGATCTTTTATCATTGGTCTAGAAAGGATTGGGTTGTGTCAACCTTCAACCCAACATAACTATTTCAAACCACTTATAGCTAGAAGGTAGCCCTTCTAGCATGAGAGGGCTCTCTCAAAATATTTATGAAATTGACTGTATAAAACTCAAATTTCAGATGACTAACTCTATTTTTTCATGTGATTTTGTAGGTGAAAGAGTGTGATGACAACCACCATTGGGCATGGAGTCAATTAAAGAAAATAAATTACAAACAACATTGTTTTCATGGAAGTTGAGGCATTTTTGACTTTAAATTGGTGTGAAGTAAACATTTACAGTAAAACAAAGAAAATTGAAGGAAGTTGGAGCAATATAACATTGAATTCCAAGTAATCAAATAAGCTATGAAAATTGATAACAACATGAAAGCATGATAGGATGGAACTGAAACCAAAAATGAATCTCAGGTTAAAATAGAGTATTGTTGCAAACTGTATTTCTTATTAACTGAAAAATATACAAAAGTGGTCTTCTCACATCATCGATCAACCTCCTTTCCAAGTGAAAAAGTTCTACATATATAGAGTGAGGTCTCCATTTAATAATCTTCCACCTAGGCTAGACTCGATGCATGGATAAGATACCTAATTCTATTTGACTAATAAAACATTGAGCCTTTATAGGGATATTTATGTTTTAACAAAGTTTGAATACAAATAAGAGTCTCCTATCATTTATGAGCTCAGCAAATTCAGTTGTTGAACCTTATTGAATCCAACAAAATGCTGAGTGTACTAGATTGCTAATGTGCTTTTGACATGTGGATGCTGGCCTGGTTGAATTTGCTAACCTAGAACCTACCAAGTTGAATTTCAAAATTTCTGCAACAACTCTGGCTAGAAAAAATTCTGTAAAATATGCGTCAAAGATAAGTGTGTATTCTCCAAACCCTGATATATGTGTAACAAAAGAGAGAGGCGTTTGTATATGAGCCCATTCTGAACAAAAACATCCTTCATATTTTCAAAATCCCTTACCATTTGCTCGGAAAGTGCACTTGAAGTTGATTACTAAAACAGTCATTTCCAGAAATTTCGTAGCAAAATATTTATAGCAAATTAAAAAAAAGCCTCTCCGTTACCTCTCTGCAAGTTCTACAAGTTCTGAGGTCTTCTTTGATGTTTATAAGCTAAACATACACCTTTATAATTATCTTTGCTGAACTTTAGACAAGCCTTAACCTCCATGGAAAGATACAACAATTTCGTAGCGAATTCTCTGCTTCATTATGGGAAGTTGCTACGAAAGTTCCAAAATTCTGAGTTTTTTGAATTTTCATGATTCTTAAGGCCTCCTTTTTACTCCTAATACCATGTTTACTATATATAAGGTTGAGTTTACTTCTTTTAGGTATAGTGAAGATGAAATTGAGAATTTTACCATATCATGAAGTAACACCTACTTTAGCAACGATCTTGAGGTTTTTCCTTTTGGAAAGATTTCTTTGGATGAGCTCTACTTGTGCTTGCAAGTCTTTACATTAAGTTTGCAACTTCCTTCTGTCATATTGTAGCCACATGTTCCTACTATACATATGCTTCAACATATTTTGTAGTGGTATAATTGTCTTTGTCTTTTCCTAGCCTTTTCTGCAATTTCCTCATCGAAAACTAGTTGCTCCATGTAGGTTTTAACCCTCTACAAAAATTACCTGCATACGAATTCTAAAAAATAGAAAATAAGCAATGTGAGAGCATAACACATAAAACACATATACACAGGGATTTCCCCTGGATCCCAAAATCAGGACTACCAGTGTGATTTTTCATTATGTTCCTTTCAATGTTACAATACATATTTATACATGCCGAAGCATCCAATACCATGGACCAAAAAACATCGCGTCCAAAACCGTGGACCAAAAACCATTGCATCCAAAACCATGGATAGAACAACCATTACGTCCAAAACCAGGGACAGAAAACCATTGCGTCCAAAACCATGTGCGAAAATCATGCACAAAACTGCAGGTAGGTTTGCCCAACCTAATATAGGGTCCAAAAAACAAAATTTTCCGGGGCACTGCCCCTAGCCCCATAGACGGGGGTTACCTGCACCCCTCAAACCCCCTGTGACCCCCTTGCTACGCAATCGGTGCAACGAACGGGGGACTCCAACCCCCCTCTTATCCCCCCGGTTAACTACGTGGGATAATTGTGGAAAGAATATAACACAACCCAACATTCTCCCACTTGTTGTTTTCTTTCCACAGGGGGGCAAAAGAGAGCTTAGTTATTTATCTAGCCTTGCAATGCCCATTGTTTCTCTACACCAAGAGAACTTCTCAGAGCATACAGATTTTGTCAATGCATCTACAGTATTCTTCAAAGTGTCCACCTTTACCAGCAACACCTTTTTGTCTTCTATCATATCCCTTACAAAGTGATACTGAACATCAATGTGCTTTGTCTTTGAATGATATGCAGGGTTCTTTGCCAAGAAAATTTCACTTTGGCTGTCACAGTCTATCCTTATAGCTCCTTGTACTAACCCCATAGTTGAACACAATCTCTGCAACCAAATTGCTTCCTTGCTTGCATGAGTGGCTGCCATGTATTCTTCCTCTGTACTTGATAGTGCCACTATAGATTGTTTTTTACTCATCCAACTGACTACACCTCCAAATAGGTTAAACACATACCCACTTGTAGATCTTCTTTGATCTAGATCTCCAGTCTAGTCTACATCAACAAAGCCACGAATATCCAACACTTTGTCCAATCCTGGTCTTCCTTGGTAGCACAAACCATAATCACTAGTGCCATGCAAATACCTGAAAACCTGCTTCACTGCTGTCTAGTGCTCCTTCCCTGGTTTTGACATAAACCTACTCAATACTCCCACTGCATGTGCAATGTCTGGTCTAGTATAGACCATTGCATACATCAGACTACCGACTACACTTGCATATGAAACACTGGACATGTCCTCTTCCTCTTCTTGTGTCTTGGGACACTGCTTAGCAGATAACCTCACACCTACAGGAATAGGAACTTTCACTGGTTTACTATCCTGCATATTAAACCTCTAAAGTATTGTATTGACATACTTCCTCTAGTTTAACTAGAGATTCCTCTTTTCCCAGTCTCTTTTAATTTCCATGCCCAAAATATAGTTTGCAGCACTAAGATCTTTCATGTCGAATTTGGAGGACAATTGGGTCTTCAAATCCTGGATAATTTCTTTGTCATTTCCAACCAGCAACATATCATCCACATACAAGACCAGATAAATAACATGGTCACCAATTAATTTAAAATACTCACAGTGATCTGCTTTGCTTCTGGTGAAGCCAAGTCCCCGTATAAATGTATCAAATTTTTGATACCACATCCTTGGTGACTTTTTTAACCCATACAGAGACTTCTTTAACTTGCATACTAGTTCTTTCTTACCCTTCACCACAAAGCCTTCAGGTTGCTTCATGTAGATTTCATCTTCCAGATCCCCGTGAAGAAATGTTGTCTTCACATCCATCTGTTCTACCTCAAAATCAAAAGCAGTAGCAATAGATAAAAGTAATCTAATAGAAGTTACCTTGGTAACAGTAGAAACAATATCACCAAAATCAATTCTCGGCACCTGGGAATAACCTTTTTCTACCAACCAAGATTTGTATTTCTCCACCTTTCCTTCGCCATTTGTCTTCTTCTTGAACACCCATTTGTTGCCAATGTGTTTCCTTCTAGCTCGCAACTCCATCAGATCCCAAGCCTCGTTTTTGTGCAAAGATGCCATTTCATCAACCACGACCTCTTTCCATAGTTTGCCATCCTCTGAATCTACTTCTTCCTTCACAGTTATGGGATCATCGTCAGTAATAGATAAAGCAAAATTTGAACAAAAAGCAGATGGACTATACCTTTCTGGCTTCCTTCTTTCTCGAACTGATCTTCTCACACCCGGAGTTTGTGGCTCTTCATCTTCTAATTCCTCCTTTGTTGTAGAGTCTGATTCTTCCTCCTTAAGCTCAAACTCTATCTTCTCTTGGTTGGAATTCATGTTTAATAACATCTTTTACCTCTCTGAACACCACATATCAGCTCTACACAACCTTCCTTGTTATTGGGTTCCATATCTTATAACCCTTTAAACCATGCTTATACCCAATAAAGATGTACATTTTATATTTACTATCCAACTTGGTTCATTTCTCCTTTGGAACATGTATATATGCATCAGATCCAAATACCCTCAGATGTGAAAGAGAGGGTTTCTTACCAGTCCATACCTCTTGTGGAGTCTTATCCTCCAATGCTAATGAAGGTGATCTGTTGACCAGGTAACATGCTGTCTCCACTGTCTCTACCCAGAATTCCTGTCCTAACCCAGCACCACTGAGCATGCTTCTTGCCCTTTCCATCAACGTCTTGTTCATTCTTTCTACAACTCCATTTTTCTCAGGTGTGTATGGAGTAGTCTTCTGGCGTGCTATACCACACTTCTTATAGAATTCTTCAAATTCCTTACTGAAAAACTCTCCACCGTAACACCTTTATCTTCTTCTCTGTCTTTTCCACCAAAGCCTTAAATTCTTTAAATTTGTCAAAGACTTCAGACTTCTTCTTAAGGAAATATATCCATGTATTCCTTGAGAATCATCTATAAATGATACATAGTACACAAACTTACCTAGTGATTGAACCTTCATAGGTCCAAACACATCACTGTGCAAAAGTTCTAATATCTGTTCTGCCCTCTTACCACTAGAGGGGAAACTCACTCGATTCTGCTTCCCATATACACAATTTTCACATAAATCAAAATCCAAAGAGATATTACTCACACCTTCTACCATACCATTACCATGAAGTATTTGAAGGCCCTTCTCTCCAATATGTCCAAGCCTTTGATGCCACAACATGGTCTTCTCTCTAGAGACCACTAGATTTTTTGCTCCACTTTCAAGAACCACAGAGCTATTGCACCCATCAACAATAGTGCTACCTTGCAGCTTGTATAGAATTCCAATCTGAACTCCCCGCATCAATACCAGTGCTCCCAGAACCATCTTGCAGGTATCCTTCTAGAACATTGTTTTTACACCTGCATCATCCAACTTGCTTACAGAAATCAGATTTCTGGCTAACATAGGAATATGTAGAACACCCGGAAGTGTTCTAACCCTTCCACCTTGCAACTTTAACTTTACTTTTCTGCGACCAACGATTCTAGCCTTCCTATCATCCCCTAAGAAGACATCACCACCATCGTATTTCTCATACTCGCAGAACCACTCTCTATGGGGAGTGAAGTGAAAGGATGCACATGAGTCAATCAAACATGCCTCATGGTCTACATATGTACTTGAAGAAGCCAAGTACACATCCCCACCTTCATCTGAGGCGGTTTTCGCCTCTGCAGAAGGAGCATCATCAGATCCCTTTCCTTTATCAGGATCTTTAGATTTACAGTCCCTTTTGTAGTGCCCTTCCTTTTCGCATTTCTAGCACACCACCTTTACAGGTTTTCCTGGAGATTTAGATCTCCCACTCGATGACTTATTTTTGTTTCTGTTTTGGGACCTTCCTCGTACAAAAAAGGCATCACCATTCTGGCTCTCCATATTTTTCCATCTCATCTCCTCCATCAGCAAGGATGAGACTATTTCATCAAATTGCAAGGTAGTTATATTTCTACCTATTGCAATAACCAGACTATCCCATGAATCTGGTAGAGAACAAAACAAATTGATGCACTTATCTTCATCTAAAATTTTAATATCAATAGATAATAACTGACTTACCACAATATTAAATGAGTTCAGATGCTCTGTCACCGAGTCTCCATCTTTCATCTTTAGGTTATACAGCTTTTCCGTAGGAACAGTTTATTCACCAGAGACTTAGATTGGTACAAAGTCCCTAACTTGTCCCACAAAGCCTTTGTCATAGCTTCCCCTGATACATTCAACAATACTGAATCTAAGACACACAATCTATTGTGCTCTTTTCCTTTCGATCCCAATTCTTCCATTCTTCATCTGACACTCCCGTTGGTTTAGTACTTGGATCTACCATGATACACTGATCTTTATCCATCAACAGATCCTCCATCTTGAGTTTCCACAACTCAAAACTCCGACCATTAAATTTCTTGATCTCTATCTTTCCACTACTCGCCATCTTATTTCACCACCAGAATCGATCTTGTAGATCTCCCAATGAACATGGTCTACCACAGCCCCGAGCGAAACCCCTCAGTAACAAAGGCATCCCCTTGAAGCCAAAAATAGCTCTGATACCAAATGTAGGTTTTAACCTTGTACAAAAGTTACCTACATACGAATTCTAAAATATATAAAATAAACAATGCGAGAGCATAACACATAAAACACATATACACAGAGTTTTTCTCCTCGATCCCAAAACCAAGACTACCATCTTGATTATTCATTATGTTCCTTTCAATGTTACAATACATATTTATACATGCTAAAGCATCCAATACCATGGAACAAAAACCATCACGTCCAAACCCATGGATCGAAAACCATCGTGTCCAAAACCATGTGCGAAAATCTTGCACAAAACCATGGGTAGGTCTACCCAACCTAATACAGGGTCCAAAAAACAAAATTTTCTAGGGCACTGCCATGGTCCCCATAGAGGGGGGTTACCTACACCCCTCAAACCCCTTGTGACCCCCCCGCTATGCAATCGGCGCAACTAACCCCCTGGTTAACTACATGGGATATTTGTGGAGAGAATATAACACAACCCAACACTCCAACACCTGCTTCTTCATTTCTTCAACTTCCAATTTGGCCTCTATCAACTCTTCTCATGAATTTTTGTTTTTGTTATGGTTGCAACACGTCAGGAGTTGTTTGTGAGTTGCTTCCTCTTTACCTATAAATCAATTTGAGAATACCTAGACCACACTTAGACCACATGTAGACTTGTTTTGACAATGCAAAACCCTATTACAGTGAAAGCACTTGTGAACTTTTGATAGAAATAGATGATATAAAATGGAAAAGGAGAGGTAAGGGTGAATGAAAAGAAGTGGAGGACATGAGAATAAAGGTGTTTTATGACTCATCACAACTCTGACATCACTAAAAATCATTTAAAATAATGCAGTTACACATCAACCAACTTTCGTAGAGAGACAGGTGTTAGGATGGACTATTTTGCTATGGAATTGTCATGGACTCTTGTAGGAAATTATGGGTTTGTTGAACTGGAGTTGCTGCAAAATTTTGTAAAACTGTCAGACAAGTCAACTATGAAATGATTACCTTAAAACAAATGTAATTATGACCTTTTCTCTTTTGTGATGACCCTATCAAACACTAAATTTACCATATGACAAATTCTACATGAACCTAAACATAAAACCCTATCTGAAATGACTAATCAAACTGAAACTTTTTAGGGGTTATGATGGATAACAAGCTCTAAGGAAAATTTGGGGTATTGATTTGTCTCCCATTCTGATGAAGCACTGGAACCCTTTTTTTATACTAGCAAAGAAAGGTTTGATAAGGCCCCGGTTTGGGTCCATCGTTTTGGACTGCTCCCTTAGTTTTTGACAATGGACATGTTCTGGAAAATAGGAAACCATCTGGGATAATGATTGGATGATAATATGTCATACATATCCACCAAGATATTATCCTTGGTGAGCATAATGGTAATTCTAGATCCCCATCAAGGTTTGGAGGAGGAACTACACATGTGCCATGGAGGTCCAACCCATCAACAAGTGTTAGAATATGAAGGGATCTTATTTCGATGTCGAAGATACCATAGGTAGGAGAAATTAATAAAAAATTGTTACTATCCCTTCACGAGAAGAAATGGTTGGAGCGACAAAAACATAGGTCAGAAAAAATCTCTCGAGAAAAAACTCACAACATTGAAATCGTTGCCACTAATAGCTCAGAGGAAATTAGTCACACTGGATGAAATAGGAAATACCCAATATTTGGATACAAAGACAAAGGCATTAGCTAAAGAACTACTATATGGTTCACATGTTGGTAGTGTCAGTCCTATTGAGGGGCCAGTCCCTTCTAGTACATCCCTTTCTCCCCCCACTATATCTATTACAATTTCCTCTTTTGATTTCTTGGTTATGGGGTTGGAACTCTCCTCTCTTGCACATTTCCCTTGTTAACCACCTGGACCTCATACCCCTTCCAAGCTTGTTCTATGTCATTTTCCATTAGTAAGACCATCACCCCCCCATCCCCCATGAAAATATCTCCCATATAATCTATGGATGCATCGTTGAACACTATGTCACACTACAATATTATGCCTAGATCATCCAAGGATTTCCCTAAGTCAAACTTTAGTGGTTTAGGGTCCTCGTCCCCTATTAAGGCTAGTGGAAGGTCCATGGAAAGGTAATCATAGATATCCAAGTCCTAAAATAGATAATGTATGTATTTTGTTATGGGGAAACAAAATTCAATTTTAGGGGTGTTTAGAGTATCACAAGCACTGAGACAATTGTCTCCATGATTATAACACCCTCCTCACACATTTACCCAAGATAACCGGTCCACTGTAGTAAACATGTGATGAAGATTTACTATGATATGACTCAACTCCCCATGTATATTTAAGGAAGTGGAATTACATGACAAACCAATATGACTTAGAAGCTATAGAAACTTCACGAGCTAACCAACCCCTTCAGGTGTCCAACCCTTGAGAGAACTTTCTTTTTCACTAACCTAGAGCATTAGTTTCTCTCATGACAAGGCATGCATGCGAATGGGACCCCACAGTTTCTCCCAAAGCAAGACATCCATGAAACTATGGCCATTTTCAGGTATTTCAGTGCTAGTGACCCTAGATTTTGTGCCACTGTTTTAGGCTAGGACTCAGGCCACTGCCCAAAACTTCATGAAACTTCCAGAAATGATAAATAAAATTGAAACAAGGTTACTAATTCAAACACTTGAATAAGGACTTGATCTGACCACTACTATCCATGACAAGAATTTAGTCAAACATAGCATAAACATGAAATCTACAGGTCATAACAACAGACCTTAACATAAGGATCTCATACTTATGTAAGAATCGTCAAAGAGGACTGGTATCTCCACAAAGTAGCTACATTGTTAGCTATTAGGTCATTTGTTCATTAACATTTCATATACTAACCAAAACATGATGATAACCATACATCATAATTGTCATAAACATTCTTATAACCAACAAATAACTAGATATATATCAACGAGGAAAAGACCATTGAAGCCACATAACAGAAAACACATTTACTCATAAAATACCAAAGGAAAAGGAGCTCTTATTAACATATGGAAATCCAACCAAGTTAGGGACTTCCACGTACCACCTAACCATAGATTAGGCTGAAGCAAATATATATTTCAGTTAATCACCCTCGCACCATATTCCAAGCATGAATGTGGGATCTCATGAAACAAATCAAATGAAACCAAACCAAGGCTTCCAAAGGCCAAACCACCTCAACCCCCAACTAGTGATTCCACCTCACGATCGGAAATCACTAACATCACCAGGTTGGTCTCTACCTAAGATGTCCAGGGCTCTAAAGCATTTGTTCCAACCAAGGCTTCTAGGACTAGTAACTCAATCCACAGTTGTTGTCGATCTCTAGAGCGTTTGTCCAACCAAGGCTTCCAATACTAGTAACTCAACCCACCAAGGGCTCTAGAGATTTTTTCCAACCAAGGTTTCTAGGAATAGTAACTCAATCCAAGATGTTATAGGGCTTCTAGAGCATTTGTCCAACCAACGCTCCAGGATCTAGTAACTCAACCCACAACCATAAGGAACATGAGAACCAACCAGAAAACAAGAGGAAAGAAACCCACAACACCATGGCTATCTAGGAAATGGCAAGGCTAGGAAAAACCACTGTCATTCCAAGCATTCCTTAATGCCAATGATATATCATAACCAAGAAACCACATGCATGTGCCATGCATTCCGAAACTAGCAAGGAAATCATACCTGCAACTTGATACTAGCAAGAAAAACTCGCTATAGTTGTTGATCCTGATGTCCTCTTATGATTTCTAACTCTTCTTTTGCCTTCTTGCTACAAATACCAAGTCTGCCAGACTCCTCCAAGAGTGCTCCAAGAAAACTCTAAGTGTCCAAGAGTATGAGACAAGGAGTAGAAAATGAGAGCTCCAAAACTGAAATGAAGAAAAACTACAAACTGATTCTCAAAATCCTTTTTATTAATGAGGACTCTATTTTCTTCATTTTCCTCCTCACATGCAACCTCTGACCTTTCACCTCCCTTTTCTCCTATTTTACATTATTTTCATAAATAAAAAGCCAATAAATGTCTCATTCCTTTCCAAAGACTTTGCCATTGCCTTTTCCAATTTCCATAGCCATTAATTAATCATAAGTGATCCCCATCACTATGCTTTTTCCCAACATTTATCTTGGAATATGTGCCCGATGACCTTGGTTATTATTTTTCATTTATTAGCTTTATTAAATGTATTTTTGACAAGGGTTGTTACAGAACCCTCCCCCTCGGGGGAACACCGTCTTCGGTGTCCAATGACACCTACAACCCACAAGATTGTTGAAAATAAAAACATACTACCCATGGAGCTTTATAACTTAGCTCGTTGTAGTATTTATAATGATCATCCTGCTATGAAGCAAACCAACATGAGAAACATAACAACATGACAACAACAACGACATGACAACCATACCACTTATCAGAGCTTTATAACACAACTTATGATGGTATTTACATCCATATACATATATACACTTATAGAAAAACATCACACCAAAACTTATGCCAAAAACATTCTCTCAACCAGTGAATAGAGAAGGATACATAACCCACCTCTGATCAACCATCTCCCATGTAGCTTCATTGGGCCCAAAGTGCTTCCATTTCACTTTAACCTACTCAATTGCTCAGTTCCAAAGCATGAGCATCTTTCTCTTCAAAATGGATTGAGGTTCCGGTTGGAATTATCCTTCTGGTTCTACCTGCAATATAGACTAGTCAATCACATTATCAACATCTTTAACATACTTCATAAGAAATGACACATGGAAAACATCATGGAATTTCACTTTCAGAGGCACTGAATTTTGATAGGCTATTGGTCCAATTCTTTAAAAAATATTGAAAGTTCCACAAAATTGAGGTTCCATCTTGGCACATGATCCAATCCTTAAGGAGATATTATTGGGCTTGATTCACAAGTACACTTTTTCCCCAATCTAAAACTCCTTAAACAACCTGTTATGATCTGCATAACTTTTCTGTTTGTCCTTTGTTGCCTTCATATTCTTTTTGATTACCCACATTTCCTATTCCATCTCTGCCATCATGTTCAATCCTATCAACACCTTGTTAACTGAATCAGTCCAACTGATGGGAGGATTACAATTCTACCTGTATAGTTCCTCAAAAAGACTCATCCTCAGTGACTCATGATACTCTTTGTTATAAGAAAAATCAACCAGTGGAAGATACACTTCCCACCTCTGTTGTTGATCCATCACATACATCCTCAACCTGTCCTCCAATATCATGTTGACCCTCTCTATATGTCCATCTATTTGCAGATGATAAGTTGTACTAAAGGCCAACTCTATACGTAAACCTGCAAATAACTCTTTCCAAAATCTAGAAGTGAACTTAGTGTAACAACCCCGGTTAAATATTCATGTAAAAAAATCTACAACCAAGGTCATGGGACACATATTCCAAGATGAATGTTGGGAAAAGCATCCTAGTGGGTGTTCATTTTAGTTATTATGGCTAAAGGAAATTGGAAAAGGAGATGGAAAAGGCTTTGAAAAGAAAAAGTGGCATTAATTGGAATTTTATTTATGAAATAAAGGAATTTGGGAGAAAAGGAATATGAAAAGTCATAGGTTCCATGCGAGGTGGAAATTGAAGGAAAATAATGGAAAATTGAAGAAATTAGAGGCCTCATTAATAAAAAGGCTTTTGAGGATCAGTTGGTAACCTTATTATTAGTGTAGTTTTGGATTTCTCTCTCTATTCTCTCTCTCTCTCACACTCTTGGACGCTAATCATTATTGGAGTACTCTAGCATTGGATCAAGGAAAGCAAAGGAAGGAAAAAGAAGGAAAAGGGAAGCAAAGATCAAGCAAGGAAGAGCACGATAAAGCAACTACAATGAGATTACTTGCAGGTATTGATTTGCATGTGTGGTTTCCTTGCTAGACTTGGCATGCATGGTGAATTCATGGGAGTATTACAATCCTACCCATATAGCTCCTCAAACAGAATCATCCTCAGTGACTCTTGACACTCTTGTTGTAAGAAAACCCAACAAGTGGAAGATACACTTCCCACCTCCATTGTTGATGCATTAGATACATCCTCAACATGTCCTACAATATCCTATTGACCCTCTCTATCTGTCCATCTCTTTTTAGAAGATAAGTTGTACTGGAGGCCAACTCTATACCTAAACCTGCAAATAACTCTTTCCAAAACCTAGAAGTGAACTTAGTGTAACAACCCCGTTAAATATTCATGTAAAAAAATATACGACCAAGGTCATGGGACACATATTCCAAGATGAATGTTGGGAAAAACATCCTAGTGGATGTTCATTTTGGTTAATATGGTTAAAGGAAATTGGAAACAGAAAAGTCAAAGGCTTTGAAAAGGAAAAGTGGCATTAATTGGCATTTTATTTATAAAAATAAATGAAATTGGGAAAAAAGGAATATGAAAAGTCATAGGTTCCATGTGAGGAGGGAATTAAAGGAAAGTAATGGAAAATTGAAGAAATTAGAGGCCTCGTTAATAAAAAGACTTCTAAGGATCAATTGGTAACCTTTTTATGAGTTGAGTTTTGGAGCTCTCCCTCTATTCTCTCTCTCTCTCACTCTTGGACACCAATCATTATTGGAGTACTCTAGCATTGGATCAAGGAAAGCAAACGAAGGACAAAGAAGGCAAAGGGAAGCAAAGGTCAAGCATGGAAGAGCAGGATAAAGAAGCTACAACAAGATTAGTTGCAGATATTGATTTGCATGTGTGGTTTCCTTGCCAGACTTGGAATGCATGGTAAATGCATGGGAGTATTACATTTCTATCTGTACAATTCCTCAAACAGAATCATTCTTAGTGACTCCTGGTACTCTTTGTTGTAAGCAAACTCAACCAATGGAAGATAAACTTCTCACCTTCATTGTTGATGCATCACATACATCCTCAACATGTCCTCCAATATCCTGTTGACCCTCTGTATATGTCCATCTCTTTGCAGATGATAAGTTGTACTGAATGTCAACTCTATACCTAAACCTACAAATAAATCTTTCCAAAACCTAGAAGTGAACTTAGTGTAACAACCTTGGTTAAATATTCATGTAAGAAAATCTATGACCAAGGTCATGGGACATATATTTCAAGCTGAATGTTGGTAAAAACATCCTAGTGGGTGTTCATTTTGGTTATTATGGAAAAAGGAAATTGTAAAAGGAAATGAAAAAGGCTTTGAAAAGGAAAAGTGGCATTAATTGGCATTTTATTTATGAAAATAAAGGTAATTGGGAGAAAAGGAATATGAAAAGTCATAGGTTCCATGTGAGGAATAAATTGAAGGAAAATAATGGAAAATTGAAGAAATTAGAGGCCTCATTAATAAAAAGGATTATGAGGATCAGTTGGTAACCTTTTTATCAGTTCAGTTTCAGAGCTCTCCCTCTATCTCTCTCTCTCTCTCTCTCTCTCTCTCTCTCTCTCTCTCTCTCTCTTGGACACAAATGATTATTGGAGTACTCTAGCATTGGATCAAGGAAAGAAAAGGAAGGACAAAGAAGGCAAAGGGAAGCAAAGATCAATCAAGGAAGAGCTGGATCAAGAAACTACAACAAGATTACTTGCAGGTATTGATTTGCACGTGTTGTCTCCTTGCTAGACTTGGCATGCATGGTAAATGCATGGGAATATTTGGTTCTCTTGCTATCATTGGAATGGGTTTTCCCATGCGTGACAATGATTTTCACCCTTTTCTTGCCATTTCCAGATAGCCATGGTGTGATGGGTTCTCTTTTATTTGGTTAAGTTGGATTTCTGGATGGTTTCGAACCTAAGTGAGGTGGTCTCTGAAGAAGAACACAAGGCCTAGGAATCCCTAGACCAGAGAAGGTGGTATTGTGGAAAAGTCATATTTTGTGTACCTCAGTGGGCCTAGGAATCATCGACCGGTGAATAGCAGGATATACAGTAAATCCTAGAGGTGTGTGCCCTCAATCAGGCCTAGTAATTCTTGACTAGTGAATGGTGGGATATATGGTAAAGCCAGGAGTGTGGAGTCTTGATTTGGCCTAGGAATCCTCAACTGGGAATGACAGCATATACGGTAAAGCCTAGAGACTAGGAGGCAGATAAATTCCTCATAGTGTAGGTGGAGAAATCCAGTGGCATCCATGCTTGTTTGTGGCCTAGTGATTCGGTGGGGATTTTGGTAAATCCTGAGGAAACTTGGATTAGTTTTGTTGTGAGTCCCACATTCATGCTTGGAATATAGCACAAAAGTGATTGGCTAAAAGAAAGATTTGGTTTAGCCCCACCTATGGCCTTGTGGTTTGTGGAAGTCCCAAACATAGTTGGCTTATTCATTCATTAATAAGAGCCCTTCTCCTTGGTATTTCATGTGTAAATGCACTAGTTCGTATGTGATTTTTATGGTTGTTATATCCTTGTTATTTACGTTGGTTATATTTGGTTATGAGTATGTTTTATGAAAGACTTGAGGTATGGTTCTTATAATGTTTTTATTGGAAAATGAATGAATAATGAATATATAACCTAATATATGAAAATGTAGCTATTGTGATGAGGCATCAATGCTCCCTTACAAATCTTGGGTAAGTATGAGACCCCTATGTTCAAATGTTTATATATGACGGAATGTCTGTCATGCCTAAGCCTTGTTAGGTCTAGTTCTTATCTAAGATTTGTATGGAAGGAGTTTTCCTTGTGTCATTCATGGTTCTAGAAGGTGTCATTAATTTCTAGGTAGAAGTATGGATCCTAGCTAGAAAAAGTGGCTTACCTTTCATGGTTGCAGGCACAAAACTAGGTGAAAAATACTACAGTCACTCTCTTGTAGGAATCATTCGTTCAACTAGAGGGTTTGACTCGAAATCAAGAAGTGTTGTGCCAACATGTGGGAGATCAAGGCCTTGAAAAAATAGGTTTAATTCATGGTCTGGGCACCCAGAAGGGTTTTTTATCCCTTGGGGGTCCTATAGCACCTAATAGGGAAGTCATTAAGGGTTTTGGTTTTTTGATTCCACTTTCTTAAGGTTATATAGGAGGTTGAATCATATCATAGTAACGCTTCATCACATGTTTACCTTGGTAGGCCGGTAACTTTGGTAAAAGTGGGAGTGTGTTACAAAGTGGTATCAAAGCATGGTTCAACACTTGGACTCAATGGGCAAAATGTGTTTGTCATGCATGCATGTAGGTTGTATATGTGATTGTTATGTATGCATGGTAGTGGTCATTGTTATAGTTGTCTTGACATGTATGAGTTGACATTGTTGTTGTTAGGATGTCGTTTTCATGAATGCATGTCAGTTGTATATG
This sequence comes from Pinus tabuliformis, assembly GCA_031772625.1. NCBI lineage: Eukaryota > Viridiplantae > Streptophyta > Pinopsida > Pinales > Pinaceae > Pinus > Pinus tabuliformis. The sequence continues at coordinate 84,282,824 of CM062807.1, forward strand.
CATTTTTTATGCTCGTCTGTGTCTATATGTTGTTATGCATGCATTTTCATGGTTATAGTTATACATGTATGGTAGTTCAAACATGAATTGTGAGGTGATTATATGAAATCAGGTTATCATGATGCTATTGGTATGTTATCATGCTAATGTGTTGGTTGAGATAGAGAAGGAGATGCATATCAGTAGAGAAAGGTTGCAACACTAGACCTCGAAGTAACAGCTGATCGTCATGTAGGTTTCTATGTTTGGCATGTAGGTATGTGGTTAATGTTTGTTATAATCATTAGGGTTAAATATATGATTGTCATTCTATCGTTGTTATGGTTACATGTATGAAAAATGATATTTGATCATTGTAGTCATATGCACATGTGTCAGATAGTCATGAATGATAGTAACCTATTGTTGTATGCCTTGTGGTCATATGCCTCATGATTATGGTCATTGCAATTGAGGTCTTGGTGTTATTATGTTTTGTGCTAATTTGGCTTGACCTACGCATATCATTATGGTTATGACATTCAAGTATGAGTTAATATATTGTGATAGTATCTCATACTAATTTAGACCAATTATGCATATGTGATTGTTATGCATGAATGGCAATTGTTTATGAGTTTATGATGTGAACATATTAGCTAGTTACTATTATGGATATCATGACCTTATTTACGTTTGAGTTGATGTGTTGTGAAGTTATATCATGCTAATCTAAATTTATTGTGCAAACAAGATAACCTCCCCTGAGATACATTAAGGTATGAGTTTGCTTATATTAGCTATTTGGTGTTTGAATGTTTGATTATGTCGTCCATTTTGTGTTTTAGTTTTTGGTGTCTATTATGTTGTGTATTTGTTGCTTGAACGTTTGATTAATTGCATGATATGAGTATGTGTCTATAATTGCATGAAGGAATGATATTGTTTCAAGATGGTTGTACTAACACATCATGTGGTGAGATAGTTGATATGCACTTGAATGCAATCGGGTGCTAGTTGTAGTATTATGATTAATAACTATAAGTTGATCATAGATTATGACATGACTGTTCATCTTGGTAAGGGTTGATTTCAAATTAATATACATGATGTCTTGATCTTTGGAACATGTGACTAGCATGTGTGATTAGTTGTAGGGAAACATGATTGCTATTAGTGTGACAAGGTAATATTTGATGTGCTTATATAACTAATAGTTGGATGATGTGACAATACATAGTAAGACTCGATTGCAACAAGGTAAAAGGTAAAATAAATGAACTAGGTGAGAATTCCTTCGGATTTGTTTGGAAGCCCCAATTCCAAATGAATGAGTGCTTTGTATGAACATAGGATGTCCTCTTAACCTTGATTTTGGATGACATCATGTGCATATGTGCTAGAATCATGAACATGTATTTGATAGGTATAATAGTTGGTTTCTATTTATAGATAGATTGGTCAAGGGCATTAGATTCCCTTAAGAGATGGCATGGATGTGTTCAGTTACAGGGAAGATTACTTCATACAACAAGGTAAGGTAACCGATATATTGTTATATTTATTTATATGTTGATGTTGTGTGTCTATGGTAGTAGAATGTTGTGGATTGCTTGGAAAAAGAGACTGTTATGAAATCTTGAAGAAGGCTGAGGTTGAGCTTTCCCTTAGAAGCTTGGGAACCATTGGGATTGAGTCATGGTGTTATCGTTTGTTTGTGATTTTGGTCTTTTCTGATTTGTTTTTGCTTTATTTGTAGTCTCATTTATGTCTATTATATGGCCATACAACATTTTTTGTGGTGTTGTCTTGTTATTGGTTTTTCATGGTTTTCTTCTTGTTTATTTAATGCTATTTCCTTTTTTGTTTTGAGGGTCTTGGTAATTGGTTGGGAAGGAGGAAGTTAGTGGAGCTTGGGGAGAGCTAAATGAAACCAAGCAGGTAATGGACCTGGATGAAGCTCGATGTATGTAGAAGGGTAGCTGAAGGCAAGAATATGACTTCCAGTTGGATTGGTGGGGTCCATTGAGGTAAATGGACAGTGGCAGGATAATCATGAGAAAGGTAATAGGAAATGTAGAGTAAATGGATTTGAGGCATCAGATGCCTTGGCTAGGTTGGAAACTGTTGGTATCAATGTTGTGCATGTTGGCATGGATAAAAGAAGTTATATTAACCTTAATGTTATGATATCTGATAATTATGTTGTGCTCATGATTATGCAGATGTATATATATGTATATATGTATGTACGTATGTTGTTGTCCTCAGGAATCATGATTATTTTATGCAAATGTTTATATGTATATATGTATTTATATATATCGTTATTTGACAAGGTCATCAAGAATCAATCTTGTGGAGGAATGATTGCTTATGCAGGTGAATGGCATGAAGAGGATCCTGGTTTATGAGGAATCAAGTGGGAAGAGTAACCCTAACAAATATATGAGGTTAATATCTTGTGGATATGGTTGATATTATATGTTTGTAATATGTCTACGTTTAAGTTATGGACAGGATATGATAAGGGATACATCAATAGAGTGAAAGTAATGTGACCCAAAGAATGCTGGGACAAGCATGGACAATGGAAAGACACTAGAATCAAGGTTTCCTGGTAGAGATAGTGTGACTTCTGGATGTCTTTTTTTTTCACGCTGTACCTATGGTGTTGTGTGCATGTTTGATATATAGTGTTTTGTGCCTATTGCATATGCGGTACTATGTACATATAGTGTTGCATGCATGTTGCATATATTATGCTGTGTACGTATAATGATGTGTGTGTGTTGTACGTGCAGTGCTATGTACATATGGTGTTG